>JAPFRF010000001.1:151132251-152332251 GCA_029282475.1 Phrynocephalus forsythii | reverse complement strand
GCTTAAACCTCCATAGTCCTTAGTTTTGTATAATATACTGATGTGTGCAGTAGGCTCATCAAATGATTCTAGGGCAGGGATGGCGAACCTATGGCACGGGTGTCAAAGGTGGCACTTGGAGCCCTTTCTGTGGGCACCCGACATCGCCCCTTCATAGCCACCTGTACTCAGGTTAAATGGCTGTATTGGCACTTTGCAAAAAAAAATAGTGGGTTTTGAATCACAGTTTGGGCACTCGGTCTCTAAAAGGTTCTCCATCACTGTTCTAGGGCAACCAACCATATTCCAATTCTTCATAGTTTCGAAGTTTCGGCAAGTATCCTGTCACTTCTTCTAAATAAAGGTGCAAGGCATAGACAATGCAATGTGGGTTACAACCAATTCTATTAAGAGGGACTGTAAACAATGCCAGCTCTTCTGTTCCCAACGAGGTAATGTTAAATTGACATTTGTACTGCAGAATACTGGGAATAAATCCAGTTGTTGGGTATTAAAAATCTAAGTTTTACTATGAAGAAAGTGGCATTTAGGATCCTGTTAAACTAAAAACCAAGAAAAAATGCACCTGATGTAATAGGAAATGTGCTTATTAAGGAAAAGAGCAAGCATTCTACTGAGCCATTTAAAAAAAAATCCAGTTTAAAGTATACATTAAAAGATTGTCTTTTTTTACTGGTATAAGTGAATAGCCCTGAATTTCACAGGAAACTGCATTAGTAGAATTTTCTAAATTCATGTTTTTTGTTTTGCATAATTATATGCTGGAGAAAACACAACAGATCTTTAATAAAACAGTCTTCTAAGAAAAAATAAATGAATCTATAAATGTTAAATAGGCATATGAATTGGCAGAATAGTTAGACAAAGACAGTATCTCCAATACAGGACAGGCTTGTTAGAGAACTGATAAGATAATAAGTTTGCTACAGATATGAAACCTTTCTAGCAGTTCGGAGAGGCAAACATTCCACTTAAAAAAGGTTGCCTGTAGTGTCTCTGTAGAGAGCAGCAAATGAGTGGTTCATTAACATAAATCTGAACAGCTATAGGTATAAAAATACTATCCCTGGAAAATAAAAAAGTACAATAACTTGCAGAAATAGAATATAAAAGATAGAGAATAAAAACATTCCTATGGGCCATCCTCTTGGTTAAATTGTGACAAGAATTATGTTAATATTTATAAGATTCAACTTGTTCAGTGGAGTGTCCCTCTCTTCGTCCTGATATCTGCAGAATGCTAGATCTTTGGATTTGTCATAAACTGTCATTTACTACATTATGCCAAACCAGCTATCAATCATCTCAGGGCAGTCCTGGATGGAGCTAGTAGTACAAAATGGCCTTCAGAAAGAAGGACAAAGATGTTCTGATGAGCTAGTTTCAAAGAGTAAGTGATAATTGTATGAACGACCTGGGGTAAGTCAACTAGAAAGAGATGAAATAGTTTTGAAGCAAGCACATGTTGTCTTGCTCCTTTCACAAAATAAATTATTTTTGACGGATGAGCTTCAAGACTAGAGAGCACTTGGAAAGTTGATAGAACCATGACACAGCTTACAGTAGACCCAGGCACTGTTAAAACTATGTGTTTTTTTTAATAGCAGTCCGACAAGCTACCCATCAAACACTACTGGACAATTTACAAAGAAAATGCCCAGCAGGCACATTTTCCTTGCAGTTTTCGACTGCTATTCCTCCCTCCTCCCATCCACCCAATATATTCTTTTTTCTTTTCATTCAAAAATCATTTTATTATTAACATAACCTTCCCATAGAGCCAAATGGGCGTATAATGCATTAGAAATTTCGGTAAATATTCCATCTGTAGCATCTTTTTACATATGTTTTTGATTGGTACTTCCTTCATCTACAGTGAGTGGTGCTTCCTTCCTTGTTTGGGAGCTTGTATAGCTCTGCAGCCATTTCTTCAAATATGTGTTTTAATTCAATACAGGAATATATGCCTAATGTTATTGCAATGCCTGGAGGAAGGTGTTAACAAAACCCCCAAGTCCTATGATTTGTTACAAATATTTTCATGCATTGGGCAACGAAAATCCTTTCCCTAAGATTTGTGCAGCAAGTTTTTTAAATATTTAGTGTAACTGAACTGATTAAGAACTTTAAACCAGAAAGAAGTAGAGGGATTAATTAGGAACCCTTAATCTCTTTATCCGATAATCAAGTCAAGATAGTTTGGCAAGCCTTTTTCATAACACTGTTTACAAATTATATTCTGTAATTGTACATTGATATTTATGATTGTTTTCCCCATTAGCTCAAATTCAGAAGCAACAATATGCCTATTGCAATATTCAGATCACATGATTAAAAGTCATAAGAAGCAGGGCCATACCTCCAAACCTCAACCTCAACTCTGCTGCCACGTGCCTGGCCCTGATGTCATTGTCTTGGAGGGACACATATGTTGCAGGCAGCCCATTCTGCATAATGTTTTCCACAACCCCATCTCACCCTCAGGATGTGGCACAATCAAGTGTATGAAAAGTTGGAGGAAGGCTAAATGAATAAGGCAGGTTCTGCACCAGAAGCTTTCTCCTCCTCCCATGTAAGTTACAATGAATTGGAGCTGTGGCCTTTCTCCCATTCTACTTGATCATAATGCCCCAATAGGGACAACTAATATCACAATTCCTTTCCTAGTATGATGGGCAACTTCAGTAAAATTACTGCTCCTTGCACCACATTGTTATAGAGTAGGTTTGGTATGGGAATGCTTAAGTTCCTCCAAGGAACTGGCCCAAAACGCATACAGTGGAATGCCTATGAAAACGTTAGGCCTACTTATTTTTTTTGCCGATAGCTAGGACTTGTAATTTTTAAAGATATTGTTGCAGTTTTATTCACAGTTCCGTAAGCATAGTACCTGGAATATTGTATACAATTCTGGTCACTGCATCTGAATAAAGACATAGTGGAACTGGAAAAAGTGCAGAAGAGAGCGACTAAAATGATTACTGGGCTGCAACACCTCCCTTATGAGGAAAAGCTAAAACATTTGGGGCTCTTTAGTCTGGAAAAAGGTGCCTGAGTGGAGATATGATTGAGACCTACAAAATAATGCAGGACATGAGTAAAGTGGATAGAGGGACACTCTTCTCCCTCTCACAAAATACCAGAACTAGGGGACATCCACTCAAATTGAGGGCTGGGAGAGTAAGAACAGACAAAAGAAAATATTTTTCACCCAGCGCGTTGTTAGTCTGTGGAACTCACTGCCACAGGATGTGGTGATGGCATCTAACCTGGATGCCTTCAAAAGGGGAATGAACAAATTCTTGGAGGAAAAGTCCATCACAGGTTACAAACCATGGTGGAGATGTGTAATATCCAGGCTTAAAACCGGGGTACTTCAAGGGCCAGATGCAGGGGAGTGGTATCAGGAGACAGATATCTAGTCTCGTGTGCTCCCAGATGCATCTGGTGGGGCCACTGTGAGATACAGGAAGCTGGACTAGATGGGCCTTTGGCCTGATCCAGCATGGCTCTTCTTATGTTCTAAGGAAAGAGAAATCATGATGTTTGTTGTTGGGATAGATTACATGGTATATGACCTAGGAGCTATATGTATATGCTGGATAAACCCATCAGGAGAAACACCCCTCTCCACTGCAGCTCAAAACAGGCTGTGGAGAGCTTTAAAAATGTAACCAATTTTCAGGCTTTAAGGGGGGGAGCTCCTTCACATCATAGTCAAGGCCCAGAGCACTGTTGATTCTAAGTCTTGATATTCTCTGTAACTTCTTAGGTCCCCCCGTTTCCCCCAAGAGCATGAGAGCAGCCTCATTGATGGTACACATTTTGGAGGCTTGCTCAAGTAAGTTATTAGCTATCAAACAATGCCAGTGGAAACTAGTAGGCATTTTGATGGTACTTCCATATTTATATAAACTCTTTGGTACATCTATTATGCACTAATTTTATGTTGTATGTAAGCGAATCATATAGGCAGCTCGGGTGAATATTTAGTCATTGCTCTGAGGATTCAAATGAGTTTGCCCATGTTTTTAAGACATTACCGATTGAACTTACCATACACACTGCTGAGCTGCAGTTTCATGCGTCACTGAAACTGGCTATCCACATTCCCTAAAACAGGGCTGTCCAACTTTGAACAGCCCATGTTCTACCTGGAGCTCTTAAACATCCCCCGTGGTTTACTCCTGGAGCTCCTGAATGTCTCTGCAGGCTACTTTAAGGGGTGCTCGTGTGCTAACCTCGCCAGTGATCCAGATTAGCCCTACAGAGGAGCCGAGCGAAGGGGTGGGACATCACGGCGACAGGTTGGGAAACAAATCCGGACCAAACGTCTGGGCAGGTGGGCCAGTTTTTTCTCTGAACACACTGCTGCTGGCAGAGAATGGGGAGGCCAGCGGAGACCTTGTGGGCTACTTAAAACAGCCTCGTGGGCTAGCAGTCGCCTGCGGTTGACGTGTTGAGTAGGCCTGCCCTAAAATATTATCAGATCTTAATATTCATTGGGAATAAACTAGGTAAGGATTGTAGATGGTATCTTTTTTTCTTTTTTTTTTTTTGCTTCAGTTCAAATGAAACTCGTTGCTTGTTTTGATAATTGGTATTGATTTTAGATCTCCAAGAGGAAATGTTGTCTGAGATCCAGAAGTAAATCTCAAGTAAAGTAAGCTCACTGAATCTGTGGAAATTACAAATTTTATACAAATTACAGAGAAGTTGAGTCACCAAGTCCTCAGAGATTCAGTTAGCCTACTCTTAATTTGCAATGTACCCATGGATTTCAGCCATTGCATCAAAATTCAACAATGCTTTTAGGATGTACTTTATATGCAAAACAATTTAGTTGGCTGAAACATTCTAGACCACCTGTGAAAGATATTTCTGATGCAAGAAAGAAAGTATGCAACTTAGAACCGAAATTAATTGCTCTGTTTTGCAAAATCTTTAAAAGAGAAGTTCTTTTGAGCTTAAAGCCAGTATTTGTAATTTGAATGCAAAGCGGAGGAGACTTTATACAAATATAGTCCAGTGAAGAGTTCTAAGAAGCAAAATGTTTAAAAATACATATAATACAGTACGTGGAATGTAAGTAGAGCATGATCATTTGTTAGAGAATTGTTTTAATAATACTTGCAAAAGAGCAGCACAGCATTCTCCTCCTCCAGCTTCGTCTTGGGAAAACCAGTGAGAGAAGCTTTGAAGAAGAGTGAATCTCAGTCTGGTTTTCATTTTCTCTACAGCTGTCATCTGGCTTTGAGTTCTACTGGGCTGCTACAGCTAGAGTCATTTTATTGCTTTACCCAGCATCCTTCTTCTTGTGCACACAGAAATGTTTTAATAGTGTTGGAAAAAAGTCAGAGTATCTCTTAGCAACCATAGGACAGTAATTATTATACCAGCAGCTGGGAGCAAACCAGATTTCCGTTGTGCATTAAAAACTGGCGTAGGTTACTTTACAGATGATATTGGCGAGTCTATGCAAGGGTTGTGGTTGAAGGATATTGAATGTGGGCGGTTCATAATTGCTTTAACTGTAGAAAAGTGGTGTGTGTGTGTGTGTGTGTGTGTGTGTGTGTGTGTGTGTGTGTGTGTGTGTGTGTGTGTGATGAGATGTAGTCTATATGCATATGTGTACATAAATAACTAGCACATTCATCTAGTGTAGAAATAGGGTGAGTTTTTGTTCTTTATATTAGAATGTTTGGGCCTCTTTATTTGTGACACAGTATTTTGCCATGTTTGGGGGGAGGGTGTCCTGTTTTGTTTTCAGTGTATTTGTGTTAGTGTTTATAACCAGCTCATGGAAAATCTCACTAAATTAAAAATGGCATAGTGATGGGTTGTTCTAAGAGCCATAGTGAAATACTAAGGTCAGTTTATGATTATGGAGGATAACGCTTTGCCAAAAAAATTTCTTTCTACCTAATTTCTCTCTCTCTTTTTTTCCTTGTTGCCACCCGCGTCATTTTTGTGGAGGGTATTGCACCCCCCCCATTTTTATTGGAAGTTTTGTTTTGATTTTTCTGTCTGTCTTCTGTTGTTGGTTTTTAATTGTAAACCGCCCAGAGTTCCGCTTCGGAAGATGGGCAGTATATAAGTGTAATAAATAAATGTAATAATAAATAAAATAATATTCTACATAATCTCTGCTTTGTTATGCATGGTCATTCCATTAAAATTCCGTAATGCCTTGGTTGAAGAGTGTTTTGCAAGACAAGCAAACATTTCTTCTAAATTGTGCCTTGATCAGCAAGCAGTGTCTTGCAATAGAAGTAGCTAGAACAAGTCTGGTGAGCCAATAGTGGACCTCTCCCCCCTACTGCATTGTGGGTGTTATTCTTGTTATATTTATTTATGGTCAAAGACGAAACTAAAATAAATACAAGTAGCAAATATACATACTCCTCTGCATTGTGGGTGACAGCTCGAATCTGTCAAAATCAGCTGTCTGTTGGGCCGCCAGTTGATTGAGGGGGATTGGGACAGCCTTCCCAGTGGAATGCATTGAAAACCAATGTAATCAATGGTACAATGGTACAATGGTAACCAATGTAGGCCATCAAAGAGCTTTAAAAACTCCTCGCTGGTTTGATAATGAATGTAAGCAGGTCAAGAGCCAAATGAGGAAAATATATCATAAGTATAGAAAAACTCATTTACAAACTCTATTAAATGAGTTTGTAGCCAGTAGACAAGTATACAAATCCTTGATTAAGGAGAAAAAAAGCAAGCAACCACAAGGGCATGGCAAATTTTGCTAAAAGCCTCTAATGACAAAGACACTAGTCTCTTCTGGCGAACAATAACAGGCTTAATGAATAATGGTTGGTCAGATCCAAAGTGTGTTATAGGGCCCAAAGAATGGATGCAGCACTATAAGGCATTATTCTCAGACTCCACTTTTGAGGACACCCAAACAACAGTAGCAATAGAAGAGCTCCCTAAGTGGCCACCAGTCCCAGTAAATGAGGTTGAAAGTCTTATCCAGCAACTTAAAAACAACAAAGCCCCTGGAATTGACTTTTTGCCCCCAGAACTTATAAAATCCAACATCACCTGGTGCCCCCCCCTTGCTGGCAGTTTTATTTACATTTATTGATCAAACAGGATTTCTACCCATGGGTTGGAACACTTCTGTAATAATTCCCATACACAAAAAGGAGCTAAAACTGATCCTGCCAATTATCGACCAATCAGCCTATTATGTGTAATAAGTAAGCTATATGCTAAACACCTCTGCAACAAGCTAACTGATTGGATTCAAGATGAAAATGTTATGGCAGTAGAGCAAGCAGGATTCAGTCAGGGGCGATCCACTATAGACCATTGTTTTGTACTAGATCATCTCATTGATAAATATGCAAAAAAGAAAAGGGGCAGGCTGTATGCAGCATTTATTGACCTCAAAGCAGCATTCATTTCCATACCTCGAGTGCGATTATGGGAAAAATTAGCCTCTACAACTATAGATAAAAGACTGCTTTTTCTAATCAAATGCCTTTACAATAATACCTGGCTGAGGGTACGCTGCACCGTGGATGGACATCTAACAGAACCAATGCTATCTAAAAAAGGGGTAAAGCAAGGGTGTGTTTTAGCTCCAATCCTGTTTAATTTATATCTGAATGATATTGTTGAGCATTTATAATCTCCAACACTCCATGCTCCTAAAATAGCAACTAAACCCATTTCAGCCCTACTATATGCAGACGATGCAGTACTTCTATCTCAAACTAAAGTGGGTCTGAAAAGACAACTAAGGGCATTTTCCAACTACTGTCAGAAGGAACATTTAGAGGTGAATTACAGTAAGACCAAAATAATGGTATTCTCAAAACACTTCAGACTTTCTAAGTGGTCCCTGGACGGGCAACCAATTGAACAGGTCAGAGTCTTTAAATACCTAGGCATAGTTTTTCAGTCATCAGGAACCTGGACAGCTCAGCAAGAACATGTGGTAGAAAAAGCCTCACAAACTATAAAAATCCTGAAACAGTTTTTTTATACCAAAGGTCACAATTTCATACCAGCAGCACTGGAGGTGTACAGAGCCAAGCCGCTAGCGCAGATGCTGTATGGGATTCCAATATGGGCCAATAGAAATCTAAAATCATTAGAAATTGTACAGTCTAAATTTCTTAGACAAATATTTGCTGTACCTAGCTGTGTCCCAAATGCCACATTAAGGTTGGAAAGTGGCCTCCTCTCCGTGCATACACAGGCTTGGCTCAGGACACTAAATTACTGGTTAAGACTGAATCGAGCTCCCTCTGGTTTGCTTCCTTTTGTCATGAAGGATTCTCATGAGAGTAGATGGATGAAAGATATCAAATCCAAAGATACTCTTTGGGACTGTCACCCGATCTTTTGACCACTGGATATAGTAGGGCAAGATGTTTATTAGAGCAGTGCATACACGACATTGAATATCAAAATAATCTGTTTGTCACCAATAAATTATGTCCCTGGTATGGCAACTCAGTGATAACTCATCCAAAAACAATGGCATAATATCTAAATGTGCTAACAGTTCCAAAGTACAGAAGGGCCTTTTCATGTGCACGATTTAATGTCATGCCTTCAGCTATGCTAGAGGGTCGCTTTAAAGGAACACCTCTACAAAATCGCACATGTCCATGTGGTGAAGGTGTTGAAACACTTGCCCATGTCTTACTGTTATGTTCCTTTTATAGAGAGGTGCGGCAAGAATTACTTTTTCCCATGTTAGTAAAGAAGCCAGGTCGTTCATCTGATTTTTATATATCATTACTCCTCGGAGACCGAGACAAACAGGTGACACTGCTGATAGCTAAATTTTTAGCAGCAGCAATTAAAATGAGGCCAACTATAATTTTAAAATAATAATCATTATTTGTCCAGATCTTGTATAGGAATGTTGCATGTATATGTATTTACTATTATGATTTGGTATGCCAATTTTATATCTATTTAAATGTTGTCCTTTTTTGCTAAGGCCATGGCTAATGCAAATGAATGAATGAATGAATGAATGAATGAATGAATGTAATCTGTCCCATTTTTTACATTTCTGACCTCCAGAATGGATTAATTGGTTTTCAGTGCATTCCTATGGGAAACTGTTTTTCAAGACAAATTTTTTGTAAACTGAAAGGACCCATGGAACGGATTAATTTCATTTTACAAGATACCACTGTATATTCCTTTTGGGATTTTTGTTTAGTCGGACATTTGAAGAGCTCTATTGGTGTTCTACATATTGCTGGTGATTTATTTCTTCCAAGTGTGTTGGCAGGTGCTGTAATTTAGTTTCTAGAAGCTCATTTAAAAAAATTTGACATAATTTTTCATCTTTATATGTCTTCTTTGTTTCATCCAGATTAAATAATTAATATAGTCTCTTGTTGATCTTTAAGCATCCCTGTTCTAGGCTTAAATTTCTCTTTTTGTTGTATCTTATGGAAAGCTCCTGTTTTCTTTGTTTTTTGTTTTGTTTGTTTTCATCTGTTACTGTGTTTATTGTAATTGTTCTCTACATACCTACTTAAAATCCACTGAAAAGCTGTATTTGGAATTCAGTTTGCTTAATGGCATGGTATGTGGTATAGATGGATTATACAGCAGTTCATTGAATGGTGATTGGCAGTAGAGTGGATGTTGTATGAGAGTGATGTAGTGTCAAAATAGTGGGGTAGGTGGGTGCAGTGACCATGTACGGCCTTATATTTGTAATATTATAGATATCATTGTCTACGACACACAATTTTTGAATATGGAAGTAAATTGGTATGTGTCCTACCCTTGCAGATGAGGACTGATAACTGGAAAGTTATTCTGGTTGCCTATAAAACAACAAGAAATAACAGTAATTTTTGGCACAAGCCATGCAGGATGGTTGCTGCATTGTTGCATAGACTTTTAAAGGTTAGAAGTGCAGGAATTGTTGTTTTAATCTTTTTCAACACTCAGCTATTGGTTCTGTTGTATTTAAAATCCACTCAGAATTAAGCCGGTGAGAAATAGGGAAATAGTTTTAGTGGCAATAATTATTCCAAAGAAAAGATCTCATACAGTCTGCAGTGTAACTATCTATGCTTTCTACATTTCTAGGTGATATTTTTATGCGGTCCCCTATGCATACCATGGAATCATGCACATTGTAGGGCTGAATGGATGTTGTTTTTCCATTAGCTGGGATATATCTGCCTCTTGTACCTTAATTACGTTGCTTTATGGATTACTATCTTCAGACCAATTTGTACTCACAGAAAACATACATTGACCCAAAATTATGCATTACAGGTTGCTTGAGGATATTTCTTTATGACAGAATTTCTAAAAACACTGTGTGCTATTCTCAATCAGTTACCTGAAAAGTGTTACTTGTTTTAAAAATTCTTAATCTGCCTGCTAACCAACCAAAGGTACTCCTAAAATTGCAATGGATAGGAAGTTTAGCCAGGAGGGAGGTGGAGAGAGAAGCAAGACAGTATAAATATATAATTATATATAATGACTCTGTTGTCTTTTTCAGGTGATTCCAGAAAATGCATCAAGTTTGCTAATGAAAGATCATCACTTCCAGCCTGAACCAGTTGTAAGCAGCGATCCTTACAAAAGCTTGAGCATTAGGACTTCAGCCTTTGAGGATTTGAACTCCAGAAGATCCTACTTCCACAGCCACTCAAACCAGGTAATAAATTTTCAACAAGAAAAACAGTTTGTTCCACAATAGTATCTGTTCAAGAAAACTGCTGCCACGCATTTGGCCAGGTATTTAAATTTCCTAACTAGCTACAGTAGATCGCTTAGTGAGCTAGGAATCTGGCTGCACAGCTTGATGTCGGAATTCCAGTTCTCCACTATGCTTCATTGGAGAAGTGCCAGTCTGTGTAACACTGGACAAGCTGCATAGTTTCAGAGCACCCACAGAAGACAAGAATGGTGAATCATGTCTGAGTAGACCAGCGGTGGTGAACCTTTGGCACTCCAGATGTTTTGGACCACAACTCCCACAGTCCTTTATCATTGGCAAGCTATGCTTGGAATTCTGGGAGTTGTAGTCCAAAACATCTGGAGTGCCAAAGGTTCGCCATCTCTGGAGTAGACTATACGTAGAAAATACCCTGGAAGTCAGAATCAGCTTGATTGCACGTCATTGTTATTTCAGTGTCCTAGTTTGGAGATAATGTGAAACCATGGTTTTCTGCTATGATACTGAGAGAAGACTGAAACTGAAAAATACCCACTTTTACACATCAGCAAAGAAGATCAGAGCATCTGCCTCCTCTTTGAAATAACCAGCAGTTCCCGAGTCCAGCCATGATGGGGAACTGTGGTTTGTGTTAAAGCAGAACAGATACTTCTGATTTCTTCATCTGGTTTATAAAAGTGTGTAGTTGCATGTAAATTACAGCTGACTAAGTGTGAAAGGTTCTGTAAGGTGCCTGTTTGCGTTTAATTAACAAGGCACCTTTTCAAATTTCTTATCACGAAGTTGCTGAAATCAGGGTGTATTTTCTCTGTCTACACCAGAGGTGAGTAACTTTTGACCCTTGAGATTTGTTGAACCACCCCTGACCTTTGTATACCTGCCTAGAGAAAAAAGGGATGTACAGCATGGTTCTTGGGTTGCCTATTCAGACTGAACCTTTCTTTTCCTGAAATTCCTCCTTCTGCATTAATTGTGTGGCACCTACTGTATGCTCAAAGTTCAAAATGTCATTTTTGCTTTGTTTTTAATAGAATTCTTTCCTTTAGATTTCACGGATTTCCCTGTTTAGGCTACTCTAGTTGTTTAGGCTGTATTAAGCACTGGTGAGGGTAACCATTTACAGTTTTTTTTAATTGCTTTGAGCCAAGTAAATCATCTTGAATCTCAAATATTCCAGCAAAAGTTTTCTCTGCCCTATAATGGAGTGTCTTGTTTTTGCCCTTGGCAGGGATGGGAAAGGATTGTTTGCTTTTTAATCTTTGCTCATAAAGTAAAAATTTATAGCAAACTTATTTTCATTAATAGTGAAAGATGCTTCTGTCATCAAAAGCCAATCCTTTAGAAGGCAATGGAAAAGTTATTTCTGTCTCGGTTTTGTGGATTTCCATTGGGTGCCAGCAAAGTGAACAGCTTCTTTCGTTCTGGCTACAAGTTCCCACCGCAAGTGTTAATATATTTATTAAGCAAGTACTTCAGTAATCAAGGACTGCTCCTTCAAAAAGCAGTTTGAAATGATTTAGGGTTGAATTGCAAAAGTGGCTTTTGTTTCTGTGCCTGCAACATACCTTACGAACTCACTTTGCAACTTCATTTAAAACTCGTGCTTTTAAAGGTCCAGCTACTTCCAGAGATTTCATAAGCAAGAATTGCTCAAGTTTCTCGTTATCTGCTCCTTCTTTCTTCCTTTTGGACATTTGGAAGCCTCCTGATGTGTCTTATGCTTATTTAAGAACTGTGTTTTCTTCTGAGGAATTTCAGGATGCTTGAGCTTATTTTACAAACACCACTGTGCATATTAACTCAGACTAGAGAGTTAAAACCTGTTGTTTCACTCCATTTCTGCTTTTTATGTATATCTGGATAAGCTTGTTCACTTTTACCTATTCCAGTATTGTCTTTAGGAACCTTCTGCTGCTTCCTCTGTCTTAAGATTAGCAGAGAGATAACATTGCACGTTATTAATGACCTGTTAGCTCAAAAGTGTATTGGCTCTACACAGTTCCACCAGTTTGATGCAGCATTAACTGTCAAGGCCCCAGGTTAAGGAATCCTGGCACTTGTAGTTTGATGAGGCACTTCAGGGAAGGGCATTAGAGGTCTTTGTCAGGGAATTCTAAACTTCTCACCAAACTACAAATCCCATAATTCTTTAGGGTGGAGCTGATATTACTTAAAAGTTAGTAGAATATTGTTACAGTTGCTGTGCAGAAACATCTAGATTTTCCCAGTCATTTAGAAGTACAGTAGGGCCCCTGTATCCACGGGGGATCACTTGCGGGACCCCCTGTGGATACAGAAATCTGTGGATAAGAGCTTCACCATTTTCTGTGGATTTATACCTGCCTGATACATTGATGTGAACTTAGTGTTTTACCTTCAAGTTGCACAAGAAGGAGAGGAGATAACCCCTGACCTTTGTATACCTCTCCTTCTTGTGCATCTTGTAGCACCTGGTATGTGATTATATGCCTTGCAAACAACTTTGTATATGTAATGCTTAAAATGTTTAAGGTGCCTGGTAAACAGTAGATGGGGAAGTGCTTCTTGAACACCTTGATCACAAACTTGCCAGTTTCATTTGGTTTTTTTTTTTGTTGTTGTTTTTTAAGCAGGGATATAGCCTCTTAACAGAAAACTGTACTAGTAGATAGCCTATTTGGAGTGAAGTACTGACTCAGAAACTTATATTGAGATTTCAGGTTGCACTTCCATATAACAAAAAAACAACTTCTCTCCTTTTCAGATACCCCCCAAACCGATCAGGAATGTCAGTTTTCAGGATGAAGAAGAAATTGTTCGAATAAACCCTCGTGAGATTTTGATACACCGCTATGCAGACTATAGGCATCCGGACATGTGGAAAAATGACTTGGATAGGGATGAAGCAGATTCCTCACTGCAGTATCCTAAGACAGACCATAAAAAATCAGACTATCTCTCTCCCTCTGGGGATGGGACTAAGTTGAATTCTCTTAAAGATTCAAAAAATTCTGTGGTACTTAAAACTCAGCCATCATCTTTCAAATTAAAAAAATCAAAAAGAAGGAAAGAAGATGGGGAGCGGTCTCGTTGTGTGTACTGCCAAGAAAGATTTAATCATGAAGAGAACGGTCGGGGCAAATGCCAGGATGCTCCAGACCCAATTAGGAGATGCATATACCAAGTTAGTTGCATGCTTTGTGCCGAAAGCATGCTGTATCACTGCATGTCAGACTCAGAGGGAGATTTCTCTGACCCCTGCTCCTGCGACACGAGCGACGACAAGTTCTGCTTACGATGGCTGGCCCTTGTCACGTTGTCCTTCATTGCACCTTGTATGTGCTGCTACCTCCCCTTGAGAGCATGCCACCACTGTGGTGAGCTCTGTGGATGCTGTGGAGGAAAGCATAAAGCTGCAGGATGAAGTGTTCTGGTGCCTCATTCGGGGCTGACGAGTCTTTGTTTTGGGGAAATACCTAATTTGTGGAAGTGTCTGGCAAGGAGAAAGGAAACCTCTCATACCTGAAAGGTCTGCTGTAGAAGACGCATCAAAACTTGTTGCGTTTTGCAAAGGCTTGCCATACCTGATGATCTGCTTTTAAGTGCATGGTGCAAGTTGCAAAGAAGTTCCGGTATAAAAAGGAAAGCGTTCTCTTATGATTGGCGGTTAAAATTAGTATGAGCTACAGTCCATACTATTAAGGGATCAACTTCAGCAATTTGTACATTTTATAGTTTAGGTGATGAGGGTGGGGCTTTTTAAAATAATCTTTTCGGTGGAAAATGTAACTAAAACTGTACTAGTGAGAGCTGATTTATAACTAAAGAAAGTGAATAACGTGGCAACTGCAAGAAGTTACACTGATTTTAAGTGCAACTAAATTGCTTATAAATAGTTTTTGGAAGCCACTTTATGTAAAATAACAAACATTTATATTTAACTAAGTATATGGTTGTTGTTATGTGCTGTCAAGTAAGAAGCAACTCATAGCGACTTTAATAGGGCTTTCTAGGTAAGAGATATTTAAGGAGTGGTTTTACCAGTTTGATGCCCCTAATAGTTTTCCATTGGCTGAGTGAGGAATTGTCCCTACGCCTCCTGAGTCCTACTCCATCACTCTCTTCACTACACCACGTTGGGTATATATGGTACGAACTAATTAAATCTTCCTTCCACTTTCCAGTTGCAAAGCAATTGTGGACCATGTTACCAGTCACATTCCATGGTAGTATTTCTGAATATTTAACTAGTTGACTTAGTATAGATCTCTTCAAGATGGAAAAAATCGATATTTTCAGACTTGTTTCCCATCATTTTGTATTGAATTCCCTCTATACATCCTAATAACCTGAAATCCTATAAAATATTAATTATTGTAGTCTTGAATGACCAATGTTTTGTTAAGCACATGTATGTGCCCGTGTCTAGTGCTCTTATGAAAACATAACATTTATTTTTATATACAAATGACTTTGGTTTCCATGTAATAACAAATAATTCTTTTCTTCATTCTTGAGTTTCCTTCAAAGTAATGTTGATGACAAATGTTTGGGAAGGAAAATTGCCACAAGATAATTGTTGCAACATGCGTATTTATCATCCTGTTCAGTTTGGTAGCCCTTATTTCTTCAGTCTCCCAAGGGAGCAAATAATGTTTTCATTAATTTAATTTTATTCGCTTAGCCAAATAAAAAATATTCTTGTTGACAGACTGTAGGCCAGGTGGGGGGGGGGAGCCCAAGTTAATGTCTTGTGAATGAAAGCAATTTTCTCTTTGTATTTGAGTTATTGTTAGCATATTAATGATGAATGTTTAACTTAACTTTGGGCTGTGTGTTTTAAATACCAGCTTTGGGGAATTCCTAAATGTCATCCATTACATGATATAACAATAAAACTGACCATACAGGTTTTATTAATAAAATTATCTAAAGCAGTGGACCAGTCATTCATTAAATAATGTTAATGAGTGAAAGAGAAGGGAATAAAATATTTCTTTAATATGTGTTGCTGTTACCATAATCTTACACTACCCTTTTAATTTCTCCATCTTCATTTCTGCAAAAATATGTATTGGTTTTACTTGATTCTCAAGACTAGGTTCAACCATAGGAATCCTCTGCACCATCCTTTTCCAGAGCCCAGATATCAAACTGAACAACTGTATATAACACTATCTGTAAAATACTTTTTTAAAAAAGCATTTATATTTATATGACCGCTTGAACTGACATTGTGTATATAGATCATCTTGAAGTATTATTTCACATTGAAAAGAAGACAATTATATTGATAAGTATAGAAGTTAAGAGCTTCTTTCTAGTTTTGTACTTTTAAAAAGCCCTGAATGGAAAAACCTATATCAGCAAATACAACACTGTAGCAGCAGTTCTCAATCCTTCTGTTTTATTGTTTATATATTTGAAAGCTGCTACTTGAAATAATGTTCATGCTTCACCTTTTCAGCTAAACTTGGTTGCCTAGAGAGACTGTTAACATCCCATCCACACCCCGGGGGGGGAGCAAATACAAAAGAAACAGAAGTAACCTGTGGGAATTGCATCTTGTGAATAGCAGTTATTAAAACCTCCTACTTTTAATTAAAAATAGAGCATGGTAACCCACAAAAAGAGCTTGCTGTCTGTACAGAAAAGGTCTTTGGGACTTGTGTTTGTGTGCATGTGTATGTGTTTGTGCACACACATACACACCTATGTATGTATGTATGTATGTATGTATGTATGTATGTATGTATGTATGTATGTATGTATGTATGTATGTATGCTATGGAAAGAAGCAAGTCTAACCATTTCTTTAAGAGCACTAACCCACATAGTGCAAATACTGGTTCCTGTAGTGTATTTTCTATTAAAACTTATATGCTTTAATATTCTTCCTGAATGTGTACATTGCTATTTTTGTTGTGTATTTAACCACTTTGCTGCTAAACGTTAACTATCCTTTACTCTTGAATAAATATTATTACTATTTTATGTTGTTTTTAAATGCAAATTAATATGGATACTTGGGTATGATGGGGGAAGTCTCCACTAAACCAGTTTGAAATAATGATGTTGGTTCAATTCTGATCGTGTGGCTTGAGTGATGTCAGCCAAATTTCTACAGTTATGTAGCAGGGTTTACTTTTTTGTTTTGGAGCAAAACTTCTTAACCTAACTGTGGGCAGCTCTCATGTCTAATGAATATATAAAACTGCCTTGTTACAGACTCATCCATCTGTCTCCGCATTGGCTATTCAGTACTAAGTGGTCCTATACAAGCTCACCCTCATTGCAGAGGTATTTTCCCAGCTTTGCTATCTGAGATTTTCTGATAGGAGCTGGTGTTACTGGGAGTACTAGGCATTGTACTTGGAGATGGGAGGTGACCCTATCTCCCTGAAACAAACCCTAGGATTTTTCACTGTTCACACCGCTGATTCTTATTCCTGAGCATGTACCATCATGGGATTTAAACTGATTTTAATCTTGTCTTCAGTGAAGTTAAATGTGTTTACTTCTAAATAGACCTCTATCTGCATTTTTGTTTCATTCTACTTTCTCCTGAAATGAAAACCTAAAACGGATCAAGATTGGCTATAAGAAAGATAAATTCAGGATGCGTTTTAAGAGGTCCTGTGACAGAATGCCTTACCTGTGGATTTATGTGGAAGAAATTGCCACAGTCTGTTCTGTTTCAGTCTAAGGAATCTTGGTTGTGGGCATCAGTGGGGGGGTAGGTCTCACATGCAGGGCAGAGTAAGACTTGAGCACCATCTGCTGGACAGATGTGATTTAGAAATCTTGACTAATACACCTCAAACATTTGTTTATGCTGTTTAGAAATGGCAGGCAGAAAGTTAAATCAGATGATTTGCAATAGATAAATACAGCTTTCCTGCTCTGATAATGACTTTTCTGCCTTCCTCAATTAGTCAAGAATGTTTGGCAAAAACATATACAGTGGTACCTCAAACTTATGAATTTAATTCGTTCTGAATGCATGCTGTTAAGTCGAATTACTCTTAAGTTGGGGTACCTATCTAAATAATTGGAAAAAAACAAGTTAAAAAATCCAAAAAATGAAAAACAATTTAAGTCGAGCAGACCATATCTAAAATTTGTAAGGCGGAAGTTAAAACATCAACAGTTTTCCACTCTTAAGTCAAATTGCTCTTAAGTTGAGCTGCTCTTCAATTGCACACAATACAAGTACCACTGTACTTGTATTGTGTGCAATTTTGCAACTTCCAAGTCAGATAATAAAAATATTCTTCAGCACCTTGTTTCTTAATTTTGGTCTAAATCCAATTGCTGGAATAGTCCCACTGAAACAGTGACTTTAGAAATACTAATTATTTCAGATTCGAGTGAAGCACAGGTATAATTGTCTAATGCTGTTATGAGAACATAACATTTTATGTGTGAATAGCCCAGTGATGATTATGTGAATAAATATTTAACCTAGATTTCATTAATTCTGAGGGTCTGCTCTGGTTGGGGCTAACAGTTGGATTCAGTTTTTTATTGGTGACAACTGGGTGTTAAGCTAATAAACAAAAATAAATAGAACAAGAAGTTCAAAGTCCACCCAACCCGATCATAAAGGATATTGTCTCAAGCATAGCAACCTACATTTAAAGTTCATTCTGGTATTTTCTTACACATGAAGTTTCAGAGGAGAAGGAAGCGAAAATATTTTCTTGTTGCCATTTGGATGAAATTCATACACATTTCTTTTCACTGAATTAAAAACAAGTGTGTCATGTCAGAAGTCTGCTATTAAATGAGCTATCCTGAGTATTATGCAATGTTGAAATGTGAGTATTTCAAACTAAAAGGAAAGTATTAGTTTTCAATTTAAACACATCTACTATCATGTAAGTATGGCTTTCAGATTATTTTTATGCCCTCCACACAACTGCCTAAAACTACTGTATCCTTTCACTGATGCACAAAATCAGTTTAAAGTACAGTACTGTATTAATATTATATTTTGATAAAAATGTGTAAACCAGTCACCATGACCTCTAATTTTCAATCCCATTGCATGGAGTACTTTCCTGTGTGCACACATGCATGAATACTCCCCCCACCCCAGGCATGGGTTCCATAATGACTGTTAAAAAAACTCACAAAAGGAGTGCAGGGCTTTCCCTCTCTTGCCAGGAGGAGGGCGGTGGAGGCAAGCACAGGTGCTTGTGACCTTGAAACCAGTTGTTTAGTAAGGCCTTTAATGGGCTAAATGTGGAATTTGGTTTGAAGCAGGTGGGGTCTTAGAATATTGGGAAGACTGACTACTTTTTGGAAGGAAATCCTGGTGCATACCGCTTTAGATGAGTGGGGAGTCTTCACCCTCATTGCTTTGTGTGATTTGGGGAGCAGGGAGCAAAAAAAAAAAAAGAACTGTTGCTTTGTTCTTACGATATTCTTCTGCTTGTGTTTTTTTGGTGGAATAAGAGAAATCTTATTCTATTGCTCTTTTAAAGGCAAGGTTGACAATTGTGCTCCAGACGGATGGATGGATGGATAGATAGATAGATAGATAGATCTTTGTAAAGAGCCATTTGACTATCTATAATAGATACAATTGTATTTTCATCATGTGGAACAACAAATGAGAAAATACAGTAAATTAAAACGTGGAGCTGAAGTACAAAAAGATTGAGAAACCTTGATCTAAAGCAGGGGTCCTCAAAGTTTTCAAACAGCGGGCAGAGAAACACCACTTGGATCACAGTAAAAGCAGCTGTGGAGGTTGGCTTGCTCCCAAAGCGGGGTAGGTCTCCCAGGGGCCGGATTCAGGACCTTGGGGGGCCACATCCGGCCCCGGGGCCTTAGGTTGAGGACCCCTGATCTAAAGCCTTGGATGGGAGTAGTCTCTGCCACCTTCCCTCTTGATGTTTCAAATAAACATTCATGTACACACTTGACTTTTACTGGAATGTAACATTCCCATTTTGCTTCTTCCTACCCCTTTGCTGGGTATTCGTTTCCTTGAGAACACTGAGGAAGACCTTAAATTCCCATGTAAATAATGCACAATGTTTGTGTTAGTCTTTTATTCTCCAGAGAGCATAAGACACTATGTGGAGTAAGAGTGGTACATGGGCTTGTGTGAGGGGGAATAAAGGAAAATGGCCTAATAGTCCAATTAGTACTATTAAGAAGATTCATGGGCTGGTGGTTAAAACATGCTTTTTGATGCACAGATTAAGTAGCATCTGAAAAGCATGAAGCAGGATCCACCCACTCCTTGAAAGCTTCTTGATTGCAATAGTTGTGGCTAACTTGGAGAGCTGAAGAAGACAGAGGAGGAAGGGAACTTGGTATTGGGAGCTGCAGCATTAATAACCTGTAGATACTGTATTTTGTTTCCGGCAATTGCCCCTTACTTTGATTAGTGCCATTTGCTTTCCCCCTATTGACCTCAAAAAGTGCCTCACTTGTATATTATTTCCATTAAATTTTAATTGCTATATCTCTCTACTAAAGATTGTAGGTTTTAGTTTTAATTCCATGCCGTAGATGTATTTCTTTCTATGTATAAGAATATAGCTGGTTACCTTGAGTACATAATGTAAATATGCCTACAAGTTTAACTGTTCTGTTCTCATACCCTTTGTAAGTTGACATACTGGATAATACCATACAACAGTTTTAAGTTTCACTGTTTCATGAAATTACCTGATTAAAAACAATCATGAAATTAAAAAGGAAGCTGTCACATTTTTTCTGTTTCCTTTTTATGACTTCTTAGGGTAGGAGTTGAGGAAAATGTTTATCTATGGGGAGAGTACATTTCAAAATTAAGAAGTGTTAAAATTGTGTGGAAAAATAAGTTTGCTTTATGCTGCAGTGCAAAAAAATATATATGTTATGTTAAATTTAATATTATGTGGCCTAAAACCTGTTGCTTAGTGTAGTCTGAGCTTGTTGCTTAGTGCAGTAGGATGTGTAGGCCAGTTAACTGGTGGGGAGTTGGTGAATCATCTCTTCTGCAGCCATAGTAAGTGGCAACTAGAGGAGGCCCATTGGCATAAACTGAAACTATGGAACCTATGAAGTGGTTGATTTACAAACCCCACTGGTTTATTGGGCTTAGTCTAATGTGACTTACTACACTAAGCAACAGGATTGCAGCCTGTATGTTGGTGTTATTCCTACACCCCTCCCCCACCCAAAAAAATACCCTTTCCGAAAATTCTATGATTTTGGATGGGAGAAACCTTGGTTGTTATCATGTTAAAACTCCCAAGTTGTCTTGTCAAAAGGTTGAGGAGAAAGAAAAGATTAAGACACAACAATAATGCCATCCCATGCAAGTGACAATTGTGCATGCCAGGAGAGTTGACCATCTAATAAAAATACAGGGACCCTCGTATAACAAACAGTTTGTATAACAAAAAATCTGTAAAATAAAACATAAACATAAAACGACAACATAAAAATTCCAGACATAGGAGAAATTTGCTTAACAGAATTGTCTATCGGGTGAATCCGTACAACATAAAAATGGTTGGATTACGGTACTCTGTTTTCAGTCCACTCCTATGGGAAAATTGTATAAAGGAAAATTTGCTTAACATAATTTCATTTGGAACGAATTAATTCCTTTATACAAGGTACCATTAGAATCTGCTGTCCAGTCAATTCTTATTTATGACAACCCTTTTCAGGTAAAGAAAACTCAGAAATAGTTTATGATGTCTTTCTGGGCACATCCTGGGATGGTGTAGCTTGCTGAAGACCACACAGGGCTGGCTCTACTCACAGATGGCCCCGTGGGAAATCGAACTCTGAACCTCTGGCTCCACCACCAGAAACCTAAACCCCTGAGCGACCCAACCAACCATTTGCCATCTGGGAGAGTCAAAATAAACATGGAAAGAGGAGGAAGCCAACTGAAAAGAAACACGTTCACATCTTGGTTTTTGCAGGTGACCAAATGCTGATATAGAATAACGTTCAAATGAAATAAATCTGCAAAGCAGGGATCCCCAAACCCCAGGCCATGGACTGCTATCAACTTTCACCCTGTGAGTAACTGGTCGACACCAGCTGGTCAGCAGCCAGCAGGGGGCATGCTCAAGTTGGGTGCACACACTTCCCAGCCACCTCCGCCCACATGCAGTGTTTTGCCTGCCCCCTCCTCCGTGCACCTGTTGAGACCAAAACAAAAACAGTCTCAAGGGAACCAGTGCTGGGGGGAGCGGAGCCTGCATGCACATGCCTGCCTCTTCCACAGGGAGTGCAGCATCCATGCACACACAAGCACAATGCCAGTAGGTATTAAAAATGTTGGTGACTGCAAGAAATGCAAGAAGGTTTGGATGGCAAACATCAGTGCAGAATTGCCACACAGAGTCTGAATGGCCTTGGGTTCACATATTTTCCTTCTCATTGATTCTAATGGGGGAGGGGGGGATGAAGATTCCAGAACTGGGATACTTTGCTCAGAACCTGGAACCACAAATTGTTTTTTCTACAGCTTCCAGAATCCCCAAAGGATTCTGTGAGTTGTTCAAAGATGACTCGTACAAGTGTTGCTCCTCTGCTCGTACATTATCAACTAGTAGTGCTAAATAATCCACTTTTAACTCCGTTATTCACAGTATCGCTGTAAATCACATATCCAGCTCTACGATTGTTCATGGCTTGTCAACATCCCAAGAACATATGCAAATGCATCTGATATCCAGCAACAAGAACAGATTCTGATTGGGTTTTGGTTTTTAAAGAAAGGAGCTATGTAGTCCATACGCAAACTCCATAAAGAGTGGCAATGGAGGTTCTGAGTGATACCATCCATTGTTTTGGAAGGAGGACAAAGACTACCGATTCTGCATCTACTGAGCTGAAATTTGATACTATCAGGACAGCAAAAAAAAATTCAAGTTTGCAGTGTTGGATCTTCCATTTGACTACAGATCCTGAAGTTTCAGCATCTGGAAAGAGAGAACCCTGCCTCCACTCCACCCCCACCCTAAGTTTTATAAAGGCCCAATGAAGAGTCCTGCATGACTCCAAAACCCATCTGTTTATGAGATTCTGATGTATTTTGTTTCTAAACATCACTATTAAGCCATTTAATCATTAAGAGCCAGCAGTGGTTTCTTTTTCATTTAGCTAAAATAAAAGAACTGGTCCCTGGGAAGGAAGGAAGACAACTTCTTTCTGTGTTACGTGTCATAGGATAAAAATAGGAAAGCTCGGGGGGGGGGGGATAATTTGAGAAAGCAAAAGAGTCTCTTTTGTCATCATCCAGGATATGTATGCTAATTAAACTAGCCAAGCTGTAAGGGCCATGTTTTGTCAGCAGTACTTGTCAGTGTTCAGTTTTCTCAATGCTCACATCTTAAAACCTTGTGATTACCAAATAGGTACCTTGTGTTAGTCGTTGTGTACCATTTCAAAAGTTTATTCACTGTACGAACAACAGAAATTAATTCTGGAATGTTGGAGTGTTGGCTAAGAAAGTCTGACACCCAAACACGTCCCTAAGAGTCCTACAGAAGTTTATAGATCTCTTTGAGAGAGGGGATCTTTAACCTGTATATGTCGTAGCTGGTGATTATCCAATTTAAGGTTTAATTCCAGAATGAAACCAATCATTTCCAATCATAATTTTTTTCTTATTAAAATATACAAGTATTTTCATTGTTGCAATAGTTTCAGGCAATATCAGCTTGTCTATTTCTACATTGCTGCTACATATCATATGTACAAAATTACTCTAAGAAGTAACAGGCCAACATGTATTGGAAGAATTCTTACAGGTAAGAGAAAAGTGATAGGGACAAATGCTTAAAAATATATAAAACCTAAACTTATGTCTGGTTTGTGACCTTTTGTGATTTGTTGTTTTGTTGTTTTTGTGTTTTGTTTTTGTGTTAGTATTTGTTATGCCTCTTCCTGGCTCTTTTTTTGCTCCCCTCTCTTTGTTGTGTATTATTTGAATGAAATTGTGATGGTTTTAATTGTTTGTGTTGGTCTGCTTGTAAACTGCCCAGAGTTCCTTTAAAATTAAAAAATTAAAAATAAATAAATATAAATAAGTAGCAGCCCAACATTTGAGTCAAAATTTAATCCAAAAATACAGGAGCATGTAAAAAAGTATCCCCAAAAAGAATTGTTTAGTTTCACTGTTAAAATACAGGAGCTTATAACCTAAAACTGGACAATCAGAAAGTAGAGGATACAGTATTCTCACCCAACCAACCCAGCCTTATGCCAGTTTACAGCTATGGAGAGAAATCCATGAAGATTATGTTGCCGCTACATGCCTGGTATTCTTTGCTATCTGGTGCCCAGTAGTGGTGTTGGCATCTGCTTTGTGTGGCATCTCATAGGCGGCAAGGGGGGGCTTTTAGGCCAGATGGGCAGGAAATAAATATAATAAATAAATTGTGTGAGATTGTGTAACCATCTTGTTTTGATGATGTATGTGTGTCTCCTGCCCGCCTATAGTTCTCTCAAATGTTTACAATTTCCCTTCAAATTGTAAACATTCTCTGTTCCAGGACTTGCAAGATATAGCGGAGCACCAAAAGAAATTTTATAATAAGAATTTCTATTCCTTTTGCACCTCCTGTAACTGCAAGGGCTTGTAACTCAGAATTTGGTAAGCTGCCACCATGACAATAAACATTACTATTCTGACTAAAATTTGCGAAAATAAAGGCATGTCAATAAAGGATCTAGTACACCAGAGGACTGTAAAACCAGAGTATAGTAGTTACAGAGAGTACAAATTATAGTATGCAAATTCTGGTCATATTGACATAAATATGTTGAAGTGTAAACCATAAAAAATTATTTTGCAAGACAAAGCAATTGTACAATGACCTTGCTCAGTGGAAAGCAGACTAGATATTCTACTGTGGCTTTTTGTAAACTGCTGTTCAAACTTCATTTGTAGAAGCACAACATACATTTCCAGGACTGCTTTTTCTACAACCCCCTTATACATATAGACAAGATTGTGACTGGAGTGTAAATGCCAGCAGCACTCGTGTTGATTGAACAATGATTATGCTTTGAAAAGGAAGGAAATGCAAATCAACAAGATAGGGTCAACTCTTACAATGTGTAAAGCTAGAAAATTAAAATCTATATAAGTAGTAAACCTATTTTTGTTGTTGCTAATTACAAGGGAGGAAAAAATGAATGAATGAAAATGTAGCATTGCTGGCCAAAGTGGACATTCCAAATGTGGATGGCTGAAACTTAACTTCGGTTTCAAACCAACCATAAGTTGTTTTCCATCTGATGTGGCTACTCTTTTCATAGGGGTTGTTACTAAATTCCCCAGGTTTGTACAACATCCTTGGAGAGTCTCACCCTAATACGACTTGTATGTACACACCACAGACTACTTTAACGAGAAAACTTTTCAGGCCAAGGATAAGACTAGATTAAAAACAGCGGCTGAGAAGAAATAGCCTCCGGTCTCAAGGTGAGTCAACCCCTCAAGAAAAAAACTGAAAAGAATATGCAGTAGCTCTAAAGAACGCCTGTCAAAATTACATAGAAGACATGAATAGACTGGCCAAAGAGCCATCTCACAGGGTAGACCTCCTGTGAGGAGATCAAATAATTAGATCAACTTATTTTTCACACTAAAAATATTGTCTGGAGGTCTGGGAATCCAAATACAGCATCCTAGAATAGTCTGCACACTGGGCTAGGTGTCTCCCTGGGGAACCAGAGTTTGGGAGTTCAATTCCCTAGAATGCCTCCTTGGCTGGACCCCTTACCCCTCTGAAGACCTATATACATTGTCCCTGCATTAGCCAGTTAGGAAGGTAATGATCAGGGCAGGACACATTAAGTGAGCACATGGCTCACAAGTGGCCTGATCACTTTAGTTAGCCTGGACAGAAGGCATTAGTCTTATTATTTATTCTGGGACAGGGTTCTGAAGTGAGTCCTCTGGGTGACTCTTTCTGTGTTTACCTCTGCCTCAACCCACCTGGTTATCCCTGCTAGCTGACTTCATTTCTCAGCTGAAATCGCTGTCTGAGCCCCCAGAATCCAAGATTCAGCCAGAGATATTGCTCTCTTGAATGCCTGGCTTCTGAACTAAGACCTCCTTAATTCCATGACATTGTTCCATTAGTTATATACTTGATTGTGCAACTGTGGTGTATTTAAATTATCTGGTTTTCATAAACATTCCTCTTATGAATAGCTCTGCATGAGTGTGAAATAGTCAGTCCAAACTGCATCAAGACACCCTATTGCCATAGTTCAAAGATCCCTTATGACAGGCATGTCCAAACTTTAGCCTTCCAGATGTTTTGGACCACAACTCCCACAGTCCTTTTTCATTGGCAATCTAAACTTAGAATTCTGGGAGTTGTGGTCCAAAACATCAGGAGGGCCAAAGTTTGTACATGCCTGCCTTATGAGTATGGCTCCAGACATCTGTGAATGCATTGATGTGCTCTGGAAGCATACCTGGTGATGCAGTTCAAAATATAGATCATGTAGAGCAGTGGTGGCCAAACTTCGGCCCTCCAGATGTTTTGGACCACAATTCCTGCAGTCCTTTGTCATTACCAATCTCGGCTTGGAATTCTGGGACTTGTGGTCCAAAACATCTGGAGGGCCAAAGTTTGGCCACCACTGATGTCGAGAGTGTTGGACCTTCCCCCAGATCATGTACACCAAATCATTAAAGCCTCTTTCTGTTTGGTAGAGAAAAATCAGATTTGATGATTAACAAAGATATTATGCCATCCAACCCATATTGTAACCCTTTCTACCAAGTTTTTTTTTTTTTGAGAGGCATTCTTTACAGAGCCTAACAAGCGGAGAGATTACCAGGACCCTAATGCCTTGCAGTTCCAATGGAATTTAGAAAGCTTGACTCATGCCCTTGTCTATGTTTAATGGCTGTCACTAGAGAGATAAACTTGCCAAGGCACACAAGTATATGCTGAACCTCCTCTAAGGACTTGGAATTTATTATTAAATCCACCAGAATTCTAGCTTGGGGGGGGACTTCCTTGTGATTTTTTTATAATGAAAACTGAAACTTCAAGATATAATTGTTAGACGTAGGCAACTTCTGAGAATGAAGGCAGCAAGACTTGTAAAAATACATGCTAACAGCCATAGATTTAGTGCCATGCGGTCCTCCATTTGGTGGTGGTGGAACACACATTTCTTACTGAATTTATGCTTTGAAATACATTTAAAGCTTTCATCTGCTGAACTTTGCCAACCCAACAAATATGAGCCCTCTTCTCTGCTCTGTTTCTTTCATTTGCCTTTTTTTTTCTTTTTAAAGAAAACAATATTTTAATTCCCACCCTTCTGTGTATTTCAGGACCCATTAATTGCATTAGTAATAGGACGCTTGGGGAAATATAGATCTACTGGACAGCTCAGAGGCTGGGAGTTTGATTTCCCACTTTGCCTCCTTGAGAGGGGCTGGATACCATGATCCATAGGGTGCCTTCCAGCTCTGCAGTTCTAAGAGGATGATGATCATCTTCCTAAGCGAGAAGCGTCAGTGTTGTGCCTAAGGCTGTGCGGCGGAATTGTGCTCACAGATGACTCATCTGTTGTGCTGCATCCAGTGTTCTCTCTCCGTAATGATCCCAGCCATGTGTTGTCAATTATTCTTTGTACTTGAACCAGCAGCCTCATTCCTCTTCTTCCCCACTCCCATAGGACTGGCTCCTTCCTTTATTTCTTTTGCAAAAAAAACATTGATGCAAATGGAACGTTATCTCCCTTGTCAAAATGGCTAATCTCCAGTTTCTCATTATATAAGTGATCAGATGAAAAGGGCTACCCAAAATGAACTAATTCAAGCCCAATTAGAAAAAATGGTAAAGGAACCCATGAGAAGATTCAAGGTCCCTTGACGTGGATTGAAAGGAAAGGATTTTTTGCTCAGACTGAGGAAATAAACTGTTCTTGGGCTAGCCATGACATTTATTGTGCAATCAGATGGGGACTTGTCCCATGATTTTGGTCCAAGTTGAAGACAAACCAGTTTGCTTCTTTTCCTGACAACTACATGATGTGCATGCCATCACGAACCATGTACATGCCAGCATAGATGCCATACCTTTTTTGTCTTGTCAGCTGTTTTTGTGTACTTAAGATCAATCTATTTTCACTGAGTTATAGCATGTGGAATCACTGAGATCAACTCAGAGACGATGCCATACATTATCCCTTTCCTTAAGCCATTTAATAACATTGAGTACTGGAAATGCATAGTCCCTCTTGCTTGCAGAGGGAAAGGTAGAGGAAGCCTTGAGGAGGTGGAAGAACCTTGTGATGCGGTGGTTAAATGCCTGTACTGCAGCTTAAACTGTGTTCACGACCCATGGTTCAATCCCAGGTAGCAGGCTCATGGTTGACTCGGCCTTCCATCCTTCCGAAAGTGGGGGGGGGTGTAGCCTGCATAATTAAACTGTAAACTTCCCAGAGAGTACAGTGGTACCTCTGATAATTAATTGATTCCCAGAGGCAATTTGTTATCCGAAAAAAACTCAGCTCACCATCCATTTTAAAATGGAAAGCAATGGACATGGACAGGAAAAAGCAAGAAAAGCTCAGCTCCCTATCTTTCAAAGTTCAAAAGGTGCAAATCCCACAGCAAAAAAAGGTCATGAATGGCTCCAAAACACCATGGAAAAATGGTCTAACTCCTCTCACCCCTCCACAGAATACAGAGCGTGCAATGCATCCTGGGTACACTTATTTTTGCAAGGGATTGTGAAACATTCATTATCCAAGGCAGCCCATAGGGAGCATTTGCTATCCGAGGTGGCCCTATACCTGGAAATTTCCATTTGTTATCTGTAAAATTTGTTATCAGGGGCATTTGTTATCCAAGGTCTTACTGTACTTGAAGTGCTATGGGGCAGTATATAAGCAGAACACTTTGCTTTGCTTTTCCCATTCTTTTTAATTGCTGTTAATGCACCAGTGAGACTTGGAAATGGCTTTTTAAAAAGCCTTTTTCAATGCGCTTCTCATTCATTGTATCATTTAGCAACTATTAAAAAGAAATGGAAAAGTTCCTCTACCTTCACCTCTGCAAATGGGCAGGAAGGAATATTTCCACTTCTCAAGTTCATTAAACTGTTTAAGCAAAGCATGGAAGAGGAGACAGGAGGGGGATTTTTTCTTTCCCTTTAAAGAAGAAGTAGTCCTGTTTCGATCATGCTAAAGAGAGTCATTTAATAATCACCCAAAGTGGCACACTGTATCTCACTGTTTAGCACAATGTAGGTGTATCCAGGATGAGATAAATGAACTGTCTAGTCACATCCTCAGCCACATTCTGACAAAGGTGACCATTTAGCTAACTTGATTCCCATGGACATAACACAGGGTAAAACTGAACCAAATGGCACCTGTGCCTCAATCATGGGCTGCCTTTACATGACCCCTAAAATCCGAAGCAAAGGGCTCCCAGATGCGGAGCTTAAAATTGTTTTCCCACCAGCTGCGGACTTTAAATAAAATAAAGTACGACCACGCCCACCTAAGCACACCCCAGCGCACTTTAGAAGTACCTGGTCTCCGGAGGTAAAAAAAAATTCCAATGTGGATTGTAAAGCTGTGGATGCTGGGCTCCCCTCGCCTTCTGTTTTTGTTTTTTGTTTTTTTGTCCCCCGCCTCCCCTTTAAGAGACAGGAATCCCTACGGGGCTGCTCTGGAAGGCAAGCAGAGGTGAGCCTGCATTCTTTTCTCCCTTTTTCTCCCTCCCCTCACTGCAGACAGGAGCAATGGAGTGTGGAAGAGAGGGAACACAGGAAGAGGAACAAATCTCACGATCTCTGGTCCGAATTTAAGTTGTCAGCGGATTTTAGAGGTCGTGTAAAAGCGCCCATGATCAGTGTTGCCTTTGTTACTTTGAATTCTTGTTGAAGAAGCTCTCACAAAGACAAATTTGATAAGGATCTACTTTGCATATGTTTTCTTCAGATGCACTCAGAGCTAATATTTTTCAAATGTTGATTGTCTAATTTTGTGATGAACAGTTGAGATAAACCAGATTATCCACACATTAGATTATTTTAATATATTTTCAGTTAGGAAGAGAGTAGATGGCACTTCTCATTCTTGATGTGTGAGAAGGAAAAATCAGTCTTCAGATAGAATATGCCCATGATAGGCATCTGTGCTTAGAATGGCCAGCATTATGGGGTTAGCTTTGTAGGTGGCTACATATACAGTAACTATTTGTAGTAGACATGGGCACGACTTGGCGAAATTCTCGTTTCCGTTTTCGTTCCTCGTTTCCGTTACGCAACGGAAACGGAAACGACAATTAAGCCGTCAGAACTCAAACTCGAACCGATAAACGATAAATTGGGTCTGATTTGTCGTTGTCATTCATGGCATCGCATGGCAATCACGCGATGCCAAGCGGCACAGAAAAAAGTTTTAAAAATAAAAAAATCCCAATTTCTGGCCAAAAAAGCAGGCGAAAATATGCCAGTCTGAGGGCACCTACCAGAGGGGTGGTTTCTGGGGAGGGGGTTCCCGGCCTCCCCCCCTCTCCTGTCCTGGGCTGCTGGACCTGGTACCAGGCTGGGGGGGCATCAGTCTTGTCATCTCCATTTGCCATGTGGTGCGGGGGGGATCCAAAATGGCAACCGCAATTTTTTTTTGAAATCGTGGTCCAAAAACCCACCAAAGCACCACAGAAACATGCGAAAATTAGCTATTTTAAATGCTTGAATTTTTACAGTAGCAGCAGTGAGTTTTTCTAGCAATAAAACGTCTCCATTGATTTTATTTTATTTTATTTTTATTTTTTTACACCTGCGCAATGATGGGCTGGCCAAGGGATGGGACCATGCAAATTTTTGGAGCCATTCCACCAATCGCATGGCCACTTGGCCAGGTTTTGACTGAGACTTCTGGGATGTGCCAGTCGGGCATAAAAAGCCCACTATAACCCTAGCCCTAGCCCTAGCCCTAACCCTAACCCTAACCCACACAGCAGTACACTGTCCTTCTTAGTGAGTCAGAGGCACCCAGAGGTGCAGCCCACTAACTCACCCTAACCTTACCCGTAATAACCTTAAGCCTAGCCCTTGCCCTAACCCCAACCCTAAGCCAGATCTGTACTCGCATTGCACTACACGCAAGTACAAGGTCCTTCTTAGTGAGTCAGAGGGCGCCCAGCAGATGCATTCTTCTCTCACCTCGCTCACAGTCCAAAGTTCCAAAAAACTCCAACCCTGTACGCCAGTATTCTGTCCTTCTTGGTGAGCTAGAGGCACCCAAAAGAGAGGTGCCTCTGCCAGTGCCACTTGGTACGCAATGGCTACACGGTCATGTACCCTTCCTTTTCCCTTTGTAGGGGGCCAGAGGAGGCATCCACCCCAGAGAGGTGCCTCCAGGAGCCCGATACCCTACCCCCCCTAAACCAGTACTAACGACAAACGACAAACGAAATGACAAATTTTTGAAAATTTTTGCGACAAATGGAAACGAGCCGAAACGGGCTGGCTCCGACACACGACAACTCAAAACGTCATTTTTCCTGGTCATGCCCATCTCTAATTTGTAGAGTGCAAGTAAGAGGTGCATAGTATTTATGCCATATGCAGTAGGTTGGGATGTTATTTGGGGATTTCATGTGGGTAGAAGCCTTGGTTGGTGCTTTGTTTAGCCAATTCCACTTACTTCCACTTCAAAATCATTTATTTTTAAAGTCTGCACATATGTAAGAACTTTGTGGGAAAGAAGCAGAATGCTAAATTAAATAAAAAGCATTTCTGTAATCCCACTACAAGAAGACATCTCTTGAGATAGTTTTGTACTCTTTGGTATTTCCTCTTAATTGCCAATTAATGATTATGAGGTTCCTGTTTATGGTTTGTTACATCAGTTTCATTTCTGAAGAACATGCTTCTGCCCTTTTCCTTCCATTTTGTGCTGCCTGTTTTTCAACTTAGTTCCTGCATCATTCATGACCTGAAATCCTAGCTGTTTCAATCCTTTTTTCTAAATGCTTGAATCTCTGTCTTCAGGTTACTTACTCTTAAGAAGACTGAGTCCTGATAATTAATTTCTAAATAGGTTAGATCTGCATAATTCAGCAAATTGAATTAAGTTTAAATTAATTAAACATTAATTTAAATGTTTATTTTATTTTTAAATTCTCCCCCTAAAACAATATAAAGACATTTTCCTCTTATATACCTGTATGATTTTGAAATTTGCATTTTCAACTTGTTCTTCAGGTACTGTATGCTCCCAGGATAGTTTACAAAAATGCCTAAAGCCGTTATAAAGATAAATGCTACAAACCCACATATGTTTTCTGGTAATCAGAATAAACCGGTTAGAAGAATTAAATCTATTTCTAACATTCTTCGGGAGAAGGATTTAATGGTCCCAGCCAGGCATTAGAGGGACAATAGAGTAGGTATCCAGTGAGCCCCTTTGCTTTCACCCATTGCTACTGCTAAAAATATGGGTGAAATCAAAGTAGTGCTGCAGGAGGAAAAGGAAAGAGCAGGCATAAAAGAAGGGGCATATCAAACAATTGGGCTGCATAGGTGATGTGGTGATGGCATCTGGCCTGGATGCCTTCAAAAGGGGATTGGACAGATTCCTGGAAGAAAAGTCCATCACAGGTTACAAACCATGATGGAGATGTGTGATCTCCAGACTTAAAACCGGGGTACTTCAAAGGCCAGATGCAGGGGAGTGCTATCAGGAGACAGAGAACTGGTCTTATGCGCTCCCAGACACATCTGGTGGGGCCACTGTGAGATACAGGAAGCTGGACTAGATGGGCCTTTGGCCTGATCCAGCAGGGCTCTTCCTATGTTCTTATGTTCTTATGACTAGAAGGAAAAATGGGGAATGGGAGCCACATCTCGGAAGGCCTTGGGAGACCTACATAGGAATCCTTGAGGGAGTATTTTCTGGGAACATTCTGAAAAAAAAATCCTGTTCCAACTGAAACATGTGGGTGTTCTATCCAGAGGAAAAGAAATGATCAGTTTTCATTTTGGGTTCCAGGAAACTTGCAAAGGTTACAAAGATCATAATGAGTATTCCTCTCTAAATAAAAAGCAACTTGATTCATCCCCACTAAGAATTTATTTTGGTACATAGTGCATCAGAGTGCATCATCCAAATCCAGAGGAATTTAGCTCATTCGTAACTTTCCAAAAGGAAATGTCAGCCCCCGAGGATTCCCCCCTCCCCTTTATTATTTCTGCATCCAATAAGAATCCAACCATTTAGAATTCCATTTAGTTTGGCATGGAAGAACACTCTCAAGTTGTTCAATATTGTCAGTTTTCCTTCCTTCCTTGCCTTATTCCCCTCCCATCCACCTTCTTTTTTACAAGCTGGCTTGTTAAAAAAAAACATTAATGTGTGGAGAAAATCATCAGTTCTTGGGGAGCAATTGTCTTGATCAGGAATTTTAGAGAGCTAATAAAGACAGCATACTGTACAGTCTACAGTTTCCTTTCCTGCAGGTTCCTAATGTATACATTGTCAAAAGCAGAGGTCTGTACCATAAGAACATAAGAACAGCCTTGCTAGAACAGGCCACAGCCCATCCAGTACAGCTTTCTGTGTCACACAGTGGCTCACCATTTGCTTCAGGGTATTCTCAAGCAGTTGCCCTGTGGCGCAGTAGTTAAAGGCCTGTACTGCAGGTAAAACTGTGCTCACAACCTGGGGTTCAATCCCAGGTAACAGGCTTATAGTTGATTCAGCCTTCCAACCTTCTGAGGTCGGTAAAATGAGTACCCAGCTTGCTGGGGAGGGGGGATGTGTAGCCTGCATACTGTAATTAAAAACTTTAAACCGCCTGGAGACTATGTGAAGTGGTATGGGGTAGTATATAAGCAGAACGCTTTTGCTTAAGATTCCCTGCAAATGGTAGTGAGAGATATCCTGCCTATCTCTCCAACCTGAAGTTTGTCCTTAGACACCCAGAATCATAGCCATTGATACCCTTGTCCTCCGTGAACTTGTCCAATCCTTTCTTAAAGCTGTGAAGGCTGACAGCTGTCACCACTTCTTCTGGCAGGGAGCTCCACAGAACAGTGATCCTCTGGGTGAAAAAGTACTTTCTCTCATTTGTTTGATATGTAGCACCCAAAAGTTTCATGGAGTGCCTCCTAGTTCTAGTGTTGTGTGATAGGGAAAACAGTTTTTCCTTATCTACTTCATCCACTCCATGTATGGTTTTATAAACTTCAATCAGGTCACTCTTAGGTGCCATCGTTCACAAATGAAGAGGCCCAGCCGTTGCAGCCTCAGATGGTAAGGAAGGTGTTCCAGTCTCCTAATCATTCTGGTTGCCCTCCTCTGCACTATTTCCATTTCATTAATATCCTTCTGGAGGTATCGTGACCAGAATTGTACGCAGTACTCCAGATGGGGCCTCACCATAGATTTATAAAGAGGTAAAATGACACTTGCTGACTTATTTTCTATACCCTTCCTGATGATCCCTAGCATTGATTTTGCTTTTTTCACTGCTGCAGCACATTCTCGATAGCTGAGAATCTACACAGACATATTCCATAGTTATATCAGTGTGTGTTGTTTGCGTCTTTTCTTACAAAGTGGCTCTACTCCAAAGCATTTTACTTTAGAAATGAGAGATGGCTGATTACACACATTTACCAATCAAAGATTTTACTTGATCTGCTGATCCAGAGAAACACACCAAGGGAGTGGGATAGGGTGGCCACTTTCATACCAACAAAAGGGAGATCATGCATCACCAAAAGAAGTGTTCTTCAGATGGAGGACTGTCTTCTCTAAAGGAAGGCATATGCCCTCCCTAGAAGGAAAGGAGACCCAGTGTCCTCCCATCATCACATGCTTTCAGAATGACAGAACAGAGCTTCTGTGTTGCTACAGTTTGGAAAGTGGTAGAGAGCAGATTCCCATGGCAAGGGTATTTTCAGGAAGGCTCACAGGCATGTGGGTTCTGCTAAGATTGGATTTATCAACATCCACAACAGATCTTTTATGGAGGAGGATGACCCCTTGGTGAGGTCAACACAAGCTTCCTGGTTAGGTAAAGCACTAACTGGCAGCATTTCCACCATGGCTGAGTTTAGATTTAGTAATCTAAAACCCTGACCATTACTTCCTTTACTAAAAGGACTATAAAGCAAAGTGTTCTGTTTTTATAGTGCCCCATACCACTTCAAGTAATCTCTGGGTGCTTTACAGTTTTTTTAAATTACAGTATGCAGGCTACACCCCCCCCCCAGCAAGCTGGGTACTCATTTTACTGACCTCGGAAGGATGGAAGGCTGAGTCAACCATGAGCCGGCTACCTGGGACTGAACCCCAGGTCGCAAGCACAGCTTTACCTGCAGTACAAGCATTTAACCACTGCACCATGGGTGGATAATATCAATGGATGATATTATACCAAAGATAATATCATCCATTGCTTTTCCACATGCATGAATTTGACATCTCCAGAGGACCTTCTTCAGTGATTTTCCATGTACAGATTAAACAGCATAGGGGATAAGCTCAAATGCTATAGGACCAGGCAGTGTATCAGTCACAAGGCTAAGGAGTAGGCAGCCACTGCCAAAAACAGCCACGAGTCCCTAGAGCCTGTCTAGAAGGGTACCATGATTGATGGCAACAACAAGTTGTTAGGAATTCACATCCATGAGGCTGCACTTCTTTTCTTCGATCTAAGAAAGGAACACAACATTCCATGATAGCTTCATCTATAAATATTATTAAAACTCATGTTCTTTTACTACAGCTTTTAGAATAGTCCTATCATGATTTAATTTAATTTCTTTTATCTAATCCTGTTTATGAGGCTTAGTGGCATGTGTATATAAATCATAGAAGAAAGAGAGGGAGAGAAGGGAAAAATCTTCAGCAACCAATGTGGAAATATCGGATAAAACAATTTCAAATTGTTGTTGCTTCAAATAGAATTTTTAAAAATTGATTTTTTTCTGAAAATTTAAATTAAAAATATTTTAATTTACATCATGGTTTAAATCAATTTGATTTTTAATAGTATTGATTTTTATCTACTCTGCCTAGTTGCCATTTTAACTGGTTTTGTTGAAACGACGTTTTACAAGTGTGTGTGTGCAAAATTGACAATTAGATCACACAGAGAGATATGCACCATTTAAAGGAGCTGAAAGAGTCCTTGTGTCTCACTACCCAGAACTGCTGTCCTTTTGACACTAGTTGAATCAGTCTCAAGTAAATGGATCAGAGCTCATAGCCAGTGTTAACAAATGCCATGGAAACCTGTCAAATATTTTCAGATGTAGTTAGGACATTGCTCACAATAGCCTGTAGAGTGATGTTTCATTAAAAGAATGTGCCATGATGCTTCCTGATTGATTCATGATTTAAAACGTAAATTAGATAAAGCCTGGATACAGTCAACAAAGCAATCAATGGAATTTTTCTAGTTTATTTTATTTTGCATTGCTTATCTCTTTCATTGCTTTTTTCCCTTTTTTTTTCTTTTTCATTCCCATAACAGCATAATCCATGGCAACTCAAGCTAGATTTAAGATCTACTCTTGGTGGGGCTTTCTTCTATACAGACACATATAGGACTGGACGGCTGAACTCAGTATCTGAGATCATGTCAGGAGTCGTCATGCTGAGCAATTGTTTTCTAAAAGGTATATGTCTACTCAATGAAGCTATCGGTGCCTCTCCCACCATCAAAATGGCTTAAGGCTCTGACCATATATGAAACCCACATCTCATTATAACCATATATAAAACCCATGCCTTCCCATTTTTTCTTTCCCCCTCCTCTAGGTCTGGTTATTTATTCGTTCAGACCCATTGCTAGGTGCGGAATTTATTTGGCACTACAATGCTTTCCCACAAAAGAATTTTGGTGGTTCAATTTTAGTGGTTCAAAAAAAGTGGAGGGATGGGCTTTTAAAACCTTTATTTAAGCGCCTTAGAAAATGTTCCCTTTCTTTCCTCATAATGTAGTACCTCTCTAGGTTTTCCTGAAAGTGGGTTAAGAACCACTGGCGGGAGAAATGTGGCTGTTGCTATTTATGAGTCTCCAGTTGCTAGATGATGCCATGTGATTTCATTGTTCAAAGAGCCACCCACATTTTAGCCTCAGCAACTGAAATATTGGAGTGGAGGAAAAACAGCATTTTTATCCTGGTGGGGTGAGGTGGGGTGGGTGGTTAGTGGGTGGGTGGGTGAGCTGCTGTGAGCTAAATACAATTTTTAAAAATAGCCCTGCACCATTTTGCCTTCCAGAAAAGTTCTTCCTTCTTTCTAGCAGCTTGTGCTTCGGAGGGGTGACTAGTTTATTGAAGAAGTAACATCAATGATTCATCCAAGCTGAGAGAGAGAGAGAGAGAGAGAGAGAGAGAGAGAGACTCAAAATTAAGTCCTCTTTCACACACCCACACCTCACTCATGAGGTATATGTGAGTCATATTGCTATCATGTACTGTATATATGAGTTTGTGCATCTATGGGCCTTTTTACAAGACCCCTAAGATCCGCTGGCCACTTAAATTCAGACCAGAGATCTTAGGGGTTCCTCGCTCTTCCTCTGTCCCCACCCCCTCCACACTTCCTGGTTGCTGGCTGTGTGAGGGAGGGAGAAAAAAGAAAGAAAAGTATGTCGGTTTACCTTCGTTTTGTTCCCGGCAGCATTCAGATCTCTTAAAGGGACAGGGCGCAAAAAAAGAACAAACAGAAGCCAGGAGAGCCCCGCACTCACTATCCTTACACCGGATCAAATATTTGTCTCATCCAAAAAGCAGGTACCTGAAAGCTGTGCTGGGATGCACTAAAGTGGGCGGGGTCGCACTTAATTTCCTCTTAACTCCGGAGCTGGTGGGTAAACATTTTTAATCTCCGGAGCTGGGAGCCATTTGCCCCAGAGTTAAGGGGTCGTGTATAAACGCCCTATGTTTCTGTGTATGTGCGCATGCATGCATGCGTGCGTGCATGCGTGCAGTTGATGAGGAGCGAAAGATACATGAAGTGGTAAGTTAGTAGCCAAACACAGATCCTCCAGGTTCTAGATTTGTGAGATACTCATAAAACGACCACATACTGTATATACTCGAATATAAGCCTAGTTTTTCAGCCCTAATTTTGGGCTGAAAATGGGGGTCCTCGGCTTATATTCGGGTCAATACTTTTAGCCACTGAGGCAAGTTTGGGTCGGTGGCTAAAAGTCATTTTAAACATTGTGTGCCACTTCTCCTGACACTCCCCATGTTTAAAATGACTTTTTAAAAAGTCATTTTAAAACAATGTTTAAAATGACTTTTAGCCACCAATTCAAGCACTTGCCTCGGTGGCTAAAAGTCATTTTAAACATCACACACACACCCAGCTCACAAAGGAGGAGTAGCCAGGCCCTGCTGCATTTCCCACCCTAGGCTTATACTTGAGTCAATAAATTTTCCCAGTTTTGGGGGGTTTAAATCAGGGCCCCCGACTTATACTCAGGTCGACTTATACTCAAGTATATACGGTATTTGACTTTTGAAAGTCTTGACAGTACAATACACCTTCTCCTGTCACTCTTGTATGTGGGTGGCATTTCACAACTATTCTAGAGCTCCTTATTTGGATGGATTAACTTCAGTCTTGTCAGGTTTTGTGGTTTGAAATTCACCACGCTAAACAGAATCCTTCAGCCATGAATCAATGTCCTCCTCTTCTCTTCTCTACACCACTTGTTTGAAAGAGGAAAGATAGGGGCAACTGCTAGCTGTCAAGAACCAAACACCATCACCATGCAGGACCAGTGGGTTGCAGTTAATTGAGCAAGATACTCATTTTGCCCTAACTGCTTGCTCTAGGCACTTATTGGTGAGGCAACTTTCTTATCCCTTCTCATTGTGGACTCTCTCCTCATTTGAGAATGAAGATGGACTTGATGGACCTGGTTGACTAAGGGGTGTGTGAAAGGTATTTTCCTTTTAGAGCAAGTGACACACTTTTAAAACAGCCCCAATGGAGGGCAATAAAAGGGAGGAAAGCCCTGACATAACTACAGTCATACTCCCCCGAGATAAACAGAAGACTTACAACTACAAGAAAGAATGGGGCTAGAATGGACAACAAGTAAAGTGAAGCAGGTGAAACATATTTACAATATACAGGGTTTTTTTCCTGGAAAAGCTCTAGTGAATGCTCCAAAAGGCGTTTCCTCAGCAGCATTTGAAAGGGAACTGAGGTTCCTCGTAGGATGGGGGAGTGTGTGCTGTGCAGAGGGGTCAGATTAATGGTCTCTTTAAAGTTCTAGAGTGTTCCAAGGAGTTTTCCACAGGCATAGAAAGAACCCACAGAGACTATGAAGAACAACACAATTAACTTCTGAAGGAACAGGAGTGGAAGACCAAATATTTAACTCCATCTTTTGGCCTAACTGTGGTCATTGGGTATTTTTTTGCTTTTAGTATACACATTGTAATGTTTCTTGCTTGGTTGGTTTGTTGAACTGAGTTGTAATTGAAATGATGGGCTTTCCATCACATTGCTGTACAGATTTGTTTTTCTTTTCCATTTGTTTATTTGTTGGTTTAGAATTCCTTACTGTGAATTGTTATATGGAGCCATGTACATTGATGGCAATATATAAATAAAACAATCATGCTTATAATAATCTATAACATAAAACAATAAACCAGTTTGATTCACCCCTTGGAGGACTCATTGTGCACCATTGAGTAAGCCCAGATTGTGTGTGTGTTGTGTCATTACAGTCGTGACTGACTCTTTGTGACCCCATGTCCATGGAGTTTTCTTGGCAAGATTAGCAATGCCATTTAACTGTGATATGAAGAGACCAGGAGAAACATCCAGAACTTTGAGGCTAGATATAATGTCAGTCTACTAATGATGCCCAACAGTATTTTTCCAGGAATAGCCATCTTCTGAATCAGTATCTGGCTGGCTTTAGTCACTTTAGCTAGGTTAAACTGGATTAGCCCTAGACAAACATAATACTGATAAGAAATCCCAGCATTCTGGAGACTCAGGTTGGGTAGAGTATCATTATATATATAGATGGAAAAGAAATAATGGCAAGACCATGTCTTGAAAAAGGCTGGGTGGGGGCCTCCCTTCCTTGAGCACTCTAACCTTGCATTAGAATTGCCTTGACAGTTGCTCATGCCCTGCTGTTTCTTTATCTCTGTCTGGTTATCCTTTATACTATAGCCACCATTCTCAAAGGGACTCATACGGTCCCCTGAGGAGACCTGGAAGATTTGAAGAGTTCTACAGACTAGAAGCAGCTCTTTACACACCACCTTATAAGGCTCAATATTTATTTATTTATTTATTTATTTATTTATTTATTTATTTATTTATTTATTTATTTACAGCATTTTTAGCCACCCCACTGCCAAATGGTTTCTGAGAGGCATACAATAATATATTAAAACTATAAAACAACATGTTAAAATAACAGTCAAAATAACAATCAGTATACAAATAATAAAATCCTGCTGCTTATGAGCCCAGCTAAAATGATTGCTATTTAATTAAAATGATGGCTGATCAGGAAGGTCTTTGCCTGGTGCCAAAACGCCAAAAGTGTCAGCGCCAGGCAGATCTCTGTTGGGAGGGCATTCCAGAGTTCCGGGGGGTGGCCGAGAAGGCCCTAGTTTAACATGCCCTCCCTCTCACCTCTTTGAGGGAATGGCAGTTTCAGCAGGGCTTCCTGGCCTGATCTTGGACTACAGGCAGGTTCGTACAAGCAGCCTATGCAACAAATACAAACCTGATTCAGCCTATATTTCTTTGATATTATATTTATGAGTATAGAAAAAAACAAAGAAAAAAATGTTGAGAATGGCTTTAAAGAACAGCCCATCCATCAGTCTTTTGTGAGATACACTGTCACATCCTCTTCCTTCACTCTTCAGGTATTTTCATGTCACACAGGCAGTCTTGTTCATTTGGTCAAAGAATAGGTTTTACCTCCTAATGAGCCATGTCTTATTTTATACGACAATGGGACCATGGTTTTGACAATCTGTAGACTAATCCAGTAACACATGGGTCTATGGCTCAGCCCCCACCATCAGTGTATTGTTGCCCTTTAGTAACCAGTAAAAATTATTTATTAAAAATTATTACAGTGGACCCTCGTATAACAAATGCTTTGTATAACATAAAATCTGTACAACATTAAACATTCCGGAGATAGGGGAAATTTGCTTAACAGAATTGCCTAGGGGTGAATCCATACGACATAAAAATGGTTGCGACTCTGTTTTCAATGCATTCCTATTGGGAATCTGTATAAAAGAAAATTTGCTTCACAGAATTTCATTTGGAACGAATTAATTCCTTTATACAAGGTACCACTGTATTCTTAATGATTCCATCCGTGTCTGTGTAATGTCACTGCTAAATTAGGAGATAAGCCAGGGTGCCACAGCTTTTCCATCTATCAGTGGATGGTGACCTTGTAGGAAACCAATGTAGCACAAGGGGTGAAGTTCACTTGAACAGCTCTGGCATTTCTACAGAGGTAGCTCTGGGATAGTCTCCATAGTTTTTGCTTTGCCTGCCTGTGCATTCTATGAACTAAACAAGGCTGTCCAATTCTGATGCATAAACATGTCTCTAAAAGTCCTACAGAACCTTATATACCTCTATGGAGGGAGGGAGGGGTGAAATCAGAAGCCTGTGTACCTCACAACTGGCATTTATCCCATTGCGAGTTAATTCCAGAATGAAAGCAGACTACCATTTCCAATTGTAACACAATTGGAAGGTCTTTTCACTGTTGCAATAATTCTGGACAGCATCAACTTGTCTATTTCTACAACTTTTATTAGAAGCATCATTAGAAGCATCTACATTGCTTCTAATGAACATGTTATGAACAACCTCAAAGCAGGTTATATTATGAACACACAAAGGAAAAAATGTCATCCAGCCAAACTGGACTTGTGCCTGTTTGTATCTGTATGCTGGCTGGGGGTTCTGGGAACTGCAGTCCAAGAATATCTGGGCTACCCAAGGTTGGAAACCACTGTGTTGCATGATTGTTGCTGGTATCCGGTATGTGTGGTATAGCATGGAGTTGCCTTGTGATGATTACTTGAGTTCTGGGATGCTTGTGTAAACCCTTCCTCCATGCACAAGGTTCTGTCATGACCGTTTAGGCCACAATGAATGCATGAAGAGGCAGAACCATGTGTGCCAACGTGGATACATGCCTTAGGCTTAAAAGATACCTTGCTACCCTGGCCTGGTAACAGGCTGCACCCCTGGGGTTGGGGACCACTGTTCTTGAAAGCCCACCCTGTTCATATCAGAGAGTTAATTCAGTCTGTTTAGGTCAACCAATACACTGCAGGATTTTTGCCATCTGAACATTGTGATGCTGATGGCGAGTGATTTTCCTGCTGAAATTTAACTGTTAAGAGGGCAGATTAAATGTGTTCATGTAAGCAGATGTCTTGAACTTATATGACATGTGAATGAACTCAGATGGAAAAAGACTATGTTGATGTCAATTTTTTACTCACCAAAACCTAATGCCTCATAATCACTGGTGTCTTACTCAGGAGATAATTTCGCCATGGATTTAATGCAGATAGCAAGTGAGTGAGGTATTATTCACTGAGACTGAGGCCAGCTAGGGGGTCCTGCAAAAGAAATATATAGTTTGTCTACCTAAAAGCAATTCCCCCTAAATTTAGTAGGAATTACTCTCTAATAACATACAGTGGAAACTTGACTTATGTCATTAATCCGTTCCGGAGGTCTAGACATAAGTCAAACATGCCTTAAGTCAAACAAACTTTCCCCATTGAAAGTAATGGGAAAGTGGATTAATCCGTTCCAGATGATGAAAAAGACCCCCGAAAACAGCAATTTAACACAAATTTGACTGGGATAGGAGATTCCTTCCAGGGATGTAAATGACATGTCTCTTCAAAGAGAGGAGGAGGCAGTGGAATTATAGTCCACAAGTTATACGCCTCCACTTTTTAATGTTCATAGCAAAAATGTCTAACATTTAAGTTTTACTGATTTTTAACCTGACGTTCCACAAGTTCTGAACAACCCTATGCTTACCATTAGAGTCCCACAACTGTACAGCTCCCCAACTAAAATGCTTCCATCGTGGACCAGAATTCTGCAGCCAGATTTTTTACAAGACTGAGCCGACTGTCTAACCAGCAAGTTCATCCCCGAGCTCCCAGCCCTTCTTCTCTTCCGGCGGCAGTGGCGGCTTCGGCGAGGCTGAGGACCAGCTCCAGGTGCTCAGAGCTGGCCTCGCCAAAGCCGCCACTGCTGGACGAGATATGAAGAAGGCAGGAGCAGTTTGGAGGTGGCAGCTGCGATGCTGGGTCGTGGCTGCCACTCGATTCCAGGGCCTTGCGCTGGGGCTCCAAGCTGTAAGTCAGAGCCTGTGACTCAAGTCAAACAGGCCCCTTCTTGCTACAAGTCAAATATGCTGCAAGTCAAGCAGCATGTAGTCAAGGTTCCACTGTATAGAATGCCAACCTATATAGAATGGTGCCCTTAGGGTTCTGTTTTGTCTCCTATGTTATCTACATGAAACCAATGAGAGAGGTTGACGCAAGTTTTGGGATTCAGTGTCATCAGTATGTTGGTAATACCCAACTTGATATCACCTTGCAGTCTTAATTCAAGGAAGTCGTTTTGGCTCTATATCACAACCGGATGTTAGTGATGAACTGAATGAGGGTAAATAAACTGAAACTTAACCCAGGCAAGACAGGTCTGCTCCTGGTCAATTGAGAGGCAGATCAAGGGAGTAAGGAAGCAGCCTGCGCTGGATGAGGTTCCACCCCCTTGAAAAACACAGGTATGATTAAATGGGCTCAAAACTTTAATTATAATATCGATATTGATGACTGGACTAAAATGTGGAAAGATAATCACAAATTAATTAAACCTGTTAGTCTTAAAGAAAATATATTTAAAATGTTTCACAGGTGGCATCTCACTCCGGTAAAACTAGCCAAAATGTCAAAAGGGTCTAATAATGTTTGTTGGAAATGCAGAAAGAACCCAGGGACTTACTATCATGCATGGTGGTCATGCGACGAAGCTCAGAAGTTCTGGTGACAGACTTGGAAAGTGGCACAAGAAATTGTACAAACTAAATTGAACTTTAGACCAGAAACGTTGTTACTGAATATAATGCCAGAGATTACTAACATAAAAATAAAATATATTCTCTTGTACATATATACAGCAGCCAGACTGCTCTGGGCCCAGAAATGGAAAAAAACTGAAATGTCAACTAAGGTTGAACTCCTGAAAAAGCTACTGGACATTGCAGAACTGGATATGCTCTCAGAGGCGTTGCGAGACCACCCAAGACATTTTGTAAAGGAGAGCTGGAAGATGATATATAATCGGGCCCAGAAGCAGACAAATGAACAAGGGGTAAAATAGTCATAAAGACGTTTAGATAATGACACCAAATCTGGAAGTCATGTAGAAGGCTGTTCAAGTGTGGAATCACCAATACTTTTGTGTTAGCAATAGATAAGGGGACAGATACTGTTCACCATAGACTCTGGTTTGTGTTAATATTCTAAAGTGGCTCTTGACATTGCTGAATTTGTTTGTTTATATTATGTGAAATAAATTTTAAAAAAAAAAGAAAAGAAAAACACAGGTGCAAAGCTTGGGGACTGCTGTTGGATTCATCTCCGAGCCTTTGCCCTTGGAGCAGTGGTAACCAGCTCAACAGCCCATCCTCAAAGCCAGCAGTTAGGAGATTCTGTAAAAACGCATTTCAGTGGAGAATTGGGGAGTGGAAGGTGAAATAATGAATGTTAGATAGGTTCTACAGTATTTAAAATCCAATGTTTCCATTCTCCAGATGTGAATAATAAGGAATATTTTTAATTCCTCTACTTTTCTTTGCTGATAAAAAGATGGTGCCCTCCAGTGGCCGGTAACAATATCCTTGGTATTTCTTAATCTTACTTTTTCTTCAATGGAAATGTGCAGCGGCAAGGCTGTAGTTATATGCTTGTGCATATTTAAATCCATATGTGATACAGATGCATGTTCAGGTTGCATAGTTCATAATTTTCTCATCTCTCTTCACAGGGAAACATAAAACCTCACAATGAAATATAATAGTTAATCTTTAAGATGCCACATGCTTTCATCTTCTCTGTCTATTTTTTTCCTTTGGATTTTGCCTCATAAACAAAAAAATATTGTGTAAGATTACTGTTTTATTTGGGATAATTCTGCATAGACTGCAGGACTCATCTTCTTGAGGAGAAGATAATATGCTTTTTCTATTTTGAAGGAATTCTGACTTCTTATAGGCTAAAACATAGATAAAGCAGTTACTAAAACCCTTTAAAGCCCTTTTAGCAATGAACACAATATATCCAATAAATAACATACTGTTTTCATGAGGGGCCTAAGTAATATGTGTCAGGACCTTTCTGATATACCTTTCTGGTATATTATTCCTGAACAGGCCTTACCATGGTTTCATTTCTGCCTTGCCATGAGCTTAGGGGCACAGCCATCTAGAAAGAACAATGGAGCCTGCCAGTATAGTTGCCAGTTTTTTGTCAGGTTATTGTCTATACTGGGGGAGAAATGTGTGGTCCTTGTCAGGCTCATAACAAGCAGGGTGTGCCATCCAAAGAGCAGGGTGTGCCATTCAAAGAACCTAGCAATGTTGTGAGGTAGAGATGGGTGTTTCAGTTCAGAAGTGGTCCAGTTCTGAAACACAGCAGCCCAACTGATGTCCGGAACTGGTCCAACCCTCCGGAATGAAATCAGCCCATCCCTTACCTTGTTCTGAGCTCACATGGAGCTAAACTCCAATGAGGAAGAAGCCTTCGGCATCATATTTCCTTCTCCCTGATGCTGGCCAATCAGACAGGGAGGTGGGATGATGCATTTCTGTGCACAGCTCCTGATTGGCCAGCACCAGGGAGAAGGAAAGATTACGTCGGAGGTGTCTTCCTCCATGAAGTTTAGCCCCGCGTGAGCCCAGAGCAAGGTGATGGATTGGCTGATTTTGTTCCAGAGGGTTGGTCCGGTTCCTAATACCAGCTGGTGTTCTGCATTTCATTTCAGAATTGGACCACTTCCAAAATGAAATGCCCATGTCTACTGAGGAGTCATCTCTGATAGCACTGGGCCATGAGATGGAGAACCTACATTTGAAGCCTACAGCAGCAAAAGGCTCAAAGGCCCAAAGGAAGGTGGAACAACAGAGGGCATCATTTGGGCAGGAAAAGAGGAAGGTAGAAAAGAAAAGGGAGAGGAAGTAATTGGGCAGTTACTAGTTCAGGTAAATGATTCTGGAGTGTGTTTCTGGGGACATCCACTCAAACTGAGGGTTGCGAGAGTGAGATAAACAAAAGAAAATACTTCTTTACCCAGCTGTTAGTCTGTTGAACTCCCTGCCACAGGATGTGGTGATGGCATCTGGCCTGGATGCCTTCAAAGGAGCACTGGACAGATTCCTGGAGGAAAAGCCATGATGGGGACATGCAATATCCAAACTTAAAAAAAAGGTACTTCAAAGGCCAGATGCAGGGGAGTGGTATCAGGAGACAGACATCTAGTCTCGTGAACTCCCAGAGGCATTTGACGGAGCCACTGTGAGATACAGTAAACAAGACTAGATGGGCCCTTGGCCTGATCCAGCATGGCTCTTCTTATAGTCTTATGAGTAAAGTGGATGGTGCCAGTGCAGAAGTCTGGAACACTATAGTGAAAGAGGACCTATGGTCTGGGCAATGGGTGGCTACAAAAGTGCCTAAAAACTGGCTGATAATTAGGGGAGAGAGAAGAAATATTGGAAGTCCCATTACTGGGGAGAGACTGAAGATAGGACCAGGTGCAAGAGAGAAAGGGAGGAAGGAAAAGAAACCAACCATATTCTGCCATCCAGATGTCCTTAAAGGAGTTCATACATGGTGGCCCTCCACATTTTTTTATATACAGTCAGTCCCGTGACATAGAGATACTGACTGTCCCGGGACTAAAAGGAGAGTTTAAGTTAGGACTAGTCTAATATCTAAAGTGGTACATCAGAACAGATCAAAAGGCTTCTGATTTGACATTGCACAACAAACACCTTTTTCCTATGTCCCAGCATCTTTGGAGATATATTGTTAAAACAGCTCAACAGGTTGTATAAAATAAAATAAAAAAACCCAAACATCAGCCAGAGTGAGAGATGGTAAAGCAAAATAACATGAATAATTAAGAGAGGATTAAAAGGACATGCACAGCCACCCTAGATCTCCTAAATCCTGGTCTAGTACTCTAATCACAATAACACACTGGCTTACATATTACAGCATATAGTAACTGAAATCACAGGTGAAACATACTCCACCTTCCTTCTGCTCAAAAGGTTTTTGATGTGTTGTGCTAAAAAAAAAAAGGATGTGTTTTTCCTGTCTGTTTGACGATTCAGACCACCCTTTGGACAGAATGAAACAACTTCATTTATATTTATTTATTTTGAATATTTTTATCCCACCTTTCTTCTTGGAAAAGGACTCAAGGCAGCTTACAATAATGAGGGACAATATACAGCCCAGAACATTTAAGACACATTCAAGTTAAGAACAGGGAATTAGAAGAGGCATCTTACAAAATTAAAAGGTAACAGTAAAGATACAAAGAGCACGCAAAAAGAAGGAAAAACTCCATTATGAGGGATAGAAACTAACATAGAAAATACTGGTGTTCTTATTAAATCAGTCAATGCAATCATGCATAGTATAATCCAATTAAAAGTCATATAATAGGCAGTCCCCCATTCAGAAAAAGCTTGCCTGAAGAGGAAGGTCTTTGCCTGCTTCTGGAAAGAGAGCAGAGCTGGGGATGCCCTGGCCTCCAGCAGTAGGGAGTTCCAAAGTCTGGGAGCAGCAGCAGAGAAGGCCCTTTCATGTGTTCTTATGTGTTCTTCTATAATCTATACCATCCGCTCTCCCACAAAAAATTAGTCAATTATTCTTCATTTTGTTCACTCAGAAGTGACATGAGGCATTGCACTGATATACTAACTTAGCACTCAATCGCCTCTGCACTGTGCAGCACACTATGCTTTCCATTTATGGTAATATTATTTTGTTGTTGTTCTCTTTCCTCTCTGACTGCAGCACATATACACAGCAGAAGGTGTTTTTTTTTTTTTGTCACATTACTTTATTCAGCCACCTTACAGTCCAGGGATGATAGACCTCCACCAAAGCATAAGGTAGCAGCAGCACACATGATGCAGAGAAATGGCTGAAGCCAAAGGACAAAGAATGTCTACAACATGTTGTACTTCCTGAGACCCCATCAGGGCCTCCTGCTTACCTCCATACATTTCATTTCCCGCATGTTTTACTTTTTACCCTACCCCCTTGGACTTGATCACAAGGGAGAACAGGAAGAGCTTTCCGTAACTCACATGACATTCACCACTTGCATTCAATCTCTTGAGATGCATACCACAACTTTTCTAGGAAGAACAGGGCAGTAGCCTTCAATGGACCTGAAAAACAATTGAGACCCCATAGGCTGCCAAAAAACTGACCACAAGAGGAAAAGTCTGTTCAACTTGTTCTGGTTTGTAAAAAGTAAAGCCATCTGTGGAGAAACCCTGCAGAGAGATGCAACAAAGACATTAATAATAATAATAATAATAATAATAATAATAATAATAATAATAATAATAATAATAATAATAATAATAATAAATAAATAAATAAATAAATAAATAAATAAATAAATAAATAAATAAATAAATAAATAAATAAATAAGAAGAGCCATGCTGGATCAGGCCAAAGGCCCATCTAGTCCAGCTTCCTGTGTCTGGAAGCACACAAGACTAGATATCTGTCTCCTAATACCACTCTCCTGCATCTGGCCTTTGAAGTACCCTGTTTTTAAGCCTGGAGATTAAACATGCCCATCATGGTTTGTAATGTGTGATGGACCTTTCCTCCAGGAATCTGTCTAATCCCCTTTTGAAGGCATCCAAGCCAGATGCCATCACCACCTCCTGTGGCAGGGCATTCCACATACTAACAACATGCTGGGTAAAAAAAAAAAACATCCTTTTATCTGTTCTCACTCTTCCAACCCTCAATTTGAGTGGATGTCCCCTATTTCAGCAATGAAATAACAAAGTAACTAGTTATCAGGAAATCAGAAATGCAAAATACCTCCATTTGTTGCAAAAGGGAAGAAGGCAATTCACAAGTGGACCTGTGCCTCAACATGTTAAATAAACACAGGGACAGATGGTTTCTGCCTGAAGGGCAGATTATCTCCAGTAGCCAGTTTACAAGATACTTCAAAAGTGCTTGTGAAGAATCTGTGGCCAGATTCCTACGAAATACACAAACCAAGCAGGGAGCTTAAATCTAGCTCCCAGGGTCTAACAAAGGAAGTTTTCCAAGAGAACAGGAAAAGGAGATGTTCCTGTGGGAAGAATATGGAACTTGAGTAAGTAAGAGTCATCAGGTTGTGGCTGACTGGAGCATGAGTTTTCATGTTAGGCGAGTTTTTATAATTTTATGTTTTTACTGGTTCATACTCAGTTGCTTCAAGTAGAGAGCTGGTTTTCTTCAGGATCTTGAGGGAGGGAGAAACACGGGGACAGATTTGGATGAATCTGGTTTGTTAAGGAGGGTACACCATTTGCACAAAGGTCCATGGTAATGTTGCCCCCTCCCCTTGCTAATGCCTGATATGCTTATTTTGTTTAATGTTTAATCCAAGGCTGACAGGATTAATCAGAACCAGCTTGCTTTCTGCACATATTGATTTCCGGAAGAACGTAAAGCCACATCTTGACAGATCCTTTTGATTTCATATGATTTTTCCATGACACACTGTGCATTTTGCTTGTTACCACAATTACGTTGTCTCTGTAACAATTCTAGCTGTCCCTTAGAAACTGAAACAATTCCCTTGGACTGAAGAAGCTGCTTGGATGAGTAGTGAAATGTTTCAATCTCTCAAGAAAAAAAGTCCAGTTGCCATTTCAATTTCCAGAAAATTCCTCTGGAAGATGAATAACCTCAATATCCTTGTTGACCTGTGTGCTGTCTGATCTCACTAGAGTTGATTTAATATATCCTCCTCTCCAGTGTTTATAAATATCACACATCAGGTATTTCCAGTCGAAGCAAAACAAGTTAAGGAGCTGTGTAGCCATCACAAAAACCAAAATACAAAAATAGAACAGGTGGCAATTCCATCCTTTGCCATGTTTTAACCTGTTGGTGCAGCTCTGAGGAAGAGTATTTTGCCCTTGAAATACTAGCAACTTTTTTATTTTTCTAGTAAAATAAAAGGATATAACCTATTCTACTTTTGTACCTGTATTCACATCAGGTATGTGTGCAAAATATAATTTTTAGAGGATAAAGCCTGGATAACGGCGTTTTCAAGATGATAAAAAGGAAAAGATATAGGTTCCCCACACGCATGTGTGCTAGTGGTGTCCGACTCTAGAGGCGGTGCTCATCTCTGTGTTCAAGCCAAAGAGCCAGTGTTGTGCAAGTCCATGGCCATGTGGCCGGCATGGCTGCAAGGAAACACTGTTTAACTTCCCACTTTTTACCCATTTATGGACTTGCACTTACATGCTTTGGAAGGACTGTGTGGCATCCGGGATTCGAACTGCTGAGCTGCCCACCTTACAGCAGACAGTTTTCATTTTTAAGTGCTCTAGCCCGCTGATGTGTGTTGTGTTGTGTCATTACAGTCGTGACTGACTCTTCGTGACCCCATGACCATGGAGTTTTCTTGGCAGGAATACTGGAGTGGTTTGCCAATTCCTACTCCAGGCGCCTACAGCACCTGGTATTCCCTGGTGGTCTCCCATCCAAGTACTAACCAGGGCCAGATGCTGCTTATCTTCCGAAATCAGGCGAGATCGGATGAGCTTATAAAGCCTGGATAACGGTGTTTTCCAGACGGTATTCGACTACAACTCCCATGATTCCTCACCACGGCTATTGGGGAATGAGCCTTGCAGTCCGAATGAGACCCTTATTCAACATGAGAACCTTTAGATCCGAGATTGCGTCCTGGTAAAATTCCCAGCTACTGCGGATTATTTAGGATATTGTTGCGCATATATCGCGCACGTTCAAGAAACTGGACGTTGGGTTAAATTAACCAGAGCGGGGGAACTTGCAAACGTCTAGCTTAGTTCAATGGGCAGCTGGGAAAATGTACCGCAAAGGGACCGATCGGAGGTGGCGTCAAGCGATAAAACGCCGGCTGCGCAGCTGCGACACCTGCCTTGCTCTTCGGAGGGAGGAACTAAAGAACGACGGGCGGCGGGGAGTAGTCGGGTTTGTTTGCGCGGAACACCGCGTGGCTTCCCGCCGGGAGCAGGGACGGAGATCGCTACCGCACCAGCCGTGGAGGAGGACCTGGCTCCCGACGTGAAGATGGAGTGTGATATTTTGGACTCGCTCGAGGCTTTGGGGTGAGATAAGCGGGATGCGAGGGGGCTGCTGGGGCGGGAGGGGGGAGGCTCGAAGTATTCGGGGCTGCGCACCGAGAACACTTTCTGGATTATCCATAAGTGGGAAGACATCTGTTAGGCGCCCCCTCTTGCCATTCCATATAGCCCTAGTCACGTGTGTGTGTGTGTGTGTGTGTGTGTGTGTGTGTTAGGCGCCCCCTCTTGCCATTGCGTAGCCCTCGGTCTCTCTCTCTGTGTGTGTGTGTGTGTGTGTGTGTGTGTGTGTGTGTGTGTGTGTGTGTGTGTGTGTGTGTGTGTGTGTGTGTGTGTGTGTGTGTGTGTGTGGTGTGTTCGTACCCTCCTTTTCACCTCCAGTTACCCGGCGGGAGACCCGTTTAAGGACAACCCACGAATTCTAGGGAAAGGGGAAAATTAGGAGAGGAATAATTTCAAAACAGTTGCAGTGAATCCCGGTTTCTTTTTCTATGGGAGACGATGAGGATCGATTATTTCAGAAATAATATTAACGGCAGGCCACTTGTATTTGATCGTTACAGATGGGTCGAGTAGGTCTATTATTGAGTCGGAATTTAAGGAAGAGCTTTTTCGCCAAATCTCTGTCCATTCAGTGGGCCTTATCTAATTGCAGCCACACTTTGATTTTTCAGTGGGTACAATATGGCTGGGTGGATTTGATTTGAATAAATTTGACTTAAATCAAGATTTAAATTTAAAAAGGGCCTTTTCACACGACCCCTAAGATCCGCTGGTCCCTTAAATTCGAACCAGAGATCTTGGGGGTTAGTTTCTGTTCCTGCGTCCCCACCCCTCAGCACTTCCTGCTCCTGTCGGCGTGAGGGGAGGGAGGGGAAAAAAAGGACAAAAGAAGCCTTTACTAACCTGCCATTGCTGGTTGCCATGAGCCCCGTTACTTCCTGGTTCCTTCTCAAGGGGCTCTTAAAGGGGCGGGAGGCAAAAAAACAACAGACAAGCGAGGAGAGCCCGGCACTCTTATCCACATCAAATATTTTTCACCTCCAGAGAGAAGGTACAAGAAAAGTGTGCTGGGTCGCGCTAAAGTGGGCGGGGTCGCACTTAATTGTCTGCAAACTCCGGAGCTGGTGGGGAAACATTTCTAAGCTCCAGAGCTGGGAGCCATTTGCAGCGCAGCTTAGGGGTCATGTATAAACGCCCAAAGTTGGATTTTATTTGACAATTTAAATATAATTTTAATCACTTTTTAAAAATCATTATTTGTAGAGGAAACAGCAGGTGAACCAGATGTTAACCGATTTCTAATTCTTTTAGTTAGATGGTTCATATGAATCTTCCAGTGTAGTTGTGCCAGTCAGTTCATCTTGAAAACTAAAGCATTTTTCACATAATAAAGCCAGGCATGATTGCTGTATGCTCATATATTATAGGCATGAAGATCTAGAATTGGTTAATAAAATTAGAGGATATTAATTTCTTAAAATTATGCTTTAGTAGTACAACTCTATATAAAGAGCTGCAGATTGCTGGCGCTATCTGGGAATCCTTCCCTATGGTTTGGGTTACAGTTCCTACAGTCCTGCTGTTGGCTGTGCTGGCAGGAACTTTGGACATCTGGAGGGCTAGTGTCCCCACCCCTGGTCTTGGCCTTAAAATATTCTTGCTTCTGTAGCAACAGTCCCCCCCCCCCCAAGATTTTATTTGTTAATTTGTTTGTTACCCTGTGTAAAGGTCAAGGTGGCTCCTAAGATCACCCCACTTGATAGATCTAGCTACTGATAGCCAATTTCACCTTAAAACCCACCACTCATTACCCTTTTACCTAAGAGTGTCTGGGGAGGTGGTCCAAGGCCTCTCAGGCTGCTAGACTCCGTAGCATTAACACTGGTTGTGTACTTTAAAATATACACCAACCCTTAATGGCAGGACATACAAGAAAAATGTCCTAAGTTCCAAAATTACTTCTCTGGCCAAGACACTGGGCTTTAGCCACACTCACTCTTGGGCAAAAACCAGGCTTTTTTAGAATATTATTTTTATTAAAAATTAGAAAAATAAAAAGTAAAAAGTCGTTTTAAAGTTTCAGTAAAAAGATCAATGCAAAGCACAAGAACTATAACATTAAATCAGTATCATGGTCATAGGATATGCAATCCCAGAAAATAAGAAAACTATCTAAATTATTCTAAGTTACACTATTATTCTGGACTACAAAACCCATTTTGAATAAAAGCCCTAAAATGAAGTCATAAGCAGAATTCTATTGTCTAACTTAAAAGTGTCATCTCATTATTGCTATGTCCTCTCACTATTCACAGTCATTCTGGTAATTGTCCAATCACAGGGCATTGTTCAGCATATTCATTAGTCTTCCTCCAGTTCCCATGGAGTTCAGCTGAAGGAATGTGATGTTATGACTCCTCTTGGTTAACTGTACTTTTTCCCAGGCGATAAAACAGCACCTGTGAGCTTAGGATGGAATAAGGGAAAAACAACTACACAGACCCTTCTCACACAAATCCTTTCTTGCTTTCTTGACCTAACTGCAGCCATTTTATACTTTATACTTGGTTCTTGTCCCTGTTTTTATCCACAATGATAAAGCAGTGTAGCCTGCATCAAGAAATAATGCAGGTCCCAGATCACCCAGTAAGCTGCATGCCTGAAGGTGGATTTGAATCTGCGTCTCCCTAGTCTAGCCCCACTACAATCACTGCACTGTGCTGTCTGGGCTAGCTGTGCATCACCTGAAAACAAAAAATAGTTTCTTTCTTCAGAATGTGTATCATAGGTTAATAGGGGAGAACCCCTATGATTTTGACATTGATGTTGTGTCCATATGAATAAATAATACAGATGATTGAATTTATTTAGCAGAGCAGGAATGGAGAGAGTGTAGCAGTGAAAGAGGATGTCAGTACCAAAAACGAAAAAGGTTAAGAGGCTGAAGTTCAAAGGCAAATCTGCCTCTCTACTTATTGTGAAGGTTTGTTGTCATGAGACAGATTCTACAGTGATGTTCTTTTTTTGCATTGAACCTTTTTATGTGGGTGAATGAGCAGAATAATTTCAGATTTACAGCCATTTTGCTCATGCGTTTTTCAAATATGTGGGCAAATGTAGAGCCTTTTTATAATTAAGGAATATTTATGAATAACAGTGTATTCAACTGTGAAGCTTCCTTCCGTCATTAAGTTACACTTCTGATTTTAGTACTAGGTCATAGTTGTTTGTCCATTTTTTCCATCCCTTCCCCCCTCTCTCTCTAGGTACAAAGGCCCTCTTCTAGAGGAAGAAGCCCTTGATAAAGCTGCAGAGGGTGGCCTGGCTTCTCAAGATTTCTGTGAGCTTTGTGTATGGTTAAGTTCTCAAATACAGTCCCTGTGTAACCTGGAAGAAAGCATCTCTTCAACAAATGGTAATTTCCCATTCCTCTGATTTTAATCTGCTGGTATCTTACTCGTATTAGCCAATCATTACTATCAAGTCATATTTTTAAAAAATCCAGTGAACACATATTTCAGTTTTGGGGGAAAGGGGGTTCTTCAAACAAAGGAACATGTATGCAGATGGGTGAGGGAGTGGGGGCCAGTGTATGACCCATTGTCCTTTGTTTGAAGAATGGAAGTGTGAAACCCAATGCTTAAGCAGCTTTTACAACTGCCTTCCAAATTCCTGCCCTGGCTGCAACACCATCTAGCCATGAACCTTTAAGAACATCATTTAACCAAGGACTTTAAAAGTAACCTCCTGGTAAAGCACATCTTTTACCATATCTGAACTTCTGGGAACTGCTTTTAAGAAGAGTGATTTACACTTGAAAGCTTGCTATATTCTTTGGATTTAATTTTATTAGTGGCCTATTAAGGTATCACCTGTAACCTATTTTTGCAATTCAGTTTTTGGGAAAAACTTGCAGTATAAATTTTCAAAATAATTTCTAAATATACTGCAATACTGTTTGCACAACAACTGTGTTTAATGAAGAACACTGTTTCTTCTGAAGTCTATATACCCTGGGAAACTGGTTGTTTACAGGGAAAGCAGCCTTATTTTTTAACCTTTCTTCTAATGGAATTTTACTAAGTACAAGCAGTTCAGGCACTGGTGGTTTTTTCAGCAAACTATCACATGTGAATTTCAAATCTTGCCCTGAACTCAGGCTGAACTTCCTAAAATGTGCATGTATATTTGACCCAGGATCAAAAGCAGAGAGGTTATTTTGTGGATATTAAAGAAAATGGAGAAAGTATGGCTGAATTCATTGCATGAATTACACTGTGTAATTATTTCCATTTCAGGAAATAAAACATTTCCAGTTACTTCCCAAAAGGTCTTGAGGATTCCATGGAATCATTTGTCTCAGCAGGAAGCTTTTAGGGACCACAGGACAAGTAATTAGGTATTTAAGTACCAAACATCATTGCTGCTAGGATTACTTGATTGATGGTAGCAATTTTTGATAGTTAAAGATTCCCCCTTCCTGTCCCCCATGGCAGTTTCTTGAAGATGCAAATGATTCCACAGGTACTTTAGAACCTTCAGTAGAGAATCTAGAAATGTTTTATTTCCAAAACAAAAAACTCATAACTGCAGCTGGTGATATCAGCCTTACACAGTGTAATGTATGTAAGCCAGATTTCAACATATAGGTTAGGATGAATCTTAGTCATACTTCCACTAGACTATAATTTTTAAAACAGTAGGGTAGTTTTAAAAAACGTTGTTTTAACACTTTACAGATCTTTAAAATTATTATGGTTTTTCATCAGGGAAATTTTTAAGAGATACACAGAAAGTAAGCTTCTCTGACATCTGTACAATTTACTCATTCTTTTATTTGTGAGATGGTGTTATGGAGCAGTTTGGTAGATCCTTCTTCCAGATCAAGGTTTCTTGCTGGTGCAGGTCTAGGGTTTTCTTTTTTTTTTTTTAACAAAATACAGTAGTGCTGTTTTGGGGAAACAAATGTTAATGCTTTTATATTATGTATCTATTGTGAGGATTTCCAGTAAACTTATGATGAGCTTGGTGAGATGGGAAGGTACTTTTTCCAATGAATGCTCACCTCTGCGGTCCCTTGAGGGAAGTCATGCATTGAATGGGACCTACGTGTTATGCACGTTGGACTTGACATCTGGCTTGCACTTTGTAAGAAGAGTGATGAGGATGCGTGTGTGTTCTTGTAGCCATTGTCTGAAGTCCCACTGGTCTGCTTTTGCATATCATTGCCACATTCCAAATTTGGCTATCCTACCTAGCTTTAGATAATATGCACATTGATAATGGGACTTACTCATTCTTTTATTTGTGAGATGTTGTGGCAAATAAATGTATTTTACACATTTTATTTGCTATAACATATTTTGTTGTTGTAAACAACGAAAACCAAACAAATAAACAAAAAACCAAAATGTAGCCAGAGTTTTTGTGCCCCTTTTTTAGGTGATGGATGGATGGATGGATGGATGGATGGATAAATAAATAAATAAATAAATAAATATTCAGGGAACAAAAATTCATTCTGTTCTTTTGTGGGGCTGACTGTTCTAGAAATTAAAATATTAATGCGCACAAAGAGCCTGCTTCCTATAACGTTTCTTGAGTTTTATATGACTGAATTCAACCAAAATATATTGCATCATATTATTTTTATGCAGTACATGTTTAGAACTACTCAATGAAATGTACCTGAACAGATTACTAATCATTTTCCCAGATCAGTTTCTAAACAGAAATAGGTTTAAAAATTTATAATATGTTTGTCCCCCTTCTTTTAAAGGTGGTGAAGATGTTGAAAGTTTACAGTTCGAGATTAGTGGCTTTTTAAAAGAACTGGCTTGTCCATATTCCACTCTGGTATCTGGAGAAATAAAAGACAGATTAAAAAAGAAAGACGATTGCCTCAAAGTCCTGCGTAAGTCACAATAGTATTTATTTTTTTCACTGTCTTTATATGTGGCCAGCTTTCCACAGCAAAGGGGATGCATCTCTTTGTGCTTGTGGGCCTGATTGCAGCCATGTGTGCAGCCAATGCATGCCAGAGGATAATTTGGCTGCAGAATAATGGCAAACAGTTGAATAAAGAAAGATCAAGAATAAATAGGCCGGGACATTGTGCTCTATGTCTTCGATATTTGTATATGGTATCAGGATGTCATAGGGCTAATTCACATTGTTAAATTCCTCTGTGTAACCATGTATGTGAAAGGTAGAGAAAGCATTCTGTAACATAGGATGGGCTAAATCAGCTGGGCACTGTGCCTGTATCTCCTTGCTCAGCCTAGTTTAAAGTCACATTTCCCTGAGTTATGATAAAGACATATGTCCACATGAGCCATTTAGTTATTTTATCTAAAGTGAGGAGAAGAGGATAAAGCATGTGGATTTCCTGAATTGACTTGAAATTTTAATTTAATTATACAGCCCCAGCCCACACTTCTCACCATTTAATCTCCTCACCATTTCTACTAATTAACTCTCCCTCCTCTTCTTCCCCCTCCTTCTCCCTCCTCTCCCCTATCTACCCCCCCCAACTCTATACACTACAGCCAATCAATATTTGGTATGATATGTATATCTCATACTATAAGTATCTCACACCTCATTCTGCTGCTATGTCTTGAAGAAGTGCACATGTGCACGAAACGTCACATTAAAATATGAAAGCTAGTCTTTAAGGTGCCACATGTTTGTGTCTTTTGTTTTGTTTTGTTTTTCTTTGATTTTTGCCTGAAATAATTCAATTTAAATTGTACAGTACTAGGATACCTTCAAATGCATTTTTCATTATTTATTTGTTTTAAAAATAATTGTAACTGTTGCAGATTAACTTGGTTCTGATGTCTTTATTATTTGTTTCCTGCTCAATAAGTATTTATGTATTTCTCCATCCACATGTTCTCGCTTCAGTATTTTTAAGCTCAGAACTTCAGGCCCTGCAGTTATTACAGTCAAAACAACGTAAAGCTTCTCATTTATCAAAAAGTAATGAAATCCATCAAGAAATCCAAAAGATCTCTGATGTTTTGAATACACCAAAGTCATCGTCCCCGATCCCAGTCTTATTAAGCAATATAGAGTCAAAGGTATGTTATGCATTCTGCACTAGAGTCCTTGCTTTTACATAGAGTCTGTTGCACACCTCTACCATTCAAACCTCTTTTTTTTTACAACTAAGGCAAAAAGCATTTGCTGTAATGATGGACACACACTGGCCTCTTGGTATGTTGGGACCACAGCTCCCAAAAGTCTCTTCCAGGGTCTGCTAGTGGGAGTTGTCATCCTAATGATTTTGAAAAATGTGTGGCTCCCTCCTTGACTTGAAAGCTGTGGCATGAGATGTGTAGCTAAAATTGCGTGTGTGTGTGGGGGGGGTATATTTTATTGCCAGGGAATACTTTGTGCATAGAGTCCTGTGTCTGTACAGATGTTTCTAACTAAGATGTCTATATTTGCATGTGAATGGGATGGAGCCAAAAGTATGGGACACATTGATCCCACAGCACCCTCTGATGTAACAGATAAAGAGATTTAATCAAGAGTTCAGGTTAGAATCTTCCATGACTGAAGCAGGTCTTGCTTCTGGCAACAGTTTACAGTTCCTTTTTCCCCTCTCTCAGTGGTGCTGCTTTACTCCAGGGTGATCCCCAACCAGAAATTTCCATCATGGACTCTCCTATTGTACTTGGGGACTGGCAAGAAGGATCAGTTGTGTTGAGTATGAGGGGATATTCAGCCTACCCATATGTGTTGACTTCTTGGGTGTAAGACTTTACAGAGACAAGATGTTAATCTGTTTGATGAAATCTCCATACTTTAGTGTAATTCCCCCAGATTATCATAAATAATGTGGAAGTCTTCATTTTAGGTGAAGGGATGTTCTTCGTTTTGATTTTTCAGATTAAGGAGGTTTTATCAAAACTTCCAAATACTTATGTGGGTAAACCTCTCCTGAAAATACCTTTGAATCCAGATCAAATGGTAAATATTTTTCCGTTTCCTTTTCCCCCCTTTTATATCTTTAGTGGATATACAAAATAATTGAGTGTAATTTAGCGGCTGAACTTCTGTTGCTTAGTGTAGAAGGTCACACTACAGTAGGCCCATTGAGTCAGTGAGGGTTTGGTGAATCGACTCTATTGTCTTTTTATATTGTTGTTTATATATTGTTGTTTTTTAAACTTGCTGTAAACCGCCCAGAGTTCCGTTTGGAAGATGGGGGGTATATAAATGAAACAAATTTTAAATAAATAATAATAATATAAGTCCTATTAAATCAAATGGGCCTCCTTTAGTTGCAGATTACTTCAGCTTAGTATGTCACAACAAGGGTAGGCTCATTTGAATCAGTGGAACATGTGAAGGAATTGACTCTTAAAATCTCACACCAATTCATTGAGTTTATTCTAGTGCAATTTACTGTATTAAACAACAGGAGTTCAGCCAACCTGACAGTTGTGTTTGCATCTGTATCAAAGTTGAATGTGCTCTCCACAGACTTCCTTTTTGGTTTGGATTTTTTAAAAATTCCAAACCTGTACAACAATCCTTAACCTTGATAGTAGATGGAAAGTCACATGCAATAGATTCAATGCATGCTATCACAAAACATAATTGAAAACTACCTTTTGTTTTTGAAGCTATATACCACACCATCAGACCGAAGGTCACTCTAGGTGGTTTATAAAAAAATTAAACATAGACAGGACAATAAATAATACATTGTATGATATACAATATCTAGCTAAGTAAAATATCAACAAATCAATCATAATTAAATCGAACGACTTAAAATAACATTTTTGTAGAACTGACAAAAGTGTTGTGGTTATTTGTTTAGGATTTCCATATTCTGTACTACTACTGAGTCGTTTTCTGTTCCATGGTGCAGGAGAGATTGGAAAAAATCAACGATGCTCTTCTCAGTGAATATGAATGCCGCCGTCGCATGTTATTGAAGCGCTTAGATGTAACTGTACAGTCCTTTGGATGGTCGGATAGAGCTAAGGTAAGTGTGTGTGTGTGGGGGGGTGCTTGTTTACATCCTAAGAGTTGTGCCAGCTGTGTTCCTCTCTTCAAGTGTTGTGTTACTCGCGTTCAATTTGTAGCCATATTTTTATGGAAATCCTGTTCCTTAAACCAGTCTGCTCTTCCCTGGGGTACAAGCCATTCCTGCTGCAGTGTGCAGAAACAGGTGCACTTTGTAGCCTGGCATGTGTGAGGACCCTCAGAGTCATGGCAGGATTAATGCATTTAACAGGGGAAGAAGAGCCCGAAAAGTTGCAATTTGGCTTATTCTAAGCAGCAGGATTGCAGATAATAGATACTATGTTGTCCAAAAGAGAGAATTTCAGCTGTAAGTTTCTCCCCTGTATTCATTTAGTCATTAAAAAATAAAAATATAAGGAGGGGGAGCATGCTAGTACTGTAGGTCCAATGTTCTTTTCAAGTGGAGAGCAACATTCTGAACAGGATGCTCTTCTGTCCATAGATGCACTTGGTAGGATTGGGAATGCAGGAAAGTCTGGGTTCCTCATTACCAAGGAGGTTCTGTGAATAACACAAATTCTCCCCTTCAGAAAGCTCTATTCTACCTGTTGAAATAAGAGTGATGATTGAGGGTAACACATTCCTTCTTGCCACTTAGTTAACTTAGAGTCTAAGTCATAGAACAATAGTGATACTATTTTCACAGAATAATGGAACTAGTGTTAACACAGAGTAGTGGAGGTGTCTTTCTTTCCAGAATGTCTTCAGATGATTGCTGTGAAGAAATTATGTGATGATTTATAAGGCATTTAAAGGGACTGTAGTCCTACTTGTTCATAATGAATGTATGAGCAGCAAATTAGCATCAGATGCACACCGTTGTCGTGGGGAGAGACACGGAAAAGAAAAACTTCGCCTTTGCATGAGAACTTTCAGTGTGATTTGGAACCCTGAAAAATCAAGAGTCCCCAGCTGCAAGGCATGTGGTTCCCACATGTTGATCAAAAACAGGGTTGCGATAGCACACTCTTCGAGCATATTCATAGACTCATGGAACAGTGACGTTGGAAGGGCCCTATAAGGCCGTCACATCCATCTCCCCACTCCCATGCCGGAATGCAAATCAATAGATATCTGCCAGGTGGTTGTCCAAATGTCTCTTGGGTGCCCCCAGGGCTGAAGGATTCACCACCTCTTGAGCTAATTGGTTCTGATTAGACAAGGCTAGTAAAGTACGTCTATTAGGTATGGTTGATGTAATTGCACCTGCAGGAGGGCCAGTTTTTGGAAATTAAATGCTTATTCCTTCTATCCCGCAGCTACCATGGCTCATATGTAATCCCTGTTATCATGCAGAAGGTGTATTAATAACCTTAAATAGCCATTACTACCCATTACGTCAGTGGTGTCCAAACTTCGGCTCTCCAGATGTTTTGGACCACAACTCCCACTGTCCTTTGCCATTGGCAATCTAGGCTTGGAATTTTGGGAGTTGTGGTCCAAAATATCTGGAAGGCCGAAGTTTGGACACCAGTGCATTACATGCCATTCTGGTGGAAGGAACTTTTTGTGATTCAAGACTTCCTCCTCCCATCTCACGGCTTCCACATTATACGGGAGTCGTGGGAGCTGAAAAGTAGTAGCTAGCAACATAGTTGATATAAATAATAATGTACAGTGGAACCTTGACTTACATGCTGCTTGACTTACAGCATATTTGACTTGCAGCAAGAACGGGCCTGTTTGACTTGCGCCGCGGGCTCTGACTTACAGCTCGGAGCCCCGGCGCAAGGCCCCGGAATCGGGCTGCAGCCACGACCCAGCATCGCGGCTGCCACCTCCAAACTGCTCCTGCCTTCTTCCTCTCCTCCGGCAGCGGCGGCTTCGGCGAGGCCAGCTCAGAGCACCTGGAGCTGGTCCTCGGCCTCGCCGAAGTCGCCGCTGCCGCCGGGAGCTCGGGGCTGGCCTTGCTGGTTAGACAGTCGGCTCGGTCTTGTAAAAAATCTGGCTGCAGAAGTCTGGTCCACAATGGTAGCATTTTAGTTGGGGAGCTGTACAGTTGTGGGACTCTAATGGTAGGCATAGGGTTGTTCAGAACTTGGAACGTCAGGTTAAAAATCAGTAAAACTTAAATGTTAGACATTGTTGCTATGAACATTAAAAAGTGGAGGCGTATAACTTGTGGACTATAATTCCACTGCCTCCTCCTCTCTTTGAAGAGACATTTCATTTACATCCCCGGAAGGAATCTCCTATCTCAGTCAAATTTGTGCTAAATTGCTGTTTTGGGGGGTCTTTTTCATCATCTGGAACGGATTAATCCACTTTCCCATTACTTTCTATGGAAAAAGTTTGTTTGACTTAAGGCATGTTTGACTTATGTCTAGACCTCTGGAACGGATTAATCACGTAAGTCAAGGTTCCACTGTACTGTGATAAACATAAAGCTCCCTAACACTACACTGTTTATAACACTGTTGTAATTACAAAGTGCATGTAACAATTTTCTTTTTAGGCAAGAACAGATGATATTGCAAAGATCTATCAACCCAAACGTTATGGACTCTGCCCTAAATCATCTGTTTCATTAGCTCACCTTCTAGCTGCTCGGGAAGACTTGTCAAAGATTGTAAGAACAAGCAGTGGATCTTCAAGAGAAAAAACCATTTGTGCAATCAATAAGGTATGCTTTCCCCTCAATGCTCCATGTGGTTCCAGAGAACAAAGCTCCAGTCCAAATTTCTGATAGGCACACTTGGTGGAATTTCATTAGGTCCTAATAGACAGGTTGCTTGTCTGTGGATTTTGGCTGCATACTTCAAGAACGTCTGAATTGGATGTGTAAAAATTTACTAGGTTTGTTTCAGGCAGGTCTGTGTCTTCACCAGCCCAGAGGAAAGAAAGCCTGTAAAATGTTGCTTGGTGCCTTTGGAAAAGAACCTGAAATCAAGCAAGATGATAGCTTTTGAAGAAAACAGACTATTTTGTGCAGAAGAGTGTTATTATTGAAACCTGGAGCCAAGCATTTGTTTGTTTGATTGATTAATTGTTTGTGAAGCAGAGGTGGTTTGACCATAACTAATGGAAAACTCCATGGACATGGGGTCACAGAGTTGGTCACCACTGTAACGATGCAACACACACAAACACAATGGGTTTGTACACACTGTCCAATTAGACTATCACTTCATTCTCCTGGGCTTAATAGCATACATTTTATATTCCATGGTGCAGTGAGACAAGGATGAATGACTGCTGTTGGGCACAGGACCAGCACAGGAAACATGTTAGAAGCTTAATCCTGTAAGCGAGATGTGTCTAGGCGCTTGATGTGTGAATGCCACTGAGCAGTTTTCAGCAGACTCAGCTGGACCTGTATCCACAGGATATTCATTTATACCTCGGGTTTTATCCATACTCTGGCTGAAATCCTGTTGGCAGTGTTGCCCATCATTAATGCTTAATTTAATTTAAAACTCCCTAGACCTTTTTGCCCCAGGTTTCAAGCTTCCCGAGGGATCCTTTTTGGCTTGGGGAGGGCTTTGGATGGAGTGGGGAGAGGTTTAATATCCAAAAATTGCTACCAGTGATCCCAATATTGGTGACGTGACTTGATTTTCAGATATTAAAGACTCCCCTCTTCTATTGTCATGCTCACAAAGTCTTTTCCAAGTCAAAGGAGATGCACAGGGAGCCTCTGAACCTGGGGAGACAGGAAGGATTAAATTAATTTAGATAAAATTAATGTTATTAAAAATTAATGTCACCTGCTGATGACATAATCAACATTTATGGCATACAGTTCTGCCAAAAGAACTGTACAGTTCTGCCGCTGACTTCTGATATCCCTGAAACGTTTGTTAATGTGCATGTGGTAAATGCATACACATATGTATTGCATGTACATATTAAAATGTGTTATATATTGTATACCAGTGTTCTTGCAATCATTTCCATCAAATACTGGTATACAATATATAACACATTTAAAATTTTGATTATGTCACATTTTAAGTGTTGATCAGCAGGTGACATTAATGTCATCAGCAGGTGACATTAATTTGTTTGCTCCCTCGAAGTTTAAGGGTGACTGTTTTCAACCAGTTAAGCCCCCCTCAGAGTATTTTATCTCATCCTCATATCAAACTACTTACTGCAGGGCACATCAGGTTCTATCTATCTATCTATCCTGGTGTGTGTGTGTGTGTGTGTGTGTGTGTGTGTGTGTGTGTGTGTGTGTGTGTGTGTGTGTGTGTGTGTGTGTGTGTGTGTGTGTGTGTGTGTGTGTGTGTGTGTGTGTGTAGAAATCTGTGTGTGTGCCCTGCAGTAAGTAGTTTGATATGAGGATTAGATAAAATACTCTGAGGGGGCTTAACTGGTTGAAAACAGTCACCCTTAAACTTCGAGGGAGCAAACAAATTACTTAGAGAACCAAAGCAGATGTTTGTCATTGTATGAGTTTTAGACATAAGTATATTAGGGTATAAGATGTTTGTTTTTTGTTTTGTTTTTTTGCTTTAAGAAAATTATTCTATAGATCATACTGTCTTATACATCAGTTCCTTCCAGTTCAAAATCTGAATCTATCAATATCTTTCTCCTAACTGCATTATGTTAAGTACTCTGTAGGTTGTTAGCATTTTTCTTGACAAGTTAGACTTTGTATTCAATATCCATTTTGATTGTGTACCTAAGGAATTATGTTATCAATACAGTATTTGCTTTTATTTCTACAGTACTGAGTCCCACCCAATCCTTCCCAAAATAATATGCTGCTCTGATCTGTGATCAGCCATTGCCACCCTTTTTTTGGCCATGACTATAAACACAATGTGAAATAAACGTAGGCCAAATCAGGATTGTACATGTCATATACAATTGGTGTGTATTGTCTCAGTTTTTGGCCCCCTTCAAATGTTCCAAGGTTCCCCAAGGAACTCATTTGCCCCCATTGAAAATGGCTGGTCTAAAGTAGTGGTTCTCAACCTTAGGTGCCCAGATGTTCTTCGACTACAGCTCCCAAAGATCCTGAACAGCACAGCTGGTGGTGGAGGCATCTGGGAGTTTTAGTCCAAGAACTTCTGTGGACCCCATGTTTGAGAACCAGCGGGGTTTGGTACACTTTGGTATTTTACTCGCTCATGTCTGTTTTCTTTCACAGGTCTTGATGGGCAGGGTACCAGATCGTGGAGGGAGACCAACAGAAATTGAACCACCCCCTCCTGAAATGCCTCCATGGCAGAAGAGACAAGATGGTGGTGGTAGAGGGGGAGGGGGAAGAGGGGGCTGGGGAGGAGGAAGAGGGGGTGGTGGTAGAGGTGGTGGTGGTGGCGGCTGGGGAGGAGGAGGGGGTAGTGGTGGTGGTGGTGGCTGGGGAGGAGGGGGGAGGGGTGGCGGTGGCGGTGGTGGCTGGAGAGGAGGAGGGGGTTTCCAAGGGAGGGGTGATTATAGTGGCAGAGGGGGATATGGTGACTCATATGGTGGAAGGGGGGGAGGAGGAGGATACAGAAGATACTAACCTCAGCGATAAATGTTATAGACTTCCTGCTAAAAGCAGGGGTTCCAGAAGAAATTACAGCCAACTTAGCACCAGGATGTCCAAACTTTATTGATCCCTCCTTACTGACAAAGTGCTGTTACTCAGTTCACTATGAATTACTTTGTACATGATGGATTTCCAGCGCAGATGTGACTTCAGTTATGAAAATACATGCACACCTGCATATGTTTAATAGGAAGTGCTGATGGATAGATAGGTCCTTTGTTGTAAATATGCAACAAAACACTCATATTTGAGTGGGTTGTATCTGTATATAGTAGGACCCCCATATCTGCATGATCGATAATCAGTTTGCGGCAGCTCTATATGCAACATACAGGGGTTGTATATAGGGTTCCTTTTTATCCACAGTTCCAGACATCCACAGAAGATCATGGAACTGATCCTCCTCAGATATGGGGTTTCTGCTGTACTGAGCTTGCCGTAGTTGCAGAAGTGATATCCATGTAGAAAGTACATCACGTATGAAGTGAAAATGGCATCTGTTAAAGAAACGGCTGTTAATTTTGACACCACTCTGTACATCTGTATTTTATTCAGTTTTAGAAATGCTCAGTTTTAGAAATACATTCTTTGATTCTTCAGATGACTCATTTATTGCCTTCTGCAAGGCATAATGTGGTAGAATTGACTATAAAACATCTTTGGCAGCAGGGGAAGGAAGATAGTTTCTCCAGCTGGGATGTACTGTATATTTTTACCAAAAGCAGAACCACTTCAGCAGGTTTCCAAGGAGTCACAATCTATATTTTTGGAAGGGATAGAGAGCAGGGGAGTGTTTTCCCTTTTCCGTTAGTCCAGCTTTCTTCCCTAAAGCTCTCAAGGGCCCAGGATGGCTATGAACCTGCAAGACATGCCTGCTTCTCTCTTCAGCTTCGGAGCTAAGAAGTGATTCGAATCATTTATCAGAGGGCAGAGACACAATGAACGTAATTGCCGAAGCTTGATTATAACCAGTCTTGATGAGTCAAATTCCACAAATACGACTCCAGGACCCTGCAACAGGAATAGACATGAACCGCGGCTTGCTGGTTTGGCCCAGTGCTCACACAGTCCCACCACCACCACCACCACCACCACCACCACCACCTCCATGGGGTGGCCCACTCATGGGCAGCAGCAGCACACTTTTCTCACCTGCCTCTGCATGCTTCCCGCCTAGGCTTTGGCAGCACAATTGTCCACTCGCCAACAGTGCTGTGGGCTTCTTGAACCCATCTCATCCTGTGGGTGGATTGTCACTCGGGGAAGTTAGAGGAGGGAAGCATGTTGCTGTTGGTGAGTGGGATGCATTGAGGAGGTGGGGAAGGGAAGTACCAGTAGCTGATCCAGTGTGACTCTCATCAGAGTTGACTCTTAAGGCGTGGAGTAGGGAGGGGAGAGACCAGACTAATATGTCTGTGAAATGATAATTATGGCCCTTTGTACACGACCCCTAAACTCCGCCGCAAATGGCTCCCAGCTCCAGAGCTTAAAATTGTTTCCCCACCAGCTCCGGAGTTTACAGATAATTAAGTGTGACCACGCCCACCTAAGCGCGTCCCAGCGCACTTTTCAGGTACCTGCTCTCTGGAGGTGAAAATTCCTGATGCGGATATAACGTAGTGACTGCCCGGCTCTCCTTGCTTCTCTTTGTTCTTTTTTTGTCCCCCGCCCCTCTAAGAGATCTGAATGCAGTGCCGGGATGGCAGAACGGAAGTGAGCGGCATTCTTTTCTTCCTTTTTTTCTCCCTCCCCTCACGCAGCCAGCAGCCAGCGGTGCGGAGGGGGTGGGAACGCAGGAACAGCGACAAACCCCTAAGATCCTGGTCCGAATGTAAGTGGCCAGCGGATCTTATGGGTCGTGTGAAAAGGCCCTTACTTCCCTTCTGCAACCTCTTCTTCCCCATCTTACTTAATTCTACAGTCTGGCTTCCTTAAAGTTGGGCTACCATCCTCCTTGAAACTGGGCCTCGTGGGTGTTGAACAGCCAGCCTCCTCCGAACGTAAAACCTGGAGGGGATTCTCTGTGCAGTTGGAAGTTTGCCACTTGCTTAAAACCCTTGCGGCCACAGAAAACAAGGACCACCTCCGGCATCAATTGTCCCCCCCCCAGCTTTGGAATAAGAAAGGGATGTGGGGGTGGGGTGGGGAGTGTAGCATGAGGTGCATGGGAGTCAGCAGAGTGTTTTCACGTATTTCATGTTGAACAGGGCAAAATTTCCCACCTTATTGGTGCAAGCTCTCTTGCTTTGCCCAGCTTTTCTTCCTGTGGGGGGTGGGGGGAAACGAGGCAGGAAATGACATTGGATTTGACTTATTTCAGACACAGGCAAAACTCCTTTTATCTGTAACGTTCAGAGGGTTCCTGGGGACACTCAGTAGAAATAAAATACCCTGCAGGACAGCCAGGTGTCCTCCACCTTCCTAGGGTGATTTGTCCCAAGGGAAGAGTCAGCAGGGATTCTATAGGGGAGCATCAGGTTGTCCCTGCCTCACTGATCACAGCTAGGCAAACATCGCAACTCCCAGACTGGAGCAAACCATGTGACCCAGTGCATGAAACATTTCATAAACCTGTAAAACAAATGGAACGAGGGTTTCGGCTGCTCCCGGGGCCTCAATTTCTGCCGCATTCCTGCTTCAGCTATAATTATTCCTGTTGTTTTACACAAAGACTTAAGCTTACACATGTTACTGCACACAGGGTTATTTTCTTTTAGTAAGTCTTATTATCAACAACGGGTCATGCACTTATTCCCAGCCTGAAGAGAAAGCTGAAGGATCCATGCCAGATTTTAAAGAGTGAAATTTATATGTTTTTAAAAAACATTCCCAGGCCTCTTTAGATAGAAAGCATTTGACAGCAAATAAAACAACACCAATCATAATTTGATTGTGACAAGTGTTTATCACCCATTTAAAACGCAATAATTAAATGTCTCAATTCATTTTGAACATTTCTACAAAATTTTGTATGTTTTAAACCTGAATAGTGTATTTTGTAACACTTGTGTTTTATGTACATAGGCTATCAAGAGCAATTTTATGTTTGAACACTTTCCTTGAATGTGAATGGAACATCTCTGAATATTTGCTTTTTTGATGGCTGCGTAGAGCTCTTTTGTGTTAAGTTTGTCTACGTTAGTGAGCACTGACAAATAAAGCTCATGAAGTTGTTGTCTGTAGCTTTTTTGTACATTGGATGTCACTTGTACACATGGTTTGGGCTTATCTTGAAATAGCATTAGATATTTCAGACTAATGTGTCGCTTTCAGATCTTACTGAAGTGACACTTGCCCTGTATAGTAATACCTTGGATAACAAATGTTTCAGATAGCAAATGGAAATTTCTGGGTATAGGGCTGCCTCAGATAACGAATGTTCCCTATGGGCTGCCTTGGATAACAAATGTTTCATAATGCCTTGCAAAAAAAGTGTAATCGGGATACATTGCACCCCCTGTAGTTTGTTAGAGGGGTGGGAGGAGTTGAAGCGTTCTTTTCATGGTGTTCTGGAGCCATTCTGGACATTTTTTGGTGAGGGATTTGGACCTTTCAAACTTGGAAAGGTAGAGAGCTAGCTTTTATTAATCTTTTCACTGCTTTTCTTTGCATTTTTGGTGGGAACAGGCTGGGGTAGTCTTACTGCTTTCATTTCTCCATGTTTGCAGTCTTTTCCATTGCTCTGCAAGCAAGAACGGGCTGGGTTAGTCTTGCTTTGTGTATGTTTGCATTTTCTCCCATTGCACTTTGGGTGGGAACAGGCTGGGGTTGTCTTGCTGCTTTCATTTATCCATGTTTGCATTGCATTGCAAGAGGGGTTTGGGTCGGGGGGGTTTCCAGCACTGCATGCCTTTAAAGTGCACTTTATAAAGAAGTTGAACCCCTTTTTTCAGATCTCCGGAACAGATTAATCAGTTTCCCATTCATTACAATGGGAAACCATGTTTCCGATAACAAATGTTTTGGATAATGAATTGCCTCAGAGAACGAATTAAATTCGGTTATCAGAGGTACCACTTTATCTGTTTGGTGCATTTCCTAAAAATTCTCTGGAGGACACCTATAAAATCTTGCAGGAAGCCCAGGGAATTGGGAACATACACGCTTTGATGTTCAGCTAAGGTGAACTTTTTCTGGTGTGGAAAACATGGCCTAGAACAGAAGAAATCCATACTGTAGAGACCCAGACTAGATTCCCAGGAAGAATCAAAACATGGTGGCCAAATAAGGCTCCATATCTTGGTCAAAGCAATCCTGTGAAGGTAAAAGAGCCTTTAACAGGAACTAGGGGACACATTGCTCCCAAAGCAAGGAGGCTTCCTTTCTTTTCTCCTTGACAATTTTTTCTTTTGCTTTCACTCTGTTAAAATTGGTGGGGGGGTCACTAGTCTTCCTCAAGAACTAGTATTGTAAATTTCTGCCTAATAAAGAGGTTTGTATCTCCAGCATGACCTTTGGGTCAAATACTCTACAGTATTCCCTTTCCACATACAAGCAGTGCTGTAGTGAAAAGCATCCATCACATTGGAGATAGTGCTGTATTTGTTAGCCCTGAGGTCATGTGAGGTCTGCAGCACTGCACCCGAAATCTTCCACTGTAGGTAGAACACAGCTTGATTACAGATTGCATTTCTACCATAATTTATCCAATGCTGTTTTTCCTTTTATATAAATGTGCTTTAATATATTGTTCTCTGTCTCGAGCACATCAGAACTAGCAGGTAATCTGGAAGTTTGAGTCATGGCAACCGGACTTCTTTTCTTGCAAGATCGAAACATTTAGCTACTTGTCCAAGCAGCTTTGTCGGTCTGAAGAACGTTAGTGGCAAGTCCTCAAATTTATAATTCACCTTGATTTCACATCACCCTGGTCTGAATAGGCTCATAAATTGGACAATGGCCTAGGGTGCATGAAAGTCCCCCATATGCAACCCTTTCCAATACCCATTAAATATGGATCGTTAGCTATGCCCTCACTAGTGGAGGTGTGGAGTGCTTCTGATTTGTCTGGGGATTGATGAAAGGGCAGCTTGATAAGTAGCAGATAGATTGTGCATGAGTCCCCCCCCATCTCTGTTGAGAGAGGGATTTTCAATACACACATAAATAGCTTCCCTGACCCCTCTCTCAAACCACCTATCTTCTCTGTCTAATATGTGTACATCCTCATCTTTGACTGAGTGCCCTTTGTTGTTCAAATGGAGTTATACTGCAGAACTAGGAGGTTCTTAATACAGTTAATTCTCCAGCATTCACATACTACCTCATTGTAAATACAGTTGTAACCATATTGGTAGAGGTGGGGGGGGGGACACCTTTAAAAATATTCTGCCTACAACCATTAGTAGCAAGGAAGAATCTTGGCATATGCCCAGGTCAAGGATGATGTTGTACTGAAAGCTTTCAATACTCTTATTGGATCAAAGCTACAGTGAAGAGATTCACTAACAGAATGAGATAAATTTAACTATCATTTCATTTTAATAAATACCAAACAATTGTATATTTTCAACATCTGTTCCCTCTGAACCAGCTTTACAGATAGATATCTTTGTCTGGTGAAAGCAAATGAATCTAAGAAGGGAGGACACAATTGCTGCTGCACCATCACACTCTTTAAGATGTTTGTTTTGCTTCTCATATTTTCAAACAATTATATAGATGAAACGACTAATGTCAGAGTAAGACTACAAGCCTAGTAATGTCAAAGGTGTGATATTTGCAATTTTGTGACAGTTGGGTTGGATATCATGACACAGTACTTGCTAAAATTATTGTATTTGGCTAAGTGACAGAGAAACTTCCCCCCAAACAACACATGCATCAGCTTAGGGGGAAGAGAAAATAGGACAGCCTATGAGTAGTTGGGATTCATATCTGAACATCCTTAATAAAGCAGTAAGAACAAACAGACAGCAAATGCTAACTTTCATCCCTTTCTGCGCAGGTAAAAGGGCTCTCCTGGGTAGAATGATCTGCCTGTGCTTGAGACTAGCAAGAGAGAATAGTAGGTAGCTCAGACCACAGAGCTCCAGGCAGGTAAAACGTACTAGTGGAATGCCATTGGTCCTGATCCTCAGCCATCATACCACAAATGATGGACCACTTAGCAATCCTGAACTTCACTTCCACTGGAGACCATGGATGACTGAGGCCTTCAAAACATGGCAAGAGTACCCTATGAACTCTGAATATCACTCAGTAAACCACTGTCCTGGGAGCTCTCAGGTCAATTAACTGCCCAACTACCTTTGAGAAAAGTTTCTGTGCAGTCTTCAAAGATAGTTCATTTCTAATTGTGGTTTGAAGTGAGTGTTCACAGGTGATTTCCCACTCGCTTTGGGAGGGGGCACCCTGGGACTGGGCAGCTTGCCCAAGGCCATGCAGGCTGGCTCTTTTGAGATCCACAGAGGGGAACTGAAAAGATTTCTAACATTACTTTGGCCATGCTGGCTCCCTAGTGTCACATTTGCCTCTGCAACAACTTTTTTTTCTCCTAGCAAGACTACTGTGAAGGAGGTGATGACTACCTGGGAAGTAAGTGTCCCTTTCCTGCTTTGCTTCACCAATAAAGCAGTTTTCAAAGAGAAAGTAAAGAAGCCAAGGAAGCTGCAGACAGCAGAAAATGGCATGCAGCTCACTCTGCTTCCCTGATTCATGCTGCAAGGTGGACCCTGTTCTTCAGTGCACAGTACAGGAAGAATTCTGTCTGGAGGTGCACATGCATTCTTAGGGTGTACATAAGAATCTTTGCTGTGGTCCATGCAACTAGGGGGATGCAGAAAGAGGGATGTGGGCATGCATGCATGCATGATTTGGCTTGTGGACCCTGAGCACTCTCCCTGAAATTAAAGCCTTCCAGGGGTAAAGGGCTCGATATCTCGTGCAGACCAATACTAGTTTCAGTTACGTGTATTCGAGTCCCATCTGGGTTTACGTGTGGAAACAGCAGTCCTATGCGTGGAAGGTTGCTGAATGAGGGTAAACGTGAAAAGCGAAAAAGCAGACACTCGCTGAAACAGCCAACGGAGTTTTCATTCCTAGGCTTGCTAGACATGTTTAGTGTATGACCTCTAGACTTCAGCTCAATTCAACTTTAGAGAATCATGCATGATCAGTTTTAAATACTATTCAAATATTTACAATCCAGTGTAGTCACATTATCAGATTTACCTAACAGTAAAACTGCAGCCAATCCCTGAAACAAACACATTTAAATTACAGAAGTTACTCTATACAGAATTTTAGAAATGGATTATGCAGAGCTTTACAAACGAAAGTACACACAAAAAATCATTTGACCATGCAGTTATACTAAAAAGAGGAAACATATATTGGAACATAATGTAAAAGTACCATCATAGCTGGACAGTTAATACATTACACTGGTAAAAAATAAATTATGGAATTTGTGTCTGGAAACAGAGCTTTAAACAGGCTGCCAATAAATATAATGCAAGGTACATAAAGAGTTTCAAGTGTCTGCTATCACATTTCAAAGTGCATCATTTATGTCAGTTCAATAATCATTGTGAGAGAGAAAAGCAATGTTTTTGTAAGGGAAAGGGAAAGTGACATTTAACATGTCTTTTGCTATTTGCCCGCAGGCATGATTAACTAATGAAGCTTTGCTGATTGCAATTTCCAAATTATGCCAGAACAAAATGGCTAATTGGCATGCAAGCTGTCGTATTCTGACAATGGTAGCTCCAAAAAGTAAGTTTCCCCAAGTATGAATAATTCACATTGAATATTCAGAAATTTAGTTATTAAACTAAATCTAGTTATTAAACTATTGATTTAACCTCACACTCTGTGGGGAAGAGGGTACTCGTGCAACTGTCCTGTGAAGTAAGGCTGATATGACAGACTAAGGCCATTTTATGATCTCCATCCAAGATAGATTTTGAACCTGTGTTCCTGAATCTGAAAACAACACTCTTAAGAACCTCATGCTATTTTTTAAAAAAAGATGTGTGAAGACACAAATACCCATTTCTGTTTCCATGTGCTTTTATACATAACAACTGGACTATTGCCCACAATGCCTGCCTCAAGCTGTATGCATAACTGGATTCAGAAAGTCAAAGAGTGAACTGTCTCCCTAAAAGCTGGAAGAGAAGTTTAAAAGCATTTACTGTGGTAGAAGATTCAAATGAGTGTTGGCCAGATTCATAAACCAGATGAATATTCAAGTTACTTCTCTTTGGCACATGTATACGAAGTTGTCACTGCCTTTCCTCCCACTGAAGTCACAGCAGAACTGCTGCTAGAATGCAATTGCAATAATCCCCCACTTATCACGGGGATTAGGGACCCGACCTGACCCGTGATAATTGAAAATCCGTGATATGCAGATGCAGGTCGGGTCAGGCCTGGGGAGGGGGCCTAGCTGGGGACTCTTGTACTTACCCCCAGCTTGATGCTGCCCTGAACAGGCCTGAAAGGACTTCCCGGGCCTGACAGAGGCCCCAAAAGGGCTTCCACACGAACCGGAAGTGGCTTCTTGTAAACCAGAAGTGACCTCCAGATCGCCAAGCATTTCTGAGGCCTACGACAGGCCAAAAAAGGACCTTGGAGGCCTCAAAATGCTTTTCAACGATCCAGAGGTCACTTCTGGTTTACCGGAAGTCACTTCCAGTTTGCACTGAAGCCCTTTTGGGGCCTCTGACAAGCCCGGGAAGGCCCTTGCCAGGCCCATTTGGGGCAATGCCCCTCCTGGGGTAAGTACAGGATGCCTGAAACAGGCCTTTCCCCCTTACCCCAGGGGGGCTTTTTTTCATATACTGTACTGCGGTCCCACGATATAGCAGGACCGCCGTATATGACTTGCAAAAGGGTAGGGGGTTACTGCACGCAAAAAATACCCTGAACTATGTTAATTCAGAAACTCTTCTATCTCTGCATTCCACAAAATAGAGAAATTTAAGTTGAAACCCATGATATTTCATGAAATGAAGATGGTCACAATCCATCAGAAAGTTACACTTGTAACGTGACAATAATTTGTTACACATATAATTCTTAAATTTGGTACATGTGCGGATTGTGTATGATTGCACATATGTCCTCAAGATGGTTTCAGTTGCTTTGAAATGTAAATAGACAGGTGGGGCACCAAGGTGCCACTGGTTTGTTTCTGCTACAGAAAGAACCCACACTAGTATGGAGAGTTAAGCTATGTTTACACGTGTGGAATCAAAAGGGCTGTGTGGTGATAAATTATTATAGTATTTTTCTCTCTCTGCTGTGTTTATCATGCTATATTCTAAGAAAATGAGATCAGTCTGAGCAGTGGTTCCCAATCTTGGGTAACCCAGGTGTTATTTGACTGCAGCTCCCAGAAACCCTAGCCAGCACAGCTAATGGTGAAGGCTTGGAGGCTTTGGGTTACACATGGATTATTCTAGGTTAGGAACTACAGAGCTGGGGTGATGAATGTTTATTATATGCCAGCTAGTCACTATCGACTTTTGCTAACCCTATGAATTTGTGATCCCCAAGTGGTCCTGTCATTAAAAGCCTTCTTCGGGTATTGAAAACTGATTTCTACAACCTCTTTCATTGGGTCATTCTACCCAAGCACCAAAATCTGCATAACTCAAAGAGAACTGAAGACCTTACAAATACTGAAGGTGCAGAGATTCTTGAAGACTAATTTCTGGTTAGCGGGAGTAACCGAAAGTGACACTGGTGGGGGAATCTTTCATAAGCCACAGCTGTGACACACAAACTAATTCCTGTTGCTATCGCACAGAACAGGAGAACAGCAAACCACTTCTGAATATTTTATCCTAAAAAAAAAATCCCTCTCTCTTAAAAAAGGCTTTAATCTGAGTCAATCACTTAGCTGACATAAATCCAGCTTGCAGCCGAAATCAACAGATCTAACCTTTGTCTGAAACCTGTCCTATCTTAATATGCAGCCTACTAGAGAAATCAAGATGACATCTCACTCAGGATTTCCAGAACTCCCCACATTGCTCCAAGTAGCTTCATTTTTTTTTTCAGATCGAGCCTTCCAAATGGCTGACGCCTTTCAATTACAGATACAGAGAGTTCTGTTACAATATCTCCTTATGCATTCTTCATCAGCATTGGACTTTGGTTTTGAAAACAGTAGAAGCACCCCCTGTTCTGATTAAGGAGAATTCCAAATTGTATCGTTTCCACCAAAAGGAAGGAGAACTGTTCCGAGCCTGTTAACTGAGAATGCATGCATCCACGTACATTATTAACAAGAAGTCCAGGAAGATCCAACAGACATACATCCTTTTGCTTCAAATCCTGCTCCTCCACTCTTGTTCGAATGCATCATCTCTTAAGACCCATTTGCCTTTCCCGTCTTCTACTGCTCCTCACTTTGTGAGCTACAAGCAGCCTCCATGTTCCCTGTCGTCCAAAATGTGGTTTCTTCCAATGCTGAGGAACTCGATTTTCTTATGTGCCTGTTGAAGCTGGAGCTTTAGAGCCTCATTCTCTGCTGTAAGAATGTTTTTCTCCTAGACAAAAATACAGGCAACATCAGAACACAATAAACTTCAGAAATTACTTCAGTAGCTTCACCCTTCCCTGGGCATTCTGTGCGGAAGGTTTCTGTAATTCAGATTATACTGTAACAGCTAGAACAATAAATTGAGCGAAAGATACTTGGGCTGCCTGCCCAAAATTGAACAATTGTTGCTACTGCATCTCTCAAGAAAGTCTTCCATCGGGTGGCAAATGCATGCTTTCAAATACCAAATACTAAAGAACAGTAGGAGAAGGCATCTCTTCTAGAAGGTAGACACCCAGAACATCTGGTGCTCTCCATTTTGCAGGGAAGGAAGGAGGGAAACAGCAGCAGTTAGTGGCACCCCAGCAAACTCAAATGTCCAAAGATGCCATGAATACAAGCAATTCAGTATGGGGGAGGGGGCATATGAGATGCTAAGCCCTTTCCAAAGTTCTGCAACAAGCATCATTTCCCAAGCTAGACAATGAAATCAAACACACACACCCCATATAACACGCTAGTTACAAAGTGTAACTTGTGGCACTTAACATTATTTTCACCTTGAATCCTGAAAGTACTCAAGCATCAGTCCTACAAATGTATAGCCAAATAGGTTATTAAAGTGCTCCTGAAATCAGCAGCCCCAGTTTGAATATGGGAAGTGCTGTTGAACAAAGAGAATATGCAGAATGACATATACAGTAATACCTTTGTTTACAAGCATAATCCATTCCAGAAAGATGCTTGTAAACCAAAACACTTTTATATCAAAGCAAATTTCCCCAAAAGAAATAATGGAAGATCAGATTATTCATTTTACAGTCCCAAAGGCCACATACCGTACACACAAAATGCCAAAACTCACAAAAGAAGTTGGCTAGAAGTCCATGTCCACACCATGGTTTAGATACCTGGCTGCAGAATCTGCTCTGCTTGGGACAAACAACCGGATTTTACTCCGTATTTTTAATATGACAATAATAAACTGGAATTTGTAGCCATATACACACTTCACTACCTGCCCCATGACTAGAAATTGTTTGAAAAATAAGAATGTTGAAAACAAATTAATTAAAAATATAAATATGAAGAAAAATAAAACCCTAACCTCCACTCCCCTTTGAAAACATTCCTGGCTAGTGCAAGGGAAACCTACTTTCCTCTGTCCTCTCCCTGCTTTGGAGGCTTGCCTGATATGGAACGCTCCAGACAATCCCCCACAATCCATCAGTGAGGGATAGAGAGAGCTACAATTGGCTCACTTGTGATCATGTGACCTGCTCCAGTGCTCATATTGCAAGACATTGCTCACTGATCAAGACAAAATTTAAAAGAAATGGTTGCTCAACTTGCAAATCATTCATAAACCAAAGTATTACTGTATAGTAGAAACCCCACCCCCAACTGCAGGTTGAGTATTCACGATTTTAGCTATCTATGGTCTGAAAATATACCAATATACTCCTGGATTTGTTTGTTTTACATCTTATCAATAATCTTCCATGACTGACCCCAAATGTGGAAAAAAATACATACATGCAATGTAGTGATATTTCCAAAGTTGGGTTTCACATAAGTAACTGCCCATGAAATATTTTTAAACATCTGCTGAAAACTAGCTTTCATTTTCACTTGTTTCATGGGTAGTTGTTTTTGTCCCTAAGGGCTAGTTTCAAAACTGAATTTTCTTTCACATGTTCCGTTTGGAAGAGCTCAGAAATAGTGGTTTATAGTTCAAGTGGTGGTGGTAGGGGCCTTATGCCAAAATTTCTAGGGTGTGTATGCCTCCAAATCATGAGCCACCTATGCTCAAAAAGCGCCATCATCCAAGATACTAAAATTACCTATGCCTTTGTTTCAGAATTTCAGTTCTCTTACTATCACTTGGTTTTTGTGTGATTATTGTGGAATTGCCCATATGATAAACATCAGAACTTCCAGATGGATTTTTCAGGCACATGAAATTCAGGCTTACAATCTGGACCATCTAATATTCCTAGTCTTTTAAAATCCTCTGAACAGGTCATCATCCCCCCACCCCACCCACCCCCAAAGGCTAGTAGTATTCCCTATAAAATCTAAAACAGATCCTTTGCAATTTTGGGTAAGCTAAATAAGACAACGTGAATAAGGCTATAAACATGTAAATATCACTAATATCCACAGCTGATTCAAAGGCTTCAATTTTATTTAAACTGTTCCCAGTCTTACGTATGAACCACTGGTTCCTATTCCGAAGCTTACAACTACTTTCCTTAAATATTTAACTCCTCACTATCACTCAGAGATCAGAGATAACAAGAACAAGTCCAAAAAGATCTCACAGTATGGGTTTCAAGCCCCCCAGCACAGATGCTGAAATCCATAAATAATAGTGAATGCCATGCATAACATGGTAGGGAAAAAAACATAAATCCATTAGTTCACAATGTATTACCATAACTGGCCACTAGATGGAAACAGAGACTATTCTATGTATGCTTCAACAACAACAGGCATGGTCTCTAGCTCCCTCTAATGGCTAATTCTGGTAAAACATTATGGAAATATATATTTCTAGTTTTTCTTTTAGTGTTTTCAATGTTTTTAGACAGTGGAAAACTAAAATTGTGATTTCCCCATCCTGCAGTTAGGGGGATTCCTACCGTATATGTCATTCTGCATGTTCTCTGTGTTCAAAACCACTTTTCATACTCAAACTGCAGCTGCAGATTTTAGGAACACTTTAATAATTTGTTCTACTTTACATTTATAGGGCTGATGTACTTTATACATTTACAGGGCTGATAGTACTTTCATTTTTATTTCATTATTACATCTATGAAGCCTGCTCTTCTTCTAAGGAATCCAAAGTTGTAATCATGGCTCCTCCTCGTCCAGTTTTATCCTCACAACAAAATGGAGCTTTACAGGCAGGTGAGGGTCTAGATCTTTTCAATTTAGTTGGTTACACTAACCTCAGAACCAGTCCTGGCTTACATTCATTACCAAAGTAATACTGTACTATCCATGATTTTCCGTACCTCCTCTAGTTCCTGGTATGTGGGTTTTGGAATACGTGACTCTTCTTTTGCTTTTTGGGTGCAGACTTTATTTTCCCATTTCACATAAGCCTTTTTACGGCTAAGAACTGGACTTGGACATGGAGATAAATGGATAGGCTGGAGAAAGGTGCTTTCAGGTAACAATCCTGGTTCTCTCTGTTGCCTGGGGAGCCCGTCACTATGCACTGGTAGGTCTGTCTGTGTGCTCTTGTGCACCACAGATGGCTTTAGCCTTACTGAGATCTTCTGAGCTGAAACCCCCATAAGCATAATAGTTCTGTCCTTGCTCCCTTCATTGTGCTCAACCACTTCTCCGTTAGGAAATGGAAATGCTCCTTCCTCTAGCCCTAAAAGAGGAAAGAAAAAGAAAAACAGAAACCATAAAGTTGCCATGAAATGAGAACAGCTCAGTGGCTGAAGTGAATTATGTGTTACTTTGGAATGGTAAACTAAGTGAAGAAACTGGGTTGCTTGGGAAGAGACACCCAAAACGTTCATCTTTCCCCAAACCCTGTTCCTATTCATGCATCCTATTTCATTTTTCTATATATGGAGAAATAAATAATTTATTTTAAATATATATATCCCAACCTTTATGCTTTCAAAAAGGGGTGTGGCAACTCAGCGGGCTAGAGCACTGAAACTGTTGGCTGCAACGTCAGCAGCTCAGTGTTCAAATCCTGGGTGCCACGAAGAGGAATGAGCTCCCGCTGTTGTAAATGCAAGTAGATAAATAGGTACTGCCATAAAAAGCAGGAAGGTAAACAGTGTTCCGTGTGCAGAAATGCATTCAGCCATGCCAGCCACATGGCCACGGACTTGCACAACACTTGCTCTTTGGCTTAGAAATGGAGATGAACGCCACCCCTAGAGACAGACATGACTAGCATGCATGTGCGGGGGGGTCCTGACCTTTTTTAATGCTTTTAAAGCAGTATGGTGTAATATTATAAAACAGTAAGAGAAAATAACATACCATCCCTTTGAAAAGTGTTTTCTCTTGAAAGTGATCACCCAATTATAATATGAATGTCATCAAGCAACTACATCACATAACTCAGTGGCAGTGTAAATCCTGGACAGTTGTTGCTAGCCAGTCCAGGCATTAATGAGCCAGCTAGGCTATTGGTCTGACTTTTCAATCATGGATTAAATATTATAGCCTAGTAAGAACTGGCAAGAGTTAACAGGATACTACGGATAGACCTAACTCCAACGTGTGACCCAACATGTTAATACCAATTAGGTGATGTTTCTACTGGAACTATCAATTGGATTCAGACCAATGTTTCTAGTGTTTATAATTTAATCTAAAATATCAAGTCAGCTAGCTAGAAAGTCTGGAAGGACTGAAACAACTGAAGGGCAGAGACTTTTGAGGCTTGTAAAAAGAAATGGCATATGGTAACAGAACTGGACACAGTACTCTGTGTGTTGTGTCATTACAGTCGTGACCGACTCTACGTGACTGCATGTCCATGGAGTTTTCTTGGCAGGAGTACTGGAGTGGTTTGCCAGTTCCTACTCCAGGTGCCTACAGCACCTGATATTCCCTGGTGGTCTCCCATCCAAGTACTAACAAGGGCCGACCCTGCTTAGCTTCCGAAATCAAGCGAGATCGGACGTGCTTAGGGCATCTAGGCAGCTCTAATGAATAGAGGACTAGTACCTCGAAGCATTTGGAGCCTGTACTTCTGTTGATGCAGTCTAAAAAAGCATTTGCCTTTTTTGCACCCACATCACACTGTTGACTCATATTCACTCTGATCTGTAACAATTCCAGTATCCTTCTCATTCATAGTATTATTGAGCCATGTATCCCCCACTTTAACCTTTGTTAAACTTAGTTCATACATAAGCTAAGGGTGGTACAGAAGTGGAGATAAAAGTACACATGTAGTGACAGCAATATATCAGAGATTTAATTCATCAGAAAGGTACTTACCGTGCATATGCTCTTTGAGCCCCATAGGGCAAAGGCTAGATGCAAGAGCCGATGCAGGGCTATTATCCACAACTGTGACTTTGGGTCTTCTCTTACATTCAAATACAACCAGATCCTTGCATTGTTTGTGACAGTTCATTCCACAGTCTGCGAATAAAGAACAAGAGCAGCCCATTGGTGTGAGGGCAAAAACCAAAAAGCCTTTTTGTACAGTAAGAGCTGTTCTATTTGCATTCTGTAGAAGGCTAAGAGCAAATTAGAATATGCAAGACAGCAACATTAATTTTAAATGCACAGACTATCAGTAGTAAAGTGGAGCCAGTGATTATCAGGGATTACAAAATCATCCACCTGCCCCATGTTTTCCCAGTTCTTCTCTGAACATGTCAACATCCTCTTAGAACCTGATGAAGAAATTGATTTTTTTTGAGCAACAAAAGGAGTTTCCCTGTTGTTATGCAAAGTATTTCAGGGCAATTAAGAGCCAATCATTTACAACAGACTTGCTTCTGACAGAAACAAAAAATTCTAGCATTTCTTTGTTGATATTGGTCAGTCACTCTGTGTGTGTGTTGTGTCGTGACTGACTTTGTGACTCCATGTCCATGGAGTTTTCTTGGCAGAAATACTGGAGTGGCTTGCCAGTTCCTGCTCCAGGTGCCTACAGCACCTGGTATTCCCTGGTGGTCTCCCAACCAAGTACTAACCAGGCCCAACCCTGCTTAGGTTCTGAAATCAGGTGAGATTGGATGTGCTTAGGGCATCTAGGCAGCTTTGGTCAGTCTAACTGCATGCTATTCTGGGTTCTCTTTGTTGGGGAAAAGCTATCTTGATGACTTTCTGTGCTTTCAAATTAACTACTACATCACTGCAAAATCTTATTCTCTTACTCAGTATGAGTTGTACCAGGGTCTACTAATAGAGCTCTAAAATGAGTGAGTTGAGTGAATGTTCTTGAAAGAAGCAACCTAATATTTCCTGACACAGAATGTAGTCATGAATTTCATAAGAAACTTTGGGAACCCAACTGCATAACGGCTGTTCTCTGCAAGCCACTTTAAAGATTATTTATCAAAGGAATAACAATTTTCTTACCTTTGCATCTGTATCCTTGTTTAATAACTCCCCAAAGCTGAAAGTTTAAACAAAGCCATATTATGGTGATATACTGAATTTAATACAGTGGACTCATGCCTTTCTTCAGTTCGAATTCTGTATACCCAAATACATCCAACACAAATTTCCCCCCCCCCCATAAATTCTGTGGCCTTTTTTTCATCATCAGCAGTGCTTTATCCTATCAAGACAACAACAAGATTCCAGACAGGAGACCTAAGGGGGGAAAGGCTTAGGACCACCCACTTTTTAAAAATTGATCAGAGCTAGCAAGATACAGGCGATGATCAAAATCTAATCTTCTCAGGATGCTTATTTGGCTTACTGAATCAACAGTCGATTCCCATAGATTTTAAAGAAATGGAGATGATTCTAAGTTAACCCAATTTCCTCCAAAACAAAGTTTCTGCTCCAAACTGGGAGCTGCCCTAACATTTGTCCAACTTTTCACAGAAACCCAACTTTTTTAAAAAAATTGTAAGAATGTTTCATTCATTTATAGCAGAGATCAAGTCCCTGGCCCTCAAATCACTTCTGAACTCCACACTAATTTCTTCTCAGTCTGACTACTAGGGTGAGAATAAAAAGAACTGAAAAGCAGAACTCAGAAATGTTAACTCTCTCTAAAAACTAAAAAATCCAGAAGGAGATTCTGGGAATTGTAGTCCTTTAAAAGTATTTTTCCCTTACTTTAGTAAGTTGAAGATATTGGCACTGCTGCTATAGATTTATTTTCCCCTCAATGCCTCTAGCCCCAGAATTTAACTACCAATTTGGAGTCTGCCTTCAAATGTATCAGCAACCCCTAGGCCAAATGTAAGAGCAGATTCCAGCTCACATCTCCAAGACTGAGTGTGGTCCCAGAGTAAAGTCTAAGGGTCTTCAATGAAACTGTGTCACTGAAAAGCAGAAGATACGAGCTGATCCTTTTCAGACATTCTGCCTCTTTAAAGTTTCCAAGAGGTTTAAAGGATAATGAACAATATTGTATTGCTAGTACCAAACACAGCCAACCCAGGGGCTCAACAGGAGTCAATATATGTGATTAACCTTACTGGATCGGCTCTCTGAGGTGGGAATCGGAGGCACTGCTCGCAGTTGGCTCCGATCCTTCTTGGAGGGCTGTCCCCAGTATGTGCAGCATGGGGGGGGGGAGTTGTCGGCCCCGTGGATCCTCCCTTGTGGGGTTCCGCAGGGGTCGTCTCTCTCCCCTATGCTGTTCAACATCTATGTAAGGCCGCTGGCTGGGGTCATTAGGAGATTTGGAGTCTGCTGTCATCAGTACACTGATGACACGCAGCTCTATCTCTCCTTTTCCACCTCTGCAGTGGAAGCTGTTTGGACTCTTGACCGGTGCCTGGATGCGGTATTGACATGGACCAGGGCCAACAGGCTCAGGTTCAACCCCAAGAAGACGGAGGTTATGTTCTTTGGGAATTCGCCATCTGGATATGGAGGCCCTCTCCCCTGTTTGGAGGGAATTTCCCTCCAACTCGTGGATAGGGTGCGGAATCTGGGCATGGTTCTGGATCTGGCGCTCACCTTGGATGCCCAGGTGGCTGCTGTGACCAGATCCACATTTTACCATCTTCGCCAAATTGCCCAGATCCACCCAGATCTGGATGGCGACTCTCTGAGAACAGTGGTTCAAGCGCTGGTGATCTCGAGGTTGGACTACTGCAACGCCCTCTACATGGGGCTGCCCTTGACTCTCCTCCGGCATTTGCAGCAGGTACAAAATGTGGCGGCCAGGCTGGTGGTGGGTGTGCATCGCTATGACTGCATCACCCCACTACTGGCTCGCCTGCATTGGTTGCCCGTTGCATCCCGGATCAGATTCAAGGTCTTGGTTTTAGTTTATAAAACCCTCCATGGCTTGGGCCCGGACTACCTGTCAGAGTGGATCGCTCAGCGATCAACCTCGGCCCGCCCAGTCCGGCAGTCGCGAGTGCACTCGCTTCGGGTTGCCACCCCTCAAGAGGCCCGGAAGACATCCACATGTAACCGAGCCTTCTCGGTGGCAGCCCCTTCTCTCTGGAACAGCCTCCCAAGTGAAGTGCGCTCTGCAGAGTCCCTGCTGGCCTTCCGAAAAGTGTTAAAAACTCTGCTTTTCCGGGAGGCCTTTGGTGACCTTCTGTAGTTTTTTTCTTTTTCCCCCACCATCCATATTTCACACCCACCGAGTAGCCTCATTGTTGGGTGTGTATGCACCGCAAGGGCACTAAGTTATTTTAAATCGTTAGAATAGCTATGTTTATTGTTGTATTATGTTGTTTTAATCTCTTATTGTGTTTTGTTGCTCTGTCAACCATTGTTAGCCGCCCAGAGTTCCTATGGGAAGATGGGCGGGGTATAAATAAATAAAATAAAATAAAATAAAATAAAATAAAATAAATAAACCTGCTGTTAAGTTGATTCAATGAATCCACTCTTCATTGGCAGTAGCAACTACATCTACTGTTTTTGTGGTACAGCTTGGAAACATGCTGTTCTTGGACTACAACTCCCATCACTCCCCAGGAAGCACAGAGAAAGAGTATCCTGGCTGACAACATTTACTGCAAGTTCCAGTTAAAAATTAAGACTAGTAAGCCTTTCAAATGCAGCTTTTCCAGGCTCTTCACCTGGAGTGATCTCCATATGTTCACTTTGTTTTCTTCTGCCTTATCAAAATACAAAGTACAAGCACCGCCGGTGGCCTTCACTTGTACGTAGCAGGAACCCTCTATCTGGAAGCATTCGGGCAACCTAACCCTGATCAGGAGCAGCTCCTGATCACAGGTCAGATCACCTTCCTGCATCTGGAACATGTGCTGAGGATGCCTGGAATGGAACCTGGAATTCCACTGGTAAAGCAGGTGGCCTACAAATAAATTACCCCTTTATTCCTCTTAAGAACTAGTATAGTGTTAGAAGCCCAAGGAGGCAGCCAACTAGAGTTCATCTTGGAAAAAGATGTTAGCTGGCAACAGTACGTTAGGCACATAATGTAGCTTGATTTACTTTTAAAATCCCACCCCTTGCCCCTGCAACCAGGCTTACAAATCCAGCACAGTTGTCACAGAATGTTGGCTTTAGGTAAGTGGTCTCCTGGAAGTTGTGGGCGAAGCCAATGCCGAGTTTAGAATAAATTGAGCTGGCCCTCATGAAGTATGCCGTTATTTCATCCCTGCTAATCAGACCTTCCCTGCAAATAAACAAGAAGGGGGGGGCGAGGTCAACTGAGGCTTAACACGTCGCTTAGCAGTACAAGGAGTTAACAGCACCTCCGCCTCTGTTCCGTTCTCCACCTACACATCCACCAACCCAGCAAAGAAAATGTTCCCATTCGTTTTTCACAGCCGAGTATCTCTAGAAGCACAATTTGCACACCCGTACCCCGCATGATCCTGTCAAGCAGATCACGAGTTCTGCCGCAAGCCCTTTAAAATTCAGTAAAAAAACAGCTTAAAGAGCAGCCTGTACAATCGGCTCTGAGCATGCGGCACAATTATCGAAACAAAAGGGAAGCCCCGGGAATTAAGCCCAACGCCATACCTTTAATTTGCTCTTTACAATTTCTAATGCCATTTGGGACAATGAGCAGGCTGGGAAGAGGAGGGGAAAGGCACAACAGGGATCCCTGAAACGTGAAAGATTTCATGTTCCTTTGTTCTTCTAATGGAAGCCCTTTGACAGCGAGCGAGGAAAGCAAGCCCCTTATGGCTGTTCTCCAAGGTACAGTCAACCAAGCAGACCCCTTTGGTGGGAAAGTCCACAAGTGGTCTCAAGCAACCTTCTTCCTCATAGCAGCCCTTGCCAGCCTTACTTACAGCCCAGGCTCCAGGCCACCACATGTTCATGGCATGCAGGCAGAACAGGAGGAGCAAATGGGATATTGTATACCAGGCATGTCCAAAGTCAGGCCCAGGGACCAAATGTGGCCCATTTTCTCCCCACCAGTTGGCCCCTCCCCATAATGGATAGAGGTGTCAGCTTGCAATTTTACAGTTTGACTGCCCTCCTTGCCTCTGTCCACACCACCACCCCAGCCACCTGCCCAGCCTGCCCACCCCCAGCTCCGTTGCTGCAGCGTCCTCCCTACCTCCTTGCATGTACAAAGTCTGGCCCGGGGCCAAATGCGGCTGAACGGTTGGCCCCCTCACATTTTCATCTCGCCAAATCTGGCCCTCCTTGCAAAAAGTTTGGACACCCCTGTTGTATACCCTTTAACTTATGCTGAAATGTACAAGCCCAGAAACGTCCTCCCTTTTCTCTTTCGATGGCAGCAGGCAGGCACGTCGATAGCAAAGAGCAAGTTCACTAACTCTCAATTCAATTTCGACAAATGTGGATCCTTGCACAACCCAAACGGCACCATTAATGCACAACTGGAAAGCTATCAAGTGGCTCTCAGAAAACCCAAGGACTGGAAGGGGAAAATATTTACAAAACCTTCCCCCTCCCACGTGTGAACAGAGGATTGGTGTCAAAACACAGCTCAAGGGAGGACTGACTGCCAACAGTGGGCATGGAGTGCCATTGGACTGCTAGAAAAAAACTATCCTGTTTCATGTAGGGAATTTCCACTACTGCTAAGGAACTTTTTGACACCAAGTTAAGTTCCAAAAAATGGGAAGGAGGGAACATCCTGACACTGAATGGTAGTGCAGAGAGACTCATCCAGATGAGAAATCCCAATCTGTTTGCTAGATCTATCACATTACAGACTTTCCACTGGGAAGCCTGGTGACAGCTCGGAGGGCTGGTACAAGAAGCACAGGATAACACCTCCTTGGCAATATACGGTACATCAGGTTTTCGGACTACACAGCCAGTGATAATCCAATATATAGCCAGAGGAAGTCAGGATATTAGCCAGAGGAAATCAGAGTGTACAGGTCTTCTCCAAATGACAAAAATTCACCCCTGTCCACATTAGAGCTGGCAAAGAAACCTGGAAGTGACTTGCTCCTCTCTGCCCATGAATTCACATGGCCCGTGTTTCCTATTCCCTTTTACCCCCATGCCAGGTATTCTAGCATCTTCACAATTTCAAAGAAAGCATAAGAGATACTTGGCTGTACGCACCTGTCCTTGTCCATTACACAAAAAGAGAAAGGAAAGCTTGCGGCAATTTTTTCAAATTCTTCTTGGGAAATGTATCCATCTTGATCGTGGTCATAGTTTTTGAAAACTGACTGAATGAAATAACAAGAAGCACATCAAGTATCACTTTGGATTTTAAAACATCATTGTGGTAAACATTAATGTTAAAACAATCAATTCTATTATGTTTAGAATTGATTTTATTTTAAAATTAAATACTTGGGCTGAGTCTAATTTGTTGCCCCAAACAAAATATGAATGAATGGGACCTGTCATCATTTATGCAAGTTCCACCAATTCGGTAATTCTAAGGTTATATGGTACCTTTTTTAAAAGAAAGTAATAATGTTGCATAAGGCCAAACAAAAAACAAGACTGAGATGTTCCAGCATGAATGTTGCGAATGAAGTAACGCTGCGTCTACAACTTCTGTACTGAACACTGGTCTCTCTACTTACTACTACATCAATCAGTTTATATGCAGCATAACTGCAGCTTTGTCAATCATGCACCTAATATCTGAAACAGTTTGTGTCGCTTGGGGGATTCTTAATCCCAACACGACACTGCACAAACTGCCTGTGTTGTCCAACCTTCCTTTTTTGTCCTATTAACATAACCTCATAGCTTATCTTGAATCCAACCTACCATTTCCCCTTCCTACACACCCTTCACTCTCCTGGTGCAGCATGAATTGCAATCAATATAACACGATGGGATCACTATGCCAGATAGTCTTGGTGCCTTATGATCCACCACCCCACTGCATGTTTCCTTTTGGTAACTGTTCCAAAGACTAGCACCCACAATGCACAGTTTGGTTTTTGCATGCCAAATGCCTTGGGTTTCTCTAGCAGAAGACCTCAGTGAATGACGGTCCCACTTCTTGTGTTTTCGGTGAATTTGATTTAAATAATCTTTAAAACACCATGGATTATCATCCATCCTGGTTTAAACTAAGTAGTATGTCAGGTGGAACAGGAATCTTATAAGGGCAACACTCATTTCTACAAAGAAGGCACAGTGGGCTTGAGGATGAGCCAGACTAGGAACAAAAGGAACAATATAGATATGGTAAACAGCAAGGCATACTTACGTCTACCATTCTCTGAACGTGCTTGCTGATTATTTTTGGATCAGGCTTTGGGGCTATGCCAGAGGCCCAGTCTGCCACTACTATTGGAGGTTTACAAGGGGTCAAGGGCTAAAATAAAAATAAGAATATATTCTTTAAAACATTGTTACTGTAGGAGAGAGTTTGATGACATGTAGGTACCAACAGGCTGGCTGTGATCTAGTATTGCAAACCTATGCCTTGTAAAGTCTGATGATGTCATCAGTTGTTTGGTCCTGGGAAAAACCTTTTTGGGAAAGTGGGGCAGGTGCAGGACATTTTAAACGTCAGAGATTTGCCACCACTGCTTCCAGCAGCTACCGCAGAACCACGGAAGACACTCCCTCCTGCTGTCCCTAAGGGCTTCCACAGGACCCAAGGAATCCAAAGGAGCCTAATTAACAAAATACAGCCGCAGCTGGTAATGTCGTCAGACCACATGGCATAAATCTGATTTCAACCACTCTCTTTAAAAGGTGCTGTTACTAGCTGCCTTAGAAATACTCTTAGAGAAATTTTGAGACTATGTGAGTACTGCAAATGTTTTAGAACCCATGATATGTTTGGATACCTGAGTACACACAATTAAACATAACTTATCATATCAATCTCATGAAATGAGAATGTACAATATTATGACTGGTGAATTTGTGTACAGTAGGACCCCCATATCCACTGATTCAGTTATCCACGGTTGACAGAGGAAAAAAATAAATAAATAATTCAGCAGCTGCAAAGCAAGCTACTGTCACAAAGAGCAGTTGTAAAGCAAAGCTACTGTCATAAAACAGCAGCCATAAAGCAAGCTACTGTCACAAACAGCAGCTGTAAAGCAAGCTACTGTTTGCAAAACAGCAGCTGTAAAGCAAGTTCCTATCACAAAACAGCAGTTTTGGGGACATTTTGGCGTTCTCTCTTATCCACAGTTTTCCTTATCCCTGGGAAGGCTGGGAACCAATCCCCAGCGGATACTGGGGTCCTACTGTACTTGCAATATTGTCATTAACACCTTTGCATGGCACTGGACCAACATTTGTCTTCAGTCCATGCAAAAGCAGAATCAAGGCACTACTCGGGAAGACAATATCTAACTGCAGACACAATTATCCAAAAACATACTGGGGAACTTTCCAGAGTGGAGGAAATTTACAGAAAACTCCAAACATTCTACAAGCCTCACATTAGATTCAGGCCAAGAATTTGTAGCTACATTATTACACATATAGCAGCCAAGACTGGTGGGAAGGTGCTTGCCAATTGGGAGTATATCTTAGGCCTCCAGTACCGTCATCTGCTATAATATGGAAGTGCAAGAGAACCACAAGTCTTTCATTTTCCTATGAACCTCTGTAGCTGAGCTGGTATATAGGCTTCCACGTTAGGTTATTAAGGTTTTTGTTTCACTAGCTACTGCTTAGGATGCCTTCATGCCATCTTGGCTCTAAGCTGAGGCCAGAAACAGATGTAATTAAGTGTGAAAGCACACATGTTTCTTCTCTCCATGATTTTTGAAATCAAACTTCAGAAAATGAATCAACAAACACTACAAGGGAATTTGCATAATCTCACAAATGAGAGAAGATTATGCTCACATTTGTTAAAACAAAATTCCCTCTTGCAATCACAGGCTACCTCTAACATCTGCTTCTGACCCAAGCCATCTTGCTCCCTGCCCCTTTTTTGTTTTAACTTGTTTGTTATCTTGTTTTAACTTGTTTGTTATCTGCTTTTTGTATTTCTATTTTTATTGTAAGCCGCCCAGAGTTCCCTTTGGGAAGATGGGTGGGGTATAAGAGTAACAAACAAACAAACAAACAAACAAACAAATAATAATAATAATAATAACATTTCTAGTGTTATTTGTTTGGATTAAGGATTCTATTCATTGGCATTTACTGTATGACTGGAAATGGTTAAGCTGTAGTGCATGTGTTCATTGTTTGAGATCATGACCCCATGGTGCAATGGTTAAATTGCAGCACAGCAATAAAGTCTTTCCACACTATCTGAGTTCAGTCCTGACAAGCTGAGGTAGCCAGCTCAGGGCTGACTCTGCTGTCTGTTCTTCTGAAGTCAGTAAAATGAGTATACAGCTCACTGTGGTGCACATTTTTGTTTGTATAATTGTGCCATAAACCACCCAGTGAGTACTAGATAATATATAAGATAAAAACAACATATTCTACTCTTTAAAATATTGTTATTATTAGAATTGAAATATTTATACACTCCACCGTTGCTGACTAAAAGCTTACTGATCTGCTCAAAATGGATAACAAAACCTAGAAATGCATTTTAATTTGGGGTTAATTTATAAAAGCTGTGTATAAACTAAACTAATTATTCAAATTAAATAATAACCTAACAAATATAGCATACTGAGTCTCAATATCTTGTTCCAATGCATAAAATCTACAGGACAATGAAACAGGCACACTTTTGAAACCATTGGTTAGGATTCTTACTGCAGCCCGATGACTTCTTGGCTCCCGTGCGTATGAAAGTTCATAAATCTCGATCTTCTGTGTAGTAAAGGTCCAGCGGGCATCGGGAGCTGAAGGTTCAATGAGGTCAAACACAAGGCATTATGAATAGGTTCAGGATTTCCATCACGTTCTTAAGAGGCACCAGAGTCTGTTGGAGCTTGTCCTTGTTTCACTCTGGAGGGGCTGGGAGTTGGGAGGTTCAGGATGAGGTCCTCCATCAACCATGGAACCTTTATGCCCTTAGAAGCCAGTTTAGGAACCCGATGGCATTATGAGGGGCTACTCTTATGAGGGCATCAGGAGGGGCTGGGAGTTGGGAGGTTCAGGATGAGGTCCTCCATCAACCATGGAACCCAATGGCATTATGAGGGGCTACTCTTATGAGGGCATCGGGAGGGGCTGGGAGTGGGAGGTTCAGGATGAGGTCCTCCACCAACCATGGAACCCGATGGCATTATGAGGGGGCTACAGGGCATCGGGAGGGGCTGGGAGTGGGAGGTTCAGGATGAGGTCCTCCATCAACCATGGAACCCGATGGCATTATGAGGGCATTATGAGGGGCTACTCTTATGAGGGCATACTCTTATGAGGGCATCAGGAGGGGCTGGGAGTTGGGAGGTACAGGATGAGGTCCTCCATCAACCATGGAACCTGATGGCATTATGAGGGGCTACTCTTAGGAGGGCATCGGGAGGGGCATTATGAGGGGCTAGGGGGCTGTTGGGAGGTTCAGGATGAGGTCCTCCATCAACCATGGAACCCGATGGCATTATGAGGGGCTACTCTTATGAGGGCATCGGGAGGGGCTGGGAGTTGGGAGGTTCAGGATGAGGTCCTCCATCAACCATGGAACCCGATGGCATTATGAGCGACTACTCTTATGAGGGCATTGGGAGGGGCTGGGAGTTGGGAGGTTCAGGATGAGGTCCTCCATCAACCATGGAACCCGATGGCATTATGAGGGGCTACTCTTATGAGGGCATTGGGAGGGGCTGGGAGTTGGGAGGTTCAGGATGAGGTCCTCCATCAACCATGGAACCCGATGGCATTATGAGGGGCTACTCTTATGAGGGCATCGGGAGGGGCTGGGAGTTGGGAGGTTCAGGATGAGGTCCTCCATCAACCATGGAACCCGATGGCATTATGAGGGGCTAGTCTTATGAGGGCATTGGGAGGGGCTGAAAGTTGGGAGGTTCAGGATGAGGTCCTCCATCAACCATGGAACCCGATGGCATTATGAGCGACTACTCTTATGAGGGCATCGGGAGGGACTGGGAGTGGGAGGTTCAGGATGAGGTCCTCCATCAACCATGGAACCCGATGGTATCCCTGTGCCAAGTATATCCTCAGCCTCTCTCTAGGTTTGTTGCGATGATAACGTGAGGAGCCAGCAGGTTAGCTTTTCCTGCCTTAAGTTCACTGAAAAACTGCAGAAATACCTAAATAGGAGTAGCACAATATTAGGCTTGAGTGCCAGAATCAACATAAAAGGATCTTGGATATAAACCCGTTATTATTATTATTATTATTATTATTATTATTATTATTATTATTATTTGTAGATCTTTTCAGTCCGTGGACTGGTATTGGTCTACCTCTGTTTAAAATTCCGAATGCTCCAAGAATGTAGGAAAGTTTTTATAAAAGGATCCTGTTTTTTCAGCAGGAATCCATAAAAATCCTATTGCTCAAGGAACAGAATGGAATTCAACAACTCAGAAAGTGAATGAGGCCATCCTAAATCCAGGCAATATGTTGCCTGATGGCTAGTCTGCCTAGCAACTGCTTGGTACCACAAAGATCTTTATACAAATTACTCTCGTAGGATCACCATGTCAAGCGAAGAAGGCCAAAACTGGACCTCTGTAGACATGCAGTCAATAGATGCAGGACGTTCTTCTTAATGTAGGAACCAGTTATATTCCCAATAAAGCAAAGCTACATGCAGAAATCTGATGATGCCATCTATTTATTTACAGTGGTACCTTGTATAAAGGAATTAAATCGTTCCAAATGAAATTATGTTAAGCAAATTTTCCTTTATACAAATTTCCATAGGAAAGCACTGAAAACAGAGTAATCCCTAATCGCAACCATTTTTATGTTGTATGGATTCTCCCCATAAGCGATTCTGTTAAGAAAATTTCCCCTATCTCCAGAATTTTTATGTTGTACAGATTTTATGTTATACAAACAATTTGTTATACAAGGGTCCACTGCATTTGATTTGATTTTTATACCGCACCATCTGGCCAATGGTCACTCTGGGCAGTTACAAATCCAAGTGATTTTATTAAACTACTGTACATTAATAAGAATCAGTAGAACATAGTCTCAGTATAAAATGCTCCTTCTTCATCTTTTGAGAATGTGCATGTGAAACATTTCTTGTACTCAGCAAGAATGCACAACTTTTTTATATTTAAGATCCACCCTTGACCTCAGCTAGACAGATGGGTTCCATTTTATTTTGAACATCATGAGTTCATTTCTGGTTTTTTCCCCTTCAGCTCTCCCCCTTTTTTACTATGAATATCTGTCTTTTTTTCTCTGCATCCTCTCTCTCTCTTCTCTCTCTTTTTTCTCCCCAAAAGCAACCCACTAGCAACCGCAGCTTAAATTAAACAAAAAAAAATCATTGAGACCTGGAGAGAAGATTCACTTCCAAGACCTGGCCCACTGACGTGGAGTGGGGACACTTAATTTCCCAGCCTCCTTTGAGGGCCCTCCTTGGGATATCACTTCCCTCTGCTCTGTTTTTAAGAAGAGCCCCAGCAGGGGACATTTTGTGTAGGCTCGAAATTCCCCACTCCAAGTCTTCCCTTCCTTCTCTCAAACATGTGGTACAGCACTCTACAGACCACAAATGACTTGTGACTAGAGAGGGTCCATGTGCTTTCCTAGTACAGAATCTCCCTTGCAGAGTCTTCCCTGTAGTTTTCTTAGCTATCAACTGAACAGCAAAGAAGGTGAGATTAGAGCAAGCATGTCCAAACTTTGGCCCTCCAGATGTTTTGGACCACAACTTCCACAGTGCTTTGTCACTGGCAACCTAAGCTTAGAATTCTGGGAGTTGTGGTCCAAAACATCAGGAGGGCCGAAGTTTGGGCATGCCTGGATTAGAGGGTGGAAAGCTTACTTTCCCCACAGTCTCTTCCCCTCTTGTTGCTCAGCTACTGCAAGGAGGGATGTATGAAAGAAAGAGAGAAGCATAGGCATAAGAGAAAGGTGAGTTGTGCACACAAGGTTTTGGTTCTGGACTTGCTTGTCATCAATACGCTGTCCTTGCCCTTTCTCCTCCAAGTGAATATGGCTTGAACTTGACTTTTCCCACTAACTACAACTAAAATTATTAACCAGAGTTGGTCATTGGTTCAGAAGACATCGCAAGCTGTGGTTAATCTAAAATGGGAGTCCAATAATAGTCTGAACTCCTTGCAACCAGGCTGTAGGAGTTGCGAGCCAGGTGCCCATGAACCCAGGAAGAAAAGAGGCTTATTCTCTTAAGGGGGTGACAAAAACCTGAGTATCCAAATAAAGCCCATGTATGAGCGAGACATGTCCCAAGAGAATACAGAGTGCTTCTGTTTATGATTGCAGTGTCCTATGTAGATGCACATGTTAACATGCCAAAGGGGTTTAATTGTGATGGGAAAACAGAGTAATTCCATCAAAAGTAGAGATGTTAAATTTCTGGAAACAGGGGAGATGGGAAAAACTGTTTCCCCCATTTTTTCCATTTTTCTCCAATCTAGATGTTGAGTCATAGCAGCTGGACTTCTTTTCTTGTGAGATCGAAGGCCAGTCGTCATGACTCAACTTCCAGGTAACTTCACCTGGATGGCTGAGAATTTTCACACACATTTTTCGCTAAACATTTTGTCTATGGTTTCAACATTTCTGGACATTTTACATCTCTAATCAGAAGGCTAGACGCCATTAAAGCCTGGATTTCTATCAGGGTCACCCCAGGCATAATGGTTAATACTGAGACACTGAACTGAGATGCATCTACTTTCTTCCAGATTAACACTCACATCAGCAGAAAGAATGGGTAGTTTCAAAGGTGATGGGGATGGAAAAAAAGCTCCTGAAGGTCAGTAACTGGGCAGCAGAAGGACACTTTCAGTCAAACAATTACAGTACAAAGTGTTTTACCTCGGAAATGACCAACTCAGAAGAAATGGAATGCTTCTCATGTGACACAAACAGTTGGGGGCTATAATGGCCTGACAGAATAATAGCAGTAAGAATTCATGGAAAACCTATCAGCATAATCTTCATTTCAGCCTATGATTTATCCATAGATGTGGAAGGCATTTAAGGGGGCATGGTAGCTCAGCGGGCTAGAACACTGAAAACTGTTGGCTGCAAGGTCGGCAGCTCAGCGGTTCGAATCCCAGGTGGCACGCAGCGGAGCAAGCTCCCGCTGATAACTCCAGCTCCTGTCAACTTAGCAGTTCGAAAGCATGTAAGTGCAAGTAGATAAACAGGTGCCCTCACAAAAAGCATGAAGGTAAAAGCAGTGTTTCCTTGCAGCCATGCCTGCCACATGGCCATGGACTTGCACAACACTGGCTCTTTGGCTTAAATACGGAGATGAGCACCACCCCCATAGTTGGACATGACTAGCATGCATGTGCGGGGGGAACCTTTACCTTACCTTTTACCCCAAGAAAGGTGACACCAATGAGTGCAATAAGTATAGAACTACAGTACTCCTTTAATTTCCCATATAAGGAAAGTGATGCTCAAGGCACTGAAAAAAACTTACCTTATATAAAGTAAGAGAGGCTACAGAAGAACTACAAAAGCTTTGATACTGATGATGGAGAAATGGAAATAGTGACATTTTTTTTTCTATGATGGTTCAGTCTTGTGCACTCCCAGAGGCATCTGGTGGGGCCACTGTGAGATACAGGAAGCTGGACTAGATGGGCCTTTGGCCTCATCCAGCATGGCTCTTCTTATGTTCTTATGTTTAGTTATTAATACAAATGGAGACTGCATCCAAGAAATCGGAAGAAGGCTGAGACTCGGAAGGGCAGCCATGAAAGAATCAGAAAAGACCATAAACCTAAGGTCATGTCCCTGGAGACCAAGGCCAAGATAATCTACAATCTTGTAATCCCAATCATGAAAACTGTATAGTAAAGAAAGCTTGAATGAAGCACCTTAATTCATTTGAAATATGGTGCTGGAGGAGAGCTTTGCAGATACCTTAGTCTGTCAGAAGATGAATAAGTAAGTGTCAGAGCAAATCAAGCCTGAATTACCTCTGGAGGCAAAAATTTTGGAACTGGTCACATCACGAGAAGGCAAGAGTCTCTGGAAAAGACAATAAACTGGGAAAGGTTGAAAACAGCAGGGAAAGAAGGCAGCCAAACATGAGATGGATTGACTCCATAAAGGACGCTACAAGCTTGAGTCTACAAGTGCTGAGCAGGACGGTTGGGAACAGGACATTTTAGAGATCACTAGAGATCATAAGGTCCCATAAATTGGAGAGAACTTGATGGCACATAATAACAGAGATGTGTACGGTCATTATGCATTTTCATGGGCATTTATGTCTCGTTGTGACTGGGCTCAAAAGGGGAGAAAGTATAAGAATTTTAAATCTTATCCTTACAGAAGTGGAAGAAACACAAGTTTCTCATTAAGCCCTAAATGGATCCAATTACTTCATTTTAAAACCTGTTCTACTTCATTTTTAGACAATATATTGCACCTACTATCCTGGGTCTACCTCAGAGTAATGATGTTCTACAAGATGAGCCACTAAAGTAACTGCCCAGAGAAGTCTTGTTGTCAGACAGACAGTCTAAAAAATCCAATCAATCAATCAATCAATCAATCAATCAATCAATCAATCAATCAATCAATCAATCAATCAGGAGCACATTCTGTCTCTTTATATTGTGATGCATTTCCTCAACCATTTTGGAGGGACCTCAATTTAGCAGCTTCCTAAATAAGGCCTTCAAATGTTAACACGCCAGAACATGCTAAGTGCGTTTATAATAAAGATTATTTTACAGCATCTGGAGATATCACTATTTCATGCATTTGTTCTCATAGTTCTATGTCTGCATCAGCCTAATCTGTTGATAGTACCTTTTTCAAACATCCCTTTGATTTTTTTCAAAGTTGGGAGATGCTTTTTACCCAAAGCAAAGTCTAATATGTTTAAAAGACAGATGAGCACCAGTGACACTTAATATCCTATTTCCGGTATCAAGCCATTATGGTGACATTCACAGAAAGAAGTTAGTTTTCATTTAAGGCAGTTCAACATTAACATTGTGAAGGATCACAGATCAGTTCATTTCTGATGTGTAGAGTTAATGGGCCGAAATATAATAGGAAGCAAATATTTGCAACAGAAAGTAACATGTCATAGCATTGGGATGGAGATACAGGATTGTTACTATTTTCCCTTTTTGTTTTGTTTTTCTGCTCTTCTTTTTGATATCTATCTGTTATATTATTTTAATTATAATATTTTTTTAAAAAAAAGGAATTACTAGTCCAACTTAGTACCAGTTCAGATCTTAGTACTGCAACATGGACACTGCTCAAAAGTAATTCTGCAGGTGTATGGCTCAATGCAATAATATATGCTGTACTAGCCTCCAGCATTGGTCTGATGCAATCTAAATCATAACAGCCACATGAAGCCTTGAAACATGGATGTGATTTTAGCAAAAACAAAAACAAAAACAAAAACAAAACCCTGAACACTTCCTCAGAACAAGCCCAATACTTTGGTAGTTGACTCATGTGGCATATTCTAGCAGGGCAATAAAGTACTTGTAGGTGCTGTATGCCAAGCACCTGATCCTCTGCATCCTAAGCTAGCCTGCTGCCACTTGATATAATGGGGAATCCTTAACCATCACCAACACTGAATAAAGATTCAACTGCTAGTCCAGTTAGGAGAAAGGATAGGGACAGCATCTTGTCCTTCAACTCAGGTAACCAAATGCTTTTAGCTGACTTTGGAAATTTATAGGCCTGATCAAGTCTGCTGTAGTCCACCAAATGTTATACCAGAACAAATTTTGCTCCTGTTCCACCTGGCACAAGACACTTGCTTTAAAAAAACAACAACAGCATAGTACCATCTGAGTGAGCAATCAAGAACTGTACAGACAACTCCAGTGGTACCTCAGTTAACAAAATTAATTCATTCTGTGGGCCATTTTGCTGTGCAAAAATTTCATTAACCGAAACACAGTTTCCCATTGAAATGAATGGGGAACCAATTAATCTGCTGTGGAGGTCCGAAAAAAGGCAAAACGGTGTTGTTTTTTCCCCAGACCTCTTTATAAAGTGCACTTTAAAGGCATGCAGAGCCGGAACATACACCCTTGGAACATCCTCCCACCCCCACATTGCAATGCAAACACAGACAAAAGAAAGCAGCAAGACAAACCCCAGCCTGTTCCTGCCAAAAGTGCAATGAAAAGCATTTCAAAGATGGTCAAAAGAAAGCAAGGATACCTCAGCCTTCGAACCTTTATATGTTCGAAAAATCCAAAACCCACTGCAAAAAATGTTCAGAATAGCTCAAAAGCATAATGAAAAAACTGTTCCAACTCATCCCACCCCTTCACAAACTAGGGGGGCACTATGCATCCAAGGTACACCTTTTTTGCAAAGTGTTACTGAAAATTTCATTATCTGAGGTAACCCATAGGAAAATGTCATTAACCGAAACATCCATATTCCTGGAAATTCCATTTCGTTATCCTTTCTTGTTTGTTTGTTTGTTAACAGAGGCATTCGTTATCTGAGGCATCACTGTAATCTCGGGCTGGCTGATAACCTCACTGAAGTGGATCCAGGTTGTCCTGATTGTATTCTTTGCTGTGCTTCTGAAACCAGAAAGGTTACCTGTTTATGGACTCATCGTTGCAGTGATGATTCGAGGTTTATAGATATTGCCATTTCTGCCTTAAATTGCTCAGCTTTAACTACCAAAGCTTCCTAATAAGTGAGCACTGAATAAGCACATTAAAGTACAACAAAAACTATACACATGGAGACTTACTGTGAGGAGATGCACAAGGTCCTTGTTAGCTTCCAGTGGGGGACCTATTTCTTGCAACTGCACCAGTTCATTAACATGATTATACAGAGAACACAATTTATGTATATTAATTTTTTTGTCTTCTACGTAATCTGGCATAGCCTCATAAAGGGAGATCAAATCTTTTAGATGTACTCCAAGGATAGGGATCTTAAAGTTATTGCACTCATTGTAAGCACGCCGATAATTATCATAGTTTCTACAGGAGGACAACAGGTCTGTCATTTCATTAAATACCTGAAAGGAAATAAACAGAGGCAAAATGATTTAATATATTTTTCTATTTATTTACTTGCAATATTTTTTCATCCTGCCTTTTTTCTTAAAAGGACCCATTTAATTCACTGTATTCATCAATATGGCCATTTTGGAACTATGTAAAACGACAATTAATCCAGCATATTCCTAGTCAAGTAAATGCAAATATATATCAGCTACATCTGGCTTTAAGGCAAAATCACCAAATTGTATGAAGGCACCTGTATGAATGTGTCCTGGCTTATATCCTTTCCTCTCCTTATCAAATACAACCAGAGAGAGGAAACCAGAAGCTTCTGCTTCCACTTTTGGGTTAATCACAGTTTAAAATGTCATCTGAACAATAAACTGTGCATCATTTCATAGAATGATAGAATCATAGAGTTGTAAGAGACCTCAAGGGCCATCTAGTTCAACCCCCTGCCATGCAGGAAACCTCATCACAGTATTTCCGACAGATGGCCATCCAGCCTCTGCTTAAAAACCTCCAAAGAAGGAGACTCAACCACCCTTTGAGGCAGTATATTCCACTGCTGAACAGCTCTAACCATCAGGAATTTTCAAATGGAATCTCTTTTCCCATAGTTTGAAACCACTGCCCCGAGTCCTAATCTCTGAAGCCATGGAAAATAAACCAGTCCCTTCTTCAATGTGACACCCTTTCAAATATTTAAAAATAGCTCTCATATCCCCTCTCAGCCTTCTTTCTGTAAGGCTAAATATTCCCACTTTCCTAAGCCGCTCCTCGTAAGACATTTCTTCCACACCCTCAATCATCCTGGTCGCCCTTCTCTGGACCCGTTCAAGGTTCTCAACATCCTTTTTAAATTGAGGTGCACAGGTTTCAACTGAGTTTCAGTTGAGGTGTCAACTGTGGTTACCTCCATAAACTACAGTTGTAAATTAGATCATTCCAACAAAACATAATTAAGATTAAGCATGGCTCTTCAGGTTCAAACAATACATAATTAACTTATTAAAACAAATTAAACTTCCTCCTCATGATTGTACTGGTGAAGAAGAGAGGGAACTATCCCTTATTTTTGAATCCTAAACTTCAAGTTAGGAGCAAACAGAGGAGTTAGGAGCAAATAGTGTCCCCCCCCCTGAAAAAAAAACAAGTGGTAAAACCACAATGATTTCTTTAAAATCAAATTAGCAAATAAAGCTTTTCTTAAAATTTGATTATTATCAGCAATAAATAGACTCATAGAACTCTATAGCTTGGAGAGATGTCAGTGTCATTGAGGACCACACCCTTCCAAAGCAGGAGATCCACAGCTAAAGAGCACCTGAAAGATGCCCATCTTTTTGAAAACCTCCAGTGAAGAAGAGCCCACCACTCCCTGCTGAACAGCTCTTCCTTAAGCTTAGGAGAAATATTCTTGCTTGTAATTTGAACGCATCACTTTGAGCTTGCCCTCTGGGGCCACCGAAATAAATCTTGCTTCATCGTCCACGAGAAAGCCCTTCAAATATTTGCAGATGGCTATCATATCCTATAAAGACATCCTATCAACGGACATAGTATTCCAGTTGAGGTCTGACCCCAAGCAGAACAGAACTGCCTTATTTATTACTTTTCTTGCTCAGGATACTATACTTCTGCTGATGTAACCAAACACTGTTTTATTCACTATTTTGTGGTTTCCATCAGAATAGGCCCCAGTTGCGTAACTTCCATCACTTGAGAATAAGGGAGGGCTTCACCTGCAAAGTGACTGTCCTCTGCCATTTCAAACATTTTAGCCACTGGCTATCAACAAACCGAATTTTATTATTGAGATTTGATTAAACAATTATTAACCATTCAAACAGTATATAAATATAGCAAAACAAGCAAAATACTGGAGCACAACTAACCTTATGAATGTCATGAGGAACATGAGAACTTGTTTCTTTAAGCCTAGAAATGGAACTGTGACAGAGGCCTCCTATCACAGCCATTAATGTGTTAAAATTCTGCAACTGGTGAAGTTTCTGTGCTCAAAAAGAAAAGAATACCACCCATTTATTTATCCTGACTGGGTCAAATTTAGGCTTTCAGAACAACAGCACAAAACATTATCAGAACTAGGAGTAAAAATTCCCATTTAACACAATTTTTTCATTACAGCTTTATGCTTGTACCCGTATCAATCTTTTCAAACAATGTCTGTTTTCAAGTTCAGCATCTTCCGACACAGATCCTATTTTCCTTCTAGAAAATGTGTCAGACCTTTCTAACAGGGTAAAAAAAAGCTGGACAACCAATACCTGACCTTTTAGGCACTGTACCAACATGCCCCAGGATTGTTTTACAAGGCTGATTCCCACCCTAATTGGCCACCACTTTTTGTACTGTATTTATTATAATTATATCCCACTTTTCCACTCAAAGAATCTTTTTCAAATAATAAAAAAGCATACAAGACCACATGTAGCTAAAAATTCAATAAAATCATATAAGCCTGTGTCACTCTAAATACATCTGCTGGTAACAGTAAGCAACAGTTTAGGTCTAACTGGTGCCAACCAGCCAGTAAAATTTAATTTCCCATTATTTAATGCTCAGCATTCCTGCTGTCCTAGGCATGCCAGTCCAATGAGTACTGCAGTCAAATGGCAGCAGGCACTGGCAACATTGCTGGTGATGATGACAATGAGGAGATTTAATGTGGAGAAAGGATACCCCAAACAGTATCAAGGGTGAATAAATCAAACTCAGAGCAATTTAAAACTGAGCTGACCTGGGCCACGTGAATAAATTTGATGAACACTTCAGCTCGAAGTTGTGGCGTTGGTCTATTGAGCACCATTAGTTGCACCCACTGGGAAATGCCATTACAAAGAGCAATTGAGCGTTCCATGGTTGGATTGTCTTTCACACAGCCATTCATGATGTAGTTTTGGTAATCTGAAAACTTCAGCAACAAAACAAAGGATACAGCAGAATGCATATAAAATCTATTTCTCCTTCTATATTCCTTATTCCCAACAGTTTAGATGCAATAATAATAATTATTTATTATATTTATACCATCATCTGGTCAACTAATAGTAATCTACTGATTTACTTGGGGGGTGGTGTTCCATTTGTGCTTGTTTTGTTTTGTTGTTTTGTTTGTTTGTTTTTATTCTTTTATCAGAAAATGCTCAAACTAGTATTTTTATTTATTTATTTATTTATACAGCTTATATGCCGCCCACTACCAGAAGGTTTCTGGGCACCTTACATTTCAAAATGAAAATGAACAATTAAAACATTAAAATATAATACATGCTGCTAGACGATGTAGCGTAGAAAGTAATTGCTTAAATATTAATTGAAATGCTCTATGTAAGCTCCACTTAGTGTATAGAAAAGGCAAGCAGTGCAATAAACATATAATTGGAAGTCAGCCAGTTTTAGAGTATAAATAGTCTGGAACATAGATGAGAGGTTTGTTTGTTGGCTTTTTTGTCTGTATCAGTGATATAAAGACATACGATGGCTATATAAAAGAGTTTGATGCAACACATGGCAAGGATCACCATATAGATAGTATGCATCGGTTTGAGAATCTCATTACCAATCATGGAGTAGTATGGAAATTGTGTGACAGCGATCTACATAGTAAGCTAATTTGGGCTACTTATTTATAACTAAATGCAGCATTCTTTAACATTTCAGGTGAAATATAGACCGCTTTCTCCCATTTAATCATAACATCTACACAGGCTTTTATTTAACCTGCTATTTCTCATATGTACTGGTAACCCTTGTACAGAGATTTATAAACAGCATACAGTAGTACCCCAACTTAAGAACAGCTTGACTTAAGAGCAATTCGACTTAAGAGCGGAAAACTGTTGGCATTTTAATTGCCGCCTTACAAATTTTAGATATGGTCTGCTCGACTTACAAATATATACAGTGGTGCCTCGGATAACAACGGTAATTCGTTCTCCGAGGTTAGTTGTTATCCGAAACACGTCGTTATCCGAAACACAGTTTCCCATAGGTATGAATGGGAAACCGTTTAATCCATTCTGGAGCCTAGGAAAAAGGCACAGACAACTGTTTTTTTGCTCAAAAATCTTTAAAAAGTGCACTTTAAAGGTACAGATGCAATTTCACCTGGGATAACTTTTTTACTGATGCATGCTGGAAATTTATTATCTGAGGCAGTCCACAGGAAGATTCGTTATCCAAGGCAGCCCATAGAGAAAATTCGTTCTCCAAGGCAGACCTATACCTAGGAATTGCGATTCGTTATCCGAGGCAGCCCATAGGGAAAATTCGTTATCAGAGGCAGCCGTATACCCGGAAATTTAAAGTTGTTATCCAAATTATTCGTTATCCGGGGCAGTTGTTATCCGAGGTACCACTGTATTTTTATTTTATTTTTTATTTTTGTAACTTTTTTTCATTGTTTAGATGAAACTAAACAACTCTGACTTAAGAGTAGTTTGACTTAAGAGCATGCATTCAGAATGGATTAAATTCGTAAATTGAGGTACCACTGTATACGCAAAATGTGGGCAATACCAGGTGTTCTGCTTATGGAAAATACCTACCGTATATACTCATATATAAGACAAGTTTTTCGGCCCTTATTTTTAGCTGAGAAAAAACGCCCCCGGTTTATATTCGAGGGAATATAAAGTTACCGCCACCGTGCAGAAGCAGAAACAGCAGCAGTAGCAAGAGCACCATGGTTTCGTCCTTCAACGCTTACCCCGCAGCCACTCCCACCTCTCAAACCCCTTTCACTAAGCTCTGAACCGGAAGGGGGGAAGAGAGAGGAGACTGGTCTCCATGGAAACACTCTCTGCCTCCTTCCACCACTAGGTGCGGCTTGGTGAAGGCAGCAGAGGGCAAGTTATTTATTTTTGAAATTTACCAGTAGCTGTTGCATTTATCACCCTAGGCTTATACTCGAGTAAATAAGTTTTCCTAGGTTTTTTGTGGTAAAATTAGGTGTCTCGGCTTATATTTGGGCCAGCTTATACTCAAGTATATATGGCCTTCACCTTAAGTAAAATTATATTGAAATATATCACTCTTAACAATTGAGCACTTTATTTCATATATAAATGAGGTCTAACAAAACATTCCCTATGTTATTTTATCAACATTTTCAAAAATCCAAACTGACCACTATGTACCTTCTTCAGTGCTGACAAACACTGAGGGTTACTTTTTTAAAAAAGAAAAAGATTTTTAAATATCCATGTTGTGATCAATAATAATTAACTATTTAATGACAAAATGTTAAGCAACAGTGTGTTCTGAGGAAAGTTTTACAGTGAAGAGGTTGCAGCCTGAAAACAGGGACATGACTTCAGCTTCCAAACCTGTTAGATTTTAACTTATCACATGAGAAAAGACATGGATCGAAAGCTTAAAATAAAGCATAATGATGCATGACTAAGTGACAACTTTTACAGTTTGTTCCCAAAACTACTAAGCTACATTCCAGACTTCATAGGACATGAATATTGGAAGATTCATTCCATAGCTTTGATTAGACAATTTCATGCACAAGAGTTAAAATAATAAAACACAAATTGTAAAAATAAAACTATCCCTGAAGTAAAACTCATCCTGCTCTTTTTTTTCCAGTAGGCATTACCGCATTTATTTGTTTGCATCTCAGAAAGTTTAACTAATCGTTTTGAAAAAGAAGCCATTATAGAATCCAACTCTTTCTTTACAAGTAGCCCAAGATGGGGAATCCCTACTCCAGAAAGATGTTTCCACTGCCTTGTGACTAGGACTGGGAAATGACTAGGACTGGGAAAAGGAAGAGCCTCATTCCAGAACCTCTGGGAGAATGTACCTCCTGTCCCTCTCATAAGGCCAACATCCTTTAGAGCAAAACCTCTGGGGTCACATATCAGATGCAGGTGGGTCCTAGACAATGCAGACAAGGTCAAAGCTACAGAAACTTGGCCACACCCCTCTTTCTTACACATACACACACACAGAGAGAGAGAACACTTTTTTTCAAGCCTAAATATAGAGGGGGGTGAGGTGACATGGATCCAGTCACCTTATATGGCAAGGTAAACCCTTTCATTTCTGTCCTTCAATTGCTAAATAGATGATGGGAATCAATTTCACAAGCAAGTATCCCTTTGAGACCAATGGATTGCTAAAAAGGATGGGGAAACGAGAGGCTACATTAGTGGAAAGCATTTTGTTCTTACTAGCAAAAATCAAAGAAAAACAAAACAAAACAAAACAAAAGGCACAAAACATGTGGCACCTTAAAGACTAACTTTCATGTTTTAATGTAATGTTTTGTGGACACATCCAGTTCTTCAGACCTATAGCAGCAGGATGAGGTGTGTATATAATATGTGATGAGATCTACATTTTATACCAGATTTCATTGGTGGATAGGGGATGGGGGAGAGGAGGGAGAGATTATTAGTTGTAGAAATGGTAGGAAGGAGGATTTGGCCAGGGACTGTTGATATGTTAAGCATTGTTAATGGGTCTGTGGCCAGAGTCAGTAGATATGTTAAGAGTTATTTTAAGGTAAATTCCTCAAGAGTCAGAAACCAGAACCAGATAGAGTAGGGTGAGGTGGTGGAAGAGAGGGGTGAGACATTGTGAGTTTTTACTTTAGGATCCACGTGGGAGATAAACTTCCATGAAAAGGTGGCAATATAGTAATATTAAATTTGATAATGACTCAAGAAACCCAGACTTATGTTTAATCCATTCTTGTGTGTGTCCATCATTCATATGAATTTTATCTCAGCTGTTTCTTTTTGTATTCTGGATTTGTAATTATTCTGTTCCAAAATAGTGACCTTCAAATTCTTCAAGGGGTGTCCTGGTAAACTGAAATTGTTTGAGACAGGTTTCTGTGTATCGTGGTTTCTTATGTCAAACTTGTGTCCATTGATGCATTTTCTTAAGAGATTTTCTGCTTGTCCAATGTAGAGTGCAGATGGGCATTGTTGGCAAAAGATGGCATAGATCACATTGGTTGAGTAGCAGGTGAAGTTGCCTTTGATATTGTATGTGACAGTGTAGGTCCTGTGATTGTGTTGCCAGAGTAGATGTGTGGGCAGAGTTGGGATCAGGGTTTGTGGCAAGGTTTAACTCCATTGTCCATGTTGCTGTTTTCTAATCTTGTGTGCCTTAGTATTTGTTTGAGGTTGGGAGGTTGTCTGTAGGCAAGTATGGGTCTCCCACCAAGAGCTTTGGAGAGTGATGTGTTCTTGTCAAGGATGGGTTGGAGATCATTTATCTCTCACCTGGACCCTAAGGTAAAAAATCCCACTCTCTCTCCCCTCTCTTCCACCACCCCCTCACCCCACTCTACCTAGTTCTGGTTTCTACCTCTTGAGGAATTTACCTTAAAACCACACTTAACATATCTACTGACCCTGGCCACAGACCCATTAACAATGCTTAACATATCAATGACCCCTGGCAAAAATCTTCCTTCCCACCATTTCTACAACTAATCATCTCTCCATCTTCTTCCCCCTCCCCTATCCATCAATGAACATCTGATATGAAATGTATATCTCATCATATATTATATTAAACACCTCGTTCTGCTGCTATATGTCTGAAGAAGTAGATGTGTCCATGAAATGTTACATTAAAATATGAAAGTTAGTCTTTAGGGTGCCACATGTTTTGTGTCTTTTTTTTTTGTTTTTCTTTGATTTTTGCATGCAATTCTTGAAAAGATTAACACAGCTACCCTCTCTTTTCTTACTAGATACCTCATTTTTAGAAATGGGCCTGAACATGTGTCACATGTCCCCTTCTTCTCATCATCCAGTTGCCCCCATAGCAGCCAGCAAATGCTGCTCTTTCCCTCCTCTTTGCACAGACATCCAGACCCAGCAGGACTTCATGCTTCCCTCCTTTGACAGCCGTTCACTCAACGGCAACCCCAAACCAGGGCCTTCCACCATGTTTTACTGAAGGCTGCAATCACTCATTTGTCCATCTCTCTCCAACTCTCCCTCTCACGTATTGTTGATGATAGGAACAACAGATTTCAGGCTTGGATTCTGTGCCTCATAATACTATTTTCAACTGATCTTCATTCTTTGTGAGCTTTTAACATATCTTAGTCTTTTCACCCTGTTCCCCTTCTGAAAAAATGGTTTCTTGGGTACATCCCCTTCACAAAGACCATTCTGGATCAAGATTGTTTAACTGTAGAAGGGTGAATTTGGCATCCTGATAAAGCTGCCAAGTGCTGAGCCAGGTTCTTTCTGGACTTCCTCTGGTCTCTCAAAAAAGAAACTCTGAGAAACTTATCAGATTTTGAAAAATTCTTGGCTTTCCTGTCCTTTTTTGGTCCTTCGCCAATCCTGATTCGTAAATTTCTTTATAACAACTTGAATACCACATCTGGAATATCCAGTTTGTTGATTGTATTCTAACAAATAGACTGAGAAATAATTATAAATGGTCATTATACCATTGCTAAAACAAACAAACAAACAAAACTAATGGTGGACTAGGAGTTTTTGCACAGAATTTGTATATTTAGGTAAAAATGTTGTTTTCCACAATTGCTTATTTCATTCTATAAACAGTATCTCAATTTCTTTTAAGCTTTGATGTTTTTGCTCCATTTGAAATATATTTGAGTCTATGCTACTTATTATTATATCTTACCGATTTGTGCTAACAATAATTTCATCCCTTGCACCCCAAAATATACAAATTAAAGGAAAAGTTTATTCATCAAGATGGAAATCTTATTAAACTTGAATTCTCCTTTCTATATTTATTAATCCCACGAAAGCTCAAAGTATTATCTCTATGCAACATCAATTAATCTTTTATAGAACATAGTCATCTTTATATATATATATATAGGCTAATTAAAGAAACTTCTTGTGTAACTATTTATGAAAAGTTTTTGCTTACTGATATTCTTCGGAAGGACTTGAATTCAAGATACGTGAGGTGGTCTGATAATTCCTCTGGTTCCAAGTGATCAAAGAGCAGTGAGACTTTTCGTTTCTTACTACTGTTAGATTTTACTCGCTGTGTGATCTTCCTGGACCAATCTCGAGCATTTCTTTAAAAAAAAAAAGACAAAGAAACAAAAACCCAAAAGGTGATGTTTTATGTCCTGCAGCAGAATTTACTTACACATTCCTTCAGATCAGAAGCATATAACCATTTATAAGAAACTAGAATTTGTGATCTCAATGATAACACAAATTCTTGTGGACAGTAGCATGAAATAATCTAATCATAATTACCTTTTATCGATATAAATAATCCACCTTATGTTTTTGACCACTGGGGTGATAGGTACTTTTCCTAGTCATCTGTCATTGCTTTTTTGTTTTAATGCTACCCTTTCAATTCTCCATTCTGAGAGATCCACTTCCTACCTTCACAGCTAAATCCACCTGTGACAAAACCCTGGAAACAGGAGTAATGAATATACAAATCATCAGCCAATCCCAGCAGGAGGGTGGGGAATTGTATGATATAAAAAGGGTGGAGCCTAGTCAGTTGAGGGAGTTCAGTTGAGTTGAGTTAAGTTGAGGGTTTTGAGAGTGAGTTCTGGGAAAGAGCACTGCTCTGTGAGAGTTCTGTCAGACAGTGAGGGCTATACTGTTTACTAGTTATTAAAGACAGGGGGGCTGGAAGAGTTGATGAAATCTATTATATGTTAAAGGCAACGCATACCATCCTCAGATATTGTTATATTTATTATTTTCTCAATAAACTTTATTATTATTTTTATATTATACATCTGAGTCTGTCCCAATTCATAAGGCGACATTTCTAAAGATGGCAGCATTACCAAGTGAATAAAAGGTGACAGCATTACCATTTCCATCACAATTACACGTGTAAAAGGGAGGTGTCGTCACAATTTGGTGGCACAGCAGTGGGATGTGGAAAAAAAAACCAGTTGTGCCTTTGAAAACTCAGTCTGAGAAAGGGGTGACGTCACACCACCTACGTCCACCTTGAGGAAATGCTGGGCTGGAAGATTTCATGGCCTGGGATGGGCTGAGCTCCTCCCTCACTGCCCATTAGAATAGTGTTTCCTTCACCTAAAAAAAATCTAAATTTGGAGTCTAAAAAATCTAAATATTACTGTCCACCCTAATAAGTCAGCACTAGAAAACCAAATTAGCAAACTATATCATTATTGGTAACTGTTGCAAGATTGATATTTGCAAGAAACTGGAAGAATAATGTTCAGTTTACCAAGAAGGAATGTTATTTATTTATTTATTTATTTATTTATTTATTTATTTATTTATTGTAAATATCCCGCAATATCGGGATCTCTATTGCTGGCATTGATAATCACAATAACACAGACAGACATACAACAAAGAACTAATATAGTTAAAAACCAGATAGTGTTCCTGAACTATCTAATAAAAATCTGATAAAAATATCATTCAGAAGACATGGCAATGGCGGAAAAAAAAAAAAATTAAAAATAGATTTTTTAAAACCTTCCGATATACTCTGAACACTTCAGGATGGAATTCAAAGGCTTTACTTTAGGAGTGGCGAGAAATGGAGCCTGCCGATAATAAAATAAATGGAGGGTTTTAAAACTAAAACCAAGACCTTGAATCTAATCCGGGCTGCAAAACCAGTGCAGGCGGGCCAGAACTGGCGTGATATGATCATGGTGGCCGCCGCGTTCTGTACCCGCTGCAGACGTAGAAGAGTCAAGGGCAACCCCATGTAAGGGCGTTACAGTAGTCCAGCCTCGAGATCACCAGTGCTTGGACCACTGCTCTCAGAGAGTTCGTGAGGTATCTGGGCGATCCGACGGAGATGGTAATAGGCGGACCTGGTCAAAATAAGCCACCTGGGATTCCATGGAAAGCGCCGGGTCAGGAGCACGCCCAGATTCCGCACCCTCTCCGCGAGCTGGAGGAAACTTTTCCCAAAGAACATAACCTCCGTCTTCTCGGGGTTGAGCTTAAGCCTGTTTCCAGGTCATTTGGCCTCCAGGCACCCATTTGAACTTTCCACAGCAGAGGTGGAAAAGAGAGATAGAGCTTAATATTTGACAGCAGACTCTCCTTTTTAAAAACAGCATGGGGGACAGAGATGACCCTGTGGAACCCCACAAGGGAGAACCCAAGGAGCCGATAACTCCCCCATGCTTTGGAGCCATCTTCCCAACCTCAGAGAGCCGGTCCAGCAGGATTGGTCGACGGTATCAAAGGCCGCTGACAGATCCAGGAGGACCAACAGGGAAGAGCAACCCTGTCGGCCGCCCGGATAAGGTCATCTTGCAGGGCGACCAAAGCTGTTTCGGTACCCGGCGGGGCCTGAACCCCGGACTGGCATGGATCGAGGCACTGCCGATCCTCCAGGTATGACTGCAGCCGGACCGCCGCCACCCTTCACCTTGCCCATAAATGGGACGTTAGCGATTGGAAAGTTTGTTAACAAGGGGAAGGCCGGGCTCGGCACGGAGGAGGCGCTTGATCCGTCGATTGTTGGCAGCTGTTTCATGCCAGGTGTTAGCCACAACCTCAGCCGGAGCGTCAGTCAAACCACCAGGCAACCCCGAAGATCTCACCCGAACCGCTGGGGTCCATGAGCCTCCGGGGCGGGCCAAAACAGAGGCCCGAGGGTCCCGCGGGAGGGGCCGGAACCGCCAGGGAAAAAGAGAGCAGGTGATGGTCTGTCCATGACACAGGCAGGGAAACAATGTTCCCCACCTCCAGACACGAGTCCCCCGACATGGAGGTAAAAACCAGATCCAGGGTACCGGACCTGTGGGTGGGGCATAAAACATGCTGGGACAGACCCATGGAAGCCATGGATTCCATGAACTCCAGGGCAGCACCGGAAAGTCCACCGACATGCACGTTGAAGTCACCCACCACCAAAAGGCGCGGGGACCTCAACAAAGCAAAGCAGGCGATGAACTCCGTGAGCTCTGGTAGGGATTGTCCTGGGTTGCAGCTTGGACAATGCCAAATCTGTCCCGACCCACCAACAGGTGAAGTTTTCCAACCCCTGGCTAACCAATGTCGAGGCCCTGCTGACATTTTTCATCGCAGCCCCTCCCCCTTCTGACCCCCAACCTTCCCATTCTACCAAGAGAGCAAGGGAAGCCCCGCCCTCCGTGCCCACCCAGGTCTCGGTGATAAACGCCAGGTCATCCCATCAGCGATGGAATCATAAATGATGGGATTTTGTTATGCACCGACCTGGCGTTCAAAGAGACAGGCAAGATTGGGGGCGCTGGTAGAGTGACTCCCGGATATGACAGGGAGCCGAGGGGTCAGAACGAGGGACAGGCACAAGTTGCCTGACCCGAGTTCTTCTAGTCTGACGAACCCAACGGCTATGTTATAAGGAAATGCAGGGAATTGCTATTAATTGTAAATTAACATGTGAATTAACAGTTAGGAAAGAAATATTGAAAGTAATAGATTTTAAAGATATATGGAACATCCAAGATTCACTTTACTTTAGGAGAGAAATGGGGCATAATATATAAAGTAAAAACTTGGTATACCTAGTGTCAAGAAGAATATCTGATGTTTTAACCATATTGTGTATCCTGAGTGCAAAATAAGTGTATTTTCTCTTGCTTTTTCTTTGTATGTTTTTATATTTGTATTTTGTGTACAGTATTAATATTTTCTCTTTTTAAAAAAGAAATGCACTGTTCTCTTTATTTCAAGGAGAAAGTTGTTAGAAGTGAATGTCATTTAACATAATTTCTATCTAGGATTCCCAATTAGTTAAAACATCAAGCACTGATGTTTTTTTAACTAATTGGATTCCCAATTAGTTAAAACATCAAGCACTCATACTTCAACAAGAACAAACTAGAATTGTCAAATACGACATGCAGCATAGGGGTGCTCTCAATTTTAATCTTTGTAGGGGTATCATTGTTTGTCAGATAGTTTTAGCAGACTATTTTTCAGTGTTATTTGAATTGTATGTCATCCCCAGTATTTATTTAAAGAAAGGCGTATTTATAAGCATGTGGAAAGTGTTGGAATATGGCAAGATCTATATTCAGACATTACAGGGTTAAGGTCAGCTGAACCTCATTTGGAACTGTAAGGCTGTGAGTAGAGATGGGCACGAAACGAGCAATTTTTTGTTTTTGTTTTTGTTTTTTCATTTCGTTACGTAACGAAACGAAAAACGAATTTTGTCTCCAAAATGAAACGAAACGAAACAACAGAAATTTTGTTGTGCATTTCATTTTCGTTGCAGCAAATACATTGAACTGTAATGAATGCTAACGAAATAGCAATTTTTCTTTTTCTTTTTTGTTTTTCGTTTCGTTACGTAATGAAACAAAAATGAAATTTTTTTGCAAAAAATTCACGAAAAACGAAAATGAACCGAAACAGACACCCTAAATGACAAACGACAAACGAAACACCATTTTTGTGTGTCATGCCCATCTCTAGCTGTGAGTTATAGCTATTTAATTAGTATGGCTCCTACAAAAGGAGTAGCTTCACCTTGCTCAGAGGCATGAATGGTGCTACAGCTTTACCTCTTGCTAGCTGTGGCAGCCTGTAGCTGACTCTAGCCCTCTCTCCATGCCGATTGTCAGAGCGAGGCAGACTATGCATGTTTGCCTAACAATCCTGGGGGTTGCCTGAGCTGCCGTTGCCTTATCTTATGTTACTCCGGTTGGTATGTTTTTGTATGTACTGCTAGTGTTTTGTTATTTTATTTTATTTTATCATTTACCCTTTTCCTTGAGAGAAATAGATAAAGTTTATTTTTATATAATTCAGAGTCTTCTGTCTACAGTTTTTAACCCCAACAGAAAGAAGGGAAGATGATTATTTTTATACATTTTAGGAGAGATTCTCCTAATGGAAAAACAGTTTTAAAAAACCCTTTGAACCCAAAGCCAAGTCTTCTATTTTAGACTGCAGTCTTCTTAGCTTCATAGCTTAAAACAGATAAAACAAACAAATACATAAATGTTATAATAAGAGAAAATGTTTAAACTATTTGCTCATGAATGACAGGGCAAACCTATATGTGTCTATTCAACGATGAATCCTACTGAGTTCCACAAATCTGCATATCACACGTGACATGACCTTTAGTTAATGCACACCAGGAGTTGGGAAACTTCCAGCTTGTGGAATATATTTTGTCGAAAAGGGCTGTGATTGCAGAACCAAGCAGAGTCTAGTGCAAAGATACTAGTGTTGAAGTAAAGAAACATGAGTCCTGCAATTTGTTTTGAGCACCAAAAGTAAGCAGAGTTTCCACGAAAAAAAATGCTACATTCTTCATTTTAGCTCTAAAACTTAGGAGCTGTGGATTTGCTGCATGCTATATTTGTTCAGTAATGGTGAGTCAGAAATCCTGAATGTAATGCTACAAAAGATCTGCCAATAAATTCATATCTGTTTTTTTAGATATGCTGGCATACATTGCCTTAATATATACTGGATGTACCATGGTTTTATAATGAACCCCCAAATTTAGAATGCCTTTAAAACCTATACCAAAGATCTCAATTGTTTTGCATCTTTTTACCATTGTATTTTGCAGCACTGTCCATACCTCTATAGGTGGACCAATCACACTGAGGTTCTTATTGTTAATACTTTCCAATCCTACATTGTCCTGCTTCACTGATGAAATCTGCAGGACACGGGCTGCTGAAAAAAGCTGGAGGTTTAAATTCTCCCTTTCTCTGCCACTCTATGTTCCACAGCAAACCACTATACTGATGTTACTGCACCTTCTGTGTTTCTAGTGATAACAAAGCAGAAAACAACAGGTTTTTTTTTAACTGCTTCCATGAATGAACATTCTCCGCTCCTGCAACTCTCCTAAAATTCTGCAGGTGTGTTGCCTAGCAGCACTTACTTTTTAAATAAAATAAAATAAAATTCTAAGGTGAGCAAAACAAAACCATTTCTTCTTGCTTGCCTGGATTTCACTCAGCTCTTCCCAACACAAAGAAGCTATCGTTATTTGTTGATTTCCAAAGGGAAAAACGTTAGGAATCAAGATGCAGACCTGAGTCAAACCATGAACTCTCCAAATGAGTCCGAAGGAATCAGGTTGTTTTCCAAAACAAATCCAGCAGTTAATGTGCAGCCCTACTTCATTGTGCAGCTGCCACAATCCATGCATTCGACCTCGTTCACCAAAACTGACAGCAGGAATACTTTTATTCTTTATTGATCCATACTTTCCATGAAAATGGCAAACTCAAATCTTATTAAGCAATGTTAATGTCCAATTTTGTAAGAGTAACCAACAGTGGAACTGTAACTGAATCACAACTACATGCGCACTGCTCAATGGGGCACTACATTTGTGTGGAATTCTTCCTCCTCTGTGGCCCTTCAGTTACAGAACCCACATATGTGACATGGGTGAAATCACTTGTATGCAGCCACATGGAGAGGTAGGCATTCGACACAAAAGGATCCCAATCTACCCACCCCAAAATCAAGCCATTGGCCACACAGTGCTGATCCCATGAAACTGGGGTTCAAGGAGCCTTAAAATATCTTGTCATCTCATGAGATGAGAAGAATTATTTTGCAGATCCTTATCCTCACATAGAAGGACACTAGGCCTGTTTCTAAAACGCAAATGGAATCTTTTGCACATAAGAGGAAGAAACAATAATATCCACAGATTAATTATAAATTATCATGCCTATAGTTTTCAGGAAATTTAACAGCAATTATGTTTTGCTTTTCACGTGTGTGTATGTGTTTCTCCCAATATATTAAGACCTTGACACTCACATTTGAGACGTGTCAATTAGGCGACAGTGTAACTCCTCACCATTAGCTCTCACCAGCTCCTGAAATTCCTCCATGGTGTTTGTAAGACTGGAATCTGTTTTGAACATGATCCAGAATTCTCTTATCCAATACCTGTTAGCAACCAAAGAAAGCATTTTCAATTTTGCCTGAAGTTCTTCACCACAACAAATAAGATCATGTAGATTTTCCTCTCAATTGCAGATAGCAATTTAAAATGTAAGTAGCTCTTCTCATATATATGTCACAAAATAAAACAAGAGATAAAATGGCTTTACACTGTCTTTCTTCCAAATCAAGAGCCAGTGTGGTATAGTAAATTAACTGTTAAACTAGATGTCTGGTATTCAAATCAGCCCCGCCCCCCTTTTTTTTTGTCATGAAATATCGCTGAGTGTGTGTGGAAAAAGTAAACCACTCAGGGATATTTTGAGTTTTGGTAAGATCACTCAGGTGAGTGTGGTATGTTATAATGACACTTTAAAGTGGAGAAATTAAAAATAAAAACTTCATTTTTGTTTACTCCCATAAGCTTAATATTTCAAACCCAATGAAAAATTGTTGCAATATGTCTCTCACTTTCCATGAAGACTGAAACCATTTCCTCAGCTGCTCTTCAGAATGTGTGTGCATTTATTTAGTACCTAACTCACCACTACGATTTCCACTTTGTTTTCTACTTTGTGGAAATTTCTTCTTCTGAAATTAAATGAATGACTGTGTTGGATCTCTCATGTAATTCTCCATCCACATACATATTAACTGAAAACAGCTGTGGCATCTTGTGCCTAACTGTGAAAGCTTATGGTACCATCAAAGTACAGATTAATGCAGTGTTTCCCAAACTTCCTAATGCCATAACCCTTTAATACAGTTCCTCAAGTTGTGGTGGCCCCTTGCCCTGCTTGGAAGAGGCCAGAAGTCCCCTTTGGAGGCCACTGCCCCAGGTGCCATAGAGAACTTCCCTCTTCAGGCACCCTCAGCCAATCACAGCCTCCCGTGTCATTGACTAACATCCCCTCCAACCTATCAAGCTGTAACTCACTCTTTCCCACCTCTTCCTCCCCCTCCTCCTCCTGACTGAAGCGGTTTGTGCCTTTTTCTTCACTGGCTCATGGCGACCCCTGTGAAGGTTGTTCGCCCCCCAAAGGGGTCCTGACCCCCCAGGTTGGGAACCACTGGTTTAATGATTCGTTTCAGTCTTAATGTGCTCCTTGAGATACAGTTATGAATTGTTTCTACTTATGATGGTTCTATGACTTCTGTGCAGTCACTCCCATGAATTGCTACTAAGAAGTTTCATTGATCTCAGCTCAACAGGTTAGATATGTAGCTCTAGAGCCATAGGTTGAGAGAACTGTGCCTGCTGGGAGAAGAGAAAGCCTGCATAGCCCTGGGCCAGCTGCACAGTCCCAGGGTGCCATCAGAAAAAAAAGGAATAGGAAACCCCTTCTTTATCTAGAAAACCTTGGAAGGGGATCACCGTAAGCTGGGTTTGACTTGTTACCACACAATTATTAAGTATGTTTAAACTTGCATCACTAAATACAGTGTGGTTCAATGATCAAGACTACGTTAGTGATACACTGACTTATGGGGGGGAGATGTTATTAATGACCAAATTTATTGATTAAAAACCTGACTAAAACAATCTGGATCCCTCACATAGATCTATTGTATCTAGGCAGTTAGCTTCTGTTTACAAATACCCTGTTAATTTTAGTGTTAAAATCAAGTAAACTACAGTGGAACCTTGACTTACATCATTAATCCGTTCCGGAGGTCTAGACTTAAGTCAAACAAACTTTCCCCATAGAAAGTAATGGGAAAGTGGATTAATCCGTTTCAGACAATGAAAAAGACCCCCCAAAACAGCAATTTAACCCAAATCTGACTGTCTCCCCCCCAAAAAAAAACACATACACACACACTTCCCTTGCCAAGTGGGCCAGGGGTGGTGAGGGGGGCTCCTCTCCGCAGCCCAGTTTCCCTTCTGAGGGGAAAGAGGAGCCTTCCCTGCCCGGACATGGCCCTTTATGGGGAGAGGAACCAAGCAGGCTCCTGGCCTCGCCACTGGTGACCCCTGGAAGGCCAGCCGAGGTGGGTGGGGGTGGGGGGAGAAAGCCCTGCTCATGGAGCGCGGCCAGGAAGGAACAGGACGGGGGCAGAGGAGGAGGCCTCCATCTCGAGAGCCGCAGGGATCACCAGGCATTAATGCTGCCGCTGCTGCCTCCTGCCAGGGAGTTTTCTCCCGTCGGACCTCGAGAGTGTGGGTGATTTGGTCGTGGCCCCTGAGCTGGTGGGCATGGCCTCATGACGTGAGAGGCTTCCCTCTCCCCCTTCGCCAGAGTGGTCAGCCAAGCCAGCGGCCCCAGCCAGGAAGGGCAGCCTCCCCTCCCCCAACCCCCAGACGCAGGGGTCCCGAGAGAAGGCAGGGCTCTTTCCCCCACCTTCGGCACCCCCTCTGGCCAGGTAGGCCCCCCTGCCCTCACCCCACACCCTCCCGCATTTGAGGGGGGTTTCCTCATCCCTCCCCCTTCATCCACGGGCTTGCAAGTGGTCATCCACTGCCCCTCCCACGCACGCACGCGCGCACACACACACACACACACACGCGCACACACACACACACACACACACACACACCTGAGGCCAACCGGCAGGGGGGGAAGGCGGCTGGATCCTGGCCCTTCTGCCCTGCCCCCCCCATTGCTCACCTGTTTCTCTGCCTGCCGCTGGCCGAGGAAGAGCTCCGGGTGCTCGGAGCTGGCCTTGCCAAAGCCGCTGCCGCCGGAGGAAAGAACAACGGCCTGGCCCTTCTTCCTTCCTCTGGCGGCAGCGGCGGCAGCTCCCGGCGAGGCCAGCCCCAAGCACCTGGAGCTGTTCCACGGCCTTGCCAAAGCCGCCGGCACCGGATGAAGGAAGAAGAGCCAGCTCCGGCGGCGGCAGCTCCCGGCGAGGCCAGCCCCAAGCTCCCGGCCCTTCTTCCTCTCCTCCACTTCGGTGAGGCCGTGGAACAGCAGAGAGGCAGCAGCAGTTTAGAGGCAGCAGCCGGGATGCTGGGTCCTAGCTGCCGCCCTATTCTGGGGCCTTGCGCTGGGGCTCCAAGACGTAACTCGGAGCCTGCGACGCAAGTCAAACAGACCCCAAGTGGACATAAGTCAAATATGACCTAAGTCAAGAGGGACGTAAGTCAAGGTTCCACTGTACTTTTTTTTCATTGACTTTTGTATTGCATGAGTATCTGATTCAGTGTTAGGAAAAGAGAGAGTACAATCTTCACAAATGTATCAAAAGGGGAGAACACCTTATGACTGTGAAGGACAAAATGTGTGTCCAGATAAAATGGCTGTTTACATTTTGTCCTGGCCCAAACCCCATTGTTAAAAACTGCACACACAAGGGTAGTCTTGTAGTTGTCCTTCACATAATTGGAGTTGTGGATGGTTGCAACCCTACTTTCCAACCAGTGAGGGGACCATTGGTCGGAAAGTAATCATGTGTTTTTGATTAAAGCAGTTAATCAAGAACACACAGATGCATCTATTTCAAAAGGTATCCCCTCGCTTTACTTTTCCACCAAGACTGATCTTCAAGGCAGCTTGTCACTAATATTAAACACTACACAAATACTCAATGACATTTGATTAAAATAATATAGCCTAAGATTTGAAAGCAGCCCCTGATGCTGAACATATACATTTTCACCGGATATCTTCAGGGATTCCCCATGTATAGTATATTTTAGTAATCTATTATGTTTTAATTAAGGAGTCACCCATTTTTAAAACAAGTTCTTACCTTACAAGGTAGCATATCTTGCAGCAAAACAAAGAATTGTTTTCCAAAGCATCCTGATATGTAATGTGCTGCTAAGAAAACTGTCCAAGTGCAAGAGGATATAAAGAGGTTCATCGATAAAGAAAATATTACCTGAAAAAAACCAGTAGCACATGTACAAATGCAGGAACAATAGAGACCACTTGTTTTTCCTGGACAAATAAGAGATACTTTGAATTTAAAAAAAAAGGAGAGGGGGATGCAGAGCGCTTGTTGACCTTTTGTTTAAAGATTTGGATGATAAATTCCAAACTACTGGCTGAAAAAGGGTTTGAAACCAACCAACCACCCGTACAAGCCTTTTGCACACTGTGTCTCTATTCAGCTATGAAACTAAACATTGCTGGCCCCAACAATGGCCACGAGACTTGGGGAGTATAATAAAAGTTTGTGATTTTCTGAAGTAACCCACAAGAACCTGGTGCCCTGCCTGAATGATCCTTGAAAGCTAGCTGTTTGATGTTTGCTTGATATTTTCAGTGGTCTAATAAAGGTATCAACTGCTCCTGCATTTGTTTTGGAGACTACACAGCCCTTTTTTCTTATTTTTACGGAAACATGTAAAGCAGTTAATCAAGAAAAGATTATTGTGCCATAAGAACTCCCATCCCCACAAAAACAATTGCTTTGGAGAATAGGAAATAAAAGCCAACCGTAGTTGCAAGGCTTCCTTCTCAAACGAACTGGCACTCAACTTGGGAGTACTCCCGGATGCATCTCGGACGCTAGAGTCCCAAGCAATACAGAGTTGTTGGTCAGCTTCATTTAGCTCAGCAATTACTGTGTAATTCCTGAAAGGACTAACTCTGCAATGTGAATTTTTTTAAAAAAGCAATATACAAATCAAAATAAATAAACAAACTAAACAAACACTGAACAGAAGCTAAATGAAGTAGCTCCAAAACAACAGCACCAACTGCCAGTATATTCCCAATTTAGGTTCAAGGTGTTGGCCAGGACTTTTAAAGCCCTAAGGAGTTAAGACGTAAATATGTAAAGGAGCACCTTTCTGTATATACACCTTCCTGATTAAGTGTTGTTGGGGACCCTCCTCCACATCCTACCACTGAGAGCAATATCCTACTTGAAGATGTGGAAGGGAGCTTCTCATATGTAGCAGTCCAGTTGGAATGTGAGGCCTGCCTTCCAGGTGGATAGATCTGTGAACTGGATACCCAGGTGTGGAGCTAGAAGTTGGAAATTTGATTTCCCATGAAAAGAGCCAGCCTGTGTAGCCTTCAATACAATCCCAGACCACCCCCTGAAGAAGGGAACGGTAAATCACTTCTGAATATTTCACAAAAGAAAGCCCGAGAAGGGTCGCTGTAGGTCAGAACTGACTTGACTGCATACAGTTTCTATGAGAAGACTTGACTAGTGGCAACATTCCAATATTTTTTCTGCCACAATAAAACATGAGCATTGGGTACCTGTTGGGATCGTGCTTTAACCTACTGTCTTTCAGTTTGATGACTTTGCTTGAATAGTTACACTGTTTTAAAATGCCTTTAAAGGGATTTCAGATTGTTTTAAGGTACAGTACATATTTGGGCTCTTTTGGGTTTTCTTTAAGGTAATTTTTCTGATTATATCCTGTTCTGAAGTCTGCAGAAACATAGCAAGCTAAATAAAGTTAAATAAATAAATAAATAATTCTGGCTTTGACATCCTAAAGTGAGAGCAAGGGGGCACCAACTGAGGGAGAGGTATACCCTACCCTCAACACTGTTCTTGTAGAAACACATGTATAACTTAAAACAAAAGAATTTATGGGACAGGTATAGCCATCTTTTCGCTCTCTAGATGTCACTGGACCAGTGCTGCCACCAGGTCTAGTCAGAAGAGACAATGGTGAGTTAGTACAACATTGTGGATGCATATGTTGCCCCAGGCCCATGTTAATCTGGCAAGCAGATAAGCAACACAAGACCCTGACTTTTAGATAACATATTAAGAAACAAAACATTAAATGAGTTGTCAGACAGTTAAAACCTTTTTAAGCATCTGGAGAAAACAGAACAAACATTACCATAAGACTTTGTAGACGCATTTAATTTAAACAGGAATTCAAAATCACTCCATGTGCTTTTGGGGAAAGAGATTTAAGAGGACCAAGATCCTTTCATTTCTGAAAGCAGAAAACTTTTCAAGCAAAAAAAAATCAAAAGTTTGTATGTGACATATCTAGCTGACCGATTTCAGCTGAGTTATCATTTCCAACTCCGAGTTTCAAAATAAAAGTTGAATATATTGGGAATTAAAGCAATTTTTTTCTGCAAAGGATCAAATTGGTTTCATCAGAAATGTTTTAAAAATGTTTTATAAAGTGTGGCCACTCCCACAAATAGCTGGCTAATAAGAGTAATTCCTGGCACAGCATCTACAACTCCTTTTGATTTACAAACCACAACAGCTGCATTAGTAATTAATTCATTACTTCAAATATTTAAAAGGATATAGATAAATTAATTTTCTCAGCATCTCTGTGGAGGGGAGGATGAGCTGGTGCATGGTCAAGGTTACCCGTAGCAGCTGATCATTTTTACATATGTTGCCTTCAGAGTCTGAAAATATGAAGAATCATTGTTACCAAGAAGATTATAAACACATATTGTCCTTGCGGCAAATGAGTCCAACATAACCTGAAAGGATTCTAAAAGATCGCTGATTCAGCCTCACCACAGATTTCCCAGCATGCCACATCAGTGAAGGGCGTTCCACCCATGCCCCTTTTCTTTTGTAACTGGCTGAATATGTATTCTCTAGGTGCCCTATTACAAGTTATTCTAATTAAGAAAGTGTATTGTGGCAGTAAAAGAGATTATAACTGAATTTGCATTTGTTCAGAATTACCTGAAACTCAGCAAGTAGAACGACTGCTCTCCTACCAAGTATTCATGCAGTTATAAAAGAAAATTACCGGGACAAGTCAATTCGAAGCAAACATCAGTTAATTTGACAATCACACTGTGCATCCAAGCAGGTCCACATAAATAGCACCTTGGGCATGGATAAATGATTACTAAAAGCAAGCTATCACCCAGACTTAATGGAAGGACAACCAAGAATAATCCATTTTACATGAGAAATTACATTTATAAGAGATTGTGCGTCTGCATGCATTAGTAAAATCACCTGTTTAAAAAGCGGGGGGAGAAATGCTTCTTTAGTTGACAAGTGCACTGGTGTAAACAATATTTATACCAAAACTAGAGCTGATGTTGCACGTGCTGATAAGCACATATAAGTCTGTGGCTTGTAGGCAAAGACTGCAACTAGATACCATTCCTAAGAAAAGCTGCCGGGTTCTTGAAGAAGAGAGTTCCTTGCTGGTTGAACAAAGAATATAAATTCTGCTTGAAAAGAAGAATTTCTCCACAGAAAACCCATTAGGAAGGGAAAGACAAATTGGTTGAACAGTGTATTTTATAAACTAGGAACCAGCCAACTAGAAGCATCCATTATGTACAGTAGCTGATCTCTTTTATTTGATTGTTTTCTTGCTTAAAGAAAGGTTTCAACTACAGCAGCCTCATCTTCAAATTCCTATTCACCCACAAAGCTTACTATATATCTTTGGACCAGTCTCTATTTCAAAAGAAGATGCAATGCATAATGTTCATGCAAAGAATCAACCAACCAGCCAACCAACCAGCCAACCAGCCAACCAAACAATCAAATGTAGATCAGTCCGTAAGAAGTATGAGTGTTGGCTATTCTCTTGGGTGATATCACCACCCAGTCAGTGGTTATACTTTTCTCAGCCTAATTTACATAACTTGGTTGTCATCAAGGGAAAATCATCATCATCATCATCATCATCATCATCATCAAAGAAATGCAGAGATGGAAGGGACCCTATAATCATTAAGTTCAGTCCCTGTCAAGGAGGCATTGTGGGGAATTCAGCTCCCAACAATTATTGTTGTCTATTAATGTATAGTGAGTCCTAGAGCAAATCAAGCCTGATCTATTTGTAGAGGGAAGAATAACAAAACTGAGTCTATCCTACTTCGGGCACATCATGAGAAGGCAAGAATCTTTGGATAAGATAATAACTCTAGGAAAGGTTGAAGGCAGGAGGAAAAGAGGAAGACCAAATACAGTGTGAGATGAACTGACTCCATAAAGAAAACCACAACACTGAGTTTATAAGAGCTGAGCAGGATTGTTTAGGACAGGACATTTTGGAAATATCCAAATATTTCCAAATTACATTTTGGTAATCCCCCACCTATTGCAGGGGTTAGGGACCCAACTCAACCTGCGATAATCGAAAATCCGCAATATGTGGATGCTGGGTCAGGTCAGGACTGGGGAGCTTATCTGGGGCCGGCCTCCTACACTTATCTGAGGCCTGGTGCTGCCCTGAACAGGCCTCTGACAGGCTTCCCGGGCTTGTCACAGGCCCCAGAAATGGTTTTGGGTGATCTGGAAGGCACTTCCAGTTCACCAGAAACCAATTCTGAGACCTCCAGCAGGCCTGGGAAGTCTGTCAGAGGCCATTTGGGGCAGCACCAGGCCTGGGGCAAGCGCAGGAAGCCTCAAACAGGCCCATGCAGCTTGCCCCAGGAGCCCTTTGTTTCTTATACGGCGGTCCCGCAATATACCGGGACCGCAGTATATGAAACACCAAATGGCAGGGGACGACTGTAACACATTCATCTGCAATTTGATGTCATGTAACAACCTATATACTGTATTATTTATTTATTTTTATTTATTTATTTATTTATTTTTACAGCTTATATGCCGCCCACTACCCAAAGGTCTCTGGGCGGCTTACAACAAGGAATTAAAACAGTTAAGACATAAAATATCAATAAATAATTAAAACAACAGCAAAACCTTATACTAAAATCATCACTAAAATTGCCATCAAAGGACCCCAGTCTATGTTGTATCAATTAAAAAACTTCTGGAACAGGAAGGTTTTTACCTGGCGCCGAAATGTCATCAATGTTGGCGCCAGGCGGATCTCACTTGGGAGGGCATTCCATAACTTGGGGGCAGCTGCCGAGAAGGCCCTTTGTCTACAAGCCATCCCTCTCACCTCCTTGAGGGATGGCTCTTTCAAGAGGGCTCCCTGGCTAGATCTTAATTGCCGGGTAGGTTCATATGGAAGGAGGCGGTCCTTCAGGTATCTAGGTCCCAAGCCGTTTAGGGCTTTATATGTCAAGACAAGCACTTTGAATTGGGCTCGGGCAGCAACTGGTAACCAATGCAGGTTACGTAGAATCGGCGTGATGTGATCTCTGGCGGCCCCACCACTCACCAGCCGCGCCGCACGATTCTGAACCAGTTGCAATCGCCGGACCGTCTTCAAAGGCAGCCCCACGTAGAGCGCATTGCAGTAATCAATACGGGATGTTACCAGCGCATGCGTAACTGTCACGAGGCTCTGCTCGTCTAGGTAGGGGCGGAGCTGGTATATTTTCCGCAGCTGAAGGAAGGCGCCCCTGGCCACCGAATCCACCTGGGCTTCCAGAGTTAGACCAGGGTCCAGAAGCACCCCCAAGCTGCGGACCCTGTCCCTTAGGGGGAGTGCAACCCCGTCCAAGACAGGGAAGTGGCCCTCTAACCTGTCCGGCGAAGCACCCACTAACAGCACTTCCGTCTTGTCTGGATTGAGTTTCAATTTATTAACCCTCATCCAGTCCATTATCTGGCTCAGAGACGAGTTCAGGACAGAAACCGCCTCACCTGGATTGGTGGAGAATGAGAGGTAGAGCTGAGTATCGTCAGCATATTGCTGACTCCTCAGCCCAAACCTCCTGATGACCTCTCCCAGTGGTTTCATGTAGATGTTAAACAGCATGGGAGACAGTATTAAGCCCTGAGGAACCCCATGACGTAAACGCCACGGGGCGGAGCAACTGTCCCCCAGCACCACCTTCTGGACACGGTCAGCCAGGAAGGAGCGGAACCACTGCAAAACAGTGCCTCCAACTCCCAACCTGGCCAGCCTATCCAGAAGGACACCATGGTCGATGGTGTCGAAAGCCGCTGAGAGGTCCAGGAGTATCAACAGGGTTGCACTCCCCCTGTCTCTCTCCCGGCAAAGGTCATCGTACAGGGCGACCAAGGCAGTCTCTGTTCCAAAACCCAGCCTGAAACCAGATTGAAATGGATCCAGAAAATCCGTTTCATCCAGCAGCGCCTGGAGCTGTCCGGCCACCACCCGCTCCAACACCTTGCCCAAATAAGGGAGGTTCGCTACTGGCCGGTAGTTACCCACCAGCCCTGGGTCCAGGTTGGTTTTTTTTAGGAGTGGCCTAATTACTGCCTCCTTTAAGGCAGCAGGGACCACTCCCTCTCTTAATGAGGCATTTACAGCTTCCTGGACCCAGGTGCGAACCCCCCTGGCAGATCTTTCAATTAGCCAGGAAGGGCAAGGGTCGAGCAGAGTGGTGGTAGAACGGACAGATCCAAACACCCTGTCCACATCCTCGGGTCTCAATAATTGAAACTCATCCAATAATACTGGACCTAAGCACGGCGCACTGGACACATCCCTTGATTCTGCACCAATAGTGGAGTCCAATTCCCTGCGAATCTGAGCGATTTTCCCCTCAAAGTGAACAGCAAACTCGTCACAACGGGCTGCCGAGTGGTCCAGAACCTCCTCCTGAGTGCCTCTAAGGAAAGACAATTACTGCCACTATTTTGTTTGTTTGGGTTTTTTTTTTTGAGCCAAACCGTCCCCAGAATTAATCAGTAGCTGGATGAGGTGACACTCTCTCCAAAGGGCTGGCATGCAGCCTAAGTTTGCTCTTCATAACTGTATGTTCCTAGTTGAACAGGTGGCCAGAAGTGCCTGCCAAACTTCAGCTGATGTCCCATTTATGTCCTAAGGAAGAGGTACTTAGCCAATATGATTCATATCTACATTAAACTTCTGCAATATGCTTTATATGAGTTTGCCTTTGAAAACTGTCAAGAAGCTTATGAACAGTGAAGAATGCAGCCGCCATGAACATCATTTTTGCCTCTTTCTGGCCCCTCCTGAGTATCTGTCACAAGGCAGGGCTGGGCAAAATCAAATACTTTGATATCCCACAAATTTGAACAGTAGTGTATCATAGCAGTCCACCTTGTTATCATGTTTTTTTAATATCTGTATGAAACTTCTGAACAAAGACCTCCTGAAATTTGGGACGAAGTATGAGGATGACGGTCAGCAATTACCATCTGATCCAATGGAAAGAGCATAAATTACAATCCAGCATGAACAAGCAGAAATTTAATCTAGTGAATAAGGGGTTTTGTTAGTTACAACTGTGGCTATCTGAAAAGGATACAAAGAGATGCACTCTTGACAAAGGGCCAGGCATATAGTCACATTTAGTGAATACTGTAGTAGTTTAACCCAGAGGTAAACAGTTATAGACTACTCAGGGTCGACCTGCCTTTTTCAGAAAAGATTATAGCCGACAAAACTAGCTGAAGCATATTTCACATCAGTAGTAGGGGAAGGGGTGCTCCTGTCAAAGGGGCAATAAAACCATCAAACACCGGAAGTCCCGCCCCCTTACCGGAAGTCCCGCCCCTTACCGGAAGTCCCGCCCCCCTTACCGGAAGTCCCTACCTTCCGCCCCGCCCCTACCCCGGAACCGGAACCTTCCTGGGCCCTTTGACCTGGAAGTGACGTCCTCTTCCGCCTGACCCGGATGGGGAGCCTTGCCCCCCCCCCGACGTCACGGGGTCCCCTACCCCACCCTCAGGCATGCCCGGGCATGCCTTCCCCTAGGGCGCTGCCGCTGGCTATGTGTTGGCTGGGCCTGGCTTGCTGCGTGTGCGCATGCCTGAGAGGCCTTATAAGAAGAGGGGAGTGTTCTGCGGTGCCCGCCGCCGCCTTTCCCGCTGTTCCTGAAACCGACTGGCTCATGGTCCCCGCCGTCCCGTTTATGTGGAGAAAGATGGACTCTTCAAGCAAGATCGGGTTTTCCTCCAGCTTACCGAAGGACACCCCGGACTCACCGCCGAAAGCAGAGAGCGTGGACTCCCCTCCGAAGCCCGAGAGCCCGGACTCCCCGCCAAAATCCTGGAGCCCGAAGATAGAGAGGCAGCGGTTGAAACCGAAAAGGCGTCTGCACCCCCACATGCACCACGGGCCTATGGGATTTTCCATGCCCCTCTGCCCCCTAAACACCCCATCGCGGAAGCCCAGCTCTGCGCCCAAAAAGCCGCCCAAGTCTGCCCTTCACACTGAGGAGACCCTGTTTTGGTCCGATCTTGAGTGTGATTGTCCTCATGGAGTAAGATAGCGGTGAGTCCGGGGTGTCAAAGGGGCAATAAAACCATCAAACACCGGAAGTCCCGCCCCCTTACCGGAAGTCCCGCCCCTTACCGGAAGTCCCGCCCCCCTTACCGGAAGTCCCTACCTTCCGCCCCGCCCCCTTACCCGGAACCGGAACCTTCCTGGGCCCTTTGACCTGGAAGTGACGTCCTCTTCCGCCTGACCCGGATGGGGAGCCTTGCCCCCACCCCCCGACACGTCACGGGGTCCCCCTACCCCACCCTCAGGCATGCCCGGGCATGCCTTCCCCTAGGGCGCTGCCGCTGGCTATGTGTTGGCTGGGCCTGGCTTGCTGCGTGTGCGCATGCCTGAGAGGCCTTATAAGAAGAGGGGAGTGTTCTGCGGTGCCCGCCGCCGCCTTTCCCGCTGTTCCTGAAACCGACTGGCTCATGGTCCCCGCCGTCCCGTTTATGTGGAGAAAGATGGACTCTTCAAGCAAGATCGGGTTTTCCTCCAGCTTACCGAAGGACACCCCGGACTCACCGCCGAAAGCAGAGAGCGTGGACTCCCCTCCGAAGCCCGAGAGCCGGACTCCCGCCAAAATCCTGGATCAAAAAGCCGCCCAAGCCTACCTTTCATGCTGAGGAGCCACTGTTTTGGTCCGATTCAGATGATGGTTATGACCGTGGAAGTCCACCACCGAAGAGAAGGGCCTTAAGGCGTTATGTTAGCTCAGATTCTGACAGCGACCTTACAAGCGGCTCTAACAAGGAGAATGCTGCCCTTGATACAGAGGAATTTCTAAACACGGTAAGGCCCTGTTTTAAATCTAAGTTCATATTGTGATTCTGTGTCTTGTGGCAAGGCTGCAGGTGTTGGGCGGTTTTAGAGTTTGGGGTGTGCTAGGTATCTATTTACGTTGAAGTTTCCTTTTATAATTAAAACCAGCCAATATTTATGTTTTACAGGCCAAAGATGTGCCCCCAAAGGTAGCCCCAAATCCCCGCGACGCAAGAGAAGGACTTTAAGGCGTTATGTTAGCTCAGATTCTGACAGCGACCTTGCATGTGGCTCTAACAAGGACAATGCTGCCCCGAGTCAGAAAAATCTTCAAACACGGTAAGGAGCTGGCTGGTGGTGTTTTAGAGGCTGGGTGTATGTTAGGCATTTCATTACTTTGATAATTAATTTTTATTTGCTATTTGCAGGAATTACCCCATAAAATATTGAGCAGATTGCTCCATATAGACCTGCCAGAAATTAAGGGGAGAAAGAAGCAATATATGAAGAACATTGTGCATACAACAGTTGCTGTGATTATTAAATATTATATATCAGCATATCAGAAACAATCTTGCGATGGCTGTCAAAATAATTTGGAAAACCAGGAATCGCACTCGTGTATAACCTCATCCGTTGCGTCCATATCAAGACTACTTCGTTCTCTTTGTGCCAAAATATGTTACAAGACTGTCATCCATACCGTCATCTTAATTGCATATTGTTGCAATAGCCTGATATTGACAGCTGAAAATATTAATGAGATATTGACTCTTGTATCTAAAATTTCCAAGGCAGAAAAACCATATTCATTCCTCAAAAAAATGTTAAGACAGACTGACCCCTTGCTATTTCAAAATATTTACTCTGTGGTCACTGCTAGAAATGTCAGTGAGTTTATTAAATAAAATGCTCTTACACATATTATTTTCTTTTCGTTTTTTATTGCATTGCTTTTAAAAAGTTAGCCATGCGGGTTCTTTGACAAGCTCTCTGGATGGTGTCGACGGTGAGGATTCCACATGCAGCCAGGCTGGTCTCTTGAATTGTTTCTTGCGTGCAGCATCAGACCCTGGAATAGCAGGGTGTTTAGAGGTCTCTGTTTGTAGTGGGCTGACTTTCAGGTTTTCTAACTGCTCTCTAACAGATGAATTACCCACAACAGATGTGGGCACATTTAGTTCTGCCAATGCTTTAAGAAATACATCCCAAACTTTTGGGCGCTTCTTCTCAGAAATAATATTAGATTGGGTGGCCCCTTTAATCAGGTCGAGAATGTGAGACCCTGGTAAGGCGTTCCCGTGATATACAAAGGTGCCTCGCTGATCCCAGCTAGAAATATCCTGATGCTGCTTTATCTTGTTCAGCAAAATTTCAGCATTTTTCTGAAACCTTCTGGGGATCCCTTCTAAAACTTCTGGAACAATTGTATCACTCTCAGGCTGTGGGGATGTGGAGGGGACAGGTTGTGAGGTTGGGGTTTGGGGGGGTGCAGACATTTTTTCCACATCATCATCTTGTTTGTTTAGTGCTAAGTAGCGCTGTAGAACCCCTGTGTAGAGTTTTATTTTTTCATACTCTGACAGGTCAGTCCTTAAGAGAATCTCCCTCATCTCGCTGTCAAGACGTCTCATGGTTGTGATTCTAATATTTTCTGGGACACCCCGAAGCTCCTCTAGCTGAGCGCTGGGCACTAGATATAATTTTTCAGCATATTCCATTACTTGTTAGTTAAAAGACCCGTTATTAGGGGACCGCGATGCTTAGCAGGGGACCCAGAAAACCGCCGTTTTGCTTGACAATGTATTTTCTCCTTTTCAGGGAGAGCCTCTTGTTACCTAGGCTTTTAATCAGAGCACGTTTTTTCCTTAAGACCCCCACCTGCTTGGGTGTTAGGGCAAGATTACCCTTTAAAGTATTCAGAGCAATTTCTGAAATGGCTGTTACCAAATCATCTGAGGCACCACATAAAATGGCTTTTCTCTGGCGCAGGGCGCGCTTAATAAGGATTTTTAAGAGGGGAAGATTTCGCCGTATACATGCTGACATGTTGGTGGGGAGAGGCGCTGTGACCAATAAATAAAAAGAATCATCGGTAACCCTTTTTGTTCTTTTTCACTGTATACACAGCAGGCCAGTCAGGTGGGAATAGACCCGTTCTCAGTCTGCAAGACTCAGGGGTATTTGGGTTTAAATCCACCAGCAGATAGCCATGGGGTTTTTTGGTAGCATCTGCAAAAGCCTCCATGAAAACGGAACATTTTGGGGGTACATTTGCCGTGCTAAAGTAGCAATTTGTAATTTATCTCTTGGGTTTTAAAAAGCACCATATATTTAGCATTTAAGCTGATGGTTCTGTTGCTTTTACCACGGCAGAAAATATTCTGTGTAAGAAAAAATACACTCACATTTCTGTGGTGCACATATTGCGTGAAGAGTTTTTCAACCTCCTTATTATCAGCAGCACAATTCATCAAATCGTCTATAATTAAGAAGTTTATTTTATCGGGGTAACAAGACATTATCAGCAAAGTTTTCAGGCAATCCTTCTACAAACTTAATAAAGGAATATTTACACAATAGGTCTTTATACAGAGGCTGCCAGCAACTGTAACACCATACAACATTCTCAGGCATTTCAGAAAATACATAACGCGCATTCTCCAACATGTTTTTTACAAAGAAGGTTTTCCCACAACCACTGGGTCCCGCGAGAATGGCTGAAAAAGGATGGTTCCACAGAGTGCTCCTCTTAGTATCCATAAGGGACCGTTTTAAATCCGTCCGTAATCACTCTTTTTGTCATACACTACTTTTTGTGTTTTTCTTAAAGTTTTAGTGTGGATGAGCCACTGTCGTTTATCTCTCACAATGCCCGGCTGTTCTACAACTATTTCACGAGGAGGGTTATCTTTCTTGTCTGAAACATAGGCAAACACGAGGTCTTGAAGAGTGTCAAAATTAATTTTCTCACTGTTTGCCACATTCAGTGTGATTCCTTTGACTTTCACACAGGCACTGCCCCGACAATGTGTAAGCGTAGCTCTTAGGGCCTGTTGAAACAAAACGAGTAATGTGCTCCCCTCTGGTATCTCGCTGGTTAGGTCACCCAGATAATCCCCAGAGGGGGATTCCAATCGCCCTCTCTGTGAACAAAAATAACAGAGTCTGTATCATGGTACAGGACCCTGTCCTGCAGCCGGTCCAACAGTTTATAAAGTTCCAAACGGGCATATGCAGTTGTGAAACAGGCTATGAAGGGATTTTTCATACCTGAGGTTGTCATTCTGTCTGTGTTATGCTTCCAGGTTACACAGGCCGCATCATCATCAAGAAACTCACACATGGAAACTGAAAATGTTTCTGAGAACAAGAGATTGAAAAACCTGTCTGGGTCCCTTACTACCTCTGTGTTAGGGAGGTTTGTCCTCTGGCCAAATTTTCCCCACAGTGAGTTTAAAAACAACTTAGCAATCTGTCTCTTTGCAGGATTCGGCTCTATTTTTTTGCGGCGTAGCAACACCCCTTCTTTTTCGAGGTAATCTGCTATATATTTATCTTTATCAGCCTCTGTGACACACCAGTGGGGAAAACCTGACGCCTCCTGTTTCTGCCGCAGGTGTGTCTTCATATAATCAGAAAACAAATCACCCGATCTCTGAAAAAAATGCCACACTTCAAAGATTTTTCCAACCCTGTACCCCTTCTCTATAGCAACATTCATCTCTATAGTGCACCAGGTCCCTGTTAAAGTCCGCTCATCATCTGAATGATTGCATGGTTCTAGCTGGCGGAGTTCTGCACATGTAGAGCACAGCACGAACATGAGCTTTCCACCTACCCTTGACGGTAACACTGGGAAGAAGAGACCTCTTGGTGGGTAAACTTTGGCTTTTATCAACCCAAAGTAATCTGTAGGAGAATCAAAGTTCTCATGGACTATTATCGGATGTCCAAGGGGTACTCCCTGTTTTTTTGTACATGGGGATAAAGGGACGTGAAATCATAATAACGAATCTCCTCACCCTTCGCCGGCTTGTAGTACAAACACACTGCATTTGTACGTCCACCAAAGAGGGCATCCCTCAGTTCTAAGGGCTCTGGAAACTGTGCGGTGGCAAGGAAGTTTTGGACTTCTTTGTCAGTTTTATCATGTTTTTCCACTCATGCTCCCAAATTGATCTCACTTCATAACCCATGCTTTTGAGGATTGCTGTCCGCTCCTCAGTAGCATTATGAAGCTGCCTGTAAGTTTTACCAACCAAGGGGTTCCAGTCCTCTGCAGGGTAGCAGAGGGGCACCCGTGATAAAAACAACCCAGAAATTCCAGACAGACTGGCTGACCATTTACTACAGCATAGCCATCAACAAAATATTGACCCACCTGAACCTCGCCACCATTTAAGGCATGCTGGATCTCTAGGTTTTCTTTATGTTTAAGGTACAGCAACCATTGGATGGCAGGTGTTGAGTATCTTTTGACCTGGTGGTGGTAATTATCTGCAGGTGGTATCGCTATGGAATCTTCAGGCATAAATTTGAACCTGTACATGGCTAGGCTCACGCTGGCTAGAGTTAGGTATTGGAGGGGGTCTATGGCATAATATTCAGTTTCTTTTTTTTCACAATCTTTTTAAGGTCAGCGTCATGATTTCGTGGCGATATTTTGTACAAGCCTGCACCAGGATATGTACGTCCTGCTTGCAATAATGTGCTAGCTCATTTTTCATGTTGAATGTCTGCATTTTATTCTCTTCATACCAATCTAAAAAAGCTTTCTGCTCAGCAGGCATCATGTACTGCACCCCGTAGTCTTCTGGCGGGGCAAAGGCCCTACATAATTACTATTTTCAGGCCTGTTAAAATAGTGTGGGAAATATCCTTTGCACCCCGAAAATCCGAGCGCTTTCGGAAGCTTAGAGAGCCCGATGGGCAAATGGCTGAGTGAATCCATGAATTTTATGCCTAGGCCTTTAACGGTGACACAGAGGAGTTTCCCACCTTGAGCTATGATATCTACATCCAGTTTTTCTTTAACCAGCTGGTTAAGCATGAAATAACAGTCATAACCTTTGGAATTATGGGCTATGAAAGTAGTGCCGCTAAAACGATTATCTTTAGTGAATGTCAGTATAAAGTCTGCTATGCATGACTCTCCTTTGAACTCCCAAGTCCGACCATAAGGCCAACGTCTCACCTTTTTCTTAGCACTCCTTACACCAAGGATCTTCTCCTCCTCCACCTCCTCCTCCTCATCCGTCTCAATCTCCTCCACCTCACCAGTAGCAGCATTTTTTTCAGGGAGCACATTCATTTCATCCTGAAAACATTCCACAGTTTCCCCACCAAAAGCCTCAGCAAAGCAGTAATTAGCTACATGTACGCCTGTGTCTTGTTGTGCCTCGATGTCATAAAATATATATTGCGTTGAAATTTCAGGGTATTTAACAGGTTGCATAATGCATAGATGTTTTTCATCATCCTCTTTTAAGATATCCCAACATATTGTGCATTGACGCCCTCGGCAACTGGCTGTGTTATGATCATACTTTTGATAATGCCTACATTGTTTACAATATATCTTAAGCACACAGGGCACTTTACCTTCTGAGGCCAGTTTGTCATGAGCTTTTAAACAGTCAGCTGATTGGCAGAGCAGTTTGCAACATCCACATCTCTGCTGTTCATCTATTTTAGGGGTACAATCCTCTTTCAAACACATCCTACAGAAAAATAGGCAGCGATGTGTATGTTGATAGAGGGTGTTACAATAGGAGCAGTAATTTTTGAACCAAAAGCCCCTTTACATTAAGAACACCATAGTAATGACTATCATACAGGAAGAGGGTATGTGTTTGGGCATAGCGCTGAGTCCCGACTTAAATAAGCCCCAGCCATCTTTATTATAAAGAGCAATTTGGATATTCCGCTGTAGATGGTGTTCAAAAAGACCAATGTCATTCAAAGACACCTGTTTCTGCTCAGGCCACCCAACCTCCTGACAGAGCTGTTTAGCAGCTTGCACCAGCTCAGAGTCTGTAGGTATTGCACCACAATCAGCATGAGCTATGACAGCAGACAAACTTCCGGCGAAACAGAGCATGCCATCCACACTCTTAAAATCTACCAGGTGTTGCCTCTTTTTAGCAATGATGTTGCTGTATGGTATAGTTTTCAAGCGTCTGTTTGGCCTACCGCCTCCTCTTGGCGGTTTAACAATTGTAACAACTAAACGTAAAGCACCCTCTGTACAAAGTATTAACCTTTGGAATTATGGGCTATGTAGGATGTGTTTGAAAGAGGATTGTACCCCTAAAATAGATGAACAGCAGAGATGTGTATGTTGATAGAGGGTGTTACAATAGGAGCAGTAATTTTTTGAACCAAAAAAATTACTGCTCCTATTGTAACACCCTCTATCAACATACACATCGCTGCCTATTTTTCTGTAGGATGTGTTTGAAAGAGGATTGTACCCCTAAAATAGATGAACAGCAGAGATGTGGATGTTGCAAACTGCTCTGCCAATCAGCTGACTGTTTAAAAGCTCATGACAAACTGGCCTCAGAAGGTAAAGTGCCCTGTGTGCTTAAGATATATTGTAAACAATGTAGGCATTATCAAAAGTATGATCATAACACAGCCAGTTGCCGAGGGCGTCAATGCACAATATGTTGGGATATCTTAAAAGAGGATGATGAAAAACATCTATGCATTATGCAACCTGTTAAATACCCTGAAATTTCAACGCAATATATATTTTATGACATCGAGGCACAACAAGACACAGGCGTACATGTAGCTAATTACTGCTTTGCTGAGGCTTTTGGTGGGGAAACTGTGGAATGTTTTCAGGATGAAATGAATGTGCTCCCTGAAAAAATGCTGCTACTGGTGAGGTGGAGGAGATTGAGACGGATGAGGAGGAGGAGGTGGAGGAGGAGAAGATCCTTGGTGTAAGGAGTGCTAAGAAAAAGGTGAGACGTTGGCCTTATGGTCGGACTTGGGAGTTCAAAGGAGAGTCATGCATAGCAGACTTTATACTGACATTCACTAAAGATAATCGTTTTAGCGGCACTACTTTCATAGCCCATAATTCCAAAGGTTATGACTGTTATTTCATGCTTAACCAGCTGGTTAAAGAAAAACTGGATGTAGATATCATAGCTCAAGGTGGGAAACTCCTCTGTGTCACCGTTAAAGGCCTAGGCATAAAATTCATGGATTCACTCAGCCATTTGCCCATCGGGCTCTCTAAGCTTCCGAAAGCGCTGGATTTTCGGGGTGCAAAGGATATTTCCCACACTATTTTAACAGGCCTGAAAATAGTAATTATGTAGGGCCTTTGCCCCCCGCCAGAAGACTACGGGGTGCAGTACATGATGCCTGCTGAGCAGAAAGCTTTTTTAGATTGGTATGAAGAGAATAAAATGCAGACATTCAACATGAAAAATGAGCTAGCACATTATTGCAAGCAGGACGTACATATCCTGGTGCAGGCTTGTACAAAATATCGCCACGAAATCATGACGCTGACCTTAAAAGATTGTGAAAAAAAAAAAGAAACTGAATATTATGCCATAGACCCTCCAATACCTAACTCTAGCCAGCGTGAGCCTAGCCATGTACAGGTTCAAATTTATGCCTGAAGATTCCATAGCGATACCACCTGCAGATAATTACCACCACCAGGTCAAAAGATACTCAACACCTGCCATCCAATGGTTGCTGTACCTTAAACATAAAGAAAACCTAGAGATCCAGCATGCCTTAAATGGTGGCGAGGTTCAGGTGGGTCAATATTTTGTTGATGGCTATGCTGTAGTAAATGGTCAGCCAGTCTGTCTGGAATTTCTGGGTTGTTTTTATCACGGGTGCCCCCTCTGCTACCCTGCAGAGGACTGGAACCCCTTGGTTGGTAAAACTTACAGGCAGCTTCATAATGCTACTGAGGAGCGGACAGCAATCCTCAAAAGCATGGGTTATGAAGTGAGATCAATTTGGGAGCATGAGTGGAAAAACATGATAAAAACTGACAAAGAAGTCCAAAACTTCCTTGCCACCGCACAGTTTCCAGAGCCCTTAGAACTGAGGGATGCCCTCTTTGGTGGACGTACAAATGCAGTGTGTTTGTACTACAAGCCGGCGAAGGGTGAGGAGATTCGTTATTATGATTTCACGTCCCTTTATCCCCATGTACAAAAACAGGGAGTACCCCTTGACATCCGATAATAGTCCATGAGAACTTTGATTCTCCTACAGATTACTTTGGGTTGATAAAAGCCAAAGTTTACCCACCAAGAGGTCTCTTCTTCCCAGTGTTACCGTCAAGGGTAGGTGGAAAGCTCATGTTCGTGCTGTGCTCTACATGTGCAGAACTCCGCCAGCTAGAACCATGCAATCATTCAGATGATGAGCGGACTTTAACAGGGACCTGGTGCACTATAGAGATGAATGTTGCTATAGAGAAGGGGTACAGGGTTGGAAAAATCTTTGAAGTGTGGCATTTTTTTCAGAGATCGGGTGATTTGTTTTCTGATTATATGAAGACACACCTGCGGCAGAAACAGGAGGCGTCAGGTTTTCCCCACTGGTGTGTCACAGAGGCTGATAAAGATAAATATATAGCAGATTACCTCGAAAAAGAAGGGGTGTTGCTACGCCGCAAAAAAAATAGAGCCGAATCCTGCAAAGAGACAGATTGCTAAGTTGTTTTTAAACTCACTGTGGGGAAAATTTGGCCAGAGGACAAACCTCCCTAACACAGAGGTAGTAAGGGACCCAGACAGGTTTTTCAATCTCTTGTTCTCAGAAACATTTTCAGTTTCCATGTGTGAGTTTCTTGATGATGATGCGGCCTGTGTAACCTGGAAGCATAACACAGACAGAATGACAACCTCAGGTATGAAAAAATCCCTTCATAGCCTGTTTCACAACTGCATATGCCCGTTTGGAACTTTATAAACTGTTGGACCGGCTGCAGGACAGGGTCCTGTACCATGATACAGACTCTGTTATTTTTGTTCACAGAGAGGGCGATTGGAATCCCCTCTGGGGGATTATCTGGGTGACCTAACCAGCGAGATACCAGAGGGGGAGCACATTACTCGCTTTTGTTTCAACAGGCCCTAAGAGCTACGCTTACACATTGTCGGGGCAGTGCCTGTGTGAAAGTCAAAGGAATCACACTGAATGTGGCAAACAGTGAGAAAATTAATTTTGACACTCTTCAAGACCTCGTGGTTTGCCTATGTTTCAGACAAGAAAGATAACCCTCCTCGTGAAATAGTTGTAGAACAGCCGGGCATTGTGAGAGATAAACGACAGTGGCTCATCCACACTAAAACTTTAAGAAAAACACAAAAAGTAGTGTATGACAAAAGAGTGATTACGGACGGATTTAAAACGGTCCCTTATGGATACTAAGAGGAGCACTCTGTGGAACCATCCTTTTTCAGCCATTCTCGCGGGACCCAGTGGTTGTGGGAAAACCTTCTTTGTAAAAAAACATGTTGAGAATGCGCGTTATGTATTTTCTGAAATGCCTGAGAATGTTGTATGGTGTTACAGTTGCTGGCAGCCTCTGTATAAAGACCTATTGTGTAAATATTCCTTTATTAAGTTTGTAGAAGGATTGCCTGAAAACTTTGCTGATAATGTCTTGTTACCCCGATAAAATAAACTTCTTAATTATAGACGATTTGATGAATTGTGCTGCTGATAATAAGGAGGTTGAAAACTCTTCACGCAATATGTGCACCACAGAAATGTGAGTGTATTTTTTCTTACACAGAATATTTTCTGCCGTGGTAAAAGCAACAGAACCATCAGCTTAAATGCTAAATATATGGTGCTTTTAAAAACCCAAGAGATAAATTACAAATTGCTACTTTAGCACGGCAAATGTACCCCCAAAATGTTCCGTTTTTCATGGAGGCTTTTGCAGATGCTACCAAAAACCCCATGGCTATCTGCTGGTGGATTTAAACCCAAATACCCCTGAGTCTTGCAGACTGAGAACGGGTCTATTCCCACCTGACTGGCCTGCTGTGTATACAGTGAAAAGAACAAAAAGGGTTACCGATGATTCTTTTTATTTATTGGTCACAGCGCCTCTCCCCACCAACATGTCAGCATGTATACGGCGAAATCTTCCCTCTTAAAATCCTTATTAAGGCGCCCTGCGCCAGAGAAAAGCCATTTTATGTGGTGCCTCAGATGATTTGGTAACAGCCATTTCAGAAATTGCTCTGAATACTTTAAAGGGTAATCTTGCCCTAACACCCAAGCAGGTGGGGGTCTTAAGGAAAAACGTGCTCTGATTAAAAGCCTAGGTAACAAGAGGCTCTCCCTGAAAAGGAGAAAATACATTGTCAAGCAAAACGGCGGTTTTCTGGGTCCCCTGCTACATCGCGGTCCCCTAATAACGGGTCTTTTAACTAACAAGTAATGGAATATGCTGAAAAATTATATCTAGTGCCCAGCGCTCAGCTAGAGGAGCTTCGGGGTGTCCCAGAAAATATTAGAATCACAACCATGAGACGCCTTGACAGCGAGATGAGGGAGATTCTCTTAAGGACTGACCTGTCAGAGTATGAAAAAAAAAACTCTACACAGGGGTTCTACAGCGCTACTTAGCACTAAACAAACAAGATGATGATGTGGAAAAAATGTCTGCACCCCCCCAAACCCCAACCTCACAACCTGTCCCCTCCACATCCCCACAGCCTGAGAGTGATACAATTGTTCCAGAAGTTTTAGAAGGGATCCCCAGAAGGTTTCAGAAAAATGCTGAAATTTTGCTGAACAAGATAAAGCAGCATCAGGATATTTCTAGCTGGGATCAGCGAGGCACCTTTGTATATCACGGAACGCCTTACCAGGGTCTCACATTCTCGACCTGATTAAAGGGGCCACCCAATCTAATATTATTTCTGAGAAGAAGCGCCCAAAAGGTTGGGATGTATTTCTTAAAGCATTGGCAGAACTAAATGTGCCCACATCTGTTGTGGGTAATTCATCTGTTAGAGAGCAGTTAGAAAACCTGAAAGTCAGCCCACTACAAACAGAGATCTCTAAACACCCTGCTATTCCAGGGTCTGATGCTGCACGCAAGAAACAATTCAAGAGACCAGCCTGGCTGCATGTGGAATCCTCACCGTCGACACCATCCAGAGAGCTTGTCAAAGAACCCGCATGGCTAACTTTTTAAAAGCAATGCAATAAAAAACGAAAGAAAATAATATGTGTAAGAGCATTTTATTTAATAAACTCACTGACATTTCTAGCAGTGACCACAGAGTAAATATTTTGAAATAGCAAGGGGTCAGTCTGTCTTAACATTTTTTTGAGGAATGAATATGGTTTTTCTGCCTTGGAAATTTTAGATACAAGAGTCAATATCTCATTAATATTTTCAGCTGTCAATATCAGGCTATTGCAACAATATGCAATTAAGATGACGGTATGGATGACAGTCTTGTAACATATTTTGGCACAAAGAGAACGAAGTAGTCTTGATATGGACGCAACGGATGAGGTTATACACGAGTGCGATTCCTGGTTTTCCAAATTATTTTGACAGCCATCGCAAGATTGTTTCTGATATGCTGATATATAATATTTAATAATCACAGCAACTGTTGTATGCACAATGTTCTTCATATATTGCTTCTTTCTCCCCTTAATTTCTGGCAGGTCTATATGGAGCAATCTGCTCAATATTTTATGGGGTAATTCCTGCAAATAGCAAATAAAAATTAATTATCAAAGTAATGAAATGCCTAACATACACCCAGCCTCTAAAACACCACCAGCCAGCTCCTTACCGTGTTTGAAGATTTTTCTGACTCGGGGCAGCATTGTCCTTGTTAGAGCCACATGCAAGGTCGCTGTCAGAATCTGAGCTAACATAACGCCTTAAAGTCCTTCTCTTGCGTCATGGGGGGATTTCGGGGCTACCTTTGGGGGCACATCTTTGGCCTGTAAAACATAAATATTGGCTGGTTTTAATTATAAAAGGAAACTTCAACGTAAATAGATACCTAGCACACCCCAAACTCTAAAACCGCCCAACACCTGCAGCCTTGCCACAAGACACAGAATCACAATATGAACTTAGATTTAAAACAGGGCCTTACCGTGTTTAGAAATTCCTCTGTATCAAGGGCAGCATTCTCCTTGTTAGAGCCGCTTGTAAGGTCGCTGTCAGAATCTGAGCTAACATAACGCCTTAAGGCCCTTCTCTTCGGTGGTGGACTTCCACGGTCATAACCATCATCTGAATCGGACCAAAACAGTGGCTCCTCAGCATGAAAGGTAGGCTTGGGCGGCTTTTGATCCAGGATTTTGGCGGGAGTCCGGGCTCTCGGGCTTCGGAGGGGAGTCCACGCTCTCTGCTTTCGGCGGTGAGTCCGGGGTGTCCTTGGTAAGCTGGAGGAAAACCCGATCTTGCTTGAAGAGTCCATCTTTCTCCACATAAACGGGACGGCGGGGACCATGAGCCAGTCGGTTTCAGGAACAGCGGGAAAGGCGGCGGCGGGCACCGCAGAACACTCCCCTCTTCTTATAAGGCCTCTCAGGCATGCGCACACGCAGCAAGCCAGGCCCAGCCAACACATAGCCAGCGGCAGCGCCCTAGGGGAAGGCATGCCCGGGCATGCCTGAGGGTGGGGTAGGGGGACCCCGTAACGTGTCGGGGGGAGGGGGCAAGGCTCCCCATCCGGGTCAGGCGGAAGAGGACGTCACTTCCAGGTCAAAGGGCCCAGGAAGGTTCCGGTTCCGGGTAAGGGGGCGGGGCGGAAGGTAGGGACTTCCGGTAAGGGGGGCGGGACTTCCGGTAAGGGGCGGGACTTCCGGTAAGGGGGCGGGACTTCCGGTGTTTGATGGTTTTATTGCCCCTTTGACAGGAGCACCCCTTCCCCTACTACTCACATCAGTGCCTGATCAAACCTAAGTATCAAAAATAAAAAATAAAATAAAATGTTGGGTTACAGATAAGCTCCTTATTACACAACTGGTCTGTTCGGCAGGATCACATCTCTGTCTAGAACAAGCTACCTAAAACAAGACAACCCAGAGAACTGAACTAGTTGGTGACCAGATTGACTTGTGGGCTTTGTCTTATGCTTCTTCCATAAAGTGGCTGTTAAAGCTCATTTTTAAGCCTTTAAAACCCCAAAGAACTGGAGGCCACATTATCTCAAGGAACATCCAAAGATGGTCTAATTTTAAAGGCACAAGAATACTGTCGAATAATGCAAGGAATGCTCTGGGATTGGGCCAGTCAGATTCACATTGTTTTCCACTGAAGAAATGACATACTGTATAAATCAATATAAATCCACCCACATTCCCCCTCCCCATCTCTAGTTTTTCCCATCTGGCATTGGGCCTCTACTTTTTATTAAAAACTGAATGGATTAATATCCATCCATTTAGACAGTATGATTTCTGGAGCTGAAGCAATGGGTAAACAGAAGCTGGCTTTCCCAGGAGTAAACATAGGTGCACCTATGATGGGCACCTCTTAAATAAGCAACCATTTTCTCCAGAAGCAACTACTGTACTCTTATATCCCATCTACCTTGTTTTGATTTCACCTACTCTGTTCCCAGCCTTCTGAAATTCAGCCCCAAAATGTAGATTAAATGTTGATTTCAGGATAAAAAAATCTCCACCTAGTTTTAGGCAATAGTTCAGTCCTTGATTTGTTTCACACTGCTTTTAAACCACCTGAAACACTAAACCAGGCATGTCCAAACTTCGGCCCTCCAGATGTTTTTGACCACAGCTCCCACAGTACTTTGCCATTGGAAATACAGACTTGGAATTCTGGGAGTTGTGGTCCAAAACATCTGGAGGGCTGAAGTTTGGACATCCCTGCACTAAACGCTGCTGTTTCAAAGTACAGTGTTACCTCGGATAATGACTGCCCCAGATAATGAATTTTTTGGATAATGACTGCAAATTTCCAGGTATAGGACTGCCTCTGATAACAAATTTTCCCTATGGGCTGCCTCGGATAACGAATCGCAATTTCTAGGTATAGGTCTGCCTTGGAGAACGAATTTTCTCTATGGGCTGCCTCAGATAACAAATTTTCCTATGGACTGCCTCGGATAATGAATTTTCCCTATGGACTGCCTCGGATAATGAATTTCCAGCATGCATCAGTAAAAAAGAGTTATCCCAGGTGCCATTGCATCTGTACCTTTAAAGTGCACTTTATAAAGAGTTTTGAGCAAAAAACCAGGTGTCTGTGCCTTTTTCCTAGGCTCCAGAATGGATTAATTGGTTTCCCATTCATTCCTATGGGAAACCGCGTTTCGGATAACGATGTGTTTCGGATAATGACTAACCTCGGAGAATGAATTAAAGTCGTTATCCGAGGTACCACTCTACGGTATATTTTTTCTGTAGTGTTTCATAGTTTTTTAAAAAATATATCAATGCTATCATTTTCAGTTTTGCAGGCCATTGTTTATATGGCTTAAATAGAAAATACAACATATACAATACAGTATATACAATATATACAGTACATAAGGAGCCCTCTGAACCTGGATGTGGTTTGTCTGCAAAGGAAGAGAAAATGGGTTGGGCCCTATTTCATAGTCAGTATTTTCAGGCAACCTATAAACTCTAGCAACACATGCTGTTTGTAGCATCTGTATTTTAGGCTTTGATGTTAATAATCAGCATAAGTGTCTCTGTGAGTGTTGGATTCATGTCTTTCATTCCATAAGACTAACATGTCTTGTATGTTGTCTTTTTGCAAATAGGTATAACATGCAGCAGGGAAACCAGAGTTTCACAACCTCCTTACTCCAGAGTAAGCCCACCATTATAGTGTAAATGAAATTTGGACTTTTTTTTCCTCTTTCAGTTTAACACTTGCATAAAGTATGCACGCTGTATTCCTGCCAACATACAAAAACATAACTAGCATCTTGGGCCCTTTTCATCACCTTCCATGTGGTAACCTATTTTAATGCATGCTCAAACCATATATAGAATCTATCTTACTGTTAATAAGCTGAAAGCTTTAGAAGACTCACACTCATTTCCGCTGTCAGTGAAACCACAAAACCTGCTCAGCAGCAACCCGCAGAGTGAATGTTAAAGTAAGCAGTGCGTATATTAGAATAAATGCACTCTACATTCACAGCCTGCTTTTAAATGTAGCATACTTATGTGATCCTTTGGAAATAAAACGCAGCATCATAAAAGCAACATTTTCTTCAAAATGCTGCCTTCTTGTTGCCACGTCTGATGTGGCTACCTTAATCCCCTGGGCTCCCACGTTTCTCTATTTCCCTGCCTATAATTCACCATAGCAATATCAAAAACAAACGGAAGGACTTCCATCAAAGATTCCTAAATTCATTCATCCACACCCAGACAGCGGTTAACATGAACACATTAAAGCTTCTACACAAGCTGGAATAGGCTGATAAACCCTATGGAACATCTTCCTAGAGAGTTACCACTGTACCTACGCATACCCATCTCTTGAATTTTAATAGTTTTATTGCATGGGTGCACATAATATCCTAACTACCTGGTTTTGTTTTATTTTTCTCCTCATATTCCACATTTAAATGAATTTGCCCAACTTTGTCTCTGCTCAATCCACATCCACTCTCTTTCATGCACACATAACTGTATTTCTAAAACCCCAAGCTGTCAGCCTTTAAACATCCACACTCCACTCCTTCTCTACGCCCTGACACCACAGCCATCCAAGGAGTATAATCAGATGTGCTAAAAGCCAATGAGAGTTCAGACACTGAAGCTATCTGTCATCCCTGTCTTCAGGGAACTTGAGTTTCCAAAATTAGAGTGTTTCCAACACACACAATAAGAAAAAGCTGCCTGGGTTTCTTTCCCCACCACACACATCCACACCTCTCTTCCTACCTATGGATTAAGATAACATGCAAAGGTTCTTTCTGGGGGCCCTATTAGAGGCAACCTGATCCGCTCCCACAAAGAAAGACTTGTTTGGTACTCCCACTGCTATCTTTACAGAACCAATGTAACATGATTTGGTGCGTCAACACAGTAGCCAGAGATTAGAATACCCATTGTGCCTTCTCAGAGAATCATGGAATCATAGAGTTGGAAGAGACCTCAAGAGCCATCTAGTCCAACCCCATGCCATGCAGGAATCCCCCCGCCATCACGCTAATCACGCTAATGATGCAAATGACTCTTCCTGTAGTTTTATTATGGTGTCTTAATTTATTTGTTACTATTGCTGTTATTGGTTTTTTAAATTGTCTTTACTGTTTGTATTCTATTGTAAACCGGCCAGAGTTCCCCAGAAGATGGGCGGTATATAAGTATTAAAAATAAATAAATAAAATAAATAAACCCCCATCACAGTATTTCCGACAGATGGCCATCCAGCCTCTGCTTAAAAACCTCCAAAGGGGACTCCACCACCCTCCGTGGCAGCATATTCCACTGCCGAACAGCTCTAACTGTCATGAAGTTCTTCCTAATGTTGAAATTGAATCTCTTTTCCTGTAGTTTGAGACCACTGCCCCAAGTCCTAGTCTCTGAAGCCATGGAAAATAAACCAGTCCCTGCTTCAATGTGACATCCTTTCAAATATTTAAACATAGCTATCATATCCTCCCTCTTTTTGTAAGGCTAAACATTCCCAGCTCCCTAAGCTGCTCCTCCTAAGATATTTCTTCCGGACCCTCAATCATCTTGGTCACCCTCCTCTGGACCCGTTCAAGATTGTCAACATCCTTTTTAATTGAGGTGCACAGAACTTGACAAAGTACTCCAGATGGGGTCTGACCAAAGCAGAATAGAGTGGTATTATCACTTCCCTTGATCTAGACACAATGCTTCTGTTGATACAACCAAGAATCGTATTGGCTTTCTTGGCCGCCGCATCATACTGCTGACTCATGTTCAATTTGTGGTCCACCAAGACTCCCAGATCCCTTTCACAGGTACTATTTTCCAGCCAGGTGTCTCAAATCCTGTATCTGTACAATTTATTCTTTTTACCAAGATGCACCACTGTACTTCTGGGTGAAGGATAAACCAAGATCACCCAAAGTATATATGACATTAGAGGCCATGTAGCCCCTGTGGTCTTGAGGGAGCTGCACAGTCCCAGAGTACTACCAGAAGGTGGGACTGATACATCTGAGTATTTTGCACCTAGAGAACCCAGCGAGTTCAGTACTTATTTTTAAATATTTGAATGAAAAAAGTTTACGATACATAAGGTGGTATAGTGGGTAGAGCAGTAGTTCCCAACTTTGGGTCTCCAGTTGTTCTTGGACTACAACTCCCAGACGTCCTGGACAGCTCAGTTAGTGGTGAAGGCATCTGGAAGTTTAGTCCAAGAACATCTGAGGACTCAAGGTTGGAAAGCACTGGAACACATATACCATAGTTGTAGAAGGGGTAGCCAAACCAGTGTGCGAGCATTACTGGTAAAAGCAAAGGATGAAATAAAAAGTTTTAGAAAGAAAAAAGGTGTTAAAGCCTAACACCTTTGAGCTTCCATGGACAAGCCCACTTTATCAAACAGTAGGTGACTTGTGGACAAGTCCACTCTTATTGCTCCTAAATTCTAGATGGAATAAATGGTTGTATATGTTTTTAAATGAATATATAACTTTAAAAGCCCACTTTAAAATTAAGTCTGTAACTCAAACTAGCTTTACCTTTTTCATTGTGAGCTAAATCAATTATCTATACATCGTAATGCTTCATTCTCTGTTTGCGTGTTTTCAGTAGGTTAGCTTAGACTGACCCTTTAATGCATGATTATGGATCATTTTCATATGTTCCCACCACTGATCCAACTTATTCTGTTCACTGACCCATCTTAACTCTATTTACTTAAACATCCCAGCTCATTGAGCAGAATGTCACGCTAGGTTAAGCATGATCAGGAGCAGCACCTTTAGTAAGACACATGCTGTTACCCAACTCAAAACACAAAGTGTTTTGTAAATAAAAAATGAAAGCAAAAGCATTAAAACGCAGCGAAATGTCATGGCTAGGAATAATGCTTTGCTGCAAATTTCCTTCCTTTGAAATGTAGCTCACATCTGGCAGGATCCATAGTCTGCTATGTCAGAGGTCCTCCTTGATTAGCCTTTGTACTCTGCCGGAATTCTTAAAACAGCACTAACCATAAATCTTAAATGGCATTTGTTACATTTATAGCCCATTCTATTGAAAAGCTCTCAGGAAGTTTGCAATCTAAGTATTGACCATTTTAAGCTATTCGGTTCTTCAAAAAGCCACCAGTTGATAAAGGTAGGATATTAGGGTTCTATATCCATTATTCAAAACACCAGGAAATAGCTCAATATTGCTGCACAATATCGTGCCCACATTGTCAGCAGAGAAAAACAGTCTAAATGCTGACAAAGCTAATGGCAGCAAGCAAGATGGTCTGTAGCAGTTCCAACCTGGGGTAATCCAGGTATAGGTAAAGGTTCCCCCTGCACATGCGTGCTAGTTGTATCCAACTCTAGGGGCAGTGCTCATCTCTGTTTCCAAGCCAAAGAGCCAGTGTTGTGCAAGTCTGTGGCCATGTGGCCAGCATGGCTGAACACATTTCTGCTCATAGAACACTCTTTACCTTTCTGCTTTTTACAGAGGTACCTGATTTTCTACTTGCATTTACATGCTTTTGAACTGCTAAGTTAGCAGGAGCTGGGGCTATCAGCGAGAGCTCGCTCCACTGCGTGGGCCCCAGGATTCGAATCGCCGGGCTGCCAACTTTGCATCCAACAGTTTCAGTGTTCTAGCCTGCTAAGCCACCACGCACCCTACAGTATACCTATAATCCAGGTACACTTGGTCCACAATTCCCAGAAACCTCCACCATGAGTTGTGTTTGATGAGATTTCTAGGAGTTGCAGTCCAAGAACACCTGGGTTATCCAAGATTGGGAACAACTGGTCTACAACTTATTGCCATGCACAAAGAGATGTCATGGAAGGGAAGGGAAAATCCCAGAACCCAAATCCTTTTTTCATTGGTTAACCACTTCTCACTCATACATAAAACAACCTCCATGGCTGTTTTTCAACAGATGCAAATGGTAGTACAAATGGGGGGAGGGAGTGTGTGTACTAAAATTAACCTTAATATAACCAAATCAATCATCCCAAACACTATGATACATGATGACATGATGGCACTGTGAAATATAATGGCAATAACAGGGAGATATGTGGTTTGTAAACCAACACTCCTGGAGCGTGTCAACCTGGGTGAGAAAGAAAAAGTTTGAAAAATAAAAATAAATAAAGGCTACTGAATGTGTAAAAAACTGTACTCAGACTAGCAAACACTGGTTAGAGCTCAAAAGAGCAGACTGTTAGAAGAAAAGAATGCTATTTTCTCCTCTTCCAGGTCCTCTTCTCTGTTTGAGCACTGCATCATACTAGAGATGGGCACGAAACAGAAAAATGGCATTTCGATTTTTCGTTTGTCGTTGAGAGGTCTGTTTCGGTTCGTTTCCGTTTGTCAGGAATTTTTTGAAAAATTTCGTTACCGTTTTTTTGTTTGTCATTTCTACCCGCTTTTTGCGCGATTTTTAAAACATTTCCGTGCACAGGCATCCCCCAACGCCCCAGACCAGAGGGAAAACACTAAAAAAAAATGGATGCTGGCAGAGACACAGTATAGACTAGGTATGCAGGGAGGCTGCAAAGGCAGCGGCGGGCGTTGCCCAGGGTGCAAGGCAGCCGCAGAATGACTGCACTGAGGGGCAGGGGAGGGTACTCACCGAGAGGTACGCAGCACGCACACACACAGGGAGGCTGCAGGACTCAAGCTAGAGTCGCAGAGACAGCAATCCCACCCTAACTCCCACCGGAGACTGCAAGGAGGACAGGGGCTGCCAGAGCTTTTTATGCCCTCTGTGGCTGCCAGACCTGCCCGCCCAGTCTGCAACCTGGGCATGCTATTGGTTGAACATGATCCCACATCACATGGCTTGCCTCCATTTTGTGGCTGGTGGCGGCATCCATTTTAAAGGGAAAAGAAAAATACATTGCGATGGGAGAAGACAAAAACAAACGTTTTAAGGACCCCAACCCCCCTGGTAGGTATTATCAGATAATATAAATAATTATCGCTGCGTTTTTACAGATGTCCAGGGCGTTTTTTAACATTTAAAACAGCTCATTTCATTGTGCGTCGCTATTAACGGAAACGAAATGTAACGACCACAATTTTCGTGGTTCTGTTCGTTTCGTTTCATTTTCATCACAATTTTCGTTTGTCGTTTCGTTACGTAACGGAAACGACAAACGGTAACAGAAACAAAAAAATGTTCGTTCCGTGCCCATCTCTACATCATACAGTCAATGGACTCTGAAGGCAAAGTGGAACTGTCTGAACAAGTCACTATAATACACTTTTTACTGCAGTAAATATTTCCTATTTGTTAAATTCTAAACACAAGACAGCACTGTTTTAGACAAAGATCTTTAATAAAACTACTATTGATTATTTTGTAACTGTAAGCAGCTTTATCCCGCCGAAACTACTAAATTTATTTATTTCATTTGTATTCTTCTGTATTACGGCAAAGTACTATTCTGGGAAGTTTACAACATGATAAAATAAAACACACAAGTGAACTACAATAATTTGTAAGTGGCTTATGATGTTAAATTATTTCTAAAACAATTACGGTAATGCTAAACGTTTGCAGAAATACTTCTATAGAAAAATAGTGATTTATCATAGCTGTTTTACATCAGCTAAAACAGAATCAGTCCCAGTTAATCAACTTAGCATTCTAATGAGCTCTAAACAAGTCTTCTGTTCCTGTAATGTGATTACTTCTCCATTAACTTCATTTCTGTTGCTAAGCAACCTTAAAGCTTTTGTGCCATTTTTGATAGAATTACACTAGCATGAGTTATAAGCAAAAAGATTAATCGTATTTTAAAACAGACTAATACATCTTAACTAATGGATATTTTATTGGCAACAGAATACTAACTGTACAGTTCAGATATGTTGATATCTTGAAGCCATGACAGAGATTAAAAGATAAAAGAAACAAGTAGGAATTATTTTCTACATTAAGCACATGTTAACACAATACATAATATGTGAACTGTTACTGCATAACTTAGAGTTATAATTTCCTAACGATCTTCATGAATAAAATTTATCATACATGTTTTATCATAACTATATAACTATATATATATATATATATATATATATATGTTAGGGTGGATTCGGGTTTCTTCCCGTGTAGAAGTCTGGTTGTTTTGGCGACGTTTCGACGAGGTCTCACTCGTCATCTTCAGGCTGGTGTCTTCTTGAAGCAAAGTGTGGTCTCAGTTGAAGTCCTTCTATAAATACTGCTGGGGGTGTGGTTTGCTTGTTCTGTTGCTGATTGTAGGTTCCTTTGTTCCTTTGTTCTTTTGTGATCTGCTGTGTGGCTGATAACTGCTGATGGCTGTTTAGATGGCTGTTTACATGCTGGTGGGTTAGATGGCTGGTAGGTTCTGGCAGTATCCTGGGCTTTGGTGGAGTGGGGTCCTGTGTCTTGTGAATTCATTTTGGTCTGGCTATGTTTTTTTGGGGTGTGTGAGTGTGCTCCATGTGGTGACTGGATATATAAAACTATATAACTCTATATAACTCTCTCTATATATATAGATAGATAGATAGATGATAGATATAGATATAGATATAGATATATAGATATATATAGATATATAGATATAGATATAGATATAGATATAGATATAGATAGATAGATAGATAGATAGATAGATAGATAGATAGATAGATAATTTGAAAGCATAGATGCCCTAAGCACATCCGATCTCACCTGATTTCGGAAGCTAAGCAGGGTTGGCTCTGGTTAGTACTTGGATGGGAGACCACCAGGGAATACCAGGTGCTGTAGGCGCCTGGAGTAGGAACTGGCAAGCCACTCCAGTATTCCGGCCAAGAAAACTCCATGGGCATGGGGTCACAAAGAGTCGGTCACGACTGTAATGACACAACACACATAACTATATAGTTATATATATAACTATATATAACTCTCTCTCTCTCTCTCTCTCTCTCTCTCTCTCTCTCTCTCTCTCTCTCTCTCTCTCTATCTATCTATCTATCTATCTATCTATCTATCTATCTATCTATCTATCTATCTATCTATCTACAGGAGTCTTTATATGATGCCTGCGCAAAAGCAAGATCTATCCAATACAATTTCCCCCTAAGTAAGTAAGCAAAGCAAATAAAGAAAAAAAAAGAAAAAAGAAAGGTGTGCTGCTTGTATACGACCCCATAGCTCTTAAAACACTCTCTGGGTGGTTTACAAGTAATTATTCAGGCTACACATTGCCCCCACCCCTACCAAGCTGGGTACTCATTTCACCAACCTCAGAAGGATAGAAGCTTGAGTGAACCTTGAGCCTGCTACCTGGAATTGAACTGCAGGTCGTGAACACAGTTTTGGCCGCAGTGATGCAGTTTAACCACTGTGCCACCAGGATCCTACAAGCATAGGACTGTAATTAGTCCTCTTGCTTTAATTTAAACATTAAAGAGCTCAACTACAGCAGAGTTCAACAATGTGTTGCCTTGCCTTTCAGGAAACAAGAGAATTGCCTAGAATGAGTTCAACCAAATGTGAATAACTTCAACAAAAGTATCGTGTTCTTGTTTATGCATAAAGATAAGACCAAAGAGAAACACTTACAAAATGTATATTCAAAAACTTATGATTTACTGATCAGAATCTTGCAAGAAAAAAATCATATTAGCAAGACACACCTCTAAAATCACCGGGAGGAGCCAAGAATGCCTCAATGCAAGGGAGGTTGTACCATCAGAAAACATGCTTACATTGTTAATTAACTACCTTTAATAAATATGTAAAGGAAATCGAAAGATTTAAGTAGAAAGGTTTAAAATGGTGTCTGTTTGGTTCAAGCAGTCAGCAGTCAGCAGTCAGCAAGAAGTCTGTGTTTGTGTGAGAAAGATAGACTAGGCCGGGGGTCTGCAACCCGTGGCTCCGGAGCCGCATGCGGCTCTTTGGAACCTTTGCTGCGGCTCCGGGAGTTTCCCCTTGTGGAAGGGGTCCCGCGGCATTTAAACTAGGACCGCGGGGGAAACTCCAGCTCGCCGCCGCCGCCGTCCTCCTCGTCTTCATCTTCTTCTTCCTCCTCCTCCTCCTCCTCCTCCTCCTCCTGGTGCTGCTGCAGCCGCTGCTGCTGCCGCCGGTGCGCCGCGACCTCCTCGGCCGTGGCGAAGGCTCCTGGGCCGGCCAGGGCCAGGATGGCGGCGGCGGCGGCGGCGGCGGCGGCGTTGGAGGGGTGGGGGGTGGCATCAGTGGCCACCGGGGTCTCCTCCTGCCACGGGGGTCAGGGGCCACTCAGCAGCAGCAGCAGGAAGCCACGCGTGTTGGTAATCCTCCTCCTCCTCCTCCTCCCCCTCCTCCCACCACCGCCGGCAGTGGAGGAGGCGGAGGTGGCGGCGGCGAGGGGGAAGCAGGCACAATGGCCGCGCCCGGCCGGGAAAAGGGCGAGGGGAGGCGGCGGCGGCCAGGCCCTAGCAGCCGGTCGGTTCGTGGTGGTGGTGGTGGCGGCGGCGGTGGCTGGGATGGACAAAAAGGGGGTCCGAAAGCAGAATGGAGGAGTGGACCGGAGAGATCCACGGTGGCCCAGCGCGCCACTCGCCCTCCCGCTTCTTTCAGCCTCACCCGCCCCTTCCCTCCGTCTCCTTCACAGGCCAAACTTTGCCCACACACGCACACACACCATGGCTGCAAGAAGGTGTGTGTGTGTGTGTGTGTGTGTGTGTGTGTGTGTGTGTGTGTGTGTGTGTGTGTGTGTGTGTGTGTGTGTGTGTGTGCCATCACCCGCCCCTTCCCTCCGTCTCCTTCACAGGCCAAACTTTGCCCACACACGCACACACACCACGGCTGCAAGAAGGGTGTGTGTGTGTGTGTGTGTGTGTGTGTGTGTGTGTGTGTGTGTGTGTCGCATCACCCGCCCCTTCCTTCCGTCTCCTTCACAAGCCAAACTTTGCCCACACACGCACACACACCACGGCTGCAAGAAGGGTGTGTGTGTGTGTGTGTGTGTGTGTGTGTGTGTGTGTGTGTGTGTGTGTGTGTGTGTGTGGCATCACCCGCCCCTTCCCTCCGTCTCCTTCACAAGCCAATCTTTGCCCACACACGCACACACACCACGGCTACAAGAAGGGTGTGTGTGTGTGTGTGTGTGTGTGTGTGTGTGTGTGTGTGTGTGTGTGTGTGTGTGTGTGTGTGTGTGCATCACCCGCCCCTTCCTTCCATCTCCTTCACAAGCCAATCTTTGCCCACACACGCACACACACCACGGCTGCAAGAAGGGTGTGTGTGTGTGTGTGTGTGTGTGTGTGTGTGTGTGTGTGTGTGTGTGTGTGTGTGTGTGTGTGTGTGTGTGTGTGTGTGTGTGTGTGTGTCGCCTCACCCGCCCCTTCCCTCTGTCTCCTTCACAAGCCAAACTTTGCCCACACACGCACACACACCACGGCTGCAAGAAGTGTGTGTGTGGGGAGGAGGTCGCCGCTCGCCCGCTTCCAAAAAAAGGGACCAGCCGCGGGGTCGCAGGCCCGTCCTTTCAACCGCTGAGGCGGGTGCCGCTCCCTCGCCTCCAGCTGCGGGACCGTGGCGGCGGCGGCGGCGGTGCTGGTAGGCCCAGAGCGCGGGTCATCGCCTCACGGAGCCTCAAATGGTGGCTGGCCCAGCACCCGGTTGCTGAGGCGGAACAGCGAGAACGGCGGCGGCGGTTGTATATATTTTAAATGTCGCAATGGTTTTGCGGCTCCCAGTTTTTTTTTTCCGTCGGAAACGGGTCCAAGTGGCTCTTTATGTCTTAAAGGTTGCAGACCCCTGGACTAGGCCGTGCCATGCTCTTTGATTAGATTCACAGGTGCAAGGAGCTCCCTTATCAGCTGGGAACCAAGAGCGGAGAGGACCGCGCTGTGCCATGCAGAGACATAACATTCTTTGCCAACGCCAATTAAGACATACCTTGAAGATGAACGCATGAGAACTGAACAAAGACACAGAAAACACAGAAAATAATTGTTTTAATTAAATCTAGCCTTATGATTGGACAATGGGATGGAAAGGATGGAAAGGAGGGGGGCAACCTGCCGAGGGAAGTTAATGCTTTAAGTTAGAGACAATAGAAAAATAAGAGGCTTTTGTTCTAAAAATGCTTGCTTAGAGCGTAGATGCTTTTTAGTCAAAATGTCCAGTGTTACTTAGACAAGATGTAGTTGAATAGAATTCTTTATTTTCTGATTGCCAAGAATTGAACCATGAACTGACCTTTGGCTGGCTTATTTTTGTAATGCTTTATTTCTCTATTTTTTAATAAAATAATATTTTTTACAACTGGTTTGGTTATTGCCCACCGTATGAGTGAGACTATTTCCAGGCCATGACTTACGAGCAGTAACTTCCACTGAAGGTGGAATTGGGCTGGTATATCTTAAAATATACAGCCTGTTAAGATTTTTACTGTTTTTCCAGAGGTGGTCTAAAGAAGCCTCTGAAGGAAAACAGGGACTTTCCGGACAAAATATTATGTCTGTGGAAGTTCTCAGTAATCCACATCAGGTTGCCTGGAAGTTCAAACATGGTGGTCTTTCTTTGCCTCTCTTATCTACTTTTGTGTCAAGCAAATCAGACACAAAAACCCTTGATTTCCGAAGGGCAAGCTTCCCTCAGATGAGGAAACTAGTTAGAAAGAAATAGAAAGGGAAGGTTAAAAGAATCCAATCTCTCCAGAGTACATGGAGCCTGTTTAAAACAATGGTAACAAAGGCCCAGCACAAGTGCATAACATAAAGAAAGAAGAGCTCCTCTAAGTCCAAGAGGGTGCCAGCATGGTTAACGAGTGGAGTTAGAGACGCTCTAAAGTGCAAGGAGAGGTCTTTCCATAAATGGAAATCCTCCCCAAATGAGGAGAATAAAAAGGAACATAAACTCTGGCAAAAGAAATGTAAGAAGATGATAAGAGAGGCAAAGAAAGACTTTGTGGAACACATGGCTAGCATTATAAAGGGAAATAATAAAAGCTTCTTTAAATATGTTAGAAGTATAAAACCTGTCAGAGAACTGGTTGGACCTCTGGATGGTAAGGGAAGAAAGGGGGAGGTAAAGGGGAACTCGGAAACTGCAGAGAAATTAAATGAGTTCTTCACATCTGTCTTTATGGCAGAAGACCTTGAGTAGATTCCGATGCCTGAATGGCCCCTCTTGACTAAAGAATTAAATCAAATACAGGTTAAAAGAGAGGATGTTTTAGGTTTAATTGATAAATTGAAGATCAACAAGTCACCGGGCCCAGATGGCACCCACCCAAGGGTTATTAGGGAACTGAGAAATGAAACTGCGGATCTCTTAACGGTAATATGCAACTTGTCTCTTAAAACAGCCAGTGCCAAGGACTAGAGGACAGCGGATGTCATACCAATTTTTAAAAAAGGAAGGAGGGGAGACCCGGGAAACTAAAGGCCGGTTAGCCTTATGTCTGTCCCAGGAAAAATGGTGGAAACTCTCAACCAAGAGAAAAATCTTAAAACACCTTGAAGAACAAACTTTGCTGAGAGAAAATCAGCATGGCTTCTGTAAGGGTAACACTTGCCTGACAAACCTTTTAGAATTCTTTGAAAAGGTCAACAGGCATGTGGATTTGGGTGAGCCGGTGGATATTGTCTCTCTAGATCTTCAGAAGGCTTTTGGCATAGTCCCTCGCCAGAGGCTGCTGAGAAAATTGCACAGTCAGGGGATAAGAGGGCAGGTCCTCTTATGGACTGAGAACTGGTTGCGATCCAGGAAACAAAGAGTAGGAGTCAATAGGAAATTTTCACAATGGAGAGAAGTGAAAAGCGGTGTGCCCCAGGGATCTGTCCTGGGACTGGTGCTTTTCAATCTGTTCATAAATGACCTGGAGACAGGGATAAGCAGTGAGGTGGCCAAGTTTGTGGATGGCATGAAAGTTTTCTGTGTGGTAAAAACCAGAGAAGATTGTGAAGAGCTCCAGAAGGATCTCTCCAATCTGGGGGAATGGGCTGCCAAATGGCAAATGCGTTTCAATGTAGTATTGTCCAGGGGAAAAGCTCTGAGGCCATCTAGTACAAGCTAACCTCTACATTAGAAGATCTGCCATACATTATCAAAATAACCAGAAGAAACCAACCCTTTCATGAATACAGGCCTGTGACTTCCACTTAAAGAACTGAAGCAAAGCAAAGTGTGGTCTGTTTCTAAACCGCCACATAACACTTATTTAAAGAATTCTCTGGGCAGTTAACAATTTATTTATACAGGGTACATATTGCTTCCCCCAAACACACACACAACAAGCTGGATACTCAGCTGGGTACTCATTTTACTGACCTCAGAAGACTAGAAGGCTAAATCGACCATGAGCCGGCTACCTGCGATTGAACCCCAGGTCGTGAACACAATTATAGGGGCAGTATACCAGCTGAACCACTGTACCATGAAGCAGAGAATAAGTTCCAAGTCAGCTGAGAAGGCAAGATTTTGGAACCTTAGCCTACCTCAAAGTATTGGATATCTTTATGGATCAAACACTGATCTACACAAACATTAAAAACATAAGAACATAAGAAGAGGCATGCTGGATTAGGCCAAAGGCCCATCTAGTCCAGCTTCCTGTATCTCACAGCGGCCCCACCAAATGCGTCTGGGAGTGTACAAGACTAGATATCTGTCTCCTGATACCACTCCCCTGCATTTGGCCCTTGAAGTACCCTGGTTTTAAGCCTGGAGATTACACATCTCCATCATGGTTTGTAACCTGTGATGGACTTTTCCTCCAGGAATCTGTCCAATCCCTTTTTGAAGGCATCCAGACCAGATGCCATCACCACATCCTGTGGCAGGGAGTTCTACAGACTAACAACATGCTGGGTAAAAATAAATCTTTTGTCTGTTCTCACTCTCCCAACCCTCAATTTGAGTGGATTTCCCTTAGTTCTGGTATTTTGTGAGAAGAAAAGTGTCCCTCAATCCACTTTACTCATGCCCTGCATTATTTTGTGTGTCTCAATCATATCCCTCCTCAGGAGCCTTTCTTCCAGACTAAAGAGCCCCAAATGCTGTAGCCTTTCCTCATAAGGGAGTTCCCCCAGCCCAGTAATCATTTTAGTCACTCTCTTCTGCACCTTTTCCACTTACACTATGTTTTTGTTGAGATGCAGTACAATGGCATTATAATGTTGGCTGTTTTATTTTCAATCCCCTTTTTGATTATCCCTAACATGGAATTGGCCTTCTTCACCACTGCCATACACTGGATAGGCACCTTCATTGAGCTGTCCACCAGCACACCAAGATCTCTTTCCTGACTTGTCACGGATAGCTCAGTGCCCATGAGTTGATAGATAAAGTTTTGATTTTTTTTTTGCCCCAATATGCATTACTTTACATTTTTCCTATATAGAAACACATTTGCCATTTTGCAGCCCATTTTTCTAGTTTGGAGCCCCTTAGTCAAGAGGGGCCAATTGGGCAGCCTGAGGTCTTCTGTCATGAAGACAGATGCAAAGAACTAATTTAATTTGTCTGCAATTTCTGAATTCCCCTTTACCTAACCTTTTCTTTCCTCACCATCCAGAGGGTCAACCAGTTCTCTGGCAGGTTTTCTATTTCTAACATATTATTTCCCTTTATATTGCTAGCCATACATTCCCCAAAGTCTTTCTTTGCCTCTCTTATCTTCTTCTTACATTTCTTTTGCCAGAGTTTGTGTTCTTTTTTATTTTCCTCATTTGGGGAGGATTTCCATTCACGGAAAGATTTCTCCTTGTGCTTTAGAGCCTCTCTAACTCCACTCGTTAATCATGCTGGTACCCTCTTGGTCTTAGAGGAGCTTTTTCTTTCTTTGTGATATGTACTTGTGCTGGGCCTCTACTACTGTTGTTTTAAACAGGCTCCATGCACTCTGGAGAGCTTCTTTTACCCTTCCATTTCAATTTCTTTCTAACTAGTTTCCTCATCTGAGGGAAGTCCGCCCTTCGGAAAACCGGGTTTCTCTTTCTTGCCCTTAGCTTGCATTGCCCCCATCAAACACCAAACAGAAAGTTGCCAGTAGAAATGAGATACTATGGAATTGGCTGGATCAGACTAGGGTGCACACCCACAAAGAATAAGAACAAAAGCTTTGTCCCTGTGTACTTACTCCACAACAAAATATGCTAGTACCATATGGCATACATCAGCACATGCCAAACAAGTGGAGGTAGCTGTGAATAAATCATTCAAGATTATTACTGGCTGCCTGAAACCTACGCACACTGAAAAAAAATTATTTGGCTGACATTACCCATCCAGAAGCAGGTTGAGAACTGCTAGCAAATAATAAACAAAATAAGATAACACAGCACTAAATCCATCCACTTCATAAACACCAATCCTCTAGGGCAGTGTTGGTGAACATATGGAACGGGTGCCAAAGGTGACACTCGGAGCCCTTTCTGTGGGCACCCAACATTGCCCCTTCACAGCCACCTGTATTCAGGTTAAATTGCTGTCTTGGCACTTTGCGGAAAATTAGTGGGTTTTGATTCGCAGTTTGGGCACTTGGTCTCTAAAAGGTTTGCCATCACTGCTCTAGGGAGATAAATCTGAGAAAAGGTGTTCCGCAGGCATCTCAGGCATTAAATCCTAAATCAAAAGAGGCTAGCTAAACTTATGGATAAAGAAAATAGCACACCTTGCCAAGTGGATGAATGCTGAAGATCATCTGTCACCAGCACAAGACTCTAGCTCAGTGGTTCCTCAACTTTTATGACTTATGGTCTCCTTTTACAATAGCCAAGTAAGTAGCAACCACCACCCCACACATTAAAAAGACATTTTATGGTCTAAAATCATGCCTTCTCAAAAAGCAGAGGCCTCCTTCTCCCAGTTTATCATGCATACACATATACACTTGAATATTCCACTCTGAAAGGTTAAGAAATTATTTTAAAAGGCCTGCAATACACATAATAAGGTGACCAGTGATTCCGCCCCCACAATCACTTTGTAACTTCCTTGGGGTTCACATCCCCCTGGTTGGGAAACACTGCTCTTACTGGAAGTCACCTAACAGACTTCTTAGCAAAGTAGGAGGATCAAAGAATAATCAAGCAAACTGGAGCTACTTGGTGCCAGGACAAATTTTCTGTGACTGCGGAAAAATCCAATTAATGCAGCACATATGTGCAACTTATGCCCCAACACATGTACAAAAGAAGGTCTAGCAAATGGGTGAGGCAACACTATTGAAATAATCTACTTCTGGCCATTAACAGTCTAATCATCTGAACATTCTGTTTGAACTTTATATTTTGTACAAAATTTTAAATTGTGTAACTCTCTGATACAGATAAAGAAAGAAGATGAAGCTGAAAACTGGCTTTCCTTCTGCCACAGACAGTTCAGAAACCAAGCAGATGAGTGATGGAAAGATAGAGTAACCCGCCCTTCTTCCACCAAGCCTAAATATGCCTGAAACCATGGGCAGCTGTTTTCCCAGAAGAATGGTTGCAATACTGGGGCAAAATGTGCACTAATTTGTTTATAATGTTCAGTTTATTAGAAACATAACTTGAAAATCCTATGGAAGCATAAGACCAAGATTCTTAAATTAAAACCTCTCAATATACTGTACTTATGATAAGGAATACAAAGCACTAGTTGACTTGTAACAATACTAGGCATTATACACAATAGATAGCTAAATCGTTCATCCAACTGGTAAAGTAAGCTTTTTGTACTTAAATGTCTGGTTGCTTCAGTCAAGTCCTTGGTCTTACCTCAAAAACATTACTGATGCTGAGAAATCTTGCCACCTTTCCCTGCCTACTAATTCTCCGGAGCAGTAATGTCAAATAAGCATTGCCATGGAGATCTGAAGGACAGTGCCTTGCTAGAAGTGAGATTCACTGATGAACCAATTTAAATAATAAGTTAACACAAGTACGCAAAACTATCTTTGTTTTTAGCTTTTGCATACTGATATGAAAGACAAGCACTGTCTTCATTTAGAGTAAACCTGAGGTTCCTGTGATTTCATCATGTGTCATGCACAATGGTAGCTGTCGGGGTCAGTCTTAGTACATTTGTTATAATCTAATACAATCAAGCCACACTGAGTCATGAGTAATATACACTTCCATTTTCATACTTCCAAAGCAAATGAAGTTGCTTAGAATGTTCTGTAAAGTCTTCCCCTTACTGAAAATGGCTAACAGAACTACATGGGCTATTCAGAAGTACAGATTCATATGCATATACCAGATGGACTAGACAAAATTTCAGTGAACAAGTTCCTCCCATGATGCCAAAAAATAAACTGTCTTACTTTGTAAAGGTGACAAATTTTTGATCCCCATTTTGATGAGCTTTTATTTCATACCAATCCTAAGCATTTATCCTTCTACCATGCTCGACACATGCTACAATATCAAAATGAATTAGGTTGTTCAGGCAAACATGCACCCTCATTTTAAGAGGGAAATTTCAGGAAAAAAATTAAATTTCAAATAAAGAACTTTGAAGCAAAATAAGGGTAGCTCAGAACTTTTTTTTATTAATGTTTCATTCTTTTCACCGGACAGACTGCATTTCCTTTGATCGTTTAACCGGGAGGTTTCCTGAGGATACTGCACAAATTATGGTATTTTCCCCCTGACTCTCCACCCCACCCCACCCCACCCCTCCCTTCCCCTCCCCACCCAACCCAACCCAACCCGCATCTACCTGCGATGCATCTAATTTTTTTTAACTCGTTTTTAACACCTCCTCCACCTCGCCGCCGAGTCCTCCTCGCAGATTCCTTTGTGCCTTTGAAGGCAACCCCGTAGGAAGGAAGGGGCCTCTAAAAGTACAGCTAGGCGACAGGTGGCACGACTGGCCCCAGTGCCTCCCGTGCCTCCGGTCCCATGCCTGCCTGCCTGCCCGCACCCTGGGCCATCCCACCCGAAAGTTTTCACCCTGTTCGCAAATGATTGCGGGGCGCGTGGAGGGGGTGCCGTCGGGCATGCGCGCACTGCGTTTTGTAGGGAGCGGAGGTGGGAGGGGAGGAAAGGGAAGCATGAACGCGCCTCCTTCTAAGACCCGCCCCGCCACCGGAGTTTTGGGCCCCGTCACAGGATCGGGAAAGGAGCCGCTGGGAGCCTCCCCTCACCCCCCCTCCTCAGGTAGTAGAAGCACAGCCTGGGCCGGGAAGGCGCGCACTCAAGAGGGAGGGAGGGGGAGAGAGAGGAGGGAGGGAGAGAGACTCCCCACCCCCGACCGGGAAGGGCGGGGGAGAAAGGAAAAAAAAGGTGTCCTCGCTTCTGGGTCTGGCAAGGTGGCGGCGGCCGCCCCCTGTGAGAGAGGCCTGCCTTCCCCCCGTTCTCGAGCGGCCGCTGAGGGGGGGGAAAGCGGGAGTCGCCTCCGCTCTCCCCATCTGAGATGGTTAAGGAAGGGAAGGTGCCGCCGCTGCCGCCCTTCCTGCCTGCCTGCCTCCCTCAGCGCTTCCCCCCCACACCCGCGCCACCTCCAGCACCAGTGCCGCCTCCGCCGCTTGGACTTCCCTCCGCCCCCTCGCCCCACACCGGGAATTGGGGGTTTTGCCTGCCTCCCTCCCTCCCTAGGTCCCAGACTGCATATCGGGTTTTACATCATTTGCCCCCTATTTTCAAAATGAAAAATATTTGTTCAGGCAACTTGAAATCAAAAATCATGCAACAAATAATACTAGTACCTATTGATAAGAACCACTTACTATTCCTTTTATTAATAGAATTTATAGCACTTTGGTCACATTTGAAGTAATGGAGCGGAGTTCAAGCTTCCTTCCGTTCGACTAGTCTCCACTAGAGTGTTCCTAGCTTTCCAAATGACAAAGACTAGAGATGGGCATGAAACGCCAAAATGGCATTTTGTTGTTTTTCGTTTTTTATTGTTTTTTGCATCATTTAAAATGAAATATTTTTTAAAAAAAATCATTTCATTTTTTGTTTGTTTTGTTTTTCTTTTTTTCTTTTCTTTTTTTCTTTAACTTGCACTGACCAACTGGCCCACGGCCGGATTGGCGCTGTTACCTTTTTATATTTTTTTTACTTATTTATTTAAGCGCCAGCCAGCTGGCCCGCAGGCCAGGTCGCTGCTTTATTTTTTTAATTTAAGCACCGACCAGCTGGCCTGCAGGCCGGGTTGGCACTTTTTAAAAAAACCCTCAAGCGCCGATCAGCTGTAGTGCGGGCTGATTGGTGCTTTTTTTTTGCTGGAGGGAGGCAACAGCCATTCAGGTAGGAGAAGACGCTGGGGAACGAAAAACAAAATGAAATAAAAAAATCTGTTTCATTTCCTTTCATTTTTCTTTGAGGGGGAAGTTTGTTACTCATTTCATTACCTAACAAAACAAATAATGAATAATGAACAAATTTTAATTCATTTTGTGACCATCTCTGACAAAGGCACTTCCTTACAACTCCTAATCTGGTGCAGTCATCCTTAATTTATGGCAGTTTTAAAACTACTGGGAAATCCCAAGATACAGTACTGTACTCGATGCTATTATTTAAACAGATTCATTCCAAAATCATCTCCACACTAGGCCACAGAACTTGTTTTACAGACCGCTTCTCTGTATAGCAGACCCTGTATTCAAACCAAGCTTGAGCCTTATTAAGGTTATTACCATATATCTAACTACACAACTCATTCATGAAATTGTGGCATTTGTAATTACTGATTCTTGCCTTCCCCCTTCAGCTTCCAATAAGGTATCTAAAGTAGCATTGCAGGCTGCAGTCCATGTATACATATCTACAAAGACGTACTGTAAATCAACAAAAGGTAAGTGTGTAGGGAAACACTTAAGAGCTAATTCAAAGTATGCTTACTTAAGAAAATGCTGCCTTGGTTAAAACCTCCCTCATGAAAATAATGTCAAATCGAGCCCTAATATTTATTGTTTATATGTTTATTTACCATCCCAGCAAGCATGATATTAACAAAATGAGTTGTTTGGTACCAAACAAAGGTTTATTTCATTCTATTCGTTTTAATAAGAAAAAACAGACGTCAGGTAATTGTGCAACTAGGAGGGTTTTTTAAAATTTTATTGCTAAGACACTGGTTTTAACTTCATTCAAGTTGAAGTTGAAACGAAACAAATCAATTAAATAAATAAAAATAGGTGTTACATATTCTGCACGTTATAAAAACAAAGGACAACAATGTTACTAGCTGTTTTATATCATCAGTACTTCACCCAACATGCACTTTGCTTTATTATAAAGAAGTAATGTACATGCTTCTCCTCTCAGAATTATTGGGGAAGATTAGTCATTGTTTGATGCATGATTCAGGAAAGCAGAGTACTAAGTGCTCTGCCTATTTAACTCCTTTAACTTAACTGGAAATACAGCCATCAACCTGTATACACACGAACTACAATTCAAACAGATGGTCAGGTAGCCTGTTTCCAACACGCAAACAAAAATGGTGTTTACTTATCTCCCATTACCTACCACTGGAATAATCTATGCTAATAGCTGTTAATCAGAAATTGTTCAAGATATAGGGAGAAATCTCTGGCCTTAATCAAACCATTCCACTGAATGCACTAAAAAGGACTTTTTGGAGGTCAAGCAAAGAAGTATCCAGTACCTCCTCTCGTGAAGGTAAGCCCCACTCAGCGGAGGCAATCTCCAGTTTACACATTTGGGAGATTTCAAAAGAGCCAAGGGTAAAATGTTTTCTTCCACCAACAATAAACTAGATAAAGCACACTAAAAATAAACTGGACACAAAACAAACTTGTATGCATCCCATACCAAATGAAAGGTATTCAGTACAGTAGAAAACAAACACTCAAAATCCTTAGCAGAAATCTTAAGTATGTGATTTATTTGCTTTAATGCATTTACTTATTTTGTGCACAGGTTTAAATTTCTTACCACACTGGAAACTTGATGAAAACCAATAAACAAGAATAACTAATATTCTAAAATGATATTTCTGTACACATTTACTTAGGAATAAATCTGGAGTAGGAACTGGCAAACCACTCCAGTATTCCTGCCCAGAAAACTCCATGGATATGGAGTCGCGAAGAGTTGGTCACGACTATAACGACACAACACACACAAACCCCATTGCAGTCAGCGGCATTTATTATTGAGTGAATACACACAAAGGATTGAGCTGCATAGTGTGAAGTGTGTTTAAAGATATCCTGTCAGCCAAGAAGTAAAAAGCAGAAATTATTTATATACTAACTAGCAGCTGCACCGCTAGTCTATTTTTAATTTTGAAATTAATCTCTTTTCCTTTTACCTTAATGCTAAAGCAATTCTCTTGGTGCAACAATGACAATTATTTTCCATTTATTATAAGTATTCCTTTAGCTTTACTAGGAAGGAAGGAAGGAAGGAAGGAAGGAAGGAAGGAAGGAAGGAAGGAAGGAAGGAAGGAAGGAAGGAAGGAAGAATAACAATATATCAGCATCTCAGCTGAGGTCTGCAATATTTCTATTTGTATATTTTTAATAATAGCCCATGAGCCTAATACTTATTTCAAACTGTGGATGCAGGAGGGAATGATCCAATTCAATCAGGGTGATAACTCTGGAGCGCTTGTTCATTTCTGCCAGGGCAGCACTTTACACTGTTAAATTCTCTCTCTCTCTCTCTCTCTCTCTCTCTCTCTCTCTCACTCACTCACACACACACACACACACACACACACACACACACACACACACACACACACACACACACACACACACACACACAGAGAGAGAGAGAGAGAGAGAGAGAGAGACGGAGGGGGGGTAATGATATGGATAAAGCAACATGCAATAAATACCAGTCACACTTAAGAATTCCCAAAAAATGCAGAATAAGTCCTACAGCAAGTCAGTCTAAAAACAGATGAAGGTAAAATCACAATACTCACCAAAAGAATGAATACAAGTATCAATAAGGTCATCCAGGTTGGCTCCTTTGGCTAAGTGTCCCAAAGACATCGTGATGCTGAACTCAGCAGTATGAACAAGATTTCAATGGGAGCAACAGATCTGCTCCAGCTGAACAGCTGCCTTTGCATCAAGGCTGCATCCTAGCGAAGATTTCCTAAAGTGGGGGAGGGAGGGGAGGGGACAGGGGCACAGTCACAAGTGAGAACATCACTTCACAACAGCCTTGGCAGCAGCTTGGAAAAGAGACAGTTATTGGAGGAACTGGGCTTTCTGAATATTCTCCTCCCACTTAGAAAGATGCATCAAAGGTTCCCCCTTTTGGAGAAGACATTCCCTTCCACAAATGTACTCATTAGGCCATCTGCTCTATGAGCCACATGTGGCTCTTACAGCACACAGAGAGCTTCATAACTGTACAACCTCCAGTGGATTTTCCCATTTCCTTTAACTCTTTAAATGTACACAAGCAAGCCAACAACCACATTTTAGCCGTCATGTAATCACCGAGTTGAAAGAGATCTTAAAGGCCACCTAGCCCAGCCTGTTCCCAAAACAGGAAACCCAAAACTGCAACACAGCTAATAAGTGACCACCAGCTGCCACTTTGTACAGCGGACCCTCATACAACAAACAGTTTGTATAACATAAAATGTGTACAACATAAAAAATTCCGGAGATGGGGGAAATTTGCTTAACAGCAAATTCCGGAGATAGGGGAAATTTGCTTAACAGCAAATTCCGGAGATAGGGGAAATTTGCTTAACAGAATCGTCTATGGGGGGAATCCATGCCACATAAAAATGGTCATAATTAGGGATTATTCTGTTTTCAATGCATTCCTACGGGAAATTTGTATAAAGGAAAATTTGCTTAAAATGATTTCATTTAGAACAAATTAATTCCTTTATACAACGTACCATTGTACTATAAAATCTTTAAAAAGGAGAGTCCTGAACTTTCAGAGGGAGTCTTCCTATTACAGGACAATTTCTATCACTAGGAAATTCTTCATAATGCTTCTTATAACTGAACCATATGACTTCAAACATCAGGTAAAAATGTTCAATGTGGTTCATCTGAACAGAAAACTATTGTTGCACATGAGGGATTTGTAACCTACTCTAAATGATCCCAGATCCAAACCATATCTGCCATTGGTGTGACTCAAATTTGTGAACAAAGCAACATATGGAATCCGAAACAAAGCTTCTGAAGACATAACAAAAGTTATGTCTAGCCTACAATACACATGCATCCCACAGGAAGCTAAGATGGCCTAAGGTAACAGATGGAAATGACTCAGCCTTATTCACCCCACCAGATAGGGGAAGTAGATAAGCCAGGTCTATTGGGAAGCAGGAAACAGAACTGATATGCCTAGATAAATGAGCCATTCCCTGCAAGAATCAGGTGGCAATGGTATTTATTTCTAGAAATCTGATGGGGGAGCTATATATTTTGAGATGTCAGCTATGAATGTTCACCTTACATTTAACCTGCATATTTGTAAATACTGTATGTACAGTACATGACCAAAAAAAAATCTGCACATCTCCAGTGTTCTTATTCAAAGGAAATAAATGTTTGAATAGACACTCAAACTGGCAGATTGGAAGGGAAGGGCATAATAATGGGTGGAATCCTGCTGTGCAGTTAAACAAACAACACAACTTTTAAGGGCAGGTTGACATGAGTTAATAAATCTCCACAGATCTTATCCCTTGCACAGAGTCATGTGACTCAGGATACAACAGATAATGTCTATGGCAGTTTCTTGCCTAGTTTTTTTCATAACTGTGCAACAGGATTTTCCAGACATATCAAACCTCCTTTAAATCAGGAAAATATTTCCAGCCACATGTTTAGTTCTGAAAGTTCACATTCCATGACTCAGCAACTGATGCTGGTTTCTGTTAACCATAGGTAAGTTCACAGCACTTAATACATTACCAATTTTACTTACGTACTTCGAAACGATTTATGAAAATGCCAAAGACCTGTTTTTGAACATGTTAAAGCTAAACCAAAAATTTGGCAAGAACATAACAAAGCGAGTTTGGGGGCTCCGATCTTCTTCCCTTTCTGTTTCTCCTACAATTAGCCACAAGCTTCCAGGCCATCAAAATTATAAATTATAATTTGTATTGTAAGTTGTTTTAACTGCATTGTATTTTATAGTTTTAATAATTTTATTGTTTCATAGTTTTTAATACATTATTGTATGCCGCCTAGAGACCTCATGATAGTGGGGCGGCTAAAATTTTTTGTAAATAAATAAAATAAATAGTTGATATTTAATGTCTTAATCCAGATAGTTTCTCAGAGTCTCATTTTTTCAGTAGCATTTTAAAGCAAAATACTGTACTATTATTTGGTTAGGATCTGGATCTGGCCACTGGAATTATAATGTGGTAAATGAGTTTGGCTCAAGAAATCAGAAATCCTTACTTAATGAAATTCAAAATGATAGCTGTTGCCTCTTTCTAGAAGTACAGGATACCTGTTAGGTTTCTTTGTACCCAGAAAGTACTGGTTTCAAGTAGATTCCAGAGGGATTTGGAGTATTTTCCAGCAGGTATGGCAGCCACTTCTATTAAAGCCATGGTCAATCTTTATCTTGGAGAGAGAGGAGACTGAGAAGTCTAACACAACATTTTCTGACAGACTCCACTAGTTTTATGTGGGTTCTTGTCATATTCTGAGCTGAGGGGAATGGAACAAATTTGGAAGCTGGTAGAAATCAAGTGGAAGATGAGGCCATGTGTAAGCACAACAGTCACATAGTCTCACTCTGATGTCTGAGGAAGTGGAGGTAATCCACAAAAGTTCGCATTAAAATATAGCAGCAGTCTTTAAAGTGCCATGTTTTTTACTCTTTTTTGGTTATTGTTTAGTTGTTGTGTTTTCTTGGGGGAGTGTTTGTTTTTTACTGTTTAGAAGTACCCTCAACACAACTGACCTTGTGTTGAGGGAATTACTCAAAACATTATATGTTTTAAATGTTATCAATACATATATATAAAGTTTCAGTTCAGAACTGAACACAAGTACTAGCTCATTATCAAGCCCAATCTGTGGTGGTATTCAACCTTTCGTATTGCAGGAAGCTTTCAGGAACCAGATACAGTACTGGATCCCTCTAGGAACAGAAGGAGCCCTTCTGTTTGTAGAAGGATATGTGGGGATCCAAGCCAATCTTTTAAACCAAATGAAGTAACGCCTCAATAAATCGATTCATGAGGCATTTAGCAAATGTAATACTAAAAACAGTCAGTAATAAAATATGACTAGTGAAACAAGCAGAGTTCAAACCTTAACTTGTGTCCACCCTGATCGGGCACTAATCACAGGTAAGACTCAACCCCTAACTAGTTATGGGAACTCTACATCACTCTTCACTTCCCATCCAGTATGGCCAAGCAAGGGATTGTGGGAGTTGTAGTCCAATTATTCTGGAGGGCCATACAGTCCTCCACCACTGCCATTGAGAGCATTCTTACATACTGTGTCTGTGCTTGGTTCTCCAGCTGCACAGCCACAGAGAGGAAAGTGCTCCACAGGGTCATAACCACAGCCCAGAAGATCATTGGTCACCACTTCCCATCTCTGGAAGAGCTATACAGTTCATGTTGCCTTAAAAAGGCAAATAACATCTTACAGGATTCATCTCATCCTGGACATAGTCTGTTTGTACCACTGCCTTCAGGCAAGAGATATGGAGTAAAAAAAGCAAAACTAAACAGACTAAAAAACAGTTTCTACCCAAGAGCCATAAGCATCTTAAATGCTGCGACCAAATAGTGTTACCTTGGAGAGTTGTGATGGATGTGATGGATGTGTATGAGTGCTTTTAATTCTCTTTACTTTTTAAATGTTTTTTCTTTTCTTTTTAATTCCACCAGGGATAGTACAGTATTCAATTTTGTTGTACTATGTACAATGACAGTAAAGTATCTATCTATCTATCTATCTATCTATCTATCTATCTATCTATCTATCTATCTATCTATCTATCTAAAATTACAGTTAGATGAGTAACCTGTGGTTAATATAAAGCAAATATGGAAGCACCCAATCATCACAGATACAAGAGAGAAGCTCCTTCTCAAACCCTAAAAACTTAAGAAAGAAAGGCATGGAGAACAATTGGTTTGGTGAAGATTTGGACTCATAGAATCATAGAATCATAGAGTTGGAAGAGACCTCAAGGGCCATCTAGTCCAACCCCCTGCCATGCAGGAACCCCCAACACACAGACTCCTGACAGATGGCCATCCAGCCTTTGCTTAAAAACCTCCAAAGAAAGGATGCCATGAGGTCTTTTTCCCAAGCCTATTTTTATCTTCACAGTGTACTATTACAAAGAAAGACACAACCTTGTGTTACCTCCAAATCAAGCACAGAGGAAGGGGACGCTAGCTGCCTTTATTGGTTTACTGCAGTGCTCCCCAACCTTTTTGTCCCCGCGGACCGGGAATTTTTGGTGGGGGTGGGGGTGGGAAGATTTGGGGGTCCGGCGGGAGGCAAAGGGGGGTCAAAGGATGGGGGAGGAGGAGGGGGAGGCACGAGAGCGGCGGCGGCAGCACTCACCGGCTTGGGGCATAGGGTGGGGTGGGGGAGACCCTGGGCAGGTGGGCCATCCTCCTCCGGTGCCGGGCCGGGAGCCAACCTGCTGGCGCCCGCTGCCATGCAGGGGAACCAGGGCGCCAGCAGCGAGACCCGCGTGCGGCTCCTGGCCCCAGCGCCGCGCGCGCGCACCCGCCCAGACGCCCTCGCTGACAGACCACCACCCCTCCGGCCATCCAGCCCTCGCTTGCTGCTTAGGAGGGGGAGGAGGAGGAGGAACCGGAGCAGGAGCAGGAGGCGGCGGCGGCGGCTCGCCGGGTGCCGCGAGGGCGCTCCCCGGTGCGGCCGGGCGGGTGCGCACGTGGGTCTCGCTGCTGGCGCCACGCTTGCTCCTGCTCCTGCTGCTGCCAGCGCCGTGGGCCTCCTCCTCCGCCAGGGAAAGCGAGCAGGGCACCAGCAGCGGGATCCCGGGGGAGGAGGAGGAGGATGGGCGCCTCCGCCTCCTCTTCCCCAGAGGAGAGCAATGGACCAAGCCTCCCTTGGCGGAGCCCAAGCGGCCGCCGCCATCTTCACCAGCGTTTTGGGGCGGACTATTACAAAGAAAGGAGGGAGGCAAAGGCATCCTCCTGTGCTTAGCCTTCCTCCTCCACCGGCCGCCCAAGAACAGGAGGAGGAGGGCAGTGGAGGAAAAGGGGAGGAGCCTCCCGGCCTCCCAGCTGCCCACGGACTTTATTGGGGACCACCGGTTTACTGTACCAACCACAGCAATCAACACAAGACCATGGCAACAAACCACCATGTCTATGTGCAACCCATATGCACAACCTTCCAGTAAAGACAACAGATCTTTGGCAGTTTCCCAGACTTTCTTCTAACCTTCAGGTTTACGGTGGGTCATCACAAGGGGGTGGATGTAACTTGACTGGGAATTAACTCTTTACCTGCCAACTCCACATTCCCTAGAGATCAACGACCTAAGCTACTTGATGCCATGAGAGCCGGGGGCGACTTTTCCGAACAAAAACGTCCCAGCTTTCTGGGTAATTAGCTGGTCCTTTTTCTTTTTCATTTCGGTTTCAGCTGAAGTTATTAAAAATGCCACCACCCACCAGCCAAGCCAGCTCCCGTCGGTTAATAAGAGAAGCAACGCGTTCCCACGCACTGGGAAGGCTCAGAAAGCTTTCTTCTCTGAAATCACTTTCGCGTTGGTCCCTTTTTCTATCGAAAAATGAAAAAAAAAAAATTTTAAACAAAAACACACACAGAGAGAAAAAATAATAAAAATAAAAATCATGAAGTTTAGAAATTTCCCCAAGAAGATCCACGTCTGGCTTTGGTGTGGAAGGAAGGTGTCCTTTCGGGAAAGCCAGCCCGGGGCAGCCCGGTGGTCGGTGGTCGGTGGTGCTGGCTGGCGGTGGAGGTACCGGTGGTGGGCAATCTCCCTGGCCGGTGAGGGAGAAGGAAGCCCCGGAGAGGCGGAAGGAAGCATGCCGGGGCCACTCGAGAAGGACTTACGAAGTCGGGCGGCTGCCTTCTAGAGCCTCCATGTCGCGGGCGCCCACCTCAGCCAGGCGGGCTCGACTCCTCCTGCCCGCCAGAGCCGGAACGCGCCAGGGCCACCAGCGCCGCCTCGCCGGCACATTGCTGCCCGCCGCCGCCGCCGCCGCCGCCGCCACCTCTGGACGAGGGAAGTTCGAACCCGGCTGGCGCGTACAAAAGCGGAGGAAGAAGGCGGGACCAAACGAGAACTTTTGTGGGCGTGAGGAAGTGGGGGCGGAGGGGCGCCCACGAGACGCTCCGGCCAAGCGGCGACCGGGGCGAGACGGTCCTTCCTGTGGGCTTCTCCGGGGGAGGAGGGAAGCGGGGGGACGGGCAAGGTTGCCCACCCCAAATACTCTTGGGTTTGTACAAACGGGACAGTGGGACGCGCAAGGGCCACCGCGCAACCTGTTCCCCGGGGCGGCGGTAGGCGCGCAGGCTGCAGCTGAGCCGCTCAATTACGGTACTCCTTGGCGCGTCGTGTAAACGGAGCCGCCGTCCGGAAGGGAAGCGGGCAAACGGATCGTAGGAAAAGACTTCCCCTGTGAGATCCTGGCTACGTTTACGTTGATGTCGAGGGGACTGAATCGTGCCGCGGGTCTGCCCGGTCCAAGATCGGCCTCACGGACAGAACAGAACGTTCTCTCGATGCTCATTAAACAAATTATACGCGATCTCCTGGAGACAAATGGTTTGGAAGGCTGGAATCGGTTTTTCACGGTTCTAAATTGATTCCAAAGGGACACACTGGTCCAGACTGCGCCTAGGATTCCGCATCTGTGCATTAAAAGCAGAAGGGTCGTGTTAGCATTTTAAAAACGAACCCGTTTCTTCTAAAGGGAACTTCAAATTTCCAGAACTAACATCTGTTTGGTTCACGAACGTGTTATCCTTGGTTGACATGAGGAGGAGGCGAGGAGGCAAAACAGTCTTTGACAAGTGTCTATAAATTTTAAGAAGAGCACAATGCTTCCCATTAACCATAAATGAGATCAGCAGATAATCAGTAGAGCAAAACTGGAATATCTCTATTCCTCGGGATGGGCAGCCCAAAAGTACAAGCCGTCAAACGTTTAAAATGATCCTTTTTAATTATGTTTGCCGTCTGTCTTTTTTTTAATGAAAAGGTGAGATAAAAGTGTAACTAATAGATTCAATTGTTGTTTGTTTTAGTTCTGTGATGCCTGTTTTTCCTAACCTAATACTATAGTATACACCTGTAGTGTGCCAGGGAGAGCAAGGTAGGCTGTATAGCTCAGTGTTGTCCTGTAGAGAAGGTCCCAGATTATGTCCTTGGCCCTTGCCAGCAGAAACCAGATTCAAAGCAATCTGTCACAGAGAGGTGGAAAAAAAAACCCATCACCTTTATTTTTTAAACATTTCTGCAACATGGTAGGCAGGTACAGTACATTAATTAAATTGAAGGTTAACACCTCAGTCCGTGCTAGAGCCAAGGACACCTGACATTGTTATGAGAGTCTGTTTGTTTTCCTGACCTTAAAAATGTAATTAGGCTTTCATTAGATTATTAGTAACATTAGAAGGTTAAGGTGAGAGCCAGCCCAAGACCTTTTGCAGCCTGAAGCAGAATAGCAAACGGCAACAACCACCCACTCGCCTCAAAGGCAGCCAAGTGTTTTTGGCACACAAGGTAGCCATCCCACAAGCATCCCGGCCCTCTTCTTACAGCAAAATGCACCCATAACAAACGACATCAACAACAGTTTGCATGTTTTTGTGACTCATAAAAATCTGCTGCCTGAGGCAGACAACTCAGTCTGCCTACTTGTAAAGGCAGCCCTCACTGAAGTGACACTACAGCACCAATTTGACCTGCCAAATTTTAAGTTAAGGCGGAATACTTAGTAGTGCAAAATAAAATTCCCCAGTTCCACAGTCTTACTCAAAAAAACTCTTGTATGATTATGCGAAAAGCCCCACGTTTTGACTCACATGGAAGATGGTGCGGTATATAAATGAAACAAATAAATTAAATTAATTAAATAAATAAATAAATCTACACCAAATGTTTTATCTTTAATTACATTTATCTTTGATTACATGATTACATAAAAAGATGCTTCTTACTGCCATGTTTTAAGTCTGAAAATTAGATTTTCATTGTTAACTGCTGATGTTTTGTCATGCTTTGGTTAGTAGGGGGAGGGGGATGCAGCCCTTGTGGTTCATCCTGTTTCCCTTCTCTGCTCTACTGTTGTTATTTCCGAAAGTTTCATTTCTTTTAAAGCTATATAGCTTCATTTTTACTGGAGAACTTTGGAGCCAGAAATTTAAAGAGAGATGCTGGCCTTGCCAAACCACACCCTGTCAAGCCAAGTAACAAGTACCGAAAGACGGTCAACCTGTTCTGGCATATGAGGCAGAGAAGCACAACAACAATGCCTTAATAAAAAGCTATCAGCTATTTGATGCAGTAACAAAACATAATCCAGCCACCTCACCCTGCACAATGACAGGGCCAGAGCACTGTATATATATATCAAATTAGCAATATAATTTTTTTAATCTAATGCCTCATGGCTGAATAAAATGTCTAGAAGCAACCATCATGTGGGTTGGAAACAAAATTTCAAAATACGGGTTATATTTATTAATGATGTACTTATGCAAAAATAATTGGGGGAGGGAATGAAAACTACTCATTGGGCCTGAAATCTAATTCTATAACATTGTCCTGTTCAAGGCTGTCATCACCCACAGACATTATGAGGGGAGTTACAAGTTTTGCAATTCTGCCTCATACACACACCAGGTGTGAGGCAGAAGCTTTCTGAGCTTCTTACCTTTCATCCTGGGGAAGCCTTTGGGAACTATGGGTTTAGTTTCTGGACATTACAGGTCCTGGTTATGTTTTCCCAACAAAAACAAGGGAATAGAGTAGAAGTAGGTCTTGCCACCATATCCCCCCCCCCCAATGCTTTATAAATAGAGGAAAGAGACAATAGCTATCTATCAGGGTATCCTTTGACATAGCTCACAAGGACAGTAAACCATATATTGTTTTAACTTTTACCAAATGCTTTGAAAGCCATTGGTGTGAGAAGTCTTTGAGGATAAAAATAGCTGAATGAAAGAGAAGCTCTTGACAGTTTTTTTCTTCCCTGGCTATTTTCAGTTTCATTCATAGGGTCCGACAATTGCTGTTCTCATGGCTATGTAGCAACATCAGTAACATAGGATGACTTTCCAGTGGATTAGACTTCTGTCTGCAGAACCAGAGGTTGGAACTTTGATTCCCCACTGGGCTGGATTCAATCTATAGGATCCCTCCCAGCTTTGCAATTCTCTGATGATGATCTGTAAATTTTGAAACAGTGGCTCAGTTTTAGAGTTCAGAAATCTTTATCACAATTCATTCAGATTAAACAGAATATGATGCCACGTTAAAAAAAAACACTAAATTATATTGAAATACACAGTTGGTCTCTGACAATGATTAAAACAAAGTATTTTTCTTGCTGTACGAGAAAAGATTTTGTCTTACATAGAAAGAGAAATGTGTGATGGTCATGCTAGAGTCTGAAAAGGTGGAGGCACTCATATTGCAAATATCACTGACTGTTGGAACACACCGAAGAATTTAAGGAAAAAAACAGCTTTGCTTTGTCAACTACACTAAAATCTTTGGCTGCGTGGATCATGAGAAGCTATGGCTATTTTGAAAGAAATCAGTGTCCTTCAGCACTTGATTGGTCTTATGGGCAATGTGTATTGTAAGCCAAAAGCTACTGTAGGACACAATATGGTGAGACAGAATAGTCTCCTTTACACAAAGGTGTCAGACAAGGGCACATTTTATCCCCTTATCTCTTCAAGAGACCTCCTTGAAGAGGTAAGGGCAAAGCCACACTAATTTAGATAAGAGTGGAGGGGCAACTGGTGGATGAAATGTATGTGGTTTCACAAAAAGCTCAGAGAAGACCTGAAAACAAAGAAACAAAAATACATATCTTGGAAGCAGAAGGAAGGCCAGGCTACAAAAGACAAGTACAAAGAGGTAGTAAACAATTTCAGGGATGGTATTAAGAAGGCAAAAGCTGAGAATGGACTGAGTTTAACAAGAGATTCTGAAAGCAACAACAGAAAAATTATACTTTAGGATGAATTAACAGAAGTATAGTCTCCAAATCCCACGAGGTACTAGTCCCTCTCTATTCAGCACTGGTTTTGTGTGTGTTGTGTCGTTACAGTTGTTACCAACTCTTTGTGACCCCATGTCCATGGAGTTTTCTTGGCAGGAATACTGGAGTGGTTTGGTTAGGCCTCATCTAAAGTACAGTGCTGTGTCCAGTTCTTGACACCACCATTAAAGAAGGATGCCAAGAGACAGAACCAACTTCAGAGGAGGGCAACAAGGATGTTTAAAGAGTTGGAAAACAAGCCCTATGGGGAAAGCCTGAAAGAACTGAAAATGTCTAGCGTTGAAAAAAGAAGACTGAAGGGAGATACGACAGCACTTTTCATATACTGTACTTGAAAGGTACTCATGTACATGAAGGGTATGATCTGTTCGCAATCATCCCCTAGTGCAAGACATGTAATAATGGGCTCAAACTACAGCAAGGCAGATTTAGGCTGAATATCAAGAAAAGCAGTATCACAATGAAACCAATTATCACAGGAGGTGGTGAAAGCTCCAACGTTGGAGGCATTCAAAAAAATGTTGGACAACCATTTCACAGATCTGCTTTGACTTAGATTTCTGAAGAGAACACCATCTTACTAGTAGAAAGAATCAATGAATTTAATCAACTATTAGAAACAAGTGCCAAAGAAGGAGGGCAGGCAGACATTGAGAAGACAAAAATTGTGACTACAGAAGAACTAGACAATTTTATGTTGACAATGCAGAAATTGAAATACAGTGATGACAGGTTTTGCAGATGTTAATTTGGTTGTCAATCCAAATGATAACATAGCCTGTCCAACCATTAAGACTTCTATGTTGTCCTCTTCAAAACAGCCCACTGGATGTATTATAATACTTGATCATACAAAAATTGCACTTCTGTACTGTTTGTGGGGCCTCTCAGGAACTAAACATATCCCAGAAATGTTTGGTCAGTGCTGATCAATTCCTCTGTACATTTCTTGGACAGAAAGGATATCATGTTTCCCTTTGCAATAAAGTGAAGTGAAGAGTTCTTCTAGAGATGAAGAGATGGTATCTCTATTAATAGAAATGATTATAATTTGTGGTTCGAGAAAGGACCATTTGGGTCATTTTGCTCATCAACAAGTATGCAGTGTAACTCTTCTGGATAGGAAGGATTACCTGGCAGCACGCTGTTGCCCATGAGATGCTTGAATGTGCACACAAGGCCTTCCACTCTTCAAGGAGGCTTCTTTTATGTCCTCCATCTTTTTCTCTGTCAGCATACTTGGTAGATTTTATTCTGGACTGCCACTGGCGTTCCCCCCGCCACAAACCAAAGGGGAAGGGACTTATTTTGCTATTATCCTCTTGACTGATGAGAGGAAATTTGGGGGATAATCCTGTGAAAATGTCCCAAAACTTAGTTAAGATGCCCTTTAAAAGTAATGTTTGGAACCAACCTTTGAAATTAAGCATTACTCTTATAAAGTAACTTCTTTCCTCTGCCCATTCCTACCCCTGGAGTTTAATTTTGTAACACTCTACATAAACAAATAATTAATTAGCTAAAGGCATCCATTAATTGAATTTCAGTATTTTCAGTTCTGTCACAGTGACACAGTCCCCAAGGCCAAACAAGTTACTTTTGCACCCGAGTGGGGAAGAGGAATGGGGATGGGGAGAATCCTGAAAGCAAATGTGCAACTGTCATACATAAATAACTAGCAGTTTCATAACTTTTCATAGTACTCCAGATTTGCTGCTCAAGGTAGCGGTCTCATTCTGCCTAATGATAGGGCCGGACCTGCTTATATAACCTAATTCAGGAATGCTGGTCTGTCGTTTAAAAAGGCATTCGTAAAACTTTGTAATCCTTGTTTCAAAATAAGAAAAACTCTGAAACATCAGTAAACAGCAACAACAAAAAAGAAGACCCATATGCTCTGTCACTGCTTGTTTGCCCGTGTTCAGATACTTCCCCCAAAACATTCCTGCTTTCTTCAGTTTCTTGAAACATTTAAAGTGATTTGGCATCTGCCTATTGTTACAAAGTGACTAAAATGTTTAAAAGTCTTATTTTCTCTTTAAAATGAACAGATTAAAATTAAAGGAACCAGGAAACAAGATTTATGCCTCACTATTTAAGCGAGGAAGTGAATTTGGCTGTTGTTGTAGAAAACAGAAGAGGTGGCAGGAAACAAACTATAGACAAGCTTGTGTTGTTTGCCATCTTCTTTTGGAAAGTAATGTGGTGGAAGAATGCAAGTGGGAGACATCTGGACCCTCTCTGCATAAAACAGGATTGTTCCTTTGACTGGGAGATGCTGCATCTGTGGGCGCTTTTACATAACCCCTAAAATCTGAGGCATAGGACTCCCAGATGTGGAGCTTAAAATTGTTTTCCCACCAGCTGCACATTTTTTAAAAAATTAAGTACGACCACACCCACCTAAGCGCGCCCTAGCGCATTTTAAAAGTACCTGGTCTTTTAAAAAAATTCTGATGTGGATTGTAAAGCAGTGAGTGCCCGGCTGCCTCGCCTTCTGTTTCATTTTTTTGCCCTCCGCCCCTTTAAGAGACTGGAATGGTTCCGGGGCTGCTCCCGACTGGCAGAAGGAGGTGAGCCTGCATTATTTTCTCCCTTTTTTCTCCCTCCCCTCACACAGACAGGAGCAATGGTGTGTGGAAGGGTGGGAACACAGCAAGAGGAGCAAACCCCCATGATCTCTGGTCCGAATTTAAGTTGCCAGCAGATCTTAGGGGTCGTGCAAAAGCACCCAGTGCTGCACTTGATATCTGAAGTATTTGTATCAGTTTGATACCACTTTATCTGTTATAGCTGCATCCTAAGGAATTACGCCATATACAGTTCTGTGAGATATTTATAGTTCCTTGCTGTCATTTCAGAGAAGTGCATTAGAGCTCTCTAGCAAGAATTCTAAGTGCCTCACCAAACCACAAATCATAGAATTTTTCAAGACAGATTAATGACAGCTCAAGTTTCAGTCTCAGTTTTGTCCATAAATAACCATTTGAGAAATTATCATAATGCCTTTTAGAAACATTGTTAGTAGACACTTGGTTTTTCTACCCCACCTTCATGGCCTCTGGATATCACACATCCACAAGGGGTAGCGATAGGCCTGCGACCATGCCAAGTGGAGGGCAAAAACCAGAATAGTAGATCCCACCACCAAGTGGGACAAATGTTTAGAAAAAGAAGAAGAGGATCGTGGCAAGCTTAGGGACTCTGTTGCACATGCCTACAAATGTCCACGTAAAGAGACCTAAATGCTAGCACCTCTTTTCAACCTCATCCCACAACAACTGGTCATCCCAATAATAAACACATTTGAGTTCCCTGTATCCTAGAACAAAACTATCAATGTAATTGTTAGGCCAGCAAAGCCATGTTATAATTACTTATTCAGAGTGTTTCATGGAGCTTACACCCTGGTTTTAAGATTGCAGCATAAATATTGTCTTAAACATGGTATCTGAAGAACAATCAGTGTTAACAGTCAGTATTATAGCACTGAAGCTAACACAAGATGTATAGACTGTTACACAGTAGAGTTCTGTGCAGTGTTAATGTAGGTAATGATCTTGATATAACAAGAGGTTGCAACAGCTGGGCCTCTTCACTCTTGAACGACGGCATCTAAGAGGTAACCTGATTGAAGTTTATAAAATCATACACCGTGTGGACAAAGTAGATAAGGAAAAACTGTTTCCCTATTGCACAACACTAGAACTAGGGGGCACTCCATGAAACTTTTGGGTGCTAGATCTCAAACAAATAAGAGAAAGTACTTTTTCACTCAGAGGATCACTGGTCACTGCCAAAAGAAGTCAGCCTTGGCAGCTTTAAGAAAGGATTAGACAAGTTCATGGAGAACAAGGGTATCAATGGCTATCATTATGGATGCCTAAGGACAACCTCCAGGTTGAAGAGATAGGCAGGATATCTCTCAATGACATTTGCAGGGAATCTTAAGCAGGTGAAGACATCTGCTTGGGAATACCCTGAAGCAAATGGTGAGCCTCTGTGTGAGACCAAATGCTGGACTGGATGGGCTGCGACCTGTTCCAGCAAGGCTGTTCTTATGTTCTTATGTAACAGTGCTTGGATTGTTTTGAGATGTACACGCCTTCACAGTCATTTATCTGTGATTACTCTCTCAGCTACAGGTTTGATTCCAGAGATTATTTGGGTAAAATCAAGTGGGTAAAATTATTTGGGTATAATCAAGATTTTATCAAACCCTTCCTCCTTTCTTCTCATATTTTAAGCTCTGGACAGTTTTTATAGGTATGAACAGCTACTGGATATGATGTTCTGTTTAGAAACTGTGCAGAGCAAAGCTGGTATCACCATGAATGCACATTCCTCTAGGACAGTGTTGGCAAAGTTATGGCATGGATGCCAAAGGTGGCACTCAGAGCCCTTTCTGTGGGCACCTGACATTGCCCCTTCACTGCCACCTGTATTCAAGTTAAATTGCTGTAGTGGGTTTTGAATCACAGTTTGGAGACTCGGTCTCTCAAAGGTTTGCCATCACTTTTCTAGGCTCTAGACCAGAGGTTCTCAACTTGTGGGTCCCCAGATGTTCCTGAACTGCAACTCCCAGAAATCCTGGCCAGCTCAGCTAGTCATGAAGACTTCTGGGAGTTGCAGTCCAGGAACATTTGGGGACCCACAGGTTGAGAACCACTGATCTAGACAAATATTAATGTTCTAGACAAATATTAATTTACAGGGGTCTCTGGGGTGTTTTTAAAAGGCTAATACAATATGAAAAGGCAAATTTGATTCATATACTACAAACCACTCTTTCTTTCCCCTTTTTGAGTACTTAATTTAGTAGAAAACATTGTACTTCATGCAAGTAAATCACACTATGAATGAATGAAGCATCATTGTTTTATTCCGTGTCCTGCTCGTTAGGGCATTTGCCCAGGTTTGTTCTCAAAAACATGATTGAGATGAGTCTGAACATACGCTGTTGAAGCCCCATGAAGTCAGCAATTCTCTGCACGCTCCCCAAATGCTAAGAGTAGACCCAGCAAAGCTATCTAAGAATGTGCAAGTATTTTAAAATGTGATTCGGATGAAATCAGTATTTTTGATCTGCTTATTCCTTTTCCCAAAAGAGCTGTGCCTCCCTGGAAAACAGCACATATCAGGTCAAGTACATTGAGAAGACACACGAGCAACTTGGCATATCTGTATGATTAATTTTCTGCAGACATATGTTATCTGAAGCGTGTTGCCTTCTGTTTTTCTCCTGGAGGCTGAGTCCAACTGAGTTCCTGCTGCTGATTCCCTCTACCCGCCTGCTTTGATGAGTTTCCTGCTTTTCAGCATTTCATCAGATTTTCCTTTGACATTACAGTAGAACAGAAAGTAGCACTAAAACACAACAATGACAGCAGAAGAACAATCCTGGAAAGCAGCTGACCCTATTCTTGAAAAGCCTCTGAAGGCCTCTACCTGGTGGTGAAAGTCATACAGAAATAGATGACAAGTTTTTGTTTGAGGGATTATTCCAGAAGTCCCTGTTTTGTGCATAGAACAATCTCACTTCTTCCATAACTATCTGAAGCAGGGCCTCACCATCCCGTTTCAGCACATTAGTAGACTCAAGTAAAGACAAAAAATACTCTGATAAAGGTACTTTATTTTATAGATCTATATTCTCAACCATTAACACTTCAGAAACAGATGTTGACATCCGTCATCTTCACAACCCTCTGATTAGGAATCTGGATTCTTTGGAAGCAGATTCTCACACGTTTGGAGCAGTTGCGTTCTTTCACAGTGATTATACTAATAATTTCTGGTGAGTTTTAAGGATATTAAAGATGGCACTTGCATTGCTGGCAAAAAATAAGAGCAATAATAATAATTCCATTAGTTCTTGAAAACTGCAATAATACTGCTGAACATAAATTTTGCTACTACAGTAATGATGAAAGGAAAAAATTTACAAAAATGAAAAATTAAGGAAAAATGAATTACATATCTTATTACAGAGGAATTGATGGGAAGTGAATCCTCAGCAATGGTTATAAAATGCCTGTATGAACTCAAAGGAACTTTCCCTGAATAGGACTTCTCTAACCTTCTGCACAGGCAGAAGAAAATGCAAGGTCCTTTGTTGCCTCAATAATGCAAATAATTCATTGCATTGCCCACTGTGAACACTTTGTTGTCTTTGCAAACAGGTCAGAAAAAAGCAGGGAAATACTGTCTAGTTCCTTTTAGTGGCCAGTTCTGATACTAGACCTTTCAAATACAAATGACCCCCCCCAAAAAGGGGGGGGGTCCCTTGCCACTGAGGATTGACAAGAGAACACCATAATGTGTTGTTTTAAATTGTTTCTGAAAATACCTCAAAACATTCCTCAAACATAATTTTTCAGTGTAACTACAAAATATGAATGCATTAAAACTAATAAAATAACTTAGCAGTTACTTGTTACATTATTTTACTGTAATTATGTTACTAATTGTTATACTAGTAATTATTCAGAGGTTGTTAGTAATCGATAGCCATGTTATTTGTAACTTGTCACTCCTGAGCAATGGGGGGGGGAGACTTTCTAAATACAAAAGAATTTAACTTGATAATTTCTTAAGAAGAGAAACTTGTACGATCACTGTGCCACACATTAAAATTCACAACATCCCACTGTACTTTTTTTTTAAATTAGGCAATGACTCACACACTTAACGTTTCAACAATTTTCTGGTTGCTAGGGTACCTGTAATCTGTGTGACATCTCAAGTTCCCGTTAAAAAGAATTTTAGGTTTTGGGATGTAAGGAACAAAAAGCTTCACATTTATTGCCTTCATAAATACCTCCTTTTAGTATTTAATTATGCAAAGCAGTTTGACATTTTAAAAATCTTCATGTAAAACAGGTCTGTAGAGTTCAAAATCTACACTACATAACTTATATGGTATAGATTTTCCCCCTCGGTGTGAATTATCCTTCCTTATTTTTCACTTGCAGCCTGGAAGTTCCTCGTCAGTTTTCATGGACTTCAAGTTTCTCTCGCCTTTTAACATGATCCAGGACAAAGTAACAAACCCTATCATTTCTTACATACAACATATTTATCTTGCATTACAGGAGGTTAAAGCAAAATCCAGCTTGAGTTAAATACATATCTGCTACACATTTTTTCATAGGTGTGCACTAGGGGTGTTTTTGATATTGAAATCAGTGGATCTTTCAAGTGCTTAACATTGGAGGGATTGGACCTTCAGTATTCTGAACATTGCGTTTGAGTCTAAAATGCTGGTCATTAGCCTTAAAATAGTTAACCACAGGATGCCTGCAGGACAGGCTCTTCTCCCATAAGCCTTTGTTATTTTCACAGGTCATTAAAGAAAGGTCTTCACTGAAGTGTTACCAAAAGAACTATACCCTGATGGATATACAAGAGAGAGTCTGTCTGCTATAGACATTTTGATTCCAATCTCGCCCGATTTCAGAAGCTAAGCAGGGTTGGCCCTGGTTAGTACTTGGATGGGAGACCACTAGGGAATACCAGGCACTGTAGGCACCTGGAGTAGGAACTGGCAAACCACGCCAGTACTCCTGTCAAAAAAACTCCATGAACATGAGGTTACAAAGAGTTGGTCACGACTCTAATGACACAACACAACACACAAAACCCTATTTATTTATTTATTTATTTATTTATTTATTTATTTATTTATTTATTTATTTATTTATTTATTTGACTTTTATACCACCCAAGACCAAGGGCTATTCTGGGCAGTTTGCAGCATGTGGTAACAAACAAAGGAATACATTTTAAAAACCAAAATACAAGGTACATAATAAAATAAAATATACATAAATCAACAACAAAAAACTAAAATCAAGCTAAAATCAAGCTAAAAATGGCAAGAGATTTGATAAAATGGGGGAGGGGGAGAGATGAGAAGAAAAATGGTTTAAAAAATAGTGCCTTGCTAAATGTTTGAAGAATCAGGGAACGCCATTCTAGAGAACCAGGTCTTCAATAGTTTTTTAAAAGTTTGAAGCGAGGGTGCCAGCCAAATTTCAGGGGGTAGATGGTTCCATAACTTGGGAGCAACCACTGAGAAGGCCCTACTCCTTGTTGCAACGTTCCGGGCCTCCCTCAGGGTTGGGACTCCCAGGTGTCCTGCCTGGCTGGCACGGGTGATCCTGGCAGTTCTTTTTGGGAGGAGCTGCTCTGTCAGATACTGAGGTCCCAAACCGTCTAGGGCAGGGGTCTGCAACCTTTAAGACATAAAGAGCCACTTGGACCCGTTTCCGACGGGGAAAAAAATCCTGGGAGCCACAAAACCATTGTGACATTTAAAACAAATGACTTTTTCACTTAAAAATGTTTGTCAGCTCTATTTTCAGCAGTCCTATGGGAAATTTGTATAAAGGAAAATTTGCTGAACATAATTTCATTTGGAACAAATCAATTCCTTTATACGAGGTACCACTGTATTTCTGCAGGGGGGCGTGTCGGGAGAAGACCAGAGCACCCCCACTAAATCAAAATGTGTGTGTGTGTGGATCTTGTAGTAGCAGCAGCACCACTTCCACCTGCCACAGCCAAGGGGGTGGGGTGGAAGGCTCGTGGGCTTTGTAGTCCCACCGACCCTGGAGGGGCCCCCTGAGCAGGACCACGAGAGTGGAGCATGGGGGCCTCTTTGTGGGTGGGTGGGGGTGGGGTGGGCGCTGCTGCCCCCTGCTCCAAAGGAAGGGCCCCACCAAGGGCACATCTTGTGGCAGGGAGTTCCACTCGCCCTCGCCGCCGCCACAGAAGTCCTCACCTCATCCCACCCGTCCTTCCAGGCCAGGGGGTCCTTCCGGAAGTGGATGCCGTGGACGTTGACGTGGGCCTCCCCGCCAGCATTCACGGCCCAGACCACGTTGTCGGCCAGGCTGGCCCCTCGGGCCACCCCGTGAAGGGCACGAGCCACCACCAGCAGCAGCGCCAGCAGGCGGCAACCCAGAGCCGATCCCCTCCCCCCTCCCCCACCGCATCGCAGCACCTCAGCCCGGGACGTTCTTGGTTGCTCAAGGCCGGAGGTCTCCGCTCCGCTGGGGGACTCTGCGGCCGTCGAGTTCAAGCGGGGAGGAGGGTCGACACGCCGGCCCCGCTGCTGGTGCCCTCCCCCCTGGTGCCGCCGGCCACACTTCTCTCGGCAGTGAACACAGCCGGGCTGTGTTCAGCTCCTGGGAAGCCGCAAAAGGAAGCCGCACCACACACACACACACACACACACACACACACACACACACACACACACACACACACACACACACACACACACACACACACACACACACACGTCGCTTCTTCCCCCTCCCACCAAACCCCCAAGCCGGCCGCATAATTGCTCCAAATGGAAGGGAAAGCAATCTGTACACGCTTGGAAAAAAAAACTCCTTTCATAGTCCTTTAACGAACCTGGCTAGTAGCTGGCTGGATAGCTCTGTGAGTTTGATGCTGGAGGTTCAGCAAAGCTGGTGTGAGGAACTGGCGTGTGATTACCAGCATGGCATACTGAACTGACTATGGCTCTTGAAACTTCACAGCTAAATTGGGCTTTGATCTTTGGTCTAAAACTCCGCTTTGAGAGGCGCGCCTCACCTCCTCCCCGGCGGCCTCCTCCCTAACCGCCGCCGACCGACCCGCCTGAAGCAAGCAAGCTGGGGAGCCCAATCAGAGGCCACGCAGGCAGGATGACGGGAGGGGTGGTGGCCGCAGGGCAGGCTGGGAAGCGAGGCCTGGGGTGGGGGGGAAGAGAGAGAGAGAGAGGGAGGGAGGGAGAGAGGGGGGGCTGGGGAAAGGGAAGGGTATGGGTGTGTCTCTTTTTTCTCCCTCCGTCCCCAGGCCCCCCTGCGGGCCTCTTCCTCCCCCCCCCATCACCACCAACACCAGAGTGCCGGATCTGCTGGATAAGGGCAGCAGCGGCGGCGGCGGGGATGGGTGGGTGGGGTTGGGCGGCCTCGAGGGTTGTGGGGTGGGGGGGCGCCTTTCGGGATCAGCCCGGGGGAGCCGCGGCAAAGGTTCCAAAGAGCCGCATGTGGCTCCGGAGCCGCGGGTTGCCGACCCCCGGTCTAGGGCTTTGTATGTTAACATCAAAACCTTGAAGTCAATGTGGTAGCGTACCGACAACCAGTGCAGGGCTGCCAGCACGGGGGGTAATATGTTGGTGCCTTCTTTGCCCCATTAGAAGTCTGACAGCTGCAATCTCCGCATTAACCTCAAGGGCAGCCCCACGTAGAGAGCACTACAGTAGTCTATTCTCGAGATTACAAGTGCATGAACCAGCGTAGTTAACGCCCTGATGTCAAGGAGGGCCCGCAGCTGGGCAATTCTCTGCAGTTGGTAATGAGCGGAACGGATCACTGACGCCACCTGGGTTTCCATGGTAAGCGCCAGGTCCAGTAAGACACCCAAACTGCGGACCCCATCCTTCGCGGAGAGAGTCACCCCCCAAAAAAAAGTGAGGGAGTTCCCCAGCCCACAGACACCAGGGGGCCCCACACGCAGGATCTCCGTCTTGCCCGGGTTCAACCTCACCCTATTAGCCCCCATCCAATCCGAGACGGCCACCAGGCAGCACTCAAAGGATGGAACGGCATCCACTGCAGAAGATGGAAAGAAGATGGAAACCCTAATCTTGGGAGATTCATTTCACCCATTGTTTGAAGACATTCTGTTGCTATATAAAAACTGTCTTGCTTCCAAGACCCCCAAATTTTGTATGATCTCCTATTTTGGATATGAGACCCACCCATTGTGTGTTAACTGGCACCATTATGTGTTGCTTCTACAAATTATGTTAATGGTTGTAAGCTGTCTTGGGTATTGGTATGCAATGGAGAAGAGGTAAGAAATGTTTGTGTTGGTTTTTTAAAAATGCAGAACAAATAAATCATACTTCCTTGTAATGCAAGATGTAGTGTGATATAAAAGCTGGACAACAGAGTAGGGTGAACAAAGAAAGAATACAATGTACAGTAAGATGTTGAAGGAAAGGTGACCAAATAGTCAAACAAGTGGGTTGTATAACAAATCAAACCCAAATTCTTACCAAGAGCAATTTGGGATCTCACAAATGATTGAACTTAGAATATGGTGCTTTAGGCATACCATGAGAAGACAAGACTCACTGAAAAATACAATATTGATAAGGAAAGTTAAAATATTGTGTATGGAAGGGAAGAGCTATCACTAGATGGATTGGCTAAATAAAGGGAACCACAGCCTTTAATCCCTAAGTAGGGGTGTTAAAATAGTAATAGGATATTCTAGTCATTGGCCAAAATCCTGCTGAGTTTTTACATCAGCATAACATAATTAGCGTAAGTCTCATTAGCTAACTGAGACAAATTAAAAAGTTAAGGTATGTATTTGTTGTCATGAACCATCTTTTAGGGCTTAGTACCATTGTACCAAGTAGACTGAGAGATAATTGCTTTTGGATTCCAAAATCCAAAACCTTTGTATCAGTGTGTGCATCTTCACTGCCACTATCTCAGTCTCCCCTTGGTGACGGCCACATCCACCATGCCCTCCCTGCTGCTGCTCCACCTCAACCTCCTTTCCACCTCTGCTTTCTCTGATGTCAGTTTTTATTGTCAGTGAGATCGAGCCTTAAGTGTATAACAGCATGTGCTTCTATTAACATCACTCTTAGGAATTCACCAACAAGCCTGTGTATGTTATGTTCCTTAGTCTTTGTGTTGTAAACAGTGATACAAAATAAATCTGTCATCTTTTTGAAAACTTCTGCCAAAGGAGGCAGAAACTTCAAATCCATAAAAACCCATGAAATTGATTTTTTAATTTAAAAATACCACAGTACATTTTGCTTTTGCTCAAAAGGACAATAACAGCTAATACTCTAAAAACTGATAGACTTAAGTTTCCCTTAAATATTTTTTCCAGTGATCCATCACTGATTGGTCAGCTTTGAGCTGTGACATACTCTGGAAAAGAATAGTAACTTTTATGGCATAGTTCTGAAATTAGAGGGCACCTCTCAGGTCTCCTTAAACCAATAATAAAGTCCAAATTGATTTAATCACTAGAAAGGCACTGTTTTGATGGAGTAGTCATGTGAGTTCAAAAAAAAAAGGGGGGGGAGGACAAATGCTATTTCTAGGCTATTTTATACTTAACAGAAGGGTAGTCTCCAGATCCTGTGAAGTACTAGTTCTACCCTATTTGACAGTGGTTAGACTTCATCTTGTGTGCCATGTCCCATTTTGGACACCACACTTTAAGAAGGATGTGGATAAACTAGAACAGGTCAGAGGAGGGCAACAAGAATGTTCAGAGGACTGGAAGAAAGGCCCTTGGTGATAAAAATGAAAAAACCAGGCATATTTGGACTTGAGAAAAGAGGCATGAGGGGAGTTATGATAACACCTTTTCACATTCTTGAAGGACTGTCATACAGAGAGTGCGAGGATCTGTTCTCACTCATCACAGAGTACAGGATGCATAATAATGGGCTCAAGGTACAGGAAGACTGATGGCCTTATAAACCCCTTCCTGCTCTGTTAATCTATGATGTTATTATTCTCTTGGGGTGAAGGAACAGTCCAGTGACGTCAGAAAGGCTAAGAACCTTTTTTATCACCTAAGCCTTCCATCAGAAACAGCTTGATGGCACATAGCAACAAGACTTGGTTGACTACAGCCCACATTCTCAGAGGCAATAGGTGGCATCACAGGTATGACCAGACATAGAAGTAGGATGATTGCATACCGTAAGGTAATGTAAGTGCAAAAACTGATGGTGTCAATTACCTTATTTACAGTGGCCTCTTGCTGATAACAGAAGCATCCTGGCAGCAATCAAACCACTTTACACTTCTGTGACAAGAATCCTTTGATTCTCTTATATCTTTGGGTGCTTTGCTTCCTCCTCAGTTTCCCTTCAAATTTATTTATTTATTTATTTATTTATTTATTTGTATACCACTGCCGGTAGTCCCAGACTCTGGGCAGTTTAATTACATAAAACAACACATAACAAAATTTCATATCAAAAGAAAACACAACAATAATACAAAGAGAGCAAACAAAATAGATAAATAAATACCCGGCAAGAAGCACAAAAATTCCTTTCATCTAACCTCTATTTTACAGATTCTTCCTAGAGTAGGGAAAAGGAAGTCAAGGGACTGATTTAAATCAATGAAAACACTTTAACATAATTTACCAGTTTGAACAAAGAGAGCTTTAGAGCAGTAGTATGCACCATTATTTTCTTGAACTGCAGTTTTAGGGCTTGTAGCTAAATCTTGTAGCTAGTATACAGCCAACCGGAATCTTGTAGCTAGTATACAGCCAACCGGAATCTAAAGAGTAACAACCATTGAAAATGTAAGCTTTTTCTTAGAATTTCTCTTAGATTTCTCACACCAGTAATGTCTGCAATGTACCAGCCAGTTTTTTGAGATCTGTCTAGTAGCCCAAAAGCACTGCCAACGATTTTACTGTACAACTGAAACAAAACTGAGCGGCCGGCAAAAGTTAAAAAAACAAAAAGCCAACCGGCCCACACTACATCTGTAGTGTGGGCCATGTGGTTGGCAGTAATAAAAAATACAATAAAAATAAATAAAATAAAAAAGGAGCACCAACCCGGCCCCAGGGGTGGCCGGGATGGCTCCCTAAAATAAAGAAGGAATATAAAAACTAAAACCAGTGCCAACCTGGCCCCAGGGGCTGCATGGTCGGCACTTGAAAAACAAAAACAAAATTTTTAAAAAGGAGCACCGACCCAGCCGCAGGGGTGGCCAGGTTGGTGCCCTAAAATAAAGAAAAAATATAAAAAAATAAAACCAGCACTGACCCGGCTCCAGGGGCCGCACAGCTGGCACTTGAAAAACAACAACAAGGTGCTGGCCCCAGGCCAGCACCTCAAAAAGCCCCTGCCACAGGGCCGAGGATCGCCCCGCCGCCGCTGCCGCCGCTGCCCAATAAGGATAATGTGCTGATGATTGAAGATGATGATGAGGATATGGATGATGAGGATGAGGATGCTGCCAGTCCAGTTTGTGCAGTTGTTATCAACATCTGTGTTTTTTTAATTATTATTTTTGAATGTTTTTTCCCGCCCACGTGCTGTCAAATGGATTAAATCGCGCAAAGCGGGAAACAATGAATAACAAACAAAATGAACCAACAAAACAAATATTTGGGGGGGGATGTTAAAAAGGAAATGAACCAAACCAAAACCTAAAACAAAACAAACCAAAATGAATTGCCATTTTTTCAGTCCATGCCTATCTCTAGTTATAATACCTGATATAATAAAATAAACCAGAGACTAAATGTTAGAGGCTGCTGGAACACATACATGCTAGAGATTCAAGAGGAAAAATCTGCTCAGAGACCTTTCTGTTTCATTGTCTAGGCCCGGGACTATCAATCAAAATATATTTTATATAAGAACCTAAGAACATAAGAAGAGCCATGCTGGATCAGGCCAAAGGCCCATCTATTCCAGTTTCCTGTATCTCAGAGTGACCCCACCAAATGCATCTGGGAGTGAATGAGACTAGATATCTGTCTTCTGATACCACTCCCCTGCATCTGTCCCTTGAAGTACCCTGGTTTTAACCCTGGAGATTACACATCTCCATCATAGTTTGTAACCTGTGATGGAGATGTTACAAACCATGATGGAGATGTGTAATCTCAAGTCTTAAAACCAGGGCCTCAAAAATCTGCACTTTTACTACCTTTGTATTTAGTAAGAATATTTTCTTATTTTGTTTATTTGAAATCTCTAAAGCAGCTCTACTCCAACTGCAGGCACCCAAGAAACTTACCAGCTCTCACTTCCTTCCTTCATACCCAGACTCCAAATGGCTGATGCTGACCTTGCTCAGGGAAAAGGATCAGTGTGGCTCCACCCCCCACACTTCCTTTGTTTGAGGAAGCTTCCAGCTGCTTCCTTTGTTTGAATAGAGATGGCTCTTTGCAGTTTAAATTAGCAGCTTAAATTATCAGAGGCCTCTAAAGCAGTTCTACTCCAACTGCAAGAACCCCAGAAACTTACCAGCACTCACTTCCTTCTGTTTTTTGTTTGTTGTTTTGTTTGTTTTTTTGGCTCTCCTCAGCAGCAGCTCTGCTTGGGAACAAATAAACTTGTTATAACCTATAAGTAACTTTTGAAATCAGTGAATTAAAAACACAACAAAGAGAAGAAAGAAAAACAAAAGGACAGTTGACCTTGAATAAAAAGTTCCCTGCAAAATTTTGCATTGCGGTATCTGTCTTGGTTTGGTATGTTAAAATGTTGAATTGTGTCATAGGTTCTTCAGTTCCCACAACCTCCACTGATGTTTTAGATATGCCTGTTATGAATATTTCATTGGTTAAATGGCAGGTGGCTGTTTTACACACACACACACACACACACACACACACACACACACACACACACACACACACACACACATTTATTTAATTGATAGTCTTACTTGTGAGTGTTCATGTATCACATTCTCAATGTTTGTTTGCCATGGTTGCCATGGCTATTTGTCCCTCTGCTCATGCTGTAATATTGTAAATTGTACCCAGAATGGAAACTATCAGTTTAGAATAATAAAAATTAATTCTGTCTGAAAAATAATTAAATCTGTTTAGGGGGGAAACAATTCCGTCTGGAAAAAAATTAACTGCCCATGCATAGAATATGTGTAAGCAATGTCAAGTTGTTCCAAGCAGACAAAGAATATATCTCAGCAGTAGGTGTCATTGAGGTCTGTTAGTTTAACACAGCTTGTGCTGGAACACAGTAACCTCCCATTGTGTGTCTGAAAGATTCCCCCCTCCCGACTCTATTTTACCCCAAAGAAAACAATGAGCTTGCATTGGGAAACAAAATCAGACATAATGGGTCCTATCAGAACTCTTTTTTTTACTAGAAGCTTGTGTGTGTGTGTGTGTGTGTGTGTGTGTGTGTGTGTGTGTGTGTGTGTGTGTGTGTGTGTTTTGATGGAATCACATTTTTCCTGTGGCCAAGGACCTTTCACTGCCCTGTTGGTTCAAAAGCAAACTCTAAATCGCCTGCTTTTCCCTTTCCCTTACTGCATTCATTAGGACTGACAGTGGTCCTCCCGCTCTTTCGCGGGGCCCACAGTACCCTGAAAGGGCTTGAGGGATGGGGGCCCACAGTCCCCTGAAAGGGCTTGAGGGATGGGGAAAGGTTTTAAAAGCTGGGGGCTTTTAAACCTTCCCCCACTTCCCTGAGCCCCGGGCTCCAGCTGACTGGCACAGGGGTGGGGAAACAAAAGGTTTTTCTCCCCCTCAATGCCAATCAGCTGGATCCCCGGGCTTGCCTCCATGGAGGCATCGCATGCCTCTTCTCCCCACCCCCTTGGGGTGCTGGGAAGCAGTGCACGGTCTTTAAAAGGCTTTCAGCTATGGAGCCAAGCGCTTGGCTCTGCGGCAGAAAGCCCTTTTTAAACATTGCGTGCCACACCCCAGCACCCACCCCTGGCCAGTGCTATATATTCTAAATCGCCTACTTTTCTCTTTCCCTCATTGCATTCAATAGGATTTAAATTACACCTGCTTATATGTAAACAGGAAAGCACACAGAATTAGAGGGTGACCATACACAGACCCAAGCTGTTCAACTATAACATAAGAACATTAGAAGAGCCTTGCTGGAACAGGTCACAGCCCATCCAGTCCAGCATTCTGTCTCACACAGCGGTTCACCATTTGCTTCTGGGTTTTCCCAAGCAGATGTCTTCACCTATTTAAGATTCCCCACAAATGGCATAGAGAGATATCCTGCCTATCTCTCCAACACGGAGATTGTCCTTAGGCATCCATAATGATAGCCAGCAGTACCATGTTCTCCATGAACTTGTCCAATCCTTTCCTAAAGGTGCCAAGGCTGACAGCTGTCACCACTTCTTCTGGCAGGGAGCTCCACAGACCTGTGATCCTCAGGGTGAAAAAACACTTTCTCTTATTTGTTTGAGATCTAGCACCCCAAAGTTTCAGGGAGTGCCCCTAGTTCTAGTGTTGTGCAATACGGAAAATGGTTTTTCGTTTTCTACTTTATCCATACTGTGTACGATTTTATAATGTTCAATCAGGTCACCTCTTACGTGCCATTGTTCAAGAGTTAAGAGGCCCAGCCGATGCAGCCTCAGATGGTAAAGAAGGTGATCCAGTCCCCTAATCATTCTGGTCGCCCTCCTCTGCATTTTTTTCCATCTCCATAATATCCTTCTGGACCAGAACAGTACACAATACTCCAGATGGGGCCTCACCATAGATTTATAAAGAGGCAAAATGACACTTGCTGACTTATCTTCTATACCCTTCCTAATGATCTCTGGTAGACATGGGCACGACTTGGCGAAATTGTCGTTTCCATTTTCAGTTATCGTTTCCATTATGTAACGGAAACGGTAACGATAATTAAGCCATCAGAACTCGAACCGAAAAAATAAAAATTTGGTCGGGTTTTTCATTTCTGTTTGTGGCATCGCGGCGATCGCGCAATGCGAAGCACAGAAAAAGTTTTTAAAAGTTTTTTTTAAAAAAAAACCCGACTCCCAGCCAAAAAAGCAGGTGAAAATATGCCTGCCTGAGGCTTTGCCACCTACAAGAGGGGTGGTTTCTGGGGGGTCCCCGGCCTTTCCCCCCCTCTTCTCCTGTCCTGGGCTGCTTGCACCAGGCTGGGGGAGGGTCATCCTCATCGTCTGTCTCTCGCTGCATGCCATGCGGTGGGGGGGATCCAAAATGGCGACCACAATTTTTCTTTTGAAATCGTAGTCAAAAAACACACCAAATCATCACAGAAACATATGAAATTTATTTATTTTAAATGCCTGAATTTTTATAGTGGCAGCAGTGGGTTTTTATAGCAATAAAACGTCGTATTTATTTTATTTTATTTTATTTTATTTTATTTTATTTTATTTTATTTTATTTTATTTTAGACCTGCCCATTTGGGCTGGGCATGGAATGGGACCATGCAAATTGTTTGAACCATTCCACCAATGGCATTGCCAGGTTTTTGACTGACACTTCTGGGTTTCTCGGAGGGCATAAAAAGCCGAGGCACCTTCCAGAAATCGCAGTCAGGTCGGTGTATGGATGTGGTTGAGGGAGGAGGGCTGGCTGCTGGTGCTGGTGTGATCCAATCGAGATTGAGGAGGGAGGCTGGAGGCTTTAGGATTTAAGTTAGGCAGGCAGGGAGGGAATTGGATTTAGAAAATAATTTATTTGATTCCCTGCAGCTTTGTCTGCTGAAGGGAATAGCAGTTACCTCTATCCTAAGTGATATCCTAACTGCCCACTTGCCCGTCTGCCCGCGCTGCCACCCGCCTGCGGCCCACGCTGCCACCCGCCCACGACCGCCGCCCGCCCATAGCCCCCCGGCACCGCCGCCCGCCCGCACCTCCCCCCCACCGCCCCACCACCACCCCGCCCACCGCCTAGGGCGCAAAAACACCTAGCACCGGCCCTGATTACGGGACGCCCCTATGCTCTGGAAGTCAAATCACGCTAAATCGCGGTGGAAACGACAAACAACAAACGGAAACGACAAATTTTTGAAAACTTTCACGACAAATGGAAACGACCCAAAACGGACCCGTTCCGACAAACGAAAACTCGAAACGTCATTTTTTTCTGGTCGTGCCCATGTCTAATCTCTGGCACTGAGTATGCTTTTTTCACTGCTGCGGCAAACTGGATTGACACCTGCATTGAGCTGTCCACCAGGACACCAAGGTCCCTTCCCTGGTTTGTTGCAGAGAGTTCAGACCCCATCAGTTTATAAACATAATTGTTGTTGTTGTTTTGCCCCAACATTCATCACTCTGTACTTGCTAATGTTGAAGCTCATTTTCCACTGATTTTCCCACTCACCCAATGTCAAGAGATCCCTCAGGAGCTCCAAACAATCTCTCTCAGTTTTTACTATCCTGTATAATTTAGTGTTAAAAGCAAAATTGGCTACCTCGCTATTTACTCCTACTTCTAGATAATTTATGAAGAGGTGAAAAGCAGGGGTCCCAGTACTGAACCTTGGGGGACCCCACTCTTTATGTCCCTCCACTTGCAGATGTGTCCATTTAGTGCTACCCTATGTTTCCTGTTGCTTAGCCATTTGCTGATCCAGGACAAGACCTGTCCCTTTATTTCATGACTGGCAAGTTTATTCAAGAACCTATGGTTCAGGACCTTGTCAAAAGCCTTCTGAAAGTCCAGATAAACAATGTCAACCGGATCTCCCTTATCCACATACTTGTTGACACTCTCAAAGAATTCCAACAGATTGGTGAGGCATGATTTGCCCTTGCAGAAGCCATGTTGGCTCTCTGTGTGGGCTGGAGGATTTTGACAGCTGTGGTCCACAGAAAATATTTTCAAACTTCTTGCAATTCACTTCTTGCACCCTTTGAACAATTTTATATGTTTGCCGTATCACAGAATGATATGGATGAGAGTTTAGGACAGTACAATAAGGCATAGTAAATTAGTGTTCTGCAGAAACAGTGATTTGTGGTTTATTTAGAATGGCTTTCTTTCTTTCTTTCTTTCTTTCTTTCTTTCTTTCTTTCTTTCTTTCTTTCTTTCTTTCTTTCAATTCCAGGATTCTCTGTTGTGTTTGTGGGTCTTTTTCTGTGCTTTGGAGTCTCGCTTATTGGGTTGGCCAGTGGATGGGATTAGACAAGTACCCAGGAAAACCTGAGGGGAGAGATTTTCACTCCAGTCTGCTACAATGCCAGGAGTCTGTATTAGACTTTCTCTCACCAACCCTCTCTTTGTATCATGTTGAGGTACGGAGGCAGAGTAAACACTGATTCTTTAATTGTCACAGCTTTGTGGGAGCAATTTGAGGCTCAAGGGCAGATTCAGGGTGGCTGTGGATTTAGGACCCTCCCTGGCGGCTCTACCTTTTTGATGGCAGAGATATTGGGTGCTTGCCCGGTTCAGGAGCAGTTGCCCATTTGCTGTCTCTGTTGGCAGAGAGATTACTCCAGTTTTGTCAACAGGGTTGCAAAGGCCTGAAAATTGAGTGGCTGGTGCAGGATCCGTCCTCCATACTGGCAACAAGACAGTAACATTTGGCCAATTTCCCCCCATGTCTGTCTGTTTGTATGTTTCTTTCATACCCCTGGACCCTGGTGCCATCAAGCAGAATGGACAAAAAAATTAATGTTTTCTGCATATTTATTTATTTATTTTATTTATTTATTTTTATGTTTTCTGCAGATCTTAAGACATAAAATATCAATAAATAATTAAAACAACAGCAAAACCTCTCAAACTGGAGAGTGCATCCATGCATGGTTTTGCTGAAGCTTTGCTTACAGCCACACATGCTGCCTGCAGCTTATAACAATCATCATCATCTTTGAGAAACTGGGGCTTATATTCAGCACCAACGAACAATTCCTTTCAACTTTTCAGTTCAAAGAGAGCCCCACCTCTCTGCTAAATGTGCTATCCCACTCCTTTGTCACTTGCTGGCAGGTGTTTTGTCCCCCCTGCTTATTTGTCCTAGTAGAGTATGCGTACAGTAAAGAAAGTAGTACTGTATACATAAATCTGTACTTTCAAGTAATTGTAAGTAAAGCAACTTTTACAATTTGTTCTCCTATAAATGTCTTAAAGTGAGTTATTGTGGCTTTACGTGTCAGTTAAGATGGAAGGGGTGGACTCTGGGGAACTTGAAGCTGTTCCCTGCGGATCTCTATACTTCTACTATGTAATAATAATAATAATAATAATAATAATAATAATAATAATAATAATAATAATAATAATAATAATAATAATAATAATAATTAATAAATTTTCAGACATTCCAGACTCGGCAGCAGATTTTACTGTGTTTGTTTTCTTTCAACCACTCTGTTTTTAGAAGGATACAATTCTACCATATCTCTACATCAAACTCAATTTAATAATTCAGTCATTGCTGTTTGCAAAGATGTGGAATTGTTTTGGCCACAGAGGAAACCTAGTCATAACCCTGACTAATTCAGAAACACAAGAGACTAACATCTCTAACAACAGTGGATTCTTCAGGTTGCACACACCAGGAGTCAACATAGATATAGTCCCCTTTCCCCTCTATTATGTTGGAGTAGTTATCGAACTGCCCAAAAGTGGGATGGGAGTTTGTGCCATAAGAGAGGAAGCCAGTCCCTTTGTTCCAAATACGTAAATAATCCTTTGTACAGAACCTTTATCACAATTGACTGTTATGTTTTCATGCCAGGTTAGCTATTACTTAATCTTTTTATTTCATTCATCCCTAAGGCACTGTACAAAAGTTTTAGTATAAAACATTCCCCTGCCTATTCTCACAATGTAGAAAGAAAGAAAGAAAGAAAGAAAGAAAGAAAGAAAGAAAGAAAGAAAGAAAGAAAGAAAGAAAGAAAGAAAGGGCCATAAAATGGTGGGAGAAGGAAAGAAAAAGTAACAGAGATATAAATAATACTAAAATACAAGCACAACACTTTTTCTGTTGTGAAATGGCAGAAGCAAGTATAGTTCCAAGTTTATCTGACTTTATATCTAGAGCCCATTTCTCAGTTTCATTTTGCAAAAATTCTTCACACACTGTGCAATGCAGCAGAGAAGGCCTTCTCCTGTGTTCTCCTCAGATGGACCTGTGTAGATGGCAGGACAGAGAGAAAGGCCTGTGCTGATATTAGCACCTGAGCCAGCTCACACTGGGAGATACGACTTTTGAGGTATTTATTTATTACTTATTTAATTATTCTACTTATTTATTTATTTATTTTATTTATTTTTACAGCTTATATGCCGCCCACTACCCAAAGGTCTCTGGGCGGCTTACAACAAGGAATTAAAACAGTTAAGACATAAAATATCAATAAATAATTAAAACAACAGCAAAACCTTATACTAAAATCATCACTAAAATTGCCATCAAAGGACCCCAGTCTATGTTGTATCAATTAAAAAACTTCTGGAACAGGAAGGTTTTTACCTGGCGCCGAAATGTCATCAATGTTGGCGCCAGGCGGATCTCACTTGGGAGGGCATTCCATAACTTGGAATCTGACATAATGCCACTCTGAGCGGTTTACAGCATAAACCAACCATATATAGTGTACACTAAAATAAAAATAACCCAAAATGATATTAAATAATAAAACATTATTAAATCAAACTGCATAATAATAAAGAATCAGAAATAAGCTAAGATGAGCTAAAGACAGATGGAGACAGGCAGATCAGTGGGAAGTATTTAATAACCAGGGAAAGCCGATTTAAATAACCAGATATTCAACTGTTTTTGAAGACCAACAGTGTGGGGGCCTAGCAGATCTTCGAGGGGAGCTGATTCCATTGTTGAGGAGCCATCACCGAGACAGCCCAGTTCCTTATTTCCATCTTGCGGGCTTCCTTCAGGGTTGGCACCCTCAGGTGACCTGCTTGCAACAAACAAGTTTTATGGGCAGTATTCTGTGATAGTAGCTGTTCTGACAGATAGCAAGATCCTAAACCGTTTAGGGCTTTGTATGTCATCATTAAGACCTTGAAGTCAATGCGGGAATGGATCGGCCGCCAGTGCAGTACAGCCAGCATAAAGGTAATGAGTTGATATCTTTTTGGCCCTGTTATTAGTCTGACCGCAGTATTCTGCATCAGCTAGAGCCTCCACTGGAACCTCCACATTAACTTCCAAGGCAGACCCACGCAGAGAGCACTACAGTAGTCTAATCTCAAGACTACCACTGCATGGACCAATGTAATGAGAGCGCCGGGGTCTAGGAAGGTGCACAGCTGAGCGATCCACCATAGGTGGTAGTGTGCGATGCAGACCACTGATGCTGTTACCTTTTGGATTTACCTTGTATATTTTCTCTGGCAAGAGGTCAGGAAGAGACGCAACTAGCTGAACCAAAGTCCCATTTTATTGATATAATTTAATATAGGAATCAGCTAGGGTCTTCTCTTAATGGCAGAGAAAGACTCCAAACATACAGTGTAAAATAGTTTTATACCACAACAAACAAAGAGTCCTAAAGTATACAACCTCATTGGATAATATTTACATAAAGTTTGGATCCTACATCCTTATTTGTCCTATTAGAGTTACTAACTGGCTGAAAACGTGAGGAAGGCAAACTCATTGGCTCTCCTATAAAAGTGGGGCATCCTTTTCTTCCCATAATGATTTCCCCTTCCAGAAGGCGCCATAGTGCCTGGAATAAATTCCTTATTCCCTTGATATGTATATTACCAGGCTGAGCCTTCCTCCCAGAGACTATAGCTCCCTGCTGGGCTTCCTAAGGGAAAGAGGTTAATTTTGGGTTACATACAGGTTTCAATGCCACCTGGACTTCCATAGTAAGTGCTGGGTTCAATATTACTCCAAGACTGCACACCTCATCCTGCACAGGAGAGTCACCCCCTCAAAACTGAGGGAGTTTCCCAACCTGCCAATGCCCTGTGCCTCCACCTGCAGGACTTCCTTCTGGGTAATTTGGACCCAGGCCATTTAGAGCTTTGTACCTTAAAGCATGCACTTTGACTTGTGCCCAGAAAGTGATTGGCAGCCAGTGGAGCTGCTGTAATAAGAGTGTTATGTGATCCCTGTAACCAGCCCCCGTCAGCAATACAGCTGCTGTATTTTGGACCAGCACTCCCCCCCCCCCCGAAGTTTCCTGAGACTTTTTCATCAGTAGCCTCCAATAGAGCACATTACAGTAATCTAGTTGGGAAGTGACTAGGGTGTGTGTCACAGTGGCCAGATCAGATTTCTCAAGAAACAGTCGTTAACTGGCACACTCGTTTCAATTGTGCAAATGTACTCCTGGCCACTGCTGAAGCCTAGGCATGTAGGCTCAAGGATGAGTCCAGGAGCACCATCCAGTACAGGAGTAACAGGTGTTGGTCTTGTTAGTTATACCTATGCAACATTTCTTCCTCCTTTGAGATCAAGACGGCATGCATGGCTCTCATCCCGAACCCTTGGCCCTCACAGTAATTCTGTGAGGTTGGGCCAGTCTAAAAGTGCTGCATAGTTTTCTGCTCATTTTCTCTCTTGTGTATTCTGGTCTATTTCTGCTTTTATTGATCATGATTGTCTTAGGGCCTTTTCACACGACCCCTAAGATCCGCTGGCCACTTAAATTCAGACCAGAGTTCTTAGGGGTTTGTCACTGTTCCTGCGTTCCCAACCCCTCCACACTCCTGGCTGCTGGCTGTGTGAGGGGAGGAGAAAAAAAAGGAAGAAAAGAATGCCGCTCACCTCTGTTCTGCCATCCCGGCACTGCATTCAGATCTCTTAAAGGGGCGGGGGGGTCAAAAAAAGAACAAACAGAAGCAAGGAGAGCCGGGCAGTCACTACGTTATATCCGCATCGGGAATTTTCACCTCCAGAGAGCAGGTACCTGAAAAGTGCGCTGGGACACGCTTAGGTGGGCGTGGTCGCACTTAATTATCTGTAAACTCCGGAGCTGGTGGGGAAACAATTTTAAGCTCCGGAGCTGGGAGCCATTTGCGGCGGAATTTAGGGGTCGTGTACAAAGGGCCTTAGTGTTGTTAGTTTGATTATTGTATTGTATTGTAAATTGTTATATATGATTATGTTTAATGGCTGTATCTATTGTTTAACCCAGAGTGTGGCGGCCCGTTTAATGAGAGAGAGAGAGAGAGAGAGAGAGAGAGAGAGAGAGAGAGAGAGAGAGAAAGGAGCTTTGTTTGGCTGGCGGCGGCGAGGCAGGCAGGCCGCGCCTGTTTTGAGGGGAGGGGAGGGGAGGGGAGGGGGAGGGGGCGGCCAGGCCGCCAGAGGGTGGGTCTTTTCCCCCCGGTATACAAGTATAATAAATAAATAAATAAATAAATAAATAAATAAATAAATAAATACATACATACATACATACATACATACATACATACATACATACATACATACATACATACATACATACATAGTTGCCCTGACGATGGAACAACAATGCTTTGGGAGGAATGTCAACCTTCATTGGAGGCATCATGGCACAATATCCTAAATCAAATTGGGGGAATTGCATATTTAAAGATTTCACAGGCACCCTGAATTTAGGCATACTGCTCACTCAGAATGCTGAGGAAATAATTTTGGCCTCTCCTCTCTTTTTTGGTCTTGGAGATTTTGCTATTGAATATCTTCTTCGGTCCAGCTGTGCTGTACCCCACCCCACCCCACCCCCACCCCCACCCCGTGGAAGACCTCTCACCCTGTTTACCTGGAATGAGTTGTGAACTTAGCTGCTGCATGAGCGGAACCTTTTCAAACCTTTTTGTGTTTGCTCTACATTTAGCTCCTGGTTTTCAAAACAGGAAATCAACGTTAGGTGTGGTGGTTTCTTTCAACTTGACAGAGCTAATATAAGATACAGCAGAGGCTCATGCTCACTATGCGGAGTATCAGAAAAACCACCACCCCTGAAGGGGCTGGGCTACTGCCACCACTTTTTGTGTACCCTGAAAGAATAGTGTAGCTGAGCTTTCTACAGCCAAACAGAGTGGATACAGTAGACAGGGTGGGTGGGTGAAATAAATGTCTGGGGGAAAGCATGCTGTTCTCTACTTAATTTAATCTCTCTTGTGGCATTTTTGCTCCAGTTTTTTGTGAGAAATCCATGGGTCCTTTGCTGAAATCATGATAGTACTGAGCCGCTTTAGCTTAGAAAAGTAGAGTAGTGATGGCAAATACACATCCTACTGCTGAAAAGAAAGGAATAAGAACCTGAAACTGACTGAAATTCAGGGCTTGGCATCCATTTGCGGACAATCTTTACTGAAATACATAGCAGCAGTTCTGCCTACACACCCACTGAACTCCACAGGGTTTGTTATAAGAGTAGACATCCACAGAATTTATGCCCTATAAAAGTCTCTGATTTGCTATAGATTCAGCATGGAGAATTTGATGCCAGTGATGTTTCTTCTTCTTCCATTGTCCTACCAACCAAGTGCTTTCCAAGCTCTGTTTACATTCACATTACAGTATTGTGCTGAGTTAAAATTGGACACATACTTCCACTTCATGCTGATATTCCAGGATATTTATCCTTTGCACATAAAATAGTATGTTATCAGTTTTATGTTCTATGCCAGAATCCTGTTAGGGGAAACCATATGCAACAAGACAATTGTGCAAGTGCATGATGGGTCATGGGACCATTTACTGGGACCCGGTGTCATGTGCATGTGTAATTCTGCTGCCACCATTTAACTTATTTATTATTAGAGCCAAGTGTGGTATCTCAAATCATGGAGTCTCACAAACTTTTCTTTCAAAACAAATAAGTATGGCTTATTATAGAACAAAGAATAAAGTTTTCCATGTTTTTATGTTATTAACTTAAGTTACTACTTTTATAAATGGACATATACTCTTCTAGTTAATCTACCACATGTCTTCTTCACATCTCTAAGTCCCTATCTGGCTCTCTCAATGTTTACACATATATATATATATCTGATGACTCCGCCCACAACAAGTCCTGTTGGAGTATGCAAACAAGATCCCCCCAACATTCTAAAATAATAAATATTCAGAAATCAGTATGAATGCCACACATGGAATGGACCATGAAGAATGGATGGTGTGACGTCACCCCTTTCACAGTCTGAGTTTTCAAAGGCACAACTGGGTTTATTTCGACATCCCACTGCTATGCCACCAAATTGTGACGACACCTCCCTTTTACACGTGTAATTGTGTTGGAAATGGTAATGCTGCCACCTTTTATTCACTTGGTAATGCTGCCACCTTTTAAAATTGTCGCCTTATGAATTGGAACAGACTCAGATGTATAATATAAAAATAATAACGAAGTTTATTGAGAAAATAAATAAATATAACAATGACTGAAGTTAGTATGTGTTGCCTTTAACATAGAATAGATTTAATCAACTCTTCAAGCCTCCCTGTCTTTAATAACTAGTAAACAGTAAAGCCTTCACTGTGCAATGGAATAAGTTTCCCATTCTTAAGATAGTAGGTTCTCTTACCAGTATTTTTCTCTCATCCATACCATGATAAGGAAACACAGAGATGGTACAAACAAAAGGTGACACTGCATTAGTAAGACTGTCTGTAAACATGTGTGAACAGGAGATAACTCAGCACCTGGAGTTGAAGTGTAGACATTAGGACTGCAGATCCCCTAATACTTGTATTATTGGGGATGTTTCTCTATTTGCCTCATCTTCACCTCTGTCCAAAATCCAACCTGATAAAGAAGCCAGAACACTTGGAAGCTTGCTCATTTTTTTACAATGTTTTTGTTGTTCCTCATAAAGATGTGCTGCCTAGATGCCCTAAGCACATCCAATCTCACCTGATTTCGGAAGCTAAGCAGGGTCAGCCCTGGTTAGTACTTGGATTAGAGACCACCAGGGAATACCAGCGGCTGTAGGCGCCTGGAGTAGGAACTGGCAAACCACTCCAGTATTCCTGCCAAGAAAATTCCATGGACATGGAGTCATGACGGTCAAGACTGTAACAACACACACACACACACACACACACACACACACACACACACACACACACACACACACACACACACACACACACACACACACACACACACACACACACACACACACAAAGATGTGGCCTTTTGCAGGTGACAGGCTTTCCAAATTCAATCTAATTTCTGGAGGAGCTGAAACTTACTAACATATAAACACACAAACCCAATATAGGGAGGCACCTAGCTCCAGAAAAAGCTCCTGCTTTTGGATCAACTTTAGAAGTGCCACAATACTCTTAGTTAAAATGCAACTGGGTTACTTCAGGGAAGAAAGGCAGGATAGAAATAAAGTTGTTTATTATTTAATTAACCACACAGCTATCTACGCTGGATTTTGTATTACCAATCAGTAGTCAAACGCTTCCCAAGCGTTTAGGACTCAGTGATGTATCGGCGAATTATGCGAGCAGATCCCAGTAAGGCAGCTTTCGGCATCTGACTGATGGTGACTTTGTCAACTCCAATTTATTATTATTATTATTATTATTATTATTATTATTATTATTATTATTATTATTATTATTATTATTATTAACTGTCTGAGTGAAAAATAATTCAAATGGGAGTTTAAGCACTGCTTAGTGACTTAAATGGCAGCAAGAAGATAATGGTAAAAGTAAAGACTTGATGAAAGGAAGATGATTTGATGGTTGATAGAACAAAAGAGCATTGATTGATATTTCAGGCTGCATTCAAGGAAATAGCCAGAAAAAAATCCTAATGCCAGAATGTGGTAATCTGTAACAGAAGGGGGAATTTTCAGTGAGACATTGCCCACCCACTACTACTTCCCTATCCAAGAGGCAGTTGACCCTCATTGTTAGGTGTATTCCTAGCTTCCCAGAAATTACATGCCACCAGGGTACACCTCCAGTCCAAATGCCACATCAACTGTGTTTTCAATTAAATGCTTCCTTTATCTGCAGAAGGTCAAGAGAAGTGGAAGTGGTGGGGGGGTTTTTGTCTGCTAGAAAATTGCTAATGCAATGAATCACTTCACTTCAATTACATTTTTAAAAATGTTTTGATTTGACTTTCTTTGTATCGCCAACTGAGCTGCTCATTAGCTGCTTCAGGATACCCGACGTTGACACCATAAGGAGCTGCAAGGCTCTAGTTTAGTCCATTCCAAGTAACCTCATTCACTGGGAATGGACCAAAGTTGAGCCATCCTAACCGCACCAAGACAGTAGAAGTCCCTGATGTGAATGGGGCTGAATTGGTCTGATCCAGCTGTGTCTCTCTATGGCTACCAGAAAAAAAAGAGTGACCCATCATGACCCATCAGCACACCAAACACCGGGACAAATGTCTGCATGAGCAGCCTCTAACTCATAATTTGTATGGAAAAATGACTGCTGGGTGGCTACTTTGTTCCACCACTGTCCCCATCTTTATTTCTTAAATGGAAATCCATCAAGAGGGAGAAAGCAAAACAACCTTTAAGCCACCAGTCTGAAAGCACCCTTATATTCCTGGCCTGGTTACCTTTCTAAACAGACCTGGGAATCAAGAGAGGACTGGACTTCTAATTTTAAGGTAAAATATATTGGCTTGGGGTAAAAAGAGAGGTAAGATGAATACACTAATTAGCCATTTTGGACCAAACAGACCCCACAGAGAATTTCCACTCTTGAGTCCTGATAAAGATAGAGTATCACAGGTGTCTTCGGAGATTTATTGTGTAGATGGTTGCCATGGATGCAACATGATGATGTGCAGCAAAGGAAACACACAGATATCCTTCTGTGATAGCAAGTCCTGCCCTCTCTAAGCCCATGGGGTGTGAACTCAAGCTTGATTCCATACCAATGACCCATCCTTCTCCTACATCTGAGAGGCTACCCACAACATAAGCACCCTAAAGGTTTCTATATCCTAGCCTGCCTCTGTTGACACTAGCAGGGAAGACAACTTGCTACATGATGAATGGCACAAACGCCTTCTCTGAGCAGGTCAAGATGTTATCATCTTGAAAAGATAAGCTAATCTTAGAACAGTACATTCTAAGGGACGGGTGTTCAATATCTTTCCATGCTCATGCCTCTCACTAAGCTACTGATGACATCACATCCATTAAATAGTATTATATTATATTACACACCTCATTCTGCTGCTATATGTCTGAAGAAGTGGACGTGTCCACGAAATGTTACATTAAAATATGAAAGTTAGTCTTTAAGGTGCCACATGTTTTGTGTTGTTTTGTTTTGTATTGTTTTTCTTTGTTTTTTTGCCTGAAATAGTATACAAATGTATTTGATGTAGCAGATTTCCAGTCCAATAATCTGAGAACTGAAAAGCACGCATATTGAGAGATTTACAAGTCAGGGTGTGCCTGCTGCATTACTGCAACAAGATGGGCCTATGCTGCACTGGGGCATGGGGGACAGAACAGGTTATGAAAGGGCAACCAGTAACTTGTAGTGGCAGTAAGACAGCCATGAAGTCCAATCCTGAGCTCCTCATTGGGGGGGGGGGGAGAGAAACATAATAAAATTGGGAGGGGCTGCAAATTCCCTAGAGGATAGCATGAAAATCCAAAAAGACCTTGACAGACTAGAGTGCTGGGCCAAAGCTAACAAAATGGATTTCAACAGAGGGAAACGTAGGGTACTACATTTAGGTAAAAAAAAATGAGGATAGTACCTGTGAACGGGATCTGGGAGTCTTGGTGGACCACAAATTGAACATGAGTCAGCAGTGTGATGCGGCGGCCAGGAAAGCCAATTCGATTCTTCGTTGTATCAACAGAACCATAGTGTCTAGATCAAGGAAAGTGATAGTACCACTCTATTCTGCTCTGGTCAGACCCCACCTGGAGTACTGTGTCCAGTTCTGTGCGCCTCAATTTAAAAAGGATGTTGACAACCTCGAGTGGGTGCAGAGGAGGGTTACCAGGATGGTTGAGGGTCTGGAGGAAATGTCTTATGAGGAACGCCTTAGGGAACTGGGAATGTTTAGCCTTTCTAAAAGAAGGCTGAGAGGGGATATGATAGCTATGTTTAAATATTTGAAAGGATGTCATATTGAAGAAGGAACAGGTTTGTTTTCCATGGCTTCAGAGACTAGGACTCAGGGCAATGGTTTCAAACTACAGGAAAAAAGATTCCATTTGAACATTAGGAAGAACTTCATGACAGTTAGAGCTATTCGGCAGTGGAATATGCTGCCGCAGAGGGTGGTTGAGTCTCCTTCTTTGGAGGTTTTTAAGCAGAGGCTGGATGGCCATCTGTCGGAATTATTGTGATGGGGGTTCCTGCATGGCAGGGGGTTGGACTAGATGGCCCTTGAGGTCTCTTCCAACTCTATGATTCTATGATTCTAAGTTCCAGCCAATTTAATGCATAGAGATTCCTCAAGCAGAATCCTCAGGAAACAAAAATGCTTTCAGTGGCCATATATTCCGAAACATGACATTTTAGTTCATTGTTAATCAGATTTCATCTGCGATGCCTGATAGTTTTTAATTTGTTATATTTTGTTTTATTGGCTTACTTTGCTCCTTCGCCTTATGAACCGCCCAGAGTTCCTGTGGTAAAATCAGTGCGGTCAATAAGTGCAACAATAAAGTAAATAAAAACAGTGGTACCCCGACTTACGACAACCCCGACAACCAAGAATCCCGACTTACAAGTGAGCTCCCAGTTTCCCCCACTTGCCATCTTATAAATAAGATGGGGGTTTCCCCTGAGTAACGGTGGCGTGTTGTGGGGGGGGGGAATGGTGGTCATTTAAAATGATTTTAAATGGATTAAAGTCATCTTAAATATTGTGCGCCACTTCTCCTGACCACCACCACCCGCAACCCAGGGGAAAGAAGCACTATGTTTAAAATGACTTTTAGCCAACCTATTGCACAGGGCTTGGGGAGCAGTGAAAAGTTTAAAAAGCCCAGGTCCTTTTAACTCCCCCCCCAAACCCTGCACACCAGCTGATCGATGCTGGGGTGGGGGGAAATCCCCCACTGCTTCTCCCCCAACACACCCGGTGTGTTTGTGTGTGTGGGGGGAAAGCTGTGGGTTGTTTAAAGCAGTTTCCCATAGGAATGCATTGAAATCCGTTCCTCTGGAATGGATTAATTGACTTTCAATGCATTCCAATGGGGAACCGCTCCCTGACTTACGAGTATGTGCTCGGAATGGATTAACCTCATAAGTCAGGGTTCCACTGTAAATAATGAATGCCCCATCTGTGCTTCAGAGCTTTGAAAAGTTACTTCTTAGACTCCAGTGCCCAGAATCCCCTTTCACCAGGGATACTAGGATACATAGGTTTCTGTTATGTCTAGTGGAGGCCCTCCAAAATGATGACCTTATGCAGATGCCAGCCTATGCAAATGATATCTTTTATGATCTGAATGTTGATTTATTAAATGTATATGACTAGAAGCCCTGCAGTCCACAAGCCAAATTACTCCTTATCAGACTTTAACTCTTCTCAGGGGGAAAATTAACACAAACATTTTTTCATGGTTCACTTTATTCATCTGGATAACAATTTAATAATCATCTGGAAATACACTCATTTCCTAACAGAACTTATTTACAGCTCTGGCTGAAGAGGTATTTTATAGAAGAACGATTCCCAACTGGATAATTTTGCAACATGATGTTTCCTTTTGTTTCCTTCTCCTTCTTTGTTAAAACTTTTGTTTCCTTCTCCTTTTGTTTCCTTCTCCTTCTTTGTTAAAACTTTCAGTACACAACTCACTTTACCACAGCCACTTCCCACACCAAAAGAAAAGAAAAAATCCCATCTTTGAAGTTACCTATCTCTCCAATGTAGGAAGCAAAAATGAAAATTGTAGTATGAATAAAGTGCACTCAGATACTGGAATCAAGAGACTTGGAAGCAATTGTAATTATGTATTTAATATCACTTTTAGCCCACCATTCTCCCTTTTAAAACTGGCCTGGATGCCTTCAAAAGGGGATTGGACAGATTCCTGGAGGAGAAGTCCATCACAGGTTCACAAACCACGATGGAGATGTGTAATCTCCAGGCTTAAAACTGGGGTACTTCAAGGGCCAGATGCAGGGGAGTGGTATCAGGAGACAGATATCTAGTCTCATGCGCTCCTGGACACATCTGGTGGGGCCACTGTGAGATACAGGAAGCTGGACTAGATGGGCCTTTGGCCTGATCCAGCATGGCTCTTCTGATGTTCTGATGTTCTTAAGGCAGTTTACAGCTTTTATTTTAAAAACATACTGTACAACTTCATATGAACTGCCACATTAAAGCAACATTAAATAAATTATAATATTAAGTCAAATATGAAATATTAAAATAAATTAAAACCAGTTTACATCATTTAAAAACAATAGCAGTGTCCCCCCCAAAAAAAATCCTGTCATAAAAAGTTCTTAACTAGTGTCTAAAGACTTATATAAATAAACTTTCTGTGGTCTACTGATAAAGACACCAGGGAGGTGACTAGACTAACCTTTCTCAGAAGGGAATTCCATAGTTGGAGAGCATTATTCAGTTTATAATAACCAGAATCCTATTACTAATTCCTGCCAGCATTATTCCAGTAGTGTGCTTTTCAGTGGTGAACTGACGGAAGTTAAAGAGATTGGTGCTTCTTCTTCTTCTCATGTAGCAGTTGTGTGGTTCAGCACCCAAGGGAAACAAATGCCAATTTCTTAGCTGGCAGCAATTTGCCACTGAAATTTATGCCATTGGACTTATATCAATGTACTACATAAGAGAATTCCGGATAGTAGAACCTCTCTAAAGACACCTACAATTTACAACTAAGGTCTGAATAGTCAAAGCTATGGTTTTTCCAGTAGTGATGTATGGAAGTGAGAGCTGGACTATAAAGAAGGCTGATTGCTGCAGAATCGATGCTTTTGAGCTGTGGTGCCAGAGGAGAGTCTTTACAGTCCCCTGGACTGCAAGGAGATCAAACCTATCCATCCTGAAAGAAATCAATCCCGAATGTTCACCGGAAGGACAAATTTTGAAGCTGAGGCTCCAGTACTTTGGCCACCATAACTCATGAGGAGAGAGGAGTGCTTGGAAAAGTCCCTGATGTTGGGAAAGATTGAAGGCAAAAGGAAAAGAGGACGGCAGAGAATGAGATGGTTGGATGGTGTCATTGATGCAACCAGTATGGGTTTGACCAAACTCTGGGAGGCAGTGGAAGATAGGAAGGCCTGGCGAGCCCTGGTCCATGGGGTCATGAAGAGTCGGACATGACTGAACGACTGAACAACAACAAAGACTTCAGCAGTGAAGCAAGCTTTGGTTGGATCAATCTGAAAAAGGTAACTTTTCTTGGTGCGATCTGTCTCTCACAGCATTGAAATAGATCTCTCCATTCACATGCAAATATTTATTTATCCTGGGATAAAAAAACCACATAGCACCTCAGATCACTGCTGTTTTTACCAGGATCACTGTTTGTTCCTTCCCTTATAATTATATACTAATACCACCCTCTTCCCAGCCTCTTCACCACCTTTTTATTATCTGCTATCTGTTATCAGCCAACAGGGCTAGAAATTGTGTAGGCTGAGATGAATTAATTGGACTTTTGAATAAGGCCTTGGTAAGCTTTTGTGTTTCCATAAACACATGTACAGTGGAACTGCGGAACAAATGTTCTTCCAGTCTCTCTCTTGCAAAGTGACATAGTGGCAAGCTGATATACTGGCAGTCATTTATGAAGATGGAACCTTGAAAACAGATGTAGCCAGAGCAATAAAAGAATGGGGAATGAGGGACAGGGTTGGGTGGGGAGGGGAGGGACAGAGTGTGTCATCAAAAACAACAGGAGGAAAACTTGTGTTTTGAAAAAAAAAAACAGAGACAAAAGGCAGAGTACAGCAAAGAAGCCTAAATAAATGGGTCCTCTCAGGAAGAAAAGGGGGATACTGTATAAATAAATAAATAAATAAATAAATAAATAAATAAAATTAGGGAAAAGCGGTGCACTAGGACAAAAATTGCCTTGAGTGCAATATCCTCCCATTTTCTGAAAAGAAACAAAAGAAGAAGAAGAGGAAGAGGAAGAAGAGGAAGAAGATGAGACAGAGGAAGGGGAAAATGATCTTTTACTGGAAAAATACTGCAAAAGGTGGTATCGGAAAACAAAGTAAGCAACACCCTGGGCACCAATGAAAACTTTGGCTTGGTATTGGCTATCACACATGCTGGACGCCGAGCTAGATTCATGTAATCCAAAACTGATCCAATGTGACTGTCCCAACATGACAGGGAAACAATATGGAGTAGGGGGGCTCATAATGTGCCGGCTTTCTGAGTTAGAAGTCAGTCCCGTTAGACACAGTAACTGTTTTCAAGACTGGAGAGTAAGTTAACATGTCCTTTGCTTTGTTTTTTTTTAAGAAGTGCAACCATATCCAGTCTGTTCTATCAAACATAACAAAGAGTCTTCGGAAGTTGAGTCATGGAAAATTGGACCTCTTTTCTTCTTAGATTAAAATGTTTTGCTATTCATTCAAGTAGTTTCTTCAGTCTGAGGAAGACTGGTAAGAGACCTCCAATTTATCCTCCACATTGGTTTCACTTCACCATAGGCCTCAGTAGGCGCCTTAGATGGATAGTGGCTCTGTGTGTGTGTGTGTGTGTGTGTGTGTGTGTGTGTGTGTGTGTGTGTGTGTGTGTGTGTGTGTGTGTGTGTGTGTGCATGCATGTGTGCATGCATGTGTGCGTGGGTGCATGTGCGCACATAGGGGGATGTGCCTCTGCAGCTCCTCCCACACCCATTAAGCTTGGTTCATTAGCAGTTGCCTTATTGGTGGATGTGTGAAGTGGTCTGATTTTTCTTGGGATAGATGAAAGGACAGCATGATAAATAGGGGACAGATTGTGCCTAAGTCCTCCACTCCCGTTAAGAGAGATTTTCTATCTAAACATGACCCCTAGATTATCTGACTAAGATGTGAACATCTTTGTCATTGAATGAATGTTCTTTGTCCTTCGTATTAAATTCTAGCTACTAAAAAACTGAACAAAAATAGAAAAAAACTAAGTAAATCTGGCTGTTCAAACAGCAGAACATGCACGCAACCACAGCTGCTAATTCTGTGATGATTCATCTTTTATTCTCATTGTTTTCTGAAATCTAACTAAAGCTTTGTGTCTCCTTTTTTCCTATTTATCTCTGTAAAACAGAAGACATAGCAGCTGATGAACCCCTCAAAATCTGACCATCCTCCACTGTTTATGTGAAAAAAGCAGCATGATAAATTTGTAAGGGATCTCATAATAAGCACTTTGAAAGTGACTAACTGTTAAGAGGAGAGAGAGAGAGAGAGAGAGAGAGAGAGAGAGAGAGAGAGAGAGAGAGAGAGAGAGAGAGAGAGAGAGAGAGAGAGAGTCAAAAATGCAATATATCATCGAAGTTACAAAATAACATCTTACAAGTTGCCAGCACCAACAACAGAAAGTTTCATAACTCAGATGAGGGCTCCCCCTTGTGTTATGCAGCCAATTTTGAAGCAAAAGTAACCAGGTAATGGCATCATTAAGGCCACGTTAATAGAAGGGAAAGAAATTTTCATGGGCTCCTTTATCACTGCAGATGGTGACTGCAGCAAAGAAATTAAAAGATACCTGCTTCTTGGGAGGAAAGTGAAGGCAAACCTAGGCACCATCTTAAAGGTCAGGATAGTCAAAGCTATGGTTTTTCCAGTAGTGATGTACGGAAGTGAGAGCTGGATTATAAAGAAGGCTAATAACCACAGAATCAATGTTTTGAGCTGTGGTGCTGGAAGAGAGTCTTTACAGTCCCCTGGACTGCAAGGAGATCAAACCTATCCATCCTGAAAGAAATCAATCCCGAATGTTCACTGGAAGGGCAGATTTTGAAGCTGAGGCTCCAATACTTTGGCCACCTCATGAGGAGAGAGGAGTCCTTGGAAAAGTCCCTGATGTTGGGAAAGATTTTAAGGCAAATGGAAAAGGGACCGCAGAGAATGAGATGGTTCGACGGTGTCATCGATGCAACCAATATGGATTTGACCAAACTCCGGGAGGCAGTGGAAGATAGGAAGGCCTGGCGAGCTCTGGTCCATGGGGTCACGAAGAGTCAGACATGACTTGACTGAACAACAACACTACCACTGTTAACAGATAAGAAACAGCCCAAATGATTACAGCTTTAACTGTTTTAGAAACATCAAGAAAATTCTAAAAACTATTTTTGATGTACTGTCACTTTTGTATTATACAGCATATATCTGTTGTCATTTTTGTAGCATTAAATCATTGTTAGTGATAACAATACTATCATGGCATTGATAATCTAATAATATAATCATATGTCATGTTATGAAAACATGGAACATCAGATGATGCCATTAGCAGGTTCCGATTCAATTAATTTATCATCTTTGCCTTGAAACCAGTAGTGGTTATTTTTTATTGTTTGTTTATTGCTTTTATTTTGAAATCCTTTAATACATGTTTTAAATTTCCTTTAATGGCATTTTAGCTGCCTTGAATGGTTTTTGTTAATGAAAAGGTGGTGGTGGTGAACGATCCTTTTTAAAGAGCAGGTCCCAATGTCAGCAAATGCTGCCAAGTTTTCTATGATAAGAAAAGTTTTTTTTTTTAAAAAAAAAAAAAAAAGCTGAGGGAATACATGAGGCAAGTTACAAATGATATTTGTAGACAATGTAATCTCAGTTAAAAGCCTCTGTTGAAATCCTGGCATTAGGGCTACCACACTCAAAGGGATTCTGTATTTTTTTTTGTTTCTAATCAGTATTTAAAGCTAAGCCAGTTACTGTGAAAATGGCCAAGGCACAGTGGCTGAGCTCTTTGGCATTGTTGAGCTATCTTAGCCATGACGTCTGTGATAAGAAACTAGAAGGCAATCACAGAGGCCAACCCCATCCCTTCCCAACACCCACGTCAAGACTGGTCGGTGGACAGCTCCTTGCTCCACAATCAAAAGGCATTGCTCTGTTTGTGTGTGTGTGAGCGAGAGAGGGAGAGAGAGCGTGTTTTTGTGGTGGTAGGAAAAAGAGATGGAAGAATGGATGAGAAAGTGAAGGAACTTTGGTCCCCTGTCTGGAAAGTTGCCCTGAACATATCCCAATCAACACCTTGAATAAAATAATTGGACTGTTCACGTGGCACACCTAGAGCGGGGAGTACCTGGAGCAAGGACATAACAAAACAGAATTTATCCGCAAAAAGAAAAGAAAAGAAAAAAAAGAAAAAGAAAGGGTCTCCTCTTTTCTCTTTGAGGTGGAGGAGGTCGTGACAATGCGATTAATGAACTGGTTAAATGAAAGTTTAAAAAGACGAGCTCATTCAACCTCATACTTGCCACTCTTTTATTTTCTTGTGTTTATGTTTTTGTTCTAAATTTTACGTTCTCTAGGGTGCGGGGGCTTATTCATCTTTAGCTGCCCCACCTGCCTCCTGAATTATTTAACCTCTGTCCTGGCACAAGTTTGGCAAGGAAAAAAACAAATAAAGGAACCCCATACAGAGTCTCCTCTTTCCTCTTTAAAAATTCCCCTATCTTTTTTTTTCTCGCACGTCAGCTAGAAAACAAAAGAAAAATCAGGCCTTTGTGACGCGTGCCTTTCTTTTCCTTTTTACGCCAGCCGTTGGGGAGGGGGGGCCTTAACGGCTCCTGCGAGTTCGAACGCGGAAGCCAGCCAATCAGAGAGGAGCAGGGGGGGTGGCGCTAAGGTTTGAGTTGACGGTGGTGGCCGAGCCCAAGAGAGCGAGCGAGCCAGCGAGTCAGTCAGTCGCGAGATGGCCGCCGCCGTGGAAGGGCGCCGGCGAGAGCTGGCCCAGCTGGCGGTGCAGCAGCACCTCCGAGCCGCCTACGGGATCAAGGTCAAGAACCGGGCGGCCAAAGGCAAAACGGGGCGGCCGGCCCCCGTCGGAGCCAGAAGGGTGAGCTCGGCTTGGGGTGGGGTGGGGGTGGGGGGGGGGGGAGGCCCGAGTGGTCGCTCTCGGGGGAAGGAAGGGGGGAACCGGGCGCGGGGGAGAAGCAGCCGTGGCTGGATGAAGGGGTTGGTGGGTCCCCCCTTTAACGTTTCCAACGCGGCCTCACGAACCGCAAGGCGGGGCTCCTTCCGCGCCTTTGGGGCCCCTTCCCCCGCCTGGGGGAAGCCAGACAGGGGGTCTCGGAAGGCTGGGCTTTGGCCCCGGGGGGGGTTGCCCTGGTAATTCGTGGGGGCGAAAGAGAGAGAGAGAGAGAGAGAGAGAAAAGCCCCAAGGACGACCGATCCTTCAGACTGGAAAGGCTTAGCCCTGCTACGGAGTGTGATCTGGAACCCACGATTTGGTGGAATGCGGGTGATTGCTTCAGCTACTCTTCCCCCCCCACCCCCAATCCCCCGTTTATTTCAGGGAGAATGGAAGAACCCTGACAAACTGTGCTAAGAAAATGCTCTTAGTCCCATCTGGAATGTGCGGGTTGGAAAAAAATATATTCTATACCAGTGGTTCTCAACCTGTGGGGGTCCCCAGATGTTCCTGGACTGCAACTCCCAGAAATCCTGCCCAGCTCAGCTAGTGATGAAGACTTCTGGGAGTTGCAGTCCAGGAACATCTGGGGACCCCACAGGTTGAGAACCACTGATATAGAATATAGGGGTGTATGAAGTTCAGGTGTCTGGTTTAGGCGACTCACGTACTGGCATGGGATCCAAAACAAATCAGTAAATAAATTCAATGCCATGTCATTGATAACTAGTCCTGGACCTAGGGGTATTAGATGTCACCTTGTAGCAAGTAAAACCATGCCAGATTGTTACATATCTGAGGCCGGTTCACTTGCTGTTTTTTGTACTCTCTGGAAAAAAGACTATACCTTTTCCCCCAATAAATGCCTTCATTAGACCAACTAAATATCCCAGACTACCTTCCAGGTCCTGCAGGACTCTTCACCGTGGCTTTTTAAAAAAAAAAAAACACCTTATGGTGTATTCTTATTTTCTGACAACATAGGCTCTGTTGACCAGTTGGCACATATACACCAATGGTGAATGCAGGTGGGGATTGGGGGTGGTCATCTCCCCGCCTTTCTTGAAGCAAACTGAACCCCTTATTTTGTAAGCACAGCATCTCCAGAGAGCAACAATACAGGCAGCTATCCATTCTATAAGCTTCTAAGCTTATCCATTCCATAAGCTTCTAAGAACATGCATAAATTCTACTGTAATTGATAGCTGTTGTGAGTTTTTCTTCCTGACCTTTCATCAGACTCTGTGGCCAGCATCTTCAGAGGGCAAGAAGCTCAGGGAACAAGGAGTTCTCTCTGTACTCTGTGGTGATGCCAGGAAGAAAAACATCCAGAACACGGCCAAACAGCCTGAAAAACTCACAACAACGATCAAATCCTGGCTGTGAAAGCCTTCAAAAATAAATTGTTGATTGGATTAATTTGCCATTTTATTCTTACAGTGCATGGGTTAATTGGAATACAGTATCTGGTGTCAGGATTGTTCACAGGAACCTGTGAATGGCCTGTGTTTATAATGCAATTGTTAGTAGTTCTATTTGTATCTAGTTTCTTACATCACCCTCTGTTTATAAGCTACAACTAGAGATACAGTATAAATATCTGGAACTCTGGACAACTTACTGCACATCTCATCAAATAAAAAGCTGAGGTTTTAATAAAACGGGTAGTTTCTAAGGTGCTGCAGGATTCTGGTCAGTTTATTATTATTTTTATTATTATTTTAGAGTATTTGTACCCAGCCTTTCTCCTTGGAAAAGGACCCAAGGCGGTTTTCAGTAATGAGGGATAATATACAGTCAAGTACAATTAAGACATGTTCAGGTACTGAGAACAGGGAATTGAGGGAAATCTGCATTAATAGACATTACATTAAAGCTACAAGAGAACATGTGCAGTTAAAAGGAGAGTAAAATTCCATGTAAAAGTTATGGGTGATGGAAACTAACATCAAAAACATAGTGTCAATGTAAACCCATAAGGTTTTATAAGTAGTTATAGCACAAAGTCTATGTGATCCTGTAGACCATAATTCAGGGAAAGCTTGTCTGAAGAGGAAGGTCTTTGCCTGTTTACGGAAAGACAACAGAGATGAGGCAGTCCTGGCCTCTAGTGGGAGGGAGTTCCAGAGTCTGGGTGCAGCAGCTGAGAAGGCCCTTTCATGGGTTCCCATGAGATGTACCTGTGAGGGTGGTGGGATGGAGAGAAGGGCCTCTCCTAATGATCTTAACATGTGAGTTGGTTCATACTGTGAGATTCAATCTTTGAGGTAGCTAGGACCCAGGCCATACAGTGCTTTGTAGGTCAAGATCAGCACCTTGAATTGTGCCCGATAGTTAATTGGCAGCCAGTGGAGCTGTTTTAATAGGGGTGTAATGTGATCTCTGTACCATACCCCAGTCAGCAGTCTGGCTGCTGCATTTTGGACCCGTTGAAGTTTTCTGAGACTTTTCATCGGTAGTCCCACATAGAGTGCATTGCAGTAGTCTAGCTGGGACGTCACTAGGGCATGTGTCATCATGGCCAGAGCAGGTTTCTCAAGAAAGTGAGCTAGGTACTCACTTCATAGACCTTGGAAGAAAGGAAGGTTGAGTTAACATAAAGTCAGCTAGAGTTGCCATTACTTGCTGATTGAATATAATTATTAATTAGAAATTGATTAAAGAGCTTGAGTATTCCTGATTAGGGAATGCAAAGTAAGTATTGTAATGCTAATATATACAAAGTACATGTTGGCTTTTTAAAAGTAAATTTATACTTGTAAAAGTCAATCCAACAATTTGTTTCTGTGTAATATAATCATCAGTAGCTTTATTTAGAAATAACAAACTACCGGATGAATTATTGACATGAAATTATATTGTGGCTATGTTTGCCATTCTTCCAACATCAGGGGAAGAAATATGAACTATTCTTTGTTGAGGGTGGCAAGCAGGAGTTTCTCAGTTTACCTGAATATATAAAGGTGCCTTCATACCACATTTTGCATAATTAGGATTCAACATTAACAACCTTAGTTTTTATAGCTACAATGGCCCATATTTGAATTAAACTGTGATACAGTATTTACAAACCGCAAGTGGAAACTTTGCATTTATTCTCATGAATAAAGAAAGGGAAATATAATAGTACCTAATGATTCACCTTAGTATTTTTGTGACATGCTGTCATAATATTAAGCATGTTATACCAAGCACTGCAGTGAAAAACATAACATACCAGCCTCTGGTGAATGGAATTGATTATAGTGATTTAAGCTTACATACATACATCTGTGCCAACTGACTTTTCAGTTCCCCCTCTCCTCTCTTATACTTTACTGCTTTGTTTAAATTTGTGGTCAAATTTAAATATTGTAGTGCTAATAAGTGAAAGGGTTTAAGGAGAAAAATGGAAATCACTCTAGCTGACTTACAAGCAATTACTCTGTTTTTTTTTTTGTGGTAAGATGACAAGAAGATATGCATTGTTGTCCAATGCTTTGTTCTTTTAGGGCAAAGTACAGTGTCATTTCAAAGGGCAATGATAAACAAGCATTCTGTCAATTATTCAGTGGATAGGAAATTGTGTTTAAACAAGAGCACTAGTCTGTAGTTTTTTTCCTGTAGGACCAGGAGCAGTGATGCAAGCTGCTGATTATAGAACATGCATTGCAAATTTGTACCTAAAATGTCACTACTATGGGGCTGACGTTATGGAAATCTTTCAGTTTTTAATTTAAACTATTAAAAATTTTCATCATGTCTTAGAAATAGGGTACAGCAATAAATTATCAATAAATAGGCAGACATGAATTCCTATAATGAATGCTGTCATCTTGACTAATTTATATGAGCTCTTTGTTAAACCTTGGTTGTACTCTATAAACTCCTAGTTTTGGAATAGTTATGTTGTAGGACCCTGCAGTCCAAACAACTCAAAAGGTAGAGTTTCATTTTGATAGTACTGTAGTTAATAGTGGCTGTGTGCATATGATTTAAAAGCATTAAGTGAGTTTGAAAGTGTTTAATTTATACAAATGATAGCTTTAGTTTCCTTGAATTTTATTTTGTGTTTCATTATCCATACACAATATATTTTTATGCACTCTTGTTTGAATATTGCTTAAACATTATTTCTTTTTCCTAGGGCAAAATCTTTGGAATTGCTTTTCACGAATTACCTCATCAAGTTGTATCTGAATATGGAAATATACCTTGGTAAGTAAAGCTTGTGGCTTAATAAATGTTACAAATAATTATGGTATATGCCAACTTTTATAGATCATGGAATGTTCATTGAGTGTTCTACTAGTTGCATAGCCAGAGGCTGGGAGTCCTCACTGTACACCTGGGAGAAGAGGTAGCATTGGGCAAGCTGCTGAGTCCCAGCAGAAGGAAGTGGTAAACTGCCTCTGACTATCCTATAAACAAAATACCTGGATAGACTCACTGTATGGCAGAATTGACTTAGCAACATGTAATTATTCTTGTAATTTCACTTTGGGAGTAATTCATAGTAAATGTGGGAGAGAACAACGTCTCATATGCACAGATATGTACCATGGTTAAAGTGTGGAAATATTGTTTCCTGTTGTTGGAAACAATTTGTTGTGATTGTGTGAAGGATCTGGGACTTTTTAGAAAGCAGTGGTGGAAATTACATTAAAGTGCACACTAGTTTTGCAATAATGAGATACTCAGGAGAAGGTGCAGGAGATAGCTGAGTGTGTGTGTGGGGGCAGATTTTTCCCAAGGTAGCAGAAAGAAAAAGCAGGAAAGACTGCACACTGTGGTCCCTTGTGCTGTTGAAAGCATACTTGGCTGTCCAGATGTTGAGGGTGAATGTTTCTAAGCTTACCTTTCACAATGTGGTCATCACAATAGTTCATGGAGAGTGTTATTTCATAATATTGATCAGTCTGGCCAACATTTTCTTCCTTAGCTAAACAAATAATGTAATATTTGGAAAAAATGGCTTCAATTTAAGAAAACACGGTAAACATGAGTTGCATCCTGAATCACATAACTTAGTATGTAGCAGATAATGGCTAAAATCCTGATGTTGTGGAGTCAGTGGGGATTTTTAAAATCAAATCCTTCAAGTTCTATTGATTCAAATTGGTCTTCTGTAGTCCCAATTTGCTATCTACTGTAAGTTGCAGCTACAGTCTACAATTTGAATCATTGGACGCTACAGAGTTGTTAAACTCACGAAATCCTCACTGGTTGCACAGGCTTACTACAGTTTGATTTACTGTGCTATAAGAACAGGATTTGAACCATTCTCTATTCTGATGTCTTAAGGCAAGTTGCCTCAAAAAGTCATGCTGATCGTGTTACAGCATAACTAGGCAAAGATTTGGCCCAGAATGTACAGTACAAGAAATGTTCTAAGTACTTTCTGTATTTCTTTTAGTTTTTTAGTGGAGGCTTGTGAATACTTGGGACAACATGTGCATACAGAAGGACTTTTCAGAAAGTCTGGATCATTTGTTCGCTTGAAAACTTTAAAGGTATAGTAGTTCTGAAGAAGTACAGTGATGCCTAGAATTACAAATGCCTTGAACAATGTAAAACTTGAAATACAAAAGGAAATCCGCCAGTATAGGGTAATTTTAAATTACAAAAAAGGCAGTTATTTTTGAACTACAAAAAAAAATCAAGTAATCCTTGTTCAAGCAAAGCAGGGAAACAGCTTCCCCTGCTTTACTGGGTTGCCAAGAAACCCTCTCAATGAGCTGTCAACATCAGCTGTGTGGCGGTGGTGAGCTGCGGCACTTTATTCTTCCCTCTAAATGCCTTGGCACAGAGACTTGGGTGAATGAGGGGGTGGCTTGCAATATCACAGGAGCCAGCTGCACAGAGCCGGGCAAAGGAGGGGGTGGCGGCGCATTGTGGGCTCATTCGTAACCCATTTACTATCCAGGCATGCTGCTGTGGGCTTTGCAAAAGAAGCGTGCCTGGAGAGTAAATGGGATACGAACAAGCACGCAACCTGCTGCCACCCCTGTCCCTTCACCCAGGTCTCTGCCTCAACATTCCTCAAGGGCAGCCAATTTGGCAGGAAGCAAAAGCAGATGGCTGGTTTATTTATTTATTTTATTTATTGTTATATTTATATCCCACTTATCTCCAACTAAGGACTCTAAACTAAGGAGCACCCTCCACCATTTCAGTCAGCTCCTTTTTAGGTGCTCCAAAGCCAAAGGAAACACAGCAGGGGGAGGCTTGTCCCTGCTGCATTTCCTAGACCGGCTTGTCCCTTTGATGGTCAAAGCAGGCAGAGTTTGTGAGCACGGGTTAAGCCTCCCCCTTGAATGGTGCACTGCATGGATCTTTTACAACCACCATCAACCATCAAAGGGAGCCAGTCCAGGAAACAGAGTGAGGCCAAGTCTCCCCCCGTGTTTCCTTCGGCTTCGGAGCACCCAAAAAAGAGCAGATTGAAATGGTGGAGGGTGCTCCAAAGCCGAAGGAAACACGGGGGGGTTATCCCCCTTGGTGGTCGAAGCACGTAGGGTCTGGTTTTTATTTATTTATTTATTTACTTATTTATTTATTTAGTACACTTGTATTCCGCCCATCTTCCGGATCGGAACTCTGGGCGGCTAACAAGACCCATGCAGCACGCAAATCAAGGGGGAGGCCCTTAAGATTTGGCAGGGAGCAAAAGCAGGTGGCTGGTTATGAAGCCTTTCTTGTACTTTAGGGCTTCGCAACCAGCCACCCGCTTTTGCTCTCCACCAAACTGGTTGTCCTTAAGGTTTGGCGTGGAGCAAAAGCATATGGCTGGTTGCGAAGCCTTAAAATGGAGGAAAGGCTTCATAACCAGCCACCTGCTTTTGCTTCCCATCAAACCTTAAGGGCAGCCAGTTGAGAGCGGGAGAGCTGGTTTTTTAATTTTGTGCTGCAGCAGCACCCTCACTGCTGTGGCACAGAATTGAGACACCTGCTCTGCTGTCCTGTTCCAAGCCAGGCACCACCTGCCTGATGCTTGCCTGGCTGAGATCATCTTGTCCAGCTGTCAAAATCAGCTGTATGGCAGTGGGGAGGGGGGCAATGCTTCACTCCTGCTCTCTGGTCTGCCTTCATCCAAATGGCTGCAGTGACACCGGGCGGCAGGAATAAAGCTGCCGCTCACCACCATCACACAGCTGATGTTGACAGCTCGTTAAAGGGCTTTCCCACCAACCCAGCAAAGGGGGGGGAGCGCTTCCCTGCTTTGCTCTATCGGGGCAGGCTTCCCATAGAATGCATTGGAAGCCTATTATAATCCGTTTCCTTTGTAATTGATTAATCAATTTTTAATGCTTTCCTATGAGAAACCATGTTTTGAACTACGAAAATTTTGAATTACGAAATATCAGTTGGAATGGATTAATTTCATAATTCAAGGCATCACTGTATAGTATTTCTATTTTTCCCTATGTCTACTTTTTAAAAAGCATTTTGATGCAATGTTATCTATATACTGATAAAAATAAAGACCCTGGCATTAATCAATGTACTGAAGGAAACTGTTCATATAGTCTGCTGAAACACCCTTTGAGTATCCTAGCTGATTTCAAGGTCCACCATTTGTTCTTTCATCCATATGTATGCATTTCAGCATACCTCTTGCTTTGTGTTTGGAAAAAAAAAAACCACTCCCCCCGCTTTCCTTTCCTAGAGCAAACTGGATCAAGGTGAAACCTGCCTGTCTGGTACACCACCATGTGATGTTGCAGGGCTTCTGAAACAGTTTTTCAGAGAATTGCCAGAACCCATCCTTCCAAGTGAGCTGCAGGACTCTCTTATAAAAGCCCAACAGATTGGCGGTGATGAGAAAACTTCTGCTACACTGCTTCTCTCCTGTCTTCTAAATGGCAAGACCATTGACACTTTCAGATATTTTTTCAAGTTCCTCAAAAACGTGTCTCTAAGGTAAGCTGAAGGCATGGATATGATAGTTATGATCTATTTGGAAAATACCTACAGTGGTTGTAAGAATCATGGATGGACATGGGTGTTCTGCAGAACTTGGAGCGGGAGAATTTCTTGTGCCCTGCATAGATTGTATGTTAGATGTAGCATGTTTGTTTGGGTTTGCTTTTAGAAAATACATATTAATACTTTTCAAAAAGTATTAATAGGTTGTACAAATATCTCAGTTATCATGCAATAAGTGAAAAGAAGCTGAAAAAAATTGACTAGAAAAAGGGCACTAAATGTGTAAATATTAAACTCAACAATTCACTCAAAAACCATTTTGTTATACTAATTGTATTTATTTTTTAAGGCATGGTGTATTGATTCTGTATCATTATCTTGTTCAACATATGATCAAAATCATTGCAACACTGAAAAGCCATTGATACATTCATTTTCACATGCTCAAAGATTTTGGTGTCATTATATGCTTTATATGGGAAGTCTCAAATCCCAATGACAGAGTGATAGACTAGGACTTGGGAGACGTTGATTCATACTTGCTTGGCCATAGAACTGAGAGTGGGGAAGTAAAAAAGAAAAAGTACTTAAATATCTTACTTAACTTGAAAGCCTTGTCAGGGTAACTACAAGTCAGTTCCTACTTGATGGCTCATAACACACAAGGAACAGTTCCCAATGTTAATGACCATAACATTCGTGAAAAATTCCAGACAACCAGCTTGCAGATATCCTATTATTTGTATTTGTATTGTGCAGGGGTTTGGACTCAGTGGCTTTGTAGGCCCCTTCCAACTTCATGATTCAATGTATTGATATATATTCATCATATAAATGATATTACAGTGGTACTTTGGGTTATGATGCTGATCTGTTCCCTGCAATGCTTCATAACCTGGAAATTACATAAATCAGATCCAAATGGGGCACAATGCATCCTGGGAAATGAAGTCTTTCAGGGGGGAATGCGTAAACCATTTTTAACTTAAAATGCATAACCAGACACATTGTTTCTGAAGGACTTCATTACGTAACCTGGAAATTACATAACCTGGGTCGTTTGTAACCCAGGGTAACACTGTATGTGACAATGCATTTCTGCAAACAATGTGAGAAAAGTTAGCAGAAGCAGATTTTTAAACACTCTCACTGCCATTGTGTTATAGGTGCAAGATGTTCTTGCTCAACATATATATGTTTTTTGTCTTCTTACATTTTATTTTATTTAATAGGATTTTCATCTTGGTACAAGAGATGTAGGTTGTCATAAGTGTAAATATACCAAAAATAAAATATAAACAGCCTTCCCACCTCTGCCTCCAGCTATTCATATTCCAGTGTTTCTCATATATAGAATTGCCTACTTATTTTCCAAGCAAACTCTCCTTCCAGGTTTATGCATTGAACTAGGGAGGACCACAGAGTCGAAAAACAGCGTTTCTTTAGTTTTGTTTAATTTGTAATGAATTTTTAAAGTAGTTTTGTTACAAAACGAAATGAAACAAAACACGATAGTCCCCTGGTCCTAAAGGACAAAAACACCAGGGGAGCTTCCTCAAGCTCTTCCCTGTAATCCCCCCAAAACTGGAAAGGAGGGGGTCAGGAGGCTGAGATATTAAGCTCCAAAAGGGGGTGTCCCTATGAACAAATATTTCTAATTGAATTCAGAACTTTGGAAGCCAAGCTGAGGGTTAGCGCTTAGCGTTGCCGCAGCTTGCCTTCCGATTCCAATTTGAAAGATTTTTTCCTAGGGGCACCCCCTTTGGAGGTCCATAATTCAGACCCCTGAACCCCAAACCTCTTCAAATTTCGGGGGTTCACCTCAAATTGCTTGAGGAAGCTCCCCTGCCATTTCAACTAGGATGAATCATTTCGTACTAGAGAGGAAAATGTTTCATTATGAAACAAAACAAAACATCCTACCATTTTGTTGCGTAATGGAGTAATTCATTACTTAGCGAAATGATGAAACTGTTTTGTTTTTCCTTTTGTGCCCATCTCTCTGTTGAACCTTATATAGGTTGCGTTGAACTTCTAACAATAAAGCAGAACCCCAAATTATAATCCCTGTTTTGTGAAGCATCTTGAGAATCTCTTGACACATTTGCTATATATGGGTAGACCTCCACTGAAGACAACTGTCAAAAACTTTCTAATCTACTGTGTCTGATAAACCAGTGTTTCCACAGTTGCCTGGGGTGTTGTGGCATCTAAGTCCAGCCACTTCCTCTGCTTTGGAAAGGAGCTGCTCTTTTCTTCTTTGTTCACACCTAAGGAAAATAGAATATTGTGCTAAAATGGCCACAAAAAGATTAGACACCTGTGGCATTGGCTACATTGTGAACAGAAGCTATTCAAGTGTAGTGGTAATCAGCATTTTGACCAATGGACATTGTAGTTGGCTTAATCAAAAAGTTAAATTTGCACACGCAAATGAAAATTCTGACAGCATTCTGTTTGTGGATCCTCTCTCCTCACAGATCATCTGAGAACAAAATGGACAGTAGTAATCTGGCAGTAATTTTTGCTCCAAACCTCTTCCAGTCAAGTGAGACTGACAAAATATCGGCTCATACAGAGAGGAAACTTCGTTTACAGGCAGCAGTTCTGCAGACCTTTATTGACCGTGCAGAAGATATAGGTACGGTTGTGCTTGGTGAATTATCATTGAAAGTCTTAAGAATTAGTATTCTTATGTAGCCGTGCTCAGGTGAATAATGTTCATAACTATTCTTTAATTCAGGGATTTTACCAAAGTTTATCCTGGAAAGGATACCTGCTATGCTTGGTATTGACGATCCTGCCTCTACGCTTTCATTGCAAAATTGTGGAGAAGGTGCAGTTGAAACACCAGGTGAACAGACAAGGACGAGGAGTCAAAGCATAGGAGGTGTGTCTGTATTGTGTCCTATATCTGTTCCTTCATTATCAAACTGCTTATGTTTTTGATTTAAAAACATGGCTCATAGTGACTTTGTGGGGAAAAAACAGCTATACCATATTTTATAAATTTATTAACTGAAAACAAAAGAAGTGTGTTTATCATAGATAGTAATCATAGGAATATTTGATTTTTTAAATAAGTTATGTTTTCCATATGTTTGACTCCGGGTGACATGTTTTCTGTTCATTGATTTAGAGATACACACACCAGTTCATTCTCTCTCTGATCTACCTGAGCAAGAATAGTGCATCCAGTGAGATGGGCTCTATCTTTTTTTAAGAGAATGCAGTAGCCCTGTTCAGACATTTTAAACAAGATTAAAGTAAATGTGTGAGGAAAGTGAGAGAATGAGCGTGCTAGTTCCACTCTCCTGTCATGTATGGAGAGCAGCTCATTGAAGGTGGCCCCATGATTTTTAGAGTCTGGTATTTTGAAGATTGAACTGGTTCTTCCTTCTAAATGAGAACAAACTTATGAAGAATACCAGTAGCTCTAGACTGAGGGCTTCTTAAGACATTAGAGGAAACCCTGCCTTGACAGGAGTGAGCAGGGTGCCGGTGATTGCTCCTACTTCCTTCCTCCCTGCCAATGTGAGCAGCTGTAATCACAGACCATCTATGGATTTTGTTGGTGTGCCTGATTTGGAGATTTTGGTTAGTAAGTTCCCCAACATGCCAGAATCTAAAGCTGGGACCAAACCGTGGCATACAATGCTGTTTTATTTCTTAAGGTAAGCCAGAACCATTGGTCTGGGTATTATGCCATGTAAGTGGCAGGTCTGTGGTTTGCTTAGCCAAATGATGGGGAGCTCTGTCAACATGACCTGACCTTCCCAAGGTCAGCTGACCCCTCTCTTAGACAGGAAGGGGGCATCTTGGTGTTTTGCCTTGCCTGCCAAGCAGATGTGTGCCAACCAAGATTTATCACAATAGCTTACAGTTCTCCAATCTGGCCTGGATGCTTAAAGAACTAGCTAAAGGTTCTAATGGCAAGTGTCACTGTGCCATTTCCCTTATACATATGTAGAATAAAAGAGGATGCAGGGTTCTGGAACGATGTGCTTATGCAACACTTGCACATAGAATTACCGGAACACCATCAGAAAATTCTTTAGCTGAAGCAGTACTTTTAAAAACATCCACCCAGGTCACTGTTGTAATGAAGAAAAACAACATTCAACAAGGTAGTTTTAGAGATGCAGAAAGGAGTTACACACAGATTCTGTACTTCATCCTTATTGGAAAAACTGGTCAAAGTGGAACAAGTTTAAGTTCCTATTGAAATGATATTGCCTTCAATTTCAGATATTGTTAGTGGAGCTCTGAATAAACTTAAATCTAACAGAACTCCTTCCACTACACCTCAGAGAGACAGACGTGGTAGGTATAGTGCATTTGCATGAAGCGCTTGATACCATGTCCTAAAGATGTGGAAATAGCTACCAAAGCAAGCCTGTGGTGCTATCTTGTTTGGATGTTTACTGGATTGACAATAAAGGACTAAGCTCTAAAAGCTAGAAGCTGGGCTGCCATTGGTTGCTGCAAAAGCTTGGGCGCTGTTTATGCCGCACTCTCTCGGCCATATTAACTACTAAATTAAGCTATCGTTAACTTGATTATGTGCTGCTTTCAAAATATTGCTGGGTTTTTTTCCCCTTGAAGAAATTTTTCAGTGAGTCTTCTTTTGTAATTGCAAACGAGGCTCTCTCTTCTTGGTATTTTAGTTATCCATGTGATAAGCAGTAGGGAAGGAAACAGGAAAATTATTGTTGGTGCTTACTTGACTGTTCAAGTGTTAACACTGTCTGTGTCTGTTTACGTAGAAGTGAGCATATTCAAGTCACTGGCTTACTAGCAAGTCTGCTCAGAGTTACAGTGTAGCAGTTCAATGCTGTACATGTTTACTTGGGTCACATTGAATACGGTGAGGCTTTTATTTCTTATTCGATTCTAAGCCTTATTCTAGTTGTATTACGGAGACTGCAGTTTTATAATGTATTACTCAAAATTTCAGACATCCGGTCAGAAATGCCTTGCGAACACAGATTTTAAGTCTAAAACCAACATGCTACTAGCAAAAGAAAACTGTAGTAGTAGAGTTCAGTGCAATTTTCTGTTTGTGCTACCACATTGCTAGCTACTGGACAATTTGTCAGCTGCTTGCATGCCCTAATTGCTCATATGTGCTAAAAAAGAAAAAACACACACTGGGCAGAATTCTCAATATTACACCTGAAGTAGCTTTAAAACGGGCCATGGCTTTTTGAGCTACTGTACTGGTGGCAGTGTTATCTCTGAACATTTTCTGTGGTTTGCACAACAATGGCAATGGAATCGTGCAAGCAGTTGCACAGTTCGGTTGCATAATTCCATTTTCAGGCGTAACTTGATGTAACATCTGCACAGACAGGATTATGACCACTACTTTAAGACGGCACTGATAAAAACTGCATTGAATTCCCTTTTGCACATACAGTAACTCCCTGCCTATCACGGGGGTTAGGGACCCAACCTGACCTGCGATAATTGAAAATCCACGATATGCAGATGCAGGTCGGGTTGGGCCTGGGGCGCCTACCTGGGGGCTCTTGTAGTTACCCCCAGCCTGGCGCTGCCCTGAGCGGGCCTGCGAGGGCCTTTTCGGGTCGTTTGGAGGCCCCAAAAGGGCCTCCCTGCAAACTGGAAGTTATTTCTGAGACCCTCTCCCCTTACCCCAGGCCTTTCCCCCCTTACCCCAGGGGTCTTTTTTCATATACTGTGGTCCCACGATATAGTGGGACCGCAGTATATGAACCGCAAATGGGTGGGGGACTACTGTAATTTGGAAGTCATTTTCTACCAATGCTGCAGCTAATGGAGTGACTTAAGTAATCTCCCCCAAAAGTCATAACTCCAGTACTTTACACCTTATTTTGAAAAAGTTGTTGCAGACTGTGCCAGTTGTGTTTGAAATTTTTCTTTTGTTCTTTGCAAGCTGATCAGATGCTAACACAGCAGAATCACTGTAGCCTGAGATACCCAATACTTGGCTCTAGAAAAAATCCTCTGGTTTATGACCAAGAAGGTATCTCTACTATAAAAATAAGTAGTTTTACCATGACATTCTGCCTATTGTATGTAGTAGTTCTTTGTTAGCCAAAAATAAAAGGCAGCTGGATTGCATGGGCAATGTCATTCTTTTCACTAAATGATACCTTCCTTTAACATATTTTGTCTTTGGGTAAGTTCGCAAACCAAGGTATTTGAGTGTTAGCCTTGCAGTAACTCCTGCAGCAGATATGAAGCTCAGTTGTTCAAAGTATACAAGTTATATTTTGTGAATTTGTCTGCCATTTTGAAGATGTTATTGCAGTTATCTCTTTCTTCACAGTCTTTTCGTCAGTGACTCCAGTGAATGTTACACCAAATTTTAAGCGTAAATATGATGCTGATTCCTATCAAGGCTTCTCTAGCAGCAAGAAAAGGAGGTCTATCAGGCATAACATGGGTCTTGAATTGCTACCAAGTAGCCTTTTTAATGTTATCTCGACACCTGGATCAGGTAGAGTGAATATTATTTGTAATGTTTCCAACTTAATTAGTCTACTTTTTCTGTTCCCTCCTCACCATGTTTCTAAAGTTGCGGTGCAGCAGCTGTAATTGCAGAATAATGTCTATATTTATAACCCTCTATCTTACAGTTCAGTCTGAGGCAAGCCCTAGTCTTTCCTTTGAGCATTCACTATCTACCTCAGTCACTAGTGAAAAACACCTGCCTAGGATAGGAAGCCGAAGAAGCCAAAGGATCGCCAGCAAAAAAGTACAAAGGTATGCTTACCAAAACGTTGGCATTATTGGAACAGAAGGGTAATGTTACCTCTTTTGGTTCTGTGATACTTGACATTAAAGTGCCCCCCCGCCCTTTTGTGGTGCATATACTGCGGTCCCGCTATATTGTGGGACTGCAGTACAGTGGTACCCCGAAAGGGCTTGGGGGGGAGGTTTTAAAAGCCTGGGCTTTTAAAACCTCCCCCCCATCCCTAGGTTCCAGCTGATTTGCGCTGGGGTGGGGAAACAAAAAGTTTTTCTCCCCCAACTCAGCACCAATCGGCTGCAGCCTGGGGCTTGCCTCCATGGAGGCATGTGCCGCTCCCCTGCTTGGCTCCATTGCTTAAGGTCATTTTAAACATCACGTGCCGCTTCTCCCACCCACCTCCACCCGGGGGAGTGGGGACTGATGTTTAAAATGACTTTAAAGACATTTTAAACATCCCCCCCCCCGAGACTCAACCCGACCTGCATCTGGATATTGTGGATTTTCAATGATTGCAGGTAGGGTCCCTAACCCCCCTGATAGATGGGGGGTTACTGTATAATATTCAGAATGGTTGGATTCCTTGCGTAAACTACATTTTTATGTTTTAGTTAAAAAAAACAGGGCTGATCTTTTGGTTCCCCTATTAGGACTGTTTTTCATTGATTCTATGTTTGATACATTTGTAAACATTCATGTAGTATGAAAAAACATGAATAAATATCCTATGCATCCTTAGAAAGCTGACTCTTCTGTTTAAGGTAGCGGCTTGTAACATTTGAAGTATCCAAGTAGCACAACAATGTTTCATCACTTTATGTCTGCTTTCAGGGTTGACTCTGGGAAAATGGGTTGTTTTTCTCCTAAAATTAGCCGGAAAGAAATGATGCGTAGGTCACTGCGTTTAAAATTTCTTCTGGGAAGAAGCAGCAAAGAGGTATGATATATTTCTCTTTCACCCATATTTCACTCCATTGTGAAGTAGTTATTTTGAGTCCTGCCAAGTTTCCCGTTTTTCGCTTTTAATATTCTATGATGGCAACAGCATAAACTCTGTGCCGAAAATGTCTGACACTGGTGGGATGGCATGGGGAAAGGAATGAACAGCCTGGCTCTCCTGTCTTCTATTAATCCTGTTTCATTTGTAATCCTTTCGCTGTAAAACTCTTTTACTGGCTGTTCTTTAGGAACTGTTAACAGGGAATTGAACAGGTTATATATAATGGAGGGCACGTGGAGTACATCCCAAAGCCTAACATTCTACATTAACTACATGAAGATCTCTGCTACTGACCTGTCTTTCTAGTTTCATCCTCTCTTGAGACTTCTTGCTTGTTAGTTCCCAGTAGTTGACTCTTCCCTGGACTTCCTGTCCTACACCCCCTTGGCCAAGGCGCACCCTCAAAGACTTGTGGATTGGGCTGCTGTTACCGCTACTGGCATCAATTCCCAAGCTGTTTCCAGTTCCCCCTAGTGCAAATGTATTTTTCCTTAAACTTCAAACATAGAAAAGCATTTATGGTGTCAATACCAAAGGATTAATTGCTCTTTCTTTTGTTTATTCTAAAAAGAATCCTGTAGTGGAAAATCCAGTTAGCAAAAGATCTGAGCACATTGGTCGTCGTCTTGCAAGCCAGCAAGACACAGAGAGTGGAGCGGATACTGTAAAGACAGTTGTGTTATTGAGCCCATGTGTTGGTGAATCGATGATAAAGAAAGGTAAATATGAATAATTAGTGATCACAGGTCACAGGCTGATTTCTGTATTAAGTTCATGACATGGTCCAGAATCTGGCAGAAACCACAAATGTGATGATAATCATTCAGCTAATTTTCCTTCTATCTGCCCAGCAGATAGGCCTTGTTTAGGAATTAGAACAGCCTACCAAAGGGTGTGAACCCTTGCAGTATCCCATTGTGTATTCAGTTTTCTTTAATAGCAGGTGGGAACCTTCAGGTGTCCAAAAGTTTTTGATCACAACTCCCACAGTCCTTTTTCATTGACAATATAGGCTCGGAATTCTGGGAGTTGCAGTCCAAAACATCAGGAGGGCCGAAGGTTCCCCACCACTTCCCTACAGGATAACACACTCATAATCTTGAAGATAAGATGTAGATTCACTATTGGATTAAGATGTTCAGCTCCTTTAGAGGAGAAATGTGTTAAAAGTTGGCTAAAGTTTAATTTTACATAGATAGTAGAGCCCATTTTTATCTTAATGTACCTGGTCTGGCCTTTCAGGTTGTTGTTTTTCCTTATGTTCATAAGAAAGCAAAAACAAGAGAATCAGCAGTGTATATGTGGAAAAATAATGTCTTGCTCAATACCTTTTTCCATAATTACTGTTTTATTTTACTCTGCTTGTTGTATTATTATTCCTTCTAAGCAATCCTTGGGGTATCGTTGAAAATCGGGATACAAATATTTATAATGGGCAAGAAAAGCATTATCATGAGGTCCTTGGAAGTTAACTACTGAGCCTCTGTTTGACTGGCATATTTTTTTACTTTTCATGCCACTAGTTGGCTGTCTTCATCTCTCCACTGATCAGCTGTTCTAATGGAGCCCTCTGGTTTCTGACCCTATAACATGCAGTCACCATTAGCACCAAAGCCCCTCTTGGCTCTCTGTTCTTAGGAGGACTTGTCCAAGACAAGTCCTCAGGCAGGACTGGTGTTAGGCTCAAAACAATTGTGTTCTGACGGAATGCAAAATGAGCACCCTTGAGAAAGACATGGATTTAGCTATAGAGTCCTGCTATCTTTTCCTGTGGGTCAACAGAAGCATGCTATAGGTGTCCTTTCCAGGTGAAGCAGGCACTTAGGAGGCAGGGTGGGACAATCCCCAGGTTCATGCACATGTACATATGTGAAGCAAAACATATTTGAGATTGCAAGTGATGATTCCTTGGCCCCCATCTGTCTTTTGAGGTGTAATGAAAGTAACCCAACAAACCGTATTAAGTTCTTTTTTAGTTCTTTCATTTAGATTACATCAAAAGCCTCCTTGTGCGTCTTGCTTCCCGCTGCAAACATTAAGATCGGTTTGCTGTCCACTCAAGGAGTTCCCTAGGGGAAATCGGTGTGGTTTATAAATCTAAATATAAATAAATAAATGCAGCTAGAGAGTCCCAACATAACAGATACCACTGCGCCCAGGTGCCCAGGGAGAGACCAGAATGGTGTGGCTGTTCGATCACTTCCCACTCCCTGGCAGGTGTTTAGAATTAAAGGTGGAACGGTGGGTATTAATGTTATTTTACCATGGGTATTATATTTTATTGAGCTTAAAAACAATATGTTCTTTTTAAGGTCCCCAAAACTTCAGCAAATCACAGGAAAACTTGCAAGTTGTCAAACATGATAAGCAAGCAAGCTACCGAGTATCTTGGACTGGCACCAGTAGTAACACAGAATCTCAGGAAACCAGTAGTACAGGTACGACATTCATGGCCCGCCTTGAAGCAGAAGCCTCTTTTTCAGAGCCAAATCTTACAATTAGAGGATCACCAACCATTCCAGCTAAGCCAAGGCTCCTGGAAGTAAGAACCAAACAGGACAGCCATAACCAGCAAACATCCTTTTGTGAAGATGAAAATAGATTGACCACAGACACATTACTGAAAATTAAGAGAGCATTTTCTGAATCTGGAAGCAATCTTCATAACTTATTTGAAACTGAATCCTCAAAATCAAATTTAAATAGCGGAACAACGTGTCCTTTAAAAGTCAATCCAGTTTTTAAAGCAAAACCTCAGGAAAGGTCAAGTATAGAACAAGAAATTCTGTTTACAAGCCCTGGTAGTGAATCATGCACTGTTGACACATATCTGTCAAATGAGGATCAAAGCAATCCAGCAGATGACGCTCTCGTTCAGAATACTGCTGAGGTCGATGCTTCAACTCATGATTTAAGCAAAGATGGTGGGTCAATGCAGGAGGAGCAACTAATTGCAAAAATGTGTCCAATTGCCAGGTTGAGTCACACAAATACTCTTCAAAATGAGATAGAATCAACTCTACAACAAATGATTAAAGGTGAAGAATTGAACTACTGTAATTCGGAGCTGAAAGAATTGCTTGAATCAGAAGAACGTTCCTCTCAGTTCTCAGAAGATGGAGAGAAAAACAGCAAATGTGGCCTTCACATGGTACCATGTGGGAAATCCAAACCTTCACCTGCAGGAAAGGTTGCTGACCATATACATTGGTTCAATAAACTTTCATTAAATGAACCATGTTCTGCAACCAAAAACAAGCCCCCACTTAAGTTCCAACGCACCCCTGTGCGTCAGTCTATAAGGAGAATGAACTCCCTCTTGGAAGCTAATAAACACTCGGTTAGCTGTAAACTATCAAAAGCAGGCGAGGGCTGCTGCCCTTCTCTTGTTAAATCGGTGAGCTATGAAACTGCACTGTCCTCCTGTGGAGAAAGGCTGTCCAAAACTCCTACGGGGCCCCTGCTCCCTTTTGAAGCCACCTGCAAGCAAACGTCTGCAAGCGATCAGTTTGCTCTAACTTCCAAATCCCATCAACAAGTAACATATCCTTCAGAGCAAGCCAGTGGGACCAGCGCAGTCTGCAAAGAGAAAATATTTGCGGGTCATTCCAAGGCCGTCCTTGAGGACGTAACTAATTATGAAGCCTCAAAAACTATTGTAAAAATGAAAACAAATCTAAGTGTTTCAGTTGGCACGCCAGATAAATGTGTTCTCAGGAAAACAGGGGAAACAAAGTTTCGCTACAGAGGGTCTCCAAAGAACCCAATGGCCACCACAAAATTGCTTCCAGTTGTTAAACCTCTCGACCTGTAGGTCTGACTGTCCATGGCTTGTGTGTTTTTGCATCTGTGTCTGCATATTTAGGACTGCTTCCAGAGTGATGGGTCCAGAATCACTTTCTGTTAAGAAAAAATGGCTCCTGTCTGTAAGACATTTTTGATCTAGGAAAACAGTCTCACTGATGGCGTGGAGATGTTGCCAAATTTTATAAAACGTTCCCTTCCCTGACAGCCCTTTATGCCCCCTTTTGCCTAAAATCTGCTTTAAAGATTTGGGGAAGGAACTGCTGGGGGTTGCAAAATGGAAGGGAAACAGTATGTACCCTGCCTGCTTCCCACTGATGGGAGCATTCTGAGCAGAGGTCTCAAAATATGTTTCCACCACCACCACCACCACCAGCAGCAAAGAAGCTAGATCAAACCCATCATTGTTCTACAGTTATTAAATCTATTTCTTTAGAAAAATAAAGAAATTATTTTAACTTCTAATTTTAAAACAAGCCTGTATCTTAAGATCAGTGGGCATATAAATTGTGCGTCAACACACAATTTCTGTTGTGTTAGCATTTATTCCATGGCTCTTAATTGATATTTCTTTTTATATTTTGACTGGATTTTATGAGGGGAAAATGTGCAAGCGCTATGACTTGGACTTAAGTAATTACAAGGAGTTGATTTCTGGTTGATCTTCTCCCGGACTTAATGCTGATAAAGAAGCACACTCTTTACTTGAATTGTATAATATTGCTTGGTATTCGGCAACCTGGAGTTTTGCAACGTTTAAGTGACTGTCAGCATATATGCCTGACACTGGTGCTCAAATGCCTTTGGACAGGATGGGTACCTTATGGCCTAGCTGGCATAGCAGTGATGATTAGTGATGCCAGGAGTGGCAGTCAACAACATCTCAAGTGGTGACCTGCCTTTCTCTGTTCTTTGGCAGCAGGACCTGTTTTAGAAACGAGCAGTTTCTGATTAGAGGTATGCTTTGTTGACCCCATGTCATCCAAATAAAACATCTGGCATTATTTTTCCATCTTTCTAGGCAAGCAGGTATACAGCTGTAGATGGATGCTTGTGGGGGTCCTAGCGCATTGTGTGGGAGAGCATTCTAACGCTGCTAGATGTACATTATTTTCTGTTCTGTACTGGGCTGGGAGGGTGCGGAAACTCAAAAGAAGTTGTGAGGTTATGTGTTGTTGATTTTAGATTAACGTAATAACAGAAAATGGCATGATTCAAAGCAGAGTAGTGTGTTGATTATGTCACTGAACCCTACAAAGCCATACCAGTACTGTTCATTTGCACAGGTAATTACTGCAATATTGAAACTGTTCATATTTGTCCTGAGTGTATTTAATTTAAACTTGAATTTGTTTTTTTCCTTTAGCATTTCTCTGTACTGTACTTGGATATGTGATTGGAGTGCCAAAACTCCGTCTTTTAAAAATAATAAAGCTTTTTTTTCTTGTACTGTGTTAGATTCTTATTACAGTATTCCATTGTAAAATGATTATGTTTGTGAAGATATGTAATGTGTGCGTGTGTGTTTAAGAGAGAGAGAGGTAATGCTGAAAAAATGCTTCTTTAATATGAAACCAAGGCAGATTACTGTAGCACTATCTTAATCAGTTTTAAGTAGTGTTTTAAATTTTGTAAGCAATTTTAAGAGTTTTTAATATTTTGTATGGTGTTTTATATGTTTTATGTGTTTGTATGCTTAGAGTGTGTAGTGGAACAGCACTCTAATTTCGTTGTGCATATTTTGCATATGCATAATGACAATAAAACTCTATTCTATTCTATTCTATTCTATTCTATTCTATTCTATTCTAATCAAATGTTTTCCTTGAAGCTATGGTGGCCTTCAAGAAGCCTAGTTTGGTGCTGATGCTAGTAATACTGTAGAACAGATAAATGGTCATCTCTGAGCATTTAGGAAAGATAGCTGTGATTATGACCATCAAGCATAGGTTTCAAGAACAAATGTCAGAATTTTAATCAAATCATGATTAATAGATGAGGGAAGGTTATCATAAGGTATATTGTGATACTTTTGTGGCCAAGCTAATAAAAAGTGTACCAGACAATAATAGTGTTAGGCAGGTGATGGACTCCATCTAGAGGATGCTTGCCAATGTTTTCCGATCAACAAGAGGGGTGCCAGAGGATTCTGTCTTGGGCCTGATATTCAGTGTTTTCATAAATGGTCTAAATGAGGGTGTGGAGGAGATGCTTACCAGATTTGTAGGTGGCACCAAAGTGGAAGAGGTAATCAGTACCCCTTTGGGGTGTGACTTTTGTTTAAAAATTAATGGAGAAAACATAAAAACGTCCCTCACTTTTGAAAAAAATTTTGTCAGTCAAGAAAAGAAAAGAGAAAAAAAAAAGAAAAGAAAGAACAGCTTTTTAAATATGAAGGATTTGTTTCACTCAGTGATTCCTAAGCCTTTGCCACCAGCTGTGCTGGCCAGGGTTTCAGGGAATTGCAGTCCAAGAATACCTAGGTTTCCCAAGATTGGGAATAATAGGTTTCAGTGAAAGGGGCACACGAAAAATCCACGTTTTTTCTCGGGGAATAGTGTTACAAGTACTGATGTCAGTAGTTAGTCAGAAGGTTCAGAATTAGAGATTGGGAATTTTAAGTTTAAACGATATGGATTAGTTTCAACCCATTGAGGTGCTGCTTTTTCTTGGCTGCATCAGCATGATTGTGCAACTTGTCATAGCAAAAATGACATGCCCAAGTATTTCCCGTCTTGTAACTGCATTTCCCCTCCAGACGCGTAGAACGTGGAATTTATCCCTGTTAAATTTCATTCTGTTGTTTACGGTCCAGCTTACAGACGATCAAGATCTTTTTGAGTTTTATTCCTGTTTGCCAAGGTATTAATTATCCCACACAAGTTTGTGTCTGTGATGAAACTGCAGCCAATTTCACATGTTAACAAGAGAAATAACATGACTGGCTGGGGAAATTTAGGAGGTGAGCCTATCAAGGATAGCCTAGAGATGGTAGAGCTAAGAGCTGAAGAGAAGAGGAGAAAATATATTTTCGATCTGCAGATGTGGTCCGTTGACTTGACTGATTGCTATATTGCAATAAAGAACATTATTTTGATATTCTTCCACACCTTGGGCTTGTAATGTTTGTTTGTTTGTTTGTTTGTTTAACTTATTGACCACACTAACTTTCCAGAAAGGGAACTCTTGAGAGGTGAACAAGGGCAAATGAACAAACAAACAAGTACAGTGGTACCTCGACTTACAACATTAATCCATACCGAATGCATTTATGGAAGTTGATTCTTTTCGTAAGTCGAATTGCAGTTTCCAGTAGCATTGGAAATCTATCTGTTCCGGTGGTTGGAAAAAAAGCAAATAAGGAACAGATGAATTGGTTTACAGTGCATTCTCATGGGAAGGCTGTCTCAACCCACCCCATCAACCTGGAGTCTGACAGACAGCTGATTTTGACAGATCCAACCTGTCAAAATCAGCTGTCGGGGGCTGCGGAGAGTTGATTGAGGGGGTTCACCCCCAACCCAGCAAAAGGGAAAGCTTTCCCCCTTCTTTGCTAGGTTGGGGCAGGAAGAGAAGGAGAAAGAGGGCAATCTCTGCAGCTGCTTTTGGACTGTGGTCCGGCCCCCAGTGGTGTCTGGATGGTGGTGGACCGGCCCGCTGTTTGAAAACTTTGAGGACCCCTGAGTTAAAAGCTCATAACTTTCTGAGGAAAGACAGGCTATGGCACTGATGTCTGAATCATCTTGAACCGGCAACATGAATCATGTGTATTACAAAAATACAAACAGGGAGAATGATGGCATTTTCATATAATAAAATATCTTGTTAACATTTCCTACAGAGGCCTGAGAAACGCAATGAACTCATATGTGGCCATCTTTAAAAACACAGCTATGGGTATTAAATTAGTGTTCCATTTTGCTGCTGCTGGAGGGTACTGGGTAAGGCAATAAATAAACTGAAGCTGAATACTGCCAGCTTCACTGTGTTGGCCCTTACAGCCTGATAAGAGGGGTGCGGAGGATTCTATCTCGAGCCTGATATTCAATGTTCTCATAAATGGATATTCAAGAGTGGATATTGTGGGAGCTGCAGTCTGGAACATCTCAAAAGCTTCTCCATTCCTAACTTAAAACATTTGAATAGCACTGGTGAGGCTTAAGCCCAAATCGTTCTTCAACCATGAATCTTAGTGGGCAACACTGAGTTACTCATGTCTTCTGGATAACCCACCTCACTTGGGGTTACGACGTCAGGCCATGTCCTGATACGACCGGGCCCAAATCATGTGTGTACCTGCTTGATATACAGTAATTGATATCACAAGGGGGGGGATGAGGGTTGGGAGAGCACCAGGCCTGCTTCTTGAACAGGAGAAACAAAGGCCAAGAATCTGGATAAAATCCATCTCCTGAAGTAACTGGGGAAGCTAGTATCTAAGAAGAAGCATTTGGGGGCTGGCAGGTGGCAAAATACTGAACGGCTGCAGTTGCCGTCATTCTACCATGGTTGCCATCCCAAATAACACATGACGGATCTGAAGCTCACATCCTTTTTTTCCTAGGTCATGAAGGATATTAACCACCTCTCTCCAGGGAGTTTTCTTCAACCCACAGATGTGATGGCACTGCTACCAATGCTTATACAACAAGAAGGCTTCTAAATTGCAACGCTGGTGCTTCACTCCCTCTTTTAGATCCCAAATATATTTGACCTCAGACTCAAGTTTACCTACACTGTCGCTCCCTGGCATTTGGGGTTGCTGACCCTGAATAACTACAGCCTTGGCACTGAGCATTACATCTGGGTGTGTGAGTGAATATAGATGTGGGCCGAGAATTTATTTTAAGCCACCTCAAGCACAGGCAGCAAAGGGTTTTTCCTCCCCCTTTGCTTCTCTTCCACTTCCTCTTCTCTGCCCAGGGGGAAGGTGGAGAGAAATCTCATTCATACCCAGAAACGTTAGGTGTTCTTGGGGGGCGGGGGGGGGAGCCTGTGAAGCTCACAGCCTTGCTGCTCTTCTTTAGGAGAGGAAACATGCCAAATAAATAAACGAACAAACAAATAAATAAACAAATAAAACCATTTGCCTGGAGCGGGAAGAGGCTGACCAGGCGGGGTTGATGAGCAGATGGTGGCTGAGAGGACTGTGCCTCTCCACGGTAATAATAAGGTCGGACGAGCACTGGATGCGAGGAGGGAGCGATGAGATGGAACCAAGCTGCCTTTCTTTGCTTCACGCCTTTCTCTCCTGCAAACGCGCGCATCTGACGCCGATGCTTTTCCTGGCGGCCGTCCATGCACCTGCGACCAGGAGGGGAGGGAGGGAGGAAAAAGGAGGATGAGGGCAGTTCCCACCACCGCCACCGCCACGCCACCGAAGGCAGGCAGGCTTCCCCCGCGGAGCCTCCCTCCCTCCCTCTCGCCCCTGCGCCCTCCGCCAAGCCGGTGACGCTCCTCTGAGCCGCACACGCACGCGCGGCTCCTCGTCTTCGGGCGGCAGACGCGCAGGGGTTGGCAGGGGTCTCTCCCAGGAACCGCTGGGACTGGCGAAGGTAGGCGGCTGGTTGCCGGAAAGAGGGCGGGGGCGGGGGCGGACGGACGACGACCCACCGCCCCAGAAGCCGGGGCGAGGGGGAGCGAGCGGCCGCGGCGCACCTAGGGATGCTCGAGCCTGGAGCGCCGGCGGGGATGCGGAAGGGCGAGCCTGGGAAGAGCGCACCTCCGGGGCCGGGAGAGGCGCCGCAATGGCTAGCAAGGAGGGGTGGGGTGGGGGGTGGAGAGGGGGTGAAAAGCGCCTTCGAAAGGCTCGATCGTGCCTCGGGGTCCGGGTTTGCCTTTTTAAATTAAACGAAGGCTCAGTGAAGAGGCAGGAGAACGTATTTAGGCGGGGAGGTTGTTGCTGTTTTTTTCCTGTTCTACACCCCAAAGCAGTGAGGAGCCAGAGACAAAAGCCCCCCCCCCTTATCCACCGCTTATGTTTTCCTTGTTGACAGCATCAATGTTGCTGTCAATGTGCTTTTAATTTTTGCTGGTTTGGGATCAATAATAATAATAATAATAATAATAATAATAATAATAATAATAATAATAATAATAATAATTAATAATTAATAATAATAATAATAGACCACCTCCATCTTGAAACCGCATGAATGTGAAGGAATACAATATTGTTTAAAGGGGTTGCCACGTCTTGGGGGGAGGGCATCATAAAAGAAATGTCAGCGAAGAGGTTGGACGGCCCTTCCTCATTCTCATTCGTGTGTTTCCCCCATTTTGCCACGGATGTAATGCTGCATATGCTGCATTCATTTAACCGTGGCAACTGCAGTAGATGCGCTCCTTCTCCAGCCTGTGGGAATTTTCATCCTAGGCTTCGTTTTTGTGTACACTTGGGAAGATGATTTCAATCATGTACTTGTTTTCTGGAATATGCTGCACAGAACTTATTTGGGATTTATTGCTGAGTCGACCTGAAAGCGTTGTGCTAAAATGAATGAACAAAACCTGAGATATTTTGGGTGTGGGGGGAAGAGAATTAGGCTGTAAAAATTATTCTGTGGTTAGGCAGAATGACAAAGGATGGTTTGCTGACTTCTCCCTTAATCTCTCCAGTCATTTGAGAGAATCCACTCTGATGGATAAAAATAAAGCTTTTATACTGCAGAAAAAATGTGAATATGTGATATTTGTTGTAGGCTGCAAATACGAGAGATCGCCAGTCATTTGCTGAAATAAACATTGGATGCAGTTGTATTTGGAATATGCTTTTCTATATTGAAAATTATTTCCATAAGGCATCCCATATGAAATCCATAGCTGAGGACAACATTTCAGTATTACAGAATTTAGTTGTAAAGGAACTGAAGTTGAGAATTCAGAGATGGCAACAGAGATGGCAACAGAGAAGACCAGTATAATTCAGTGGAACAAGTGCAGACTTTTTTCTAAAGGTTCCAGACTCTAGTTATAATTTCACAAGTCTCCCTTTTCATCTCGCCATTTCTTCTCCAAATTATATACATAATTACCATCAATAGTACTACCTTACCTCCCAATTCATGAAGAAACTGGATTGCGCTTCAGGCTGACTTTTGAAGTTTGCACCCCTGACCCCCCCAAATACTTTGGGCTATACAGCTTCAGCAAGATAAATTGAAAGGCTTACACATTACTCTGATTTTTAAATTTGGTCATAATAAGCAGCCCTTTCAAAAAAAAGTGCCGATAACTGTATAGAATTTTTATGGATCAGCATGATTGCTTGTACTTTTTCTGAAACAGTGCATTTCCTGCAAAGATAATAGTCTTGTAAAGGATAACAAGAACAAACTTTAAATAGGTCATGATGTGTTTTTTTTTAACACAGGGACAACATGATATCATCTCTTCATGGTGAGACACACAGTAAAATAAATTTATGTAATGGCCAGATAGTATAATGTATGTGTAGTTGCAGGCTCTTTCTTCACAGAGGTATTTCTTTCTCTAATATTTTCATGTGGTACCTCTGAGTTTCCAGGTGCTTTGCACTTGTGATATGCTCAGTCTAAGCCATACATTTGCCCTGGCAGTCCTCCGATGCTATGCTTGACAAATGAAGCAAATAAAAGGGAAAGGGCATGTGGTATTCCCTCTCATCATTCACTGATTTCTTGCTCTGTTGACACAGGTTGCAAGAAAGAGACTGACAGCACCATGACTTCAGCCTTGCTTTCCAGTGTATTTCTGCTGGCCTCTACACTCGCTGTGGCATTGAGTCACAGTCCCAGGAGCACAGACCGAGTTTCAGAAGCTGATATCCAAAGACTTCTTCATGGGGTAATGGAGCAATTGGGCATTGCTAGACCCAGAGTCGAATATCCAGCACATCAGGCCATGAATCTAGTAGGTCCACAGAACATTGAAGGTATATATTTATATCTGTATGGTATATGTTATTTTGAATTACTCCCATTATCTGTACAATTATTGATTTTAGAAGCCTGCCAATATATTATCACGATCAGTGGTTGCTTGTCCAGAGATGCAAATCAAGTAAGATTATCAGCAAATTAGTCTTAGATCATTTCAGTTGCAGTTTATCTTCAATTTAGGAGGAGTCAAGAATTGCTTAATGCTGCAATCCCAAAACCTATTTGTAAGAGAATAGGTCGGTAACCTTGAGCAAGCTTATTGTTCTATGATAGGAAGTTGCCTCCAATTGGTTGCCCAGTAGCTTCCGTATCAGGCTATAGAGCCAGAGGTTAGGACTCGGAGTTTGGTTTCCCACTGTGCTTTTGTGAGTAGAGCCAGACTGTGTGGCCTTGGACATGTTGTGCAGTCCCATGGCTTATCAGAAGACAGGAATGGCAAACTGTTTCTTAGTATTTGCACCTGGAAACCCCCAAAAGGGTCACCACATAGGTAGAGATGTAAAATTTCCAGACATTTTGAAACTCGGAAAAAAACCCATTCCCCCCTTTTGGGGGGGGAGAGGGAAAGGATTTTTTTAAAAAATTGAAAAAATGCTACATTAGCACTCCCCACCCCCTTTGTACAGCTTGAAAGTCCTTCTGTTACTTTAGGAACATAAAATATGACCATGGACATTTTTTAAAAAAATATTAATTATCTGGGTTAAGGGACATTATATGGAACAAATTAGTTAAGAAATATGGTTGGGGAGGGGTAAAGGGTAAAGGGAAAACAGGGACACAGGATTAGAAAGGCACATGAGAATTCTTCACTTTCATATTTCAAATATATACAGATCAGTTTGGGCTTATATAGATCCTATATGTTACACAATAGTTTCTGGCTGTCGTCATATTTCAAACTTATTTTATTTGTGTTTTGTATAGTTATCATTTTTGTAGCCACAAATAAAACTTTTCCCAACTTTTCTGATGCTTCTGTTTCCGTGGTGTCTCTAACCATTCTGAAAATTTGTCCATTACTGCAATTTCAAGGATTTCTGCTATCAACTCTTGTTCTTCTGGTATTACTGGTTGTTTCCAATGTTTTGCAAAGACAGTTCTTGCTGCTGTTATTATATGTGTGGCTAAATATACTTTCTGTTGATCCATTATATTTAACAAATAAATCTGGTTTTAATTCTATAGAATTTTCAAGAAACTCTTCCAAAATCTGCCTTATTTTACTCCAAAATCTGTGCTTTTTAACATAGCCAGCACATATGATAGAATGAGCCTTCTTTTTGTTTACATTTCAACATATATTCAGTATCTGAATTCATTTTAGCTAAAGTTCTCAGCAATGTTTACCACCTATAAAACATTTTATATATATTCTCTTTGAATACCACTGATTTCGTGAGCTTTATATTGGTTTTCCATATTTTCTCCATTGTTCAATATCTATACTATAACCTAAATTTTGTGCCCACTTAGCCATACAATCTTTCACTGTTTCTTGCTGTGTATCAAAGTCTAGTAGAAAATTATACAGTAGCTTGATATATTTCTCTTTTGTCTCTAATAGAATTCTATCAAAAGGTGTGTTTTCTAGATTGAAAAAAATGCTACATTAGCACTCCCCACCACCTTTGTACAGCTTGAAAGTCATTCTGTTACTTTGGGAACATAAAATATGACTATGGACAATTTGACTTGGGATAAAATGATCACAACTAGCATATTAAAATATAGTGTATCCAAACAATTATTACAAACAGAATTTACTTTTAAAATAATATTTATTTGTAACTGTAACAAATGGAGTAACAATCTCCTGGACTGTTTACTAGTTTATGTGGAACAAAAAAAAACCCTATGCAAAACGATGTTTAAGAATCCAGGATTAACAAATATTCATAATTCCTCTCCACAGCATTAAATAAAAATAAAATAAAAACCTCATTCTCATAAAAAGAATTGAAGAGGGAAAAATGTATAGAAGGGAGTGGCACTAAGTTTCAATGAATGGGCATGAAATTTAATCAGAATCATTTTTGTTGCTCTGTATTTTCTTCCAGTGCTTTGAGGCCTAGTGAAGAAGACAGAACAGAACCAAACATACCCACCCACATGCGAAAACAAAAGTGAAACCTGTTTCTTTTTATTGTGACAATAGCAGCACCTAAAGCAGTGGTTCTCAACCTTCCTAATGCCACGGTTCCTCATGGGGTGGTGACCCCTTGCCGTGCTTGGAAGAAGCCACAAGGCCCCTTTGGAAGGCCACTGCCACAGGTGCCATAGAGAACTTCCCTCTACAGGCACCCTCAGCCAATCGCAGCCTCTGGTGCCATTGACTGGCATCCCCTCCAACCTATCAAGCTGTAACTCACTCTTTCCCCCTTCCTCCTCCTCCTTCAGACCCAAGTCGTTTGTGCCTTTTTCTTCACTTGCTCATGGCGACCCCTGTGAAATGGTCATTCGACCCCCAAAGGGGTCCCGACCCCCAGGTTGAGAACCAGTGACCTAAAGAAAGAAATGCATCTCGTTCTTGCATTGGAGAGTTCAGTTTGTAACCTAGGACTTCCTTGTCGTCAGTGCACAGAAATTAGAATAATCTGATACTGTGCAATTTTTTTTAGAAATGATTAGGAAAATATTTGAACACCCTGTCGTAAAATATTTTATTCATCATGTTAAAACAGAACATTCCATAATAATCTGGAAGTTGAGTCCTAGCAACTGGATTTCTTTTTCTTGAGAAATTGAAACATTTCGCTGCTCATCCAAACAGCTTCATCAGTCCAGATGTTTGGATGAGCAGTGAAACATTTCAATCTCAAGAAAAAGAAGTCCAGTTGTCATGACTCAACTTCCAGATAAACTCACTTGGATGACTGAGAATCTTCTCAATTCCTAATCATTTGTTCTTTTTCTTTTTTTTCAATTTTTTCAATTTTTCAGAAAAAACAAAAACAAAAAGGCTTCAGGAAAAAAATTGAAAAAAAACACACACACCCCGAATTTTTCTGGTTTCCCCCTAGATCTTCACATTAGACATGGGCACGACTCAGCGAAATTGACGTTTCCGTTTTCGGTTATCGTTTCCGTTACGTAACGGAAACGGTAACGATAATTAAGCCGTCAGAACTCGAACTCGAACCGAAAAAGGAAAAAATTGGTCGGGTTTTTCGTTGTCGTTTGTGGCATTGCGGCGAAGCACAAAAAAGTTTTTAAAAGTTTTTTTAAAAAAACCCGACTCCCGGCCAAAAAAGCAGGCGAAAATATGCCTGCCTGAGGCTTTGACACCTACCAGAGGGGTGGTTTCTGGGGGGGGGTCCCCGGCCTTCCCCCCCTCTTCTCCTGTCCTGGGCTGCTTGCACCAGGCTGGGGGGGTCATCTTCATCGTCTGTCTCGCTGCATGCCATGCAGTGGGGGGAGATCCAAAATGGCGACCACAATTTTTCTTTTGAAATCGTGGTCAAAAACACACCAACTCACCACAGAAACATGTGAAATTTATTTATTTTAAATGCCTGAAATTTTATAGTAGCAGCAGTGGGGTTTTTTATAGCAATAAAACATTGTATTGATTTTATTTTATTTTTTATCTTTTTATTTTTTTAGACCTGCCCATTTGGGCTGGGCATGGGATGGGACCATGCAAATTTTTTGAACCATTCCACCAATGGCATCGCCAGGTTTTTGACTGACACTTCTGGCTGTCTCGGAGGGCATAAAAAGCCGAGGCACCTTCCAGAAATCGCAGTCGGGTGTATGGATGTGGTTGAGGGAGGAGGGCTGGCTGCTGGTGCTGGTGTGATCCGATCGAGATTGAGGAGGGAGGCTGGAGGCTTTAGGATTTAAGTTAGGCAGGCAGGGAGGGAATTGAATTTAGAAAATAATTTCTTTGATTCCCTGCAGCTTTGTCTGCTGAAGGGAATAGCAGTTTATTCTTTATTTCTTCTCTGGCAGTTTGTGAGGATTTTTTTCTGATATTGGATAAAGGGGGAGGTTCGACTGGGAGTGGGAGCTGTGGATTTATTTTAAATATATATTATATACTACCATTTATTTTCTATTTTCCCAACTTCAGTTTGCTTGCACACACACACATTTGGGGTGCAAGCCAAGAACAGAACCTCTTCCTAAGTGATATCCTAACTGCCCACTCGCCCGTCCGCCCGCGGCTGCCGCCACCCGCCCGCGGCTGCCGCCCGCCCATGGCCCCCGCCACCTGCCCGCACCTCCCCCCGCCGCCCGCCCCCCTGCCCTGCCCACCGCCTAGGGCGCAAAAACACCTAGCGCCGGCCCTGATTGCGGGACACCCCTATGCTCTGGGAAGTCAAATCGCGCTAAATCGCAGTGGAAACAACAAACGAAACAACAAATTTTTGAAAAATTTCATGACAAACGTTAACGACCTGAAACGGACCCGTTCCGACAAACGAAAACTCGAAATGTCATTTTTTCTGGTCGTGCCCATGTCTACTTCACATCTCTAACCATAGGTCAGAACTGACTTGACAGCACATGATTATTTATTATTATGAATGTGGGTCCTCCAAGATCATCATTAAGAGCCATGTTTTGCTCTTCCTAGCTCAAGGCCATGGCTTCCTTTATTCAGTCACTCCAACTCATATTTGGTCATCCACTTTTCCTGTTGCCTTCTGCTTTTGCTAGCATTCTAGTCTTTTTTAAAGAAAGCCTTTCCTTTCATCAATATGCTCAAATTGCAACGGTATAGGTTTAGGTATTTTTGTTTTGAAAGAGAGTTCAGCCTTCATTTGAACTAGTTGCACGTATTCAGTATGTCCTTCTGGTAGTCCAAAGCATCTGTAAGCTCTCCTCCAATACCACATTTCAGATGATTTCTCTTGTCTACTTCACTGTATACCTTTCACATTTGTACACAGTAATTACAAAAATGTGGTTGATTTGGGCCTTGGTTTCCATTAGTTAATTCTTATACTTTAGATTTTTCTGTTGTTTTCATAGCTGCATTTCTGAGCTTCAGTTTTCTTATTTCTTGGCTGCAATGGCCATTTGGTTTGGTGACTGACTTAACCAAAGTCAACCCAAATCCTGCACGTTTACCTAAGCCTAATTCCCATAAATTAGGAGGGGAGAGGAGCTACAAGAGGAGCCATAGTCTAGAGTAGTAATATTTCAGGGTTGATATAGACAGTTTTGCAATTTAGATCACACCCATTGAATGCAATGGGCCTTGCTTAGTACACCTGCTTAGGAGCTCTTTGCAAAATTGTTGCCTTCTGCCTGAGTCAAAACTCAAACACTGCTACCATCTTGTGGATGCAACTGGAAATCACTTTTTGCATCAGTTCTGTGTTAAAACTCCATAAGATGGGGGTGGCAGCTGTGTGGAGAAACTCTATACCGTCCATTCAATTTTGCCAGGTGTCTGGCTTGTTTTAATTATCTTCCTTGCTGCTGTAGTATGTACTATTGTTGTTTTTGTCTGGCTTAGCTCTCATTATTAACAGCATTTCCTCCTGTGATTTTATTACAGATTCTCTTTTTAAATGCTTATAAGCTCAACGGGGGGAGAGAAGCTTTTGAAAGGGGGACTGCAGTTTTTATAAATTAACAAGGTAGTTCCAAGGTAGCCACCAGCAAAGAGTGTGTGTATCGTGCATATAGTATCCACTATGGTCACAACTACTGTATTGAATGGGTTATATGGGAAAAATCTCTAGCAACCTCAGTGTAGTAGCTTCATCTTTTCGTACTTTTTTCATTCTTTTGAGAGGAGAAAGCCTAATATAGAAAGTACAATATTTTTTGTCTATAAGATGCCCCCATGTATAATATGACCCCCACTTTTCCAACCCAAAATTACAGTTTCGTAATCATGCGAAACTCAGCTTACTTCTGTGTATAAGACTACCTTCTGTTTTTAGTCTAACAGTTTTAGATGAAGCCATAGTCTTTTACATAAAAAATACTGTATACTTCAATGCCAAAAAGTCAGTGCAATAAAATAAACTGTTTTAGCTGTTTATTGTAAATACACAATGTGATACATTTTCATTGGGGCTCTGTTCCATAGATGTGATTTGATTCAGAGAATGAGAAGAGTCATAATTGCAGAAAGATTTTTGCAATTTATTAGTGCTTCCTAGAACAATATTTACTTATTTATTTATTTCCAAAGCAGATGTTGACATACAGATATTCCATGGTGATTTGCAACTAGGCCGGTTTGTGCTCCATATTCATTATGCCTTTAAATATGGTTATTATTTGAAGGTCAAAATCCTGTTGCTTAGTGCAATAGGTACAAGTCTGTGGCTGAAATCCAGTGACATAAAGTTATGCCACGTATGTCCAATGATATCATCAGATGTGGACCTATATTTCCTTCCTGAATCCCCTTCCAATGGTGCTTCTGCTCCTTGATGATTGCTTGGGCTCTGGGGAAGATTTGGGGTTTTCAGACCTTTAAGACCTTCCCCCATGCCGTACTTCTAAAGGCTTCCCCAGCACCAAAGAGATTCTAACCGAAGCTAAGAGCTTCGCAAGGGGACAGACCTTTAATTACTAAAAAAAAAAATAAGGTCACATCTTGATTAAAGTTATACTGTGTAAGCAATCAGACTTAAACAGCATAACCTGAACAATAACCATGTGCCATCGAATCAGCTCTGACTTATGGCGACAGTTCTCAGGGTTTTCTGAGATGAGACTAGATTTCACCCTGCTTCTTTAGGGCGATGTCTCCACTGTGTACATGAAACCAGAGTGTCACTGGAGTTTCTGGTGCTTCCAGGGCATCTGATCCACACCTAGCCCTTAGACAGGGTTGGCATTGCAGATATAGCCAAAAAAAAAAACATTGGGTTGAGTGGGGAGAGGGGAGAGATCGAATTCTGCCTTTAAGGTCATCAGATGGTGCGAAACACCAATTCTTGTACTAGGGCGCTCAGTCCCATTTTAAACCATTTTAACTGGTCTAACTCCAGGGTTTTTTTTGTCCAGGTTGTAAGGTCTCCAGATGTGTAAGTGTGAAATCCAAATGCTGATCAGTGGTTCCTCCCTGCCCTATCCATGGTAGGAGGAAGAGACAGAGATATATAGTGGTGCTGTGTCTTGATATTCTAGTTCTGCCCATTCATGTATATTGTCTCAATGACCATAAATGTGTTATGGTAAATATTGATGTTAGGAAGACACAGGTCCATCCTTTTTTTATCAGTAGTAGTTGTTTATGTGCAATGCAAAGGGTTTGGCCTTTTGTTGTAAAAATTCTGGTCTAATTCTTCTGTCGGACTCAGCCTTTGAGGATACCTGAAAGGGGAAAGAATACCATCATGACTCACAAGAATGCATTTTATAATATAGGGTAGGATTTATTGGGAATTAGCTTGCAGAGCAGGAAATGAAATGGAGCAATAGCCCATATCATTTTTCTCAAAAGGGAAAAAGGGGAAATATACCTGTAAGGGTTCAGTCTTTGCCCAGGCATCCCCCCCCTTCCAACTTCAAAGAAGGCATCTCAAGTAATAAGGAAACAGAACTTTTATTGGGTTCATCAACGGCAAATGGAGTTTTTCTTCTAACAACAGTGTCAACTTCTTTAACATCAGATATAAACGGGTTCTTCCCTCCATAGGTTGGGGTCTCTAAAAAGTGATCAAATTCCCCAACACCACCTGTGGGTATTCGGCTCCACCACGGTTCTCTTCCTCCCTCTCCGAAAGCCTCAGCCCTTCCACTTGGGTCCCAGTCTCCCTCATGGAGGTTTGGGGGGTCCCCACTTGTATCCCAACTTCTGAAGTGAATCTGGGACCACGTGGTCTCGGCTTGGGTGTACGCAAGGGGTAATCGGGTCTCTTGCTCAACTCCTCCCGGGGGTCCAGAGTCCCAGCCTCGATCATCTGCCGAATCTTTACCAGCCATCTTTCTAGCTCCAAGCCCTTACAAATCTCTTTCAGCTTGCGGTTATACTCCCTATATTCTCTCTCACCCCAGTAAGAGCACTTCTGATGGTGGGATCTGCGTCTGTAGCTCTCAGCTTCCTTGTGTGGCATCATCATTTGTTCCCAGTCTCCCGTCCATGGGTTCTCCATCCACACCCACTCCCATCCTTCTGCAAGCTCTCCCCTCCCTTTTTACAGGCTCCAAACCCCACCTCCACAGGAGCGGATTGGTCCCCCTTTCCCACCAAGTCCTTCTTTTTACTTCCTGCCGCCCTTAAGTTCTCTTCCTTCTCTTTATCCCGGAGGGCATCATAGTAACCCTTCAGTGCCATGAACCTCTCCACAGGTGAAAGGTTCATTAGATTCTCAGGTTTCTTTGGCTCCTCCATCATCTCAGCTCGGCGTGCAGGGGTCCCTCTCTTACCATCAGAGAAGTTCCCCTCGCAATACCTTTATAGGGATCTGATTCCACAACAAGTAAAGAACACAAGACCAACTTATAGGACAATTTACGCACTAAATGTTCTGGCACAACCTTGTACTTACGGTGCATTTATTTACTAGGGATGAGTTGTGGTACATGTACGGAAACATCAAAAATATACTGATTGCATGGTTTCATGGATACAAAGTGGCATTCAGTAGCTCTTTAATATTTTTGGAACAAAGACATGTGTTTAGAGAGAGTATCTAGCGAATGGGCTCCTTTATATTGGCTCATTATAGTGAAAGTAACAGAAGGTACTTGGATCCATATGGTTGGGGAAGAGGTGAAGAATTAATTTGAGATCACTGTTACGCATATAAATGATCATCTCTTTCTTGAGTATGTCAACTGGCACTCCCTGTAGCACATATTGTATGTCTGAGAATGCTCATTTTCCTCCCTGTAAGTGGTGCCATTAATGGTTCCCACCATTCTGTATTCAAAACCAATAGGCACTTTCATGCATGTTAGCCATTTTTCTTCCCGTGTAAAATCTGGGCAGACCTATATCTTCATATAATGAATTACTTCTTGAAGCAAAGTGTGGTCTCAGTTGAAGTCCTTCTATAAATACTGCTGGGGGTGTGGTTTGCTTGCTCTGTTGCTGAAGGTTGCTTTGTTCCTTTGTTCTTTTGTGATCTGCTGTGTGGCTGCATGAATCATGGCTGTTTAGATGGCTGTTTACATGTTATCAGGTTCTGCATCTAGGTTCTCTAGGAAAGCCAGCAGATGGAAGGGAAGTAGGGGGTATATCGATTTGCAGAAGAGATCAGGACTCCCACCTGAGGATGGGAGCAAAGTTGATTTATGCCTGTTTCTACCACAGAACCCCTAGTTTATGCCAGTTTTCCCTGGGATCCACCCAGTGATACTCCCCTGCCTATAATGCAGAAGAGCTTCCGAGGCATTGCTGTTTCCAGCAGTAAAAAAAGTTCACCAAATATGTTCTGTAAGAAGGGAGTGGAAATATGTCCAAAATGTCAGCGTTGGAAATAAAAATCCAGAAAGTGCCGGTTGGTGAATCATGTCTCCCTTCCTGCAGTTGGGGGTGCTTTGCAAAGTTAGTGCTTTGCGACACCACGTCTTTGTTAAAAATTGTTGTGTAAATTGTGATTCAGAGTAATTAGAGTTCAATCGGCAGGCCTTACACTTCAGAAGCTTTCTACTAAAACAAATCAAGTATCCTCTAGTAGCAGAATTATGAAAAGCCTTGTTACTGTGGCACCTTAAATGATAGCAAATTTTATTTAACACAATCTTTTATGGATGTTTGTTCTTGCATCTGAATAAGTTGGGTAGAGTCCACAAAAGCTAGTGCCAATTTCTTTTTTAGTACTACATGTCTCATTTACAAGGTAGAACTGAATGACCATGTAGTGGAATTTATTATTGTTGTGGTTTGCATTTGTTATGAGTCACAGACCTTTTAATAAGAAATTAAGGCGATAAATATGGATAATCCCAGTTTTTATCCACACAGCAATCCCCTGGAGGAGGTTAGGCTCAGAGAAGGGGTGGCCTACAGTAACCCAGAGAAATCAGAGAATTAAAGTCTGACATCCCCGGCCAAATTTGGAGATCCTAATTATTACTTCATTTCTAATTAACGTTGGAAGTTTCAAAAGCCTTGCTTGCAAAATGCTTTTGATGTTCCTTGCTAAGGCATGTGGTGCCTATACTGTATATGAGTGTTACGTTCTAGGAAGTATTTGCTTCTGCATTTTGGTCAGCAGATGGTGCACTCTCTGCTAAGAGCTAAGCCAAAGTGAAATGCATTTTGTAAGTGATTTTGGAGATGGCTTATTACACATAGGGTTGCCATAAATCGGAGGTGACTTGACAGCACCATAACAACAATGGAATAATGTTAGTGTTACAAGTCAAAGTTCTATGCTAACAACAATTTATTTGCTGCTGACTTGGTATTCTTTAAAAAATATTGTTCTTTAAAATAAGTAAATAATTATTTATACTAATAGCCTTAGTCTTCCTCTTTTTATATTCTTATTGCTCTAGAGTCTCCAAGTGAAATTTAAAAAGTTCTTTAGACTGCAGCAGAGAAATCAAAAGAAGACTGAAATTTGGAAGGGCAGCAATGAAAGAATTAGAAAAGATCATCAAGGGTAAGGGAGTGCCATTGGAGACCAAGACCAAGACCACCCACGCTCTTGCATTCCCAGTTGGAATTCCCCGTGTGGTGTAGTAAGATAGAGTGATGGACTATGCCTCAGGAGAGCAGGGTTCAAATCCCCACTTGACGATGGAAATGACAGGGGGAGTGGCAATGGTAAGCCACTCATTAAATATCTCAAATACCTTGGAAGTCCTAGTAGGGCTGTCATAAGAGTGTGTACATGTATGAGTAGGAAAGCTGGACAGTAAAGAAAATTGACAGGAACAATATTGATTAGTTTGGAATATGGCACTGGAAGAGACCATTGTAGATGTCCTGGACTACCAAAAATATGAACAATTGGGTCTTAGTCAATCAAGCCTTGACTATCCGTATTGGCAAAATTTATGAAGCTCAGGCTGGTCCTACTTGAGGCATATCAGGAGAAGGCAAGAATACAGTACCTGGGAAAGATAAATAATGCAGGGAAACAAAAGACAAGGAGGGATGTGAATTATGAGATGGATTAATTCCCTAAATGAAACTACAGGCTAGAGTTTATAAGAACTGGATGAGGCTGTTGAGGACAGGACATTTTAAAGATTGCTCATTCATAGGGTGGCTGTTAGTCGAAGGCGACTTGGCAGCAAGTCACAACAATGTACTGTCTTCTGTCTTAGACTGCTTCCAGTGATGTTATGATATCCAGTCTCCATCCTGTCTTACAAGCAATTAAGTGCTAGAGCCAGAGCCAAAACTTAGCACAGTTTCCATTGCCATTAGTATGGGCTTATCTGCCTTTGCCCTCTCCCTCCCCCATTCAAGCTTCAATGATAGTTCCTAAGCTTCCTTCCATGAACGAGTCCAATAATCTAAATGGCTTGCTAGCAAACATATTTTCTTCTACTTTAGAAAGAATAACTTGAGTACTAAAATAACTTGATGGTTGCTACCAAATACCTTGATAAAAAGGAGCATCATGCCACGAGTTAAACTGCAATGCAGCAGCCCAAATGCAGGCTCAACTTCAGGTTTATTCTGCCTCCAGTGGTTGGTAAATTAAGTAGCCAGCTCGTGGGAAAGGGGGGGATTGCGGCAATGTGTAGCCTGCATAATTAAATTGTAAACTGCCCAGAGGGTGCTTTAAGGGCTATAGGATGGTATATAAATGTTTTGCTGTGCCTTGTGCTACCTCTTGCCATATTGAGCATGTCATGATTACAGACATACATGCAAATTTTACAAACAACCCCCCACCCCCGGCTTTGGAAAGGCATGCCATTAGCTGTGCGTGTGGTTGTGTGTAGGAAAGAGAAGGGACTGGGAAGAAAAACACTGAGAGGAACACAATAGCTGTTAAGAAATGAAAGGGGTGAAAAGATACTGCAAAGTCTCCATGTATTTCCTGCAGCCAAGTGCACAAAGATTCTAAACAGGTTGCTTGGGTAAGCAACGCCCATTGGCTGCTTGAGCTACTCATTCTGTCCAGCTGGACAGAGCAGAGAGCCTGTGAGTTGGAGCGTGAGCTGGCTGAAACGATAGTTGTGCATCGCCCTGTTCAAGTTAACATCCTCCTGGCCACTGTTTTTCATGTTATCAAGGGGCAGTCTTATATAACCTTCTGTGGTCGAGCAGGTCACATGTTTATGTGGCTTTATTTTGGTTCTGGGGCTGCGCTGTTTAGGAGGCCTAACATCGAAAGTACAATGGCAGAATTAATGGGGTGTTTGAATTAACTGTCTGCAATAAAGCAGTCAGCACTTTGTTTCTGCCACTCTGGACCTTTACTAGGTAAACAGTTTGCGAAGGTTTATAAGGAATATGATTTGCAAACACTGTAAAATCACTCAGATGCTCAGATGCGTGCAAAAAAAAAAATTAACAGTAGAATCTACGGATTATTGACTATGTCTTTTCTGGAAAACAAAAGGTTTGGGAAGAGATTTTGGACTGAAGGAAACAATAATGTTGATTGGTATAAAAGACTGCTTTGTAAGTAGTCCAGGGAAATGTTGGCAAACACTTCAAGATTTTAACTATATACGTATAATAAAGAATAGACTATATATGGAGACAGTGAAATGCCTTTTTTTCATAGTGGAAAAAGGTTGGAAAGAGGTCTGTACAGTGTATAAGTGTTGACAATGGTGTCTGAAAGACTTCTTTTTCTACAACTGAGTAGTAAGCATGGATATCCAAACATGCTGGGAAAGTAATACTGAGCAATTAAATCCAGGTCTTTGGGTTTCAACACAGCAAATATTAATGTATTCTCAAAGGTTTTCACAGCCAGGATCTGATAGCTGTTGTGAGGTTTTTGGGCTGTTTGGCCGGGTTCTGGAAGTTTTTCTTCCTGACATTTTGCCAGTTACTGATGAAGATGCCAGCCACAGAGACTGGCCAAACATCAGGAAGAAAAACTCTGAGAACACTGCCAAACAGCCCAAAATACTCACAACACATATCAGTAAATATTAGTTTGAAAACAATGTTTTTATTTTGTTTTCTTCATTATGGAGATGCTATGGGTACAGAAAGCTCTTGTTTGGCACTACTATACACAAAAGTTTATAACAATGGGAAGACTTTTCTTTGTAGACCTGTTCTCCCATCTTCAAATGTATGTGCAGTTAGAGATAATCACCCTACGAATCTTCATTGGGCTTATTATTAGAGATGGGCATGAAATGAACAATTTTTCGTTTCCGTTACCGTTTGTCGTTTCCGTTACGTAACAAAACGACAAACGAAAATTGTGATGAAAATGAAACGAAATGAACAGAACCACGAAGATTTGTTCGTACGTTTCATTTCTGTTACTAGCGGCGTGCAATGAAATTGAGCTGTTTTAAATGTTAAAAAACGCCCTGGACATCCATAAAAACGCAGCGATAATTATTTATACTGCCTGATAATACCTACAAGGGGGGGGGGCTTAAAACAAGCATTTATGTCTTTTCTTAGATCGCTGTATTTTTTTTTCTTTAAGGGGAGTTAGGGGACATCGACCCAAAATGGCTCCCAGATGCCTAATATTGATTTCTTGGGTATTAAAACGCCCTGGACATCCATAAAAATGCAGCGATAATGTGATAATTATTTGAAATTATTACCTACCAGGGGGTTGCGGTCCTTAAAATGTTTGTTTTTGTCTTCTCCCATCGCGATGTATTTTTCTTTTCCCTTTAAGGATGACAAATTGGATGTCGCCACTCCAGCCACAACATGGAGGCAAGCCATGTGATGGGATCATGTAAATTACTGGACAACTTCAACCAATAGCATGCCCAGGTTGCAGACTGGGCAGGTCTGGCAGCCACAGAGGGCATAAAAAGCTTTGGCAGCCCCTGGAAATGCTTTAAAAATCACACAAAAAGTGGGTAGAAACGAAAAACGGAAATGAAAATTTTTCAAAAAATTCACGAAAAACAGAAACGAACTGAAACAGACCTCTCAACGACAAACGACAAACGAAATGCCATTTTTTTATTCGTGGCCATCTCTACTTATTATGCTATTTAAGCATTGAATGTTTTTAAATGGAAATTATTGACCTCACTCAATAATGTTAAGGAAGTCTGTGTTGCCTGATTCCATTCGTATGCAGCTGCTTGAGTTGAACTACAGGCTCTTGAAGATGTTAGTAAAACATTGAGGGATACCATAGTAGATCTTTGCAGTTTACTACAATGATTTGCCATGATTTGCCCTAAATGCCTTTGATTTCTGGAATTCTATGCTTTACCAGATGATGTTTCTTAGAGTCAGGATCTGGTTGTTGTAAGAGCATCCGTTGCTGAATCCTGCTTGCTCGTCCCACAGATATGTACGCTCTTGATGCTGTAATCATCTGAGTCATACATGGTGAATGATAGTACAGTTACTCCTCTCTGGTTATTACAATCACTGAGATTTCCCTTGCACAATCATTCCTTGTCTCCAGTCTTCCAGCACACATAGAAGACTAATATAGAAGTAAGACAACAATATCCAGTAAAAACTTGGTTTATGAGCATAATTCCTGTAACATGCTTGTAATCCAAAGCAATTGTACATCAAAGCAAATTTCCCCATAAGGAATAATGGAAACTCAAATGATTGGTTCTACAGCCCAACATATTCATATAAAAATGATTACAATACTATAATAATGAGCATCCGGCTTGCTGGGTGAGGCAATGTGTAGCCCGCATAATTAAATTGCTTGAGGCACTATGGGGCAATATATAAGAAGAACATTTTAATAATATAATATAATATAATATAATATAATATAATATAATATAATATACAGTGGAACCTTAATCCGTTCCGGAGGTCAAGACATGTCAAACATGCCTTAAGTCAAATGAACTTTTCCCATAGAAAGTAATGAGAAAGTGGATTAATCCGTTCCAGATTATGAGGAGGCTGTGGAATTATAGTCTACAAATTATACGCCTCCACTTTTTAATGTTCATAGCAACAATGTCTAACATTTAAGTTTTACTGATTTTTAACCTGACGTTCCAAGTTCTGAACAACCCTATGCTTACCATTAGAGTCCCACAACTGTACAGCTCCCCAACTAAAATGCTACCATTGTGGACCAGACTTCTGCAGCCAGATTTTTTTTACAAGACTGAGCCAACTGTCTAACCAGCGAGGCCAGCCCTGAGCTCCCGGCCCTTCTTCTCCTCCGGCAGCAGTGGTGGCTTCGGTGAGGCCAAGGACCAGCTCCAGGTGCTCGGAGCTGGCCTCACCGAAACCACTACTGCCTGAAGAAGGCAGGAGCAGTTTGGAGGCGGCACCCGCAATGCTGGGTTGTGGCTGCCGCCAGATTCCAGCTCCGAGCTGTAAGTCAAAGCCTGCGACTCAAGTCAAACAGGCCCCTTCTTGCTGCAAGTCAAATATGCTGCAAGTCAAGCAGCATGTAAGTCAAGGTTCCACTGTAATATAATATAATATAATATAATATAATATAATATAATATAATATAATATAATATAATATAATATAATAAAGAAAATACATAACATAAAGAAGAAACAAATTAAAGAAAAATGTAGAGAAAAACAAAACAAAACCCTAACCTGCGCTCATCTTTGAAAACCTTTATGGCTGGTGTGAGGAAGACAAGAAGAGGCTGCACTACCTGCCAGCACCCACCAACCGGCCATCCTTCCTTCCTGCCCAGAGTGGCCTTGCTGCCAGATGGACAGTATAAAAATCAAATGAGTGAGTGAGTGAGTGAATGAATGAATGAATGAATGAATAAAACAAATTCCCAGAGGGAACAAGCTGACAGACGTCCTCATTGCCTTCCCTTCCTCTCTCCACCCTCTGCTTTGGAGGCTGCCTGGGATGGAAGGTTCCTGACAATCACCCACAGTCCAGCGGAGGGGGGGGGGAAGAGTGAGAGAACTACCACTGGCTGACTTGTGATCATATGACCTGCTCCAGTGCTTGTATTGCAAGACATTGCTAGTAGATCAATGCAAAATTTTGAAGAAATGTTTGCTTGTCCTGCAAAACACTCATAGACCTAGGTGTGTTGTGTTGTTACAGTCGTGACCGACCCTTCATGACTCCATGTCCATGGGGTTTTCTTGGCAGGAATACTGGAGTGGTTTTGTCAGTTCCTACTCCAGGCGTCTACAGCACCTGATGTTCCCTGGTGGTCTCCCATCCAAGTACTAACCAGGGCTGACCCTGCTTAGCTTCCGAAATCAGGCGAGACCAAGGTACTGTACTCATAAACCAAGGGTCTACTGTATTTTGTTATGAGGTTCTAGGTAGTTCTGATATTTTCTGTTTAAAAGCTATTGATTGATTGATTGATTGATTGATTGATTGATTGATTGATTGATTGATATTGTCTTTCTAAATCATTCTAAAGCAAAGATTGTGTTGTTGCTGTTTGAGCAGCTCAGGTATCGGACAGCCATTAGTGGATGCTCCTCATTATCTTATCAAAGGTGTACCGTATTTAAGAGGCAATCTCTTCATCCCACTCACCTTCATTATTTTTAGCTGCTCTGTTTGTAGGAAATCCATATTGACATGGATGTATTTTTTAAAAGAAGAATCGAATTTAAACAAGTAGGAGTTTTAAATATCAGAGAATAACAGCAAATCTGAGTTGGTGAATCAGACAAGGCCTATGTCATCTAGCATCCCAACTCCCTTTGCAACTGTCCAGTCAAAACACCTTTTGGATATAAGCAATGTATACCCATGAAATGTTGTCCCCAGCATCTGTGACTTGGAAGCCTATTACCCATGAACATGAACATGGACTTCTTTGGTTAATGGGCTTTTGGCATTGTCCTCCAAATAAGATTGGGCCGGTTATGCAAAGAAGGGGGAAATGCAGGATTTTTTAATTCCAAATATGTTATTTTAAAGAATTTAAGTTTTGTTATCCCATATGCCTATATTTTATACACACCCTTCATTAACTTTGTTTGCATGTGAAAGACATAAAGATACACAAAATCAAGATGTTGTATGGGAAATTAGCATTTCTCTTGAAACATCTGGGACTCTTTTCCTGTGGTTGGATTTGTGTGCGTTCTAAAGCAAATATATAATTTCTACAAAGCTGCATTTTGTATAGTATTTTTGAATTATATGCTTTTATGTTGTCTCCTTGCATTATGCTATTGTCCTGCAGTACTTAATTGCAGTTTTGTGGAAATAACAATGCCACTCATAATATTTATGTTACAAAATATTGTATTGTCCATGTTCCAGTGTGAGACATTCATTCTTCCATTTTCTTAATAATCTTAAGTATTTAGAAAACCAGCCCTTAACCCTGAAACATAAATCTGTATTTATGATGCTGTTTGTTAATATTATTAATAAAGAAATGACATTAGCAAATGTTCTTCAAATCAGACATATTCTGAAACTTTTAAATTATGAATAGTTTTTGTAATGGATCTTAAGACTGATTAGTGATCTTTAGGACTGATTAAGAGCAAGTCGGTTTAGCCATACAAAGGGCCAGTTACTACTAGATTTTACATGTGATGAATTGTGACAACTTCATGATGGCCAGTGAATGCCTGTAATATTTAATAGGAAATCTGTTCCCATATTGCCTGGTTTCTGGCTGCTTCAATAAGTTTATCTGGAAGGTAGAAACAGAGCAGAATCCTTTTTTATAACTTTATGCCGTGTGTCACAACCAACTGGCTATAAAATCCTTTTGCCATAACTTTACTTCAGCATAACCTGGATTGGGTGCCAGAAATTTTTGATTTGGACTATTTCTTATCCCACCCTGCTTTCAGGTTCTGAGGTTCCCTTTTGCCCATTCTGCTCTCTGAATCCCTGTGCAGATAGAGGAATTCAAGCAAAAATCCAAAACTCTTCAACACAGGTGCTGCTGGGTTGCCACTGGGCTTTCTTTTCTGATAGTGATTTGTTAGCATTAAAGACTTCTTCTTCCCCTGTCCCAAGGCAGCAGTATATACAAACTCTTTGGAACTCAAGTAGTACCCAGTGCGGTCATTGGGGACCAAAACCAAGATCATCCATATGCCAGTATTCCTGATCACTATGTATGGGCATGACGGTTCTCAGTGTGGTGTAGAGGATAGGACTCAGCAGGCCTGGATTCTACTCCCCGCTCAGCCATGCAAACTCCCTGCAACTAGTAAAGCCACTCCTTAAATATCTCAGTTACCTTGAAAGCCCTATTAGAGTTGATGTAAGCCCATTCTGACTTGACAACACATAACAACAAACAGAAGCACAGTATACACAAGCTCCTAGTACTGGTTTTTAGATTAGTAGAAGAAGCTGAGGAGGCATTCTCCTCTGCATGAATCTGAGTTTGTTTTGGATCACATAGTTAAGAATATTCTTTCAATTGTATCAGTCAAATGGCTGGAACTCAGTGAAACGTTGCCTTTGAGTCTAAGCCTTAAGAAAAGTTAACACAGGATGATGTCAAGAATGAATAGGACAGGAGTAGAGGAGCCTTGTGGCGTCGTGGTTAAATGCCTGTACTGCAGGTAAAGCTGTGCTCACGACCTGGGGTTCAATCCCAGCTAACAGGATCATGGTTGACTCAGCCTTCCATCCTTCCGAGGTCGGTAAAATGAGTACCCAGCTTTTGGGGTGGGGGGTGGGGGATGCAATGTGTAGCCTGCATACTGTAATTAAAACTGTAGTCTGCCCAGAGACTACTTGAAGTGGTATGGGGTGGTATATAAGCAGAACACTTTGCTTTGCTTTAGAGAATCTCTGGCTTTCCAAGTATTATTGCCCTGCATTTTTATGTACGTTATTGAACAGCTCTGATCATTGACTGTATTGGTCAGAACTTATATGGAATGGAATCCTATGAAAGGACCATGGATTGCCTAATTCTGGAATAAAGGGGGGCTTCATTATCTGTCATATCAACAGCAGCAACATGTTGTAAGATCAATTCTGACCTATGATTACCCTTTCCAAGATTTTCTAGGTATAGTCTTCTCAGATATAATTTACTATCCCTTCTTCAGGGGTGCCCTGGAACAGTAGCTCCCAAAGCTACATGGTCTCCCGGGAGACACAGAAAAGAATCAACATTGACTCTGGAGCCAGATGTTTAACTCATAAATTAGCACATTTTATTTACAGGAGGATTGACCGAAATGCACCCTTCCAAATGTTGTACTGCAAATCCCTTTACCTTTGGCTATGCTGGCTAGAGCTGATGGCAGGCGCAATGCGACAGCATCTGGAGGACCACACTTTGCCCACTCCAGCTTTAAAGCAACCAGTGGGGTTGACCTTCTCAACAAAGGTAATATTAATCTTCCACAGATTATCAAAAACTGTGTGTCTTGTCTCCATTAGGTGGTGCCCATGAAGGGCTGCAGCACTTGGGTCCTTATGGAAATATCCCAAATATTGTGGCTGAGTTGACAGGGGATAATATACCTAAAGATTTCAGTGAAGACCAGGGGTACCCAGATCCTCCAAATCCATGCCCAGTCGGAAAAACAGGTAAGCTTTATAAAGTCACTGCATGACTGAATGGTGAAAAATATTGTTTTCCTAATTGTGAAATTACTGGATTATTTTTTTTGAAGGGTTGCTGTTTGAATTCTTACTATTGACCATAATTTTTAAAATCATTTTAATATTTGTTTGTTTTTTTCCTTTCTTGAGATATACATTTCCTCCTGTTTTATTTATTCCACTAGACCAGTGTTTTTCAACCTTTTTTGGGCAAAGGCACACTTGTTTCATGAAAAAAATCATGAGGCACACCACTATTAGAAAATGTTAAAAAATTTAACTCTGTGCCTATCAGACACACACAAACACACTTCTCACCCCCCCAAAAAACAACAACAACAACAAATCCATCCTCCAGCCCAGGCCCTCCCAAGGCATCCCTATCAAAATGTCCGCCTGCCCTCACCTTCCCCCTCCCTCCTCCTGGCACTTTTTTTCAGAGGAACTTGCAAACCCAGGAAGGTGGGGCTGGGGGAGGCTCTTCATATACGACCCCCCAACCCCCATCTTTTACCCCTTCCAGTATAAGCCTCCCTTCTCTCCCCCCCCTGCCTCCTTCCAGTCAGGCAGCTACAGGGCCCGGAAGGGACCCCCCCATCCCCGTCTCCTCCCTAGGTCCTAGGAATCCCCTCCTCAGCCTCCCACGTCCTCCCCTTTATTTACCGCCCCCCAAAAAAATGACCATTGTCAACGGCTGGCCGCTCCCCACCCTTAAAAGAGGGGTGCGCACGCGCGCTTCTACCTGGCTCGGCAGGGGCACGCGCCCACCCTCGGGAGGTAAACAGCGAGTGCTTCAGTGAGCGAGGAGGGGAACCAACCCCAAGAACCTTTAAGAGCGGCTTCTGGAGCGCCCTTTGCCGCAAAATGCGCCTGCGCGGGTCTCCCAGCTCTCTCTCACTCTCTCGCTCTCCAGTCTCCTCCTCCTCCTCCTCCCTTATTTCTTCTCCTTCCCCGCCCACGGCCAGCCTTTCCTCGCCGGCACGCAAAGCACACCGGGAAAGGTAGTCTGCTCTCCTCCCCAGGACCGCGTCTCAGACCTGCGGGAGGAACTACATCTCCCAAGGAAGCCTTGCGGCAGCCGGCTTCTTTCTGGATGCCCCGCCTTCCTCCGGCTCGCCGGCGCCGCACCGCTGCCTTGGTCATGAGCGGGATGCAGGGGGGCATTGCTGGTGTAGGGAGAATTTTTCCCACGGCACACCAGGCAACATCTTGCGGCACACTACTGTGCCGCGGAACAGTGGTTGAAAAACACTGCACTAGACTTCATTAGTGGTTAAAATATTACAATTACAATATTACATGCACTAATATTATTACTTTATTATTCTTAAAAAAATATTTCTGGCTTTATTTTGTTTGCCTCAATTTAAAACTGCTACCCCCATGGTAGTTTTAAACAATGATGATCCATCCATATTGGGGGGGATGGGTTACATTTCTTGGAAACCACTGCTATCCAACTCAAGCTATCTTTTTTCACACACACAGTCTGAATGAAGAATCGAATTTTACCAGGATCTACACAAAGCGGTTTCCAGAGGTTTAAATGTGAACTCAGTTTTGTGGCCAACTGGAGACTGTAAAAATATATTGCATAATAAATGCATTAAAGAATTTTCTCAGTGGGGTTTGTGGGACAGCCTTGTTGAAAGACAAGCATTCCTAAATTGTTTTCATGGCAAGTCGCACTGGTTACATTCAAGCATTTTGGCACCTCACCCTTCGCCAGAAGAGCCCCTGCTGTTGTGCTATAGCTTAGTGTCTTTTCTGAAACAGTAATCCATTCTTGGAAAACTTGTTTTGTAACACTGGTAAGGGATGCTGCTCGGTTCAAAGACCATAAGGCAGCAGCTCCCCAAAACCATCTAGTTAGCTGGAAAATAATGGGGCAGCTGGGACAAGAAACCAAACCAATACTTTTAGGTGAGTTTATTAGAAGTTTGTGGAGCTGGGAGAGAAGGACGCAGGAGCTGATAACTTCGGGTGAAATTATTACTGTTGTATATGGGGAAGTTGGGACTAGCCTGGGCCATCTGGAATAAAAGGAGATGGGATAATGCCAGAGGTTGGTTGGTAACTGAAGTCTTTCTCCATCTATTGTATGTGACTTTTTAGTCTATGGTGGGACCAAGGAAAGAGTCAAGTTTCTCTTGAAGCCTCTCACTGCTGAAATGTTATTTATTCACCAGACAGAATGATGGAGTTCCATTATGGTCAAGGAGATAGATTCTCCCATTGTCAATTAATCTCTCCCATTATTTTCCAATTTTGCCCATGTAATGAAAAAACACCCTTGATTTTTATTCTGTGTTCTGTCTGTGCAAAGGAACATAACTTCTCAAGTGCTTTGGGACACACCAGTAGATAAGCCTTGGTATAATACAAGAAATGTTACATTATTTTTGCCAACGTTAGTCGAGTGTTGCACTACATCCAAATATTTTCTAGCTAATACTTGGCTGATTGTCAAAATGCTGGTCTTCTGATTATAAGCAGACCAGTGATCTTACACTCGCGTGTTGAATCATTTGGCAGGTCCAGAATACTTCTACATACCTACCTGCCTATGAATGTATATATATATATATATACTTAACACGTGTGTGGAAAACTCAGCTCAGCTTAAGGGGGAAAGACTAGGAATCTCCACTTTGCCTGCAACCAACTATAAAATAAAAACTGCACAGCCAAGAAATGTACTAATACAAATATGCAATTCTAGTTAATATATCAGCATTAGTTCTTCAACCATGTCAACTTGGAGCCCTACAGGAAAAAACTGGGTGGGGAGAAACCTTTCCCTTTCTGTCTGTTCCGAGTGATTGTGGAAATTGTTTTAAATTAACCCAAGAGCCTAGTTGTCAAGGGGGGGGAAGTATCATTTTCCTATTTCCTACCCGTTAATGATAGAATCCACTGCATATGTTCTCAATGTAGTTTTCTTGATGTATATTTGAAAATATGCCAAGTAGCTCAGGTTTCCCAAAATATTTTTACAGTCGATGATGGATGCCTGGAAAACACCCCAGATACAGCCCAGTTCAGCAAAGAGTACCAGCTTCACCAACACCTTTTTGACCCAGAACATGACTATCCCAGCATGGGCAAATGGGTGAGTAAATGTGGGTTCAGTCTGTGACACTTCAAAAGGACCATTGAATCAGCTAGATGTGGTAGTCATACAAAGCTGTTAAGGAATCACGACTGGGTCCCTAAAGTTTGGATCTTTCCCTCAAAGGGTTTCAGTTCTAAGAAGGCAAAAATGTCCATGCGCCTCGTCCATGCGTAGTTCCCAGAGGCATAATGCACTCTGCCATACTGAGAGCCATTTAGAGCTTTTGCTTTGGACAGTAAGGCATTTATCTATAGTACAATTTACATGTGCAGAACTATTGGAATGTTTATATGTTTGTACATGTTGCACATGTGTGTGTATAACAAATAAAATAGGCTACCTTGCAAGGCTGCTATAAAATTTTCTGTTTTGCTCTTTAGAGCACAGACATAGTCAGCCCAAACACCTAGCCGTAGATGGTAATCTTGTGGCTCTATTTTGGTCAAATCACAGTTCCCAAACCAGTCAGCCTCATGTGAAATACATCTGCAGTTGAATCAAGATAAGGTAATAATTTGGCTTGTCAGCCAAAAGATGGCATAAGCCTTTTCAAGCCAAAGAACTCATTTGTGGCTATGGATGAATAATAATAATAATAATAATAATAATAATAATAATAATAATAATAATAATAATAATAATAATAATAATAATAATAAACAACTTTATTTTTATGCCGCCTATCTCCCTGAGGGGACCCAAGGCGGCTTACAACAACAGCAAAAGAAAATCAACATAATCAATATTAAAAAATCAAAGTCAATGTTTAAATAGCAATAAATACACTATAAAAGACAATTCTAAAAAACAGCAGAAGCAGCAGAATTTAAAAAGGCCCCAGCCACTAAAAACTAAGTATTAAGATGTTTAAAAAAAACACACCTTGAGAGTGCCCAAATTTTGGGATTCTATCTACAGTGGGCTGAACACCAGTCATAAAACACCTGGCAAGAGTCTTTTACTGTTGGCAAAGCTTGAGAAATCTGTTTGAACTTCCTCTTAATAGGCAACAGAAGTGTGGTTTAGCTTACAAGAAAGTTAATCAACCTTAGAAGGTCCCAACTCTCTCTCTACCCTCCAGGAAACACTAGCCCAAATAAGCACACAAGAAGCTTATTTGGTTAAAGAGTATCTAAAAAAAGTTTACTTACATTGTTTCTCTAGCAGGCACTAAATACAGCTCGGATTAAATGCAGGTTGAAAGAATAAAGAATAACAGAATCATTCCCGGAATAATGGTTTGGTCTATGTCCTTGCCTGCCCATGTGCTGAGGCAGAAAGGAACATGTCAGAGAGTCACATCCTCTCTGTGAGTTCAAAATGCATAGTGGTGGCTGGCCTGTAGCCAATTCTTTCCATGTAGGAAGAAGCAGGAAATAGAAAGGCGTGGCTAGCAAACCCCGGGAAATATCAATCTCTCTAATTGGTCATCATGCAAATAGACCAGATAGGTTGTGACATGCATCGCCCCTCCCATCTGTGGTGAAATCAACCATGATAGATTGAGTTATGCAACATCTGCATCTACTCTACCCAGGCAATGTTCAAGATAACTGCAGCTTTACTTGCATCTCATGAAAATGAGAGATGAATATGAGTGCAATTTGCATTGTGATGAGATCTGAGACTAAATTTTGAGGAGCCTCGTAGCACAGTCGTCAAACTGCTGCACTGCAGCTATAATTGTGCTCATGATCTGGAGTTCAATCCCATGTATAGCTTTCTATCCTTCCAATCCGGAAGTTGGGCCATGGCAACTGGAGTTCTTTTCTTGTAAGATTGAAAGGTTTTGCTGCTCATCCAGTAGCTTCATTAGACCAGTGAAGCTACTTGGATGAGTACTGAAACATTTTGATCTCATAAGAAAAGAAGCCGAGTTGTGATGGCTCAACTTTCGGATGCCCTCACCTGGATGACTGAGAATCTTCAAGGTTGGTAAAATGAGTACCCAGTTCACTGGGGATGGGGTCAACGTGTAGCCTGCATAATTAAATTATAATTTATTATTTATTTATTTATTTATTGGGCTTATATACCGCCCGTCTTCCCAAGCAACTCCGGGCTTTTAAATAAACTTTTAAATAAAACAATTTAAACAATTTAAAACAGGTAACCAAGCTAAACAACGGAGAAATGGCAATAGCAGATGGCGGGGGGGGGAGAGGAAAAAAAAACCACTTTAGTCACCAAACGCCTCCCAGAAAAGGAGAGTTTTTAATGTCTTCCGGAAGGGTGGCAGGGACTCTGCTAGGTGCACTTCTGTGGGAAGATGGTTCCACATAGTGGGGCCAGCCACAGAGAAGGCTCGGACATGGGCGGATGTTCTCCGAGCCTCCCTGGGCGTGGCCACCCGCAGCATGTGCGCCCGCAACAACCTAGTCGGACAGGCTGATGTTGACCGCTGGTCGATCCGCTCTGCCAGGTAGTCAGGTCCCAGGCCATGGAGGGTTTTATAAGTCAAAACCAAGACCTTGAATCTGATTCGGGATGCAATGGGCAACCAATGCAGGCGAGCCAGGACTGGGGTGATGTGTTCGAACCGACGCACACCCACCACCAGTCTGGCCGCCTCATTTTGCACCCGCTGCAGCCGCCGAAGGAGAGTCAAGGGCAACCCCATGTAGAGCGCATTGCAATAGTCTAGTCTCGAGATCACCAGCGCTTGCATAACAGTCCTGAGGGAGTCCCCATCTAGGTAGGGACGAATCTGGGCAATTCAATGAAGATGAAAAAAGGCAGTCCTGGACACCGCAGCCACCTGGGCTTCCATGGTGAGCGCCGGGTCCAGGACTACGCCCAGATTCCGGACGGTGTCTGATGGCCGGAGGGATACACCCTCCAAGGAGGGGAAAGGGCCTCCATAGCCAGATGAGGAAGTCCCAAAGAACATAACCTCGGTCTTGTCGGGGTTGAGTTTGAGCCTGTTGGCCCTGGTCCATTCCATGACTGCGCCCAGGCACTGATCGAGGGTCTGGACAGCCTCATCTGTAGCGGTGGAAAAGGAGAGATAGAGCTGTGTGTCATCAGCGTACCGATGACAGCAGACTCCATATCTCCTTATGACCTCTGCCAGCGGTCTTACATAGATGTTGAACAGCATGGGAGAGAGGGATGACCCCTGTGGAACCCCACAAGGGGGTATCCAAGGAGCCGACAACTCCCCCCCCCCATGCTGAACCCATTGGGGACCGCTCCCGAGAAAGGACCGGAGCCAACTGTGAACAGTGCCCCCGATCCAAATCCCAGAGAGCTGATCCAGCAGGATACCGTGGTCGATGGTATCAAAGGATGCTGACAAGTCTAGAAGGACCAACAAGGTAGAGCAGCCCCTGTCGGCCCCCCTGAGGAGGTCATCTTGCAGAGCGACCAAGACTGTCTCAGTCCCCCGACCCGGCCTGAACCCAGACTGGAATGGGTCAAGGATGCGTTCTCCCTCCAAGAATGATTGAAGCCGGACCGCGGCCACCCTCTCATTTACCTTGCTCATAAAGGGAACGTTAGCAATCGGGCGGTAGTTGGTCAAATCTCCTGATGCTAATCCAGTTGTTTTCAGAATGGGCTTTACCACAGTCTCCTTCAGGCAAGAGGGAAAAATCCCTTCCCTGAAGGAGGCTGTGGCGATGATAGAAGCCCATTCAGGCATGCTCCCACCAACGGCTTTCATAAGTCAGGATGGGCAAGGGTCAGAGGGGATGGACGCGGGCTGGCAATGGGCAATAGCCCTGGAGGCCTCAAGCGAGGAAACAGGCCCAAACTTGACCATGCGAGGAGACCGAGGGGGTGCAGCGTCAGGGGATGCCGTGAGTGGACTAGAGCAACAGGAGTCAAAACTGGCACGGATGGCCTCTACCTTAGATCGAAAAAAGGCTGCAAAACTCTCACTACTGAAATCAGCAGGAGGAGAGTTCTTTAAGCAATATGGGACCATATACAAGCAGTGCACTTTGCTTTTTGCTTTTTCTGGATCACTTTTTCAATTTTTTTCATGTAGCATTGGACCAAGAAACAAACAAAACAACAACATTAGAACCCACAACTCTATATTGAGTTCTAAGCATTACTGCTAAGGGATTAAATAGCTATATTGCAGCATCATTTTTTTGGATGCAATAGCCCAAGCTGAGCCAAGCTGCCATCAAGCAGTGCCTTACACACCCAACTAACCCAGGATTCATAGCATAAAGTTGTTCAAGGCTGTTGTCTTCACTAATAAAGCAAAAATGTGCAAAGTGTTCTGCTTATATACTGCCCCATACCACTTCAAGTAGTCTCTGGGCGGTTTACAGTTTAATTACAGCATGCAGGCTACACATTGCACCACCACCACCCCCAGCAAGCTGGGTACTCGTTTTCCCGACCTCGGAAGGATGGAAGGTTGAATATAAACCATGAGCCGGCTACCTGTGATCAAACCTTAGCTCATGAGCACAGTTTTACCTGCAGTACAGGCATTTAACCACTGCACTACGGGGCTTCCCAATAGTATTTCTTGCTCATTTCTCATTAGAACTATCCTAAAATTTCTTCTGCCTGCCTTCCTGTTTGCTTCATTGGATTCTGCTAAGGTGTAGAGCAAGAAGCCATATTGGCTGTTCTCAAAGCAATTAGAGATTGAACAAGAGTCTCAGTCAGATCAGCCAGAAGACCTTTCAGAGCCCTCAGAAATCTGTCAGAATCCATTAGCTTCTGGGTTGTGTGGGGCACTTTTAATACACTTACAGTGTTGAATATGCTTCTGGCACCCTCAAACTAAGTAGGAAGTGACCTGACCATGAAATCAGACCAAGGAACAATTGTCACATCTGTTGCTTTTAGATCGCTATCCCACCTGACTGAAGAACCAAGAATTTATCCTGATCCATGCAAAACGGATCCATTAAAGGCAACCAAGCCTTATTCCCTTTATTTGGAAATGCATACGTCCTTTTCCCTTCTGCAGAAAATTTTCAGACTTTGCTTTGCTTTTTCCAACTTTCAGTCCCATGATGTGCAAATTGTATTTCCTGTTTTGTCCACTTCAGATGGGAGCAACAGATGTCCAGTGTCTCTTGAGAAATCCGAATCCTTCACTTGATAGGACTGGTAGAATGGATGAGCCAAGGGGGCGGGGGTTTTGGATTTACCATTCCTGTAGAGTTAATATTCTACTTCAGTTTTCATTACCTTATCTGCACTTGGTGTCTCTTATATTTAAACATTAGTTATGGTTTTGAAGTATTCCCAGACAGACAAAACAAAATAGGATCTTTCTTTAGCCAAACCAGTTGAGCTGAGTGCTTCTTTTTTCAAGATGCAGCCTCTAACTTTAATTGCATTGTGGCTTTATAAATAAAAATAAAGCTAGGAAATTTCTTTTTATAGAGATTTGAGCAAACCGTTCTGTCAAGAGAAACTGAAAATCATCATTTCCTAAAGGAAACAGTGTATACTACTGTTGTTGTCTTTCTGCATATTAAATAGATTTTCCCCTGAGTGAGTTTGCACAAATTACTGTGGCCAAGAATGTCTCTCCGTGGCCAACTTCAGCTCAATTTTCTTGTCTTTTTGGCTCAGTCCAGATGAAATAGTTGAGGTCAGGCAAAAGTTATGCCTTGTGAACTTGGGATTTAAATCAACAAGAGAAACAGATAATGCTTCACACAAATCTGTGGCTCTCTCGTCCATTTGTTTCTCACATATCCAGATTTATTTTAGAAATGATTGTTTTGTCACTTTCACTACTGTGTACATATTATGACTTGAGCATCAATTATTTATCAATGACAGAGTATTTTGCTTTTAAAAATATAGTTTTCCCCTTAATCTGTTTTTCTTATACTTTTTGGTTGTGTTTTGTTCCTACATTATAATCCCAATGGAAAGCAAATCTATTGAGCGTTGGTCTGACATTCCAGACCCCTGTTTGAGCAAACTGCATCCATGAAATATAGCAATATGTGGAAACACTTGTTCAGTCTGGAGTCATAGTCATCACTTTCTTATCCTCTTTTTATAGAGTTCTTCCATCTGCTAAAAAAAACTTTTACCGCGGTCATAGCTGTGTGTCCTTCGTATTTAAATTTCCTGTGTATTTTTTTCGGGAGCGGTCACGTGGTTTTTAATGAGGAGTTGGTGTCCTCTCCTCTGCGTCGTACCTTCCTATTCTGGTTCTGTCATAACCTGTGTACTACGCATTTTGTTTCCGGCTTTCTGGCTCCAGTTCCAAGGCTCTTGTCTTTTAAGCCGGGTAGAAAGGGGAGAAACTGAATTTGCTGCATATTTTCAGTGTCCTGTTGTTGCAACAGAAGCAAACAAGTAAGCATTTTTGAGCGAAGTTTCTAAATCCAGCCCCTGGCGGTGGCTTAGGCAACTTTGCTGAAACTGCTGTTTGAGGGGCGTGGTCGGCTAGGAACAGAATTTGCTTCTCTTCCTGGTTAGCACGCAATCTTTTACTGCGTAGTTTGCCAACGGGAAACTACGCAGAAAACGCAGGTATGACTGCGGTCTTTGGCAGTTTTAAAAAGATCAATCTATCAGGATCATTCTAGACCGAACAGTTTTTGTTCTAAGATTGTATAACTTTTTTAAATGAAGGAAGCTTCATGGCATGAGTAAATTGTTAAAAAAAAATAAAACAAAACAAAAAAACTTCTCCATAACAGGGTAACAAACCTGTGGTCCTCCAGATGTCGTTGGACCACAGCTCCCGTAATCCCCGACCTTCAAACATACCAACTGGGACAGTTGAGGTGTGGAAAACCACAACTTCCATTTCAAGAATTCCCATCATTTTGATAGTTTTGCAAAGAGTTTTTTTAAAGCAGTTGCCTGTATACATTTTAATTTTTTGTTTATTTTAAAGCATTTTAGTATTATCTGTCTCAAATCCTAATTTTTAGAGAAAGGGTAAGATGTAATTCTAATAAATACATAAGCAAGCAACTTGAATAACAAACAAATAAATAATAAGTAAAAAAAAACATCTGGGGAGCTATGTAAATCCTTCCCCGCCACACACCATTTTAAAAGTATTCAAAATTATGCACAGTTTAGGGGTGACCTCCATTAAGAGCAGATAGACATCAGCTTGTGCAGTGGATCTTTAATTTCTTCTGTCCCTATCCCATCCTACTTATATGATCTCTGAAGGGTCTTCCAGCCTGATAAGGGACCCTGGAGGTACTGGATACAACCCGAAGCTATCAAGAATGGCTACTTCATAAAAAATAGAGCTTGGAAAGAAAACTAGAGTTATTTATTTATTTATTTATTAAGTTAAATAAATAAATAAATAAATAAATAAATAAATAAATAAATAAATAAATAAATAAATAAATAAATAAATAAATTGTCGGCATTCCCCAGCTGCCATAGTCATGCTGGTTGGGGGAATTCTCAGATTTGTTATCCAAAGAAACCCCAAAACTTTTCTGATTTCTGAACAAAAGTTTTCCCAAGCTAGCAATCCAGGTCTTCCTTACAATTTTAGACGCTCTCTCTATCCGGGTTCTTAACCATGCAGGGCATGTGCTTTTCCACTCAGATGTTTTTTTCCACTCTGACTCCTTGCTTGCTGAGACAGTCAAGATTAAAACCATCATGCAATTTAAAATCATCATATATTTCCAATATATGTAATAGTTGATGACACTGAGTATCCCAGAAGAATTGCAAAAATATTTTATTAATAGCTGCAGTAATTCAAATATTTTCTTGTGGTCTATCTTTCCACCACCATGGCATTCTCTTCCAAGATGCTTTCCAAAATATTCATATGCTAATATTTAGATGACACAAAGTCTTGCTTGAAAAGACGAGTTACAAAATTTGATCCATATTTCGTGTTTCTTTCTTTCTCTCTCTCTCTCTTTTTTTCATTTTCAGAATAAGAATCTCCTCTTTGAGAAAATGAAGGGTGGACTGAAAAGGAAGAAAAGGGTAATTTCCAGAACCCAACTTGATTCAGTGTCCCTGCCTTTGCATCGGACAGTGATGGCGAACCTTTTAGACAGAGACAGAGGGCCCAAAATGGGATTCAAAACCCACTAATTTTTCGCAAAGTGCCAATACAGCAATTTAACCTGAATACAGGTGGCTGTGAAGGGGTGATAACGGGTGCCCACAGAAGGGGCTCCGAGTGCCACCCTTGGCACCCGTGACATAGGTTCGCCAACACTGGCATAGGATCATAACGTAAAATAAAACCAGATTGGTGAAATAACTACAAACAGAGCATCTATATTAACAGATGGACACGGTTCATACTTGCAGAAAATATCTGTGATGAGCAAAACCGCCTTCACCCAAAAGTCTTCTGTTTGAGCCAGTATGCCCCAATATTCTGAAGTGTGGCATGTGGTTTTTGAATCAAAAAATAGAAGTAAACTGTTCTTCATCCTTCCTTCCAGCACCCTCAAAGCTTATTTTTAGAAGGCAGACAAATAAGCAATATCTGCCAGCAAACAGGGCACCCCTCCCCCCTGTATCCATCTTTCATGATTTTGGATGGTGCCCTTTAGAAGGCACTGCTTCTGTGCCCCAGGAATTATTAAGTGACCCGGTATAACCAATACATAATTAAATGATTGATGGGTATTCTGCCTTTCTTCTCATGGGCTCAAGGCAGTACACACGGCTCTTGTCTTCCTCGTTTTATGTTCAGAGCAACCATGAGATAGGTCTGGCTGAGGCACCGTGACTGGTCCAAGATCTCCCAGGGAGTTTCTTGGCCAATTAGATATTTGAACCTGACTCCCTCAACTCCTGCTCCTGCACTTTATCTGTCACACTGTGCACATATTATCATGTCCTATATTGAGCAACATGTTCTCATATCTGTCTTATTGGCACATATTATCTGTCAGTCAGATTGTGTGACTGAGAGGAGACTGACTGGAAGGAGTTAAGGTATTTATTATTATTATTATTATTATTATTATTATTATTATTATTATTATTATTATTATTATTATTATTATTATTATTATTATTATTTACCACTCCATCTAGCTACATGGCTACTCTGGGCAGTTTTCAAACTGAACAGAAATCAAACCATAAACAGTAAAATACAATATAACAGATAAGTATAAATAAAAACACTATAACTAGTAAACAATATATAACAGCATAGAATAGGAGCAAGATCAGACCAGAGCTGTGGACTGTGTAAACATGGAGTTAGAAACCTCTTTCAACTCTTGACTACAAGAGGCTTTCAGGAAACATTTTCACTTTACATTAATAATTCCATCATGGTGTGCTAATTTGGGAATTACTGGTGCAAATGTTTAATATATTAAAAGAAGCTGTAAGACAGTGTTGGTGAATCTATGTCATGGGTGCCAAAGGTGGCTCACAGAGCCCTTTCTGTGGTCACTCAACATCGTCCCCTCACCACCACAGCACTTCCCCCTCTGCTCAGAGCACACTGCTGTGCTCTGTGCAGAGAGCCTGGCAAAAGAGGAGGCAGTGGCTCGTGGGCTTGTTGGTAGCCCCAGTTTACTCTCCAGCCACACCACTCTGGTCATCCCAAAAATGGTGTGGCTGTAGAGTAAACTGCGAAGGAACTCACAAACCACTGCATCCCCCTCACCCAGCCATTTCGGTGGTCTTTGCCAGCACCACCACCACCACCCCGGCTTTCTCATCCGCCTCTGCCCAGGGCAGAGAAGCAGATGGGGTGCTACTCTTAAGGGACGTGAAGAGCGAGGGTGCTGTAGCCACGGGAATTCAAACACCTGCTCTTCCCAAAGGGTAGCACCCAAACCCTTTGTAACCCAGGATACCACTGTATTGAGGTTAAATTGCCATATTGGCACTTTGTAAAAAATACCATAAGTGGGTTTTGAATTGCAGTTTGGGCACCTGGTCTCTAAAATGTTTGCCATCGCTGCTATAGGACATGTATCTGGACTCTTTTTCATGCCTAATCATGTTAATTTTCTTCCCAGAGTATAAATCCTTATCTACAAGGTCAACAGCTGGACAACGTTGTGGCAAAGAAGTCTGTCCCACATTTTTCAGATGAAGAAAAAGAGGTCAAGGAAAATGAATGAAACTTCATGGAGAGCCCAAATCCTGCTTAAATATATACAACCAGTGATTTAAAGCTTCATAGTGGCTGCATGTTTACTGATTTTATAATTATTGCTTTAAAGCATCAGGATTTATAATATTTCTTCCTCAAAACATCACAATCCAGTTCTGTTTTTTGTTAAGTTATAGTGATAGAACTTTTTTGGTTTCCTGGATCTGGAGCAAACATTTTAATAGTAATAATTTTAATGGCCAGAATTAAAGTGGCAGGCAAATGTATGAAAAGGAAGGGGACTTTAAAAGTTCACATTCTTGTATTTATAAGCATGTTGTGATGTTTGCCCTTCCTGAAAAATTACTTCACTAAATGCAGTAGTAAATATTTTCCTAAGTCACAATGTATGTCCAGATATTTGCTGTTTATTAAAATAAATACTGAAAGCAGCCTTCCTGTATGGAGATACATATTTATTTCATAGGCTCTTTGAGGGTATGGACTTTTAAAATTTATTTTAGACAAGCCATGAAATTTGATTTGAATAGGAAGGCTTCAGAGTTTAGTATTTTGGCTGGCTACTGCTGTTCTTGACACTGGCAAGAGCACTTGATTTTCTTCCTGGTGAAACACTTGAATGCAGGATGATACGATGAAACGATAGGCATAGGCCCATGAGTAAAAAAGCACGGTCCAATAAAGCACATACATCAGTTCACCTAGGCTTTAACCAGTAGTATACATAGCCAAATTGCTGGCAATATCAATTTGTTCTTATTGTTTATGTGTACCACCTAAGCCAGTGTTGGCAAACCTATGGCATGAGTGCCAAAGGTGACACTCGGAGCCCTTTCTGTGGACACCCGGCATCATCCCTTCACAGCCACCTGTATTCAGGTTAAATTGCTTTATTGGCACTTTGCAAAAAAATTAGTGGGTCTTGAATTGCAATTTGGGCACTCGGTCTCTAAAAGGTTCGCCATCACTGACCTAAGCCATTTGTAATGAGAACAAATTCTGCCAACCACCACACACTGCATCCCTGTTGTTAATAGCTGTCATCTTATTTTTGTATGTTCCATGGCAGAAGGTTGATGGTATAATTAGCCGTACACCTTGGAACTTATATGAATAGGATTATATGAAAAAAGCAGATCAACACAGAGGGATTAAGAAACTGTATACTTTTTAGGGGGGAAATGAATACTCACCGTGAACACTGATAGCACTATTGGACATGTCTACTTTTTGAAGTTCCAGTGAATTCCCTGGCACATTTGGTTGGCACTACGTAGTCACATGTTTGCCCAGCAAGAATATAAGATAATCCTTAACAGATAGATCTATGGTCAATTTAGTGCCTGCAGGGACCACACAATCAACATATCTAAATACGGAGTTGCATTTAGCCATCAGATCCAGTGAGGCCATTGGATTTTTCATGAGTTGGTCTGTAGTCATTGTCAGGCTCTATAACATGTCAGTTCCCTAAAGTAACATTCAGTGAAGTACTTACTAACTGTCCAGATATATTGCCTAGCCATTTCAGCAGTTAATCCCATATTCTAATAAACGTCCAATGTCCCCTTTGTAAACCTCTGCTCCCATCAAAAAGCTGCAATTTTTAATTAGCCTTTCCTTATATACAAGGTGCTCTGGTTTGCCCTTTTGCAATTTACAATATCGTTTTCCAAGAGGCAACCAGGACTGCATGTAGTATTGAAATCAGGCTGCATCCTAGATTTATGGAGAAAAGTTGTGGAATTGACTGCTTTATTTTCAGTCCTTAGCACAGCATTTTCTCCAGTTGCTTCTGATGCCCACTGTGTTAAGGCTTTCTTTAAACTAGTCTCAACAAATTCTATTTTCAGCATTTTTGGGTATTGTTTTTAGTGAACACAACAGACAAAGATTAAATTAAAAAGTAGAGGGGGTGGTAGTTCAGATCTCGGAGTACTGGAGAATCTGCTCAAGGCCTCATTCTGAATGTTGTAGAAGCCCTTCAAGGTGTTGAATCCTAGCTACCAAAAAGGGGGGGAAATCATTGAAGTGCAGGTTCTAAAAACTGGAGCAGAGTCACTGTCCCCCAAGTCACTAGCTTGAAAAACAGTCTTGCAACCGGATTTGTAAAAAGTGATGTATTGTCAGGTGTGAAGAGCATTCAGGTGCATTACTGAGAAGACCTAGATGTCAGAGTGAAGCAAATTGTCCAATCAAAAACCAAAAGTATGTCATTCTTTAAATCATATTCAGTATTTCAAAAGGCAAAACACAATCATAGGGGGAAACGAACAGCCCCTTGTGTGTACGTCTTGAATATATATTGTACATGTATTCTTCTTACTCTTAACAGCTGTTCTCTCTTTACTAGTTTACCTGTATGGTGTTTTGCCATTACTAATTCCTATTCATATGTCATAAGTTACTTCATGGGTTGGATCCAGACTTAGTCGTGCTTAGATTGACCCACAAATAATGCCTTGTTAACTGGATCAGATCTTTGGGCATAGCCCTGTGGCTCAGTTGGTTAAGCTGCCATACTGCATCTGTAACTGTGGGAGTTCAGTTCCAGGTAGCAAGCTCAAGGTTCACTCAGCCTTCCATCCTCTTAAGGTTGGTAAAATGATTACCCAGCTCACAAGGGAGGGGGCAATGTGTAGCCTGCAGAATTACTTGTAAGCCTCCCAGAGAGTGCTTTAAATGTGATGGGGCAATACTGTATATAAGCAGCATGGTTTGATTTGGACCTCTTTGAAGAAGACTGGTCTTTTTTTTTTTTGTTCCCAAGCAGAGCACAGTTGAGGGATTAAAGCTGAGGCAGTGCCAGGGAGCGAATGACTAGAGCAAGCAAACAGGGAGAGCAAACAGGAGTTTCCTGGGGAGGCCCCTAACAAATTTTTAGCAAAGTATATTTATTTATTTGATTTATTCAAAGGGCAAAGGTAAATGCTAAGGAAGAAAATACAAGCCAGGACTCCATGAAGCCAGGCCCCCAGATACTACAACTTCCCCTACAAAGACGGTTCACAAATCTCTCAATAACCTCCAGCATGCTGTCAGACAGACAGCAGGGGTGTGGGGGCTATCCAATGTTTTGCACTGAGTTCCATATGTATGATTATTTGCCACTTGGGCAAAAGTCATGGATATGTCCTCGCTGCAAGGGAATGGGTTCGCTCCCTTGATGCCTTGGTTGCAGACCTGGAGAAGCAGAGACAGGGAGAGAGGGACCATAGTGAGACTTCCAGGGACCGTCAAACATCATCCCACCCACAGACAGGCAGCTCTGCAGCAGCTCAGAGTGGAAGTCTCGAGGCTGGAGGACCTCCTGAACAAGAGGGAAACCATCCCCTAGTGGGGACCCCTTCTTCAGGAGATGAGCAAGTATCCAGTCGCACTGAGGATACTCCTCAAGAGGAGGTGGGAAGGTGGCTTCTGGTAGCGAGCAATTCGATTGTCAGGAACATAGAGTGGTAGTCTGTGATGGATGTGAGGACCGCACAGTGACTTGCCTGCCTGGTGTGAAGGTTGTGGCCATCACCTCTTGTCCAGATAGGATGGCAGAGAATGTCGGGGACCAGGTAGCAGTGGTAGTGCATGTTGGCACCAATGATGTTGGCAAATGTTGCCACATGGTCCTGGAGGACCATTTTAGTTTACTAGGGAGGAAGCTAAAAGTCATTTCCTCAAAGGTAGCATTCTCAGAAGTGCTACCTGTTCCTTGAGCAGGACCAGCTAGGCAGGCAGAGCTCAGGCGTCTCAAAGTGTGGATGAGAAGGTGGTGCCAGAGGGAGGGATTTAGATTCATTAGGCACTGGGGAACATTTTAGGAAAAGCTGGGCCTGTAGAAGACAGAGGGGCTTCACTTGAATGATAATGGAACCTGACTGCTGGCGCATAATATAAAAAAGGTGGCAGAGCAGCTTTTAAATTGAATCTTGGGGGAAAGCCGACAGGAGCTGAGTGGCATCCGGTTCAGAAAACCTCATCCTTGTGGAATGAGGTTGGAGAAGGTAGAGGGCCACCAAGTGATGACATAGTAGGTATTAGCACTGGGAGAATAATGGGATGTAGTAGTTCGTTTACTGGAATTAAAAGCTGTGGGGGGTGGGGGGAAAAGCAGCCCTCCTTGGGAGACTCACTGTACAGGTGGATGCCTTCCAAAGGAGATTGGACAGATTCCTGGAGGAAAAGTCCATCACAGATTACAAACCATGATCGGGATGTGTAATCTCCAGGCTTAAAAACAGGGTACTGCAAGGACCAGATGCAGGGGATTGGTATCAGGAGACAGATATCTAGTCTCGTGCACTCCCAGAGGCATCTGGTGGGGCCACTGTGAGATACAGCAAGCTAGACTAGATGGGCATTTGGCTTGATCCAGCATGGCTCTTCTTATGTTCTTATGTTCCTTCAGCGCTCTCTCTCACTCTCTTGCAGCAATAGCCCACTTCAGTCCTTCCAATTTCATGTCAGGCAGATGACACCACAGTAGATGTCATTATAACCATTATAATCATTTCCCTAGTTGTTAAGCACCTTAGAATTATAGCCAAACTCATTTGTTTCTGTGAGAGTCAGGGAAAGTGCTAAGCATATCCTTCTCTACTGGCATATTTGCTCTTCTGCATTGGAGCTGTCTGACATACAGTGACAAATTGCCAATGGATTCCCAGGACTTTGATGAATTCACCATGAAAATGAAGTCTGTATTAATTGCTCAAGCTTATTTTATTTATGATGGCAACTGCTTTCTAGTGATGAGGACTTCCTCACTTGAGAACTATCTGGGAGCCATGTGTTGAACACATGGAAGCATTACAAATCTCAAATGATAGTAAATGCCATGGCTGGAACACTAGCAATGACAGCCAACAAAACTTTGAAGACCCTGAACAGTAGTGATATCTAGCTTTTTCAGCTTTCAGACAATCAAGGGGAAATATGAGGGTGCAAGGTGGTTCCAATCTTTAAAGGTTGGGGTCACTAAAACATTTTTTTCCGGCCTAAAGAGAGTAATTGCTTTCTACAGGAACAGAGGTATTTTACTGCAATATAATTTCCTCAACCTCTCCTCCTCTCCAAGAAAAATACAGTGGGGAGTCAGTTGCTTAGTGATCTCTGACAATGAAATTAGGATTTATTGGTTAAATCTGAAGGCACACAGAAAGAGAGTATCTTGTTTTGATTCTTACCTCTAAGTCAATATCACTCTCATTATCCTATTCTTTTGTCTTCATAACTGGTCCTCACCCCCTCCCATTCAAGTAGACTAATAAATTGTAAGCAGATGCTACTTGGGGATTTGTCATCTCTTTTAAATTTACTGCGCTTCCAGCGAGGCAGTATACAAAGGAGGTAGCGTGGATTTGTCTGCTCAGATTGCCTGAGTTCAGGAGATTTGAGGTAATTCATAGTCAACGTGGTTTCTTCTTCCTAGACATTGTCTCTCCACTGTGATTACCAGTGCATTCCCAACTCGAAAAACCATGGGCAGACACTAGAGCAAAAATTAGAACAATCCTTGCACCTTCTTAAAGGCTAAAGCCCACTTCTTCAAATCAAAGAAAGTGCCAGTAAGTCAACATTTATGGAAACAAGGGGGGAAAGGGGCCACAAAATGCAATGGAAATGCAAAAAAGGCCCACATGGTGATTGTCTTAAGAATAGTCCCTGGTGTTATTTATAATTATGGGGTGGGGGGTTGCAAGTGCGTTGCATAAAGCCATTCAAATGTCATTAATGGGTAATAAATTCATAGATAGGCACAGTAAGGTACTGTATGCATAGTGGTTTATCTCAGCCCATTATAAAGGAAAAGGATGGCTTCCACATATACAGTGGGAGAAGACAAAGGGAAGAGGACAGCAAAAAATCACAAGCCCTGAATTGTGAGTTGGGTTTGAGTCCTTGGAAAGAAAACCCAAGTCGAGTCCAAATTGAGTCACTGGTGTGGGTTAAGTACAACTTGAGAGCAGGTCCTGTGACTCAAGTCTCCATCCCTGGCTCTTTGCAGTGTGTAGTCTGGCTTCTTTTACAATAATTTCATGAAACGGGATTTGAACTGTCCAACAGATAGGGGGCTTCGCTCCTCCAGCGTCACTTCTAAGTCTTCCATTGCTTCTAGGTCCCCTCAGGACTGTCTTGGGCTCCCCACCTTCTGTTTCACATTTCACTTCAAAATCTCTGCACTCAACAAAGACATTTGCTTAACCCTTTGGGACCCTATCAAAACAAGGCTATGTGCAACTAGCCATCTTCTTATGGAGGGGAGTTGCCCCTCTCCAAACATAGCCAACCTAATGGAGCAGATTTGGAGAGCGACTGGTGGTGTACCAGTCCGTTACAATGACAGAAGTCCTTCAGCTGAAGGGATGGTGGAATGCATACTACCTCACTTTCGTTACTCTCATCCTTCCTGTTTCCACCTTCTCTCCTGTTGCCCTCTCTTACCCCTTATGTGTTGGTTCCAAGATTTTCCAGAATGGGATGACTTTGGATGGTTTTCCTCCATTTCTTCCTCAGTGCCATCAACCATCGATTTACCTATTGGCCTTGCTTTCCAGTAAGAGAGAAAGCAGATTTGATGCTGGCTTCAAAACCACTCCTTGCTTTTCCCTCTAGAGAAATGGATAAAAACGTGGTTTAGTTTGGCTTTCCAACACACATATTTGTCTGGTTTTGTGTTAACTGCAAACAGTAAATGAGAAAGCAGCCACTTCACCATGGCTTTTTCCTTGCAAAAGACCAAGAGGAGTGATTTCTCTGGTTTCTGGATGGTTGCCTCTTCCATAGTAAGGAATAGGGAAATTGTGTGTCCCTCAAACCATGCTCCCTGATTAACATAATGTTCAGGGTGAAGGAATATAATTTTGATTTTATTTTTAGTGAACTTTGTATACCACCACAAGAAACAAGATGATAGTAGACCAGGCTTTCCAAAAAAGTAGGGGAAATCTGCTGTGGGGTATCAGGCCCTGTAAAGGTAGCAAAGGGTGGATCTATCTGTGATTTAGTAGACCAGCTTCTGGATTGGAGGAGGTAGGCTTCTGATGGAAATTTGGTCTTCCTGGGCAGTTGATAGACCTAGCCTCCTCCACTGGAGGGCAAGCACAGCCAAGAGGCTCAGTAGATTAGGGCCTCCTTCCCTGATTTTTAAGGTTGTTATAATATTCTGTGGCTAGACAGAGGACTTTTCTAGTGGGATTGTGGGTAGACTAGGCCTCTCCCGTTGGAAGTCGGGTTATAATGAGACTTGGTGGACCTGGCTTCTAATTTCCTTATAGAAAAGAATCTTATTAATATACATGATGTGTTAAACTACACAGACGCACACATACACACACACACACACACACACACACACACACACACACACACACACACACACACACACACACACACACACTTGAACCACTTATGAATTGTTTTTGTTTCTGCAAACTCAACAGTGCTGCTGATCCCTTGTGAAGGGGGTGGGAGATGCTGGCAAGTGGCAAGTTGTTTGGGCTGCAGTTACTTCCTGTATTATTTTTCATATTGTTAAAGTAAATTAATAATTATTAATTAATATTAATTCACTGCTTACCCCTGTGCCAAAATTCTTCATTATGGTTCTAACTGACACAACGGTGAGATACAAATGTAACTAATAAGTTAATTAATTATGTTCTATCACGTCAAAACCGACTTATAAGCAGTCCTAATAGCACTTGCAAGATCATGGAGATATACACCAGTTCTTCCCCCAGTAAGTTTCCATGACCAAGTAGAGAGTTGGACCCTGATTCCCCAGAGTCCTTGTCCATTACTTTATCCACTATACCAAAATGGGTACATAACACATAAAAATAAAATTATTTATTTTATTAATGAAGAGACTGCTAATAGTTGCTGGGCAGCTCAATGACTGGAGCACCTGACAAAGGAACCAGGGCTGGGAGTTCAGTTCCCTGCTGTGTTGTAGGCAAAGAGTCACACTGTTTTTTTTGTCTTGGGCAAGTGACACAGTTCCACAACAGAAAGGCTTGGTAAAACACTGCACCCACAAACCTCAATGAACTGAAGCAACATGGTAGAGAAGAGCGGGCCAAAATTGTTCCACAATGATGTAAGAGACTGATAAAAACATGCAGAATATGATTACTTCATGCTAAAGGTGGTTCTGCAAGCTATTAAATCATAAAGTGTACTTAGTTTTCCACACATGGCATTCTCCATTTTGGCTTTATTTTTGTAAAATAAAGCATGACACAGTGCAATATGTAATGTCTTGTTGTTCATCTGAGGCTGCATTTGCCTTCAGAACGGCCAAGGACCAGATGCTTTATCTTATGTCCCAATCCATGAAACTATAGCATTCAAAGAGAGTGTACAGTACTTTCTTTTTCACATGACTGTTTCCTGTTAGGGTTCTAACTCAGGCTACTTATGAGGCCAATAAACCACCAATGTCTGGTGGTACGATATCTTATGCACATTTTCTTAGAAGGAAACTACACTGAGTTTGGTGTGCTTTCAAGTGAAAGCCTGTTTGTAGCAGGAACAATCTAGACACCTTTCAGAGCAAAATGACTTTTTTCTTACCACGAGGTTTTATAATTTGAGATAGATTTGCTTTTCCTCCCTCCCTCCCTCCTTCTTCCTTCCTTCCTTCCTTCCTTCCTTCCTTCCTTCCTTCCTTCCTTCCTTCCTTCCTTCCTTCCTTCCTTCCTTCCTTCCTTCCTTCCTTCCTTCCTTCCTATTGGTGATTGGGAGATTAGCCTGGGACTCACGAGCAAGTTGATTGGGCAACTGGTTCGGAAGAATGTGCAGAGAGCTGAGCTTTGACAAATGTGTCTTTCGATTGGGTAACATTTCCCCTCTTTTTAACTATAAAGCTACATAACTCAACAGGCTTGAAGGCTCAGCTGTCAGGACTATGAATCTCTGTTGTGCCTTCCAACAGAGTGGCCAACCAAGGTTTAGTGTCTGATGGAATTACATACCCTTCGACCTGTGCAGCCCTGGTGAAGCTGAAAGGTCCCAGGACACCACCAGAATGATGGATAGGTGACACTGCTGAATACTTTGCAACTTGAAAAACCTAGAGAGGATGGCCACAAGGCAAGAGTACCAGAAAAGGGTGCCTAACTATTAATATTACATATTTTGTTAATTGTATTTCTAATGGTAAAGCTGGGGTCAGCTATTTCACATCTTGCTTCTCATTTTCTTTTCTGATACCGCACAAGAGACAAATAAGCTTCCAAATGAAAGACAGCTATTATCTCCACCTCTTCTAACATTCAGTGAAGGAGGCTGGGCAACTGGGCAATGAATCCTTCAAGCAAAAGCATCCTCTCTCCAAAGTAAGTCTGTGCAAGACTACCACCTGAGAGACTTGAGCTTGGGACTTCCATTTCCTTAGGACACCCTCCTGCTATCTGTTTGCCACAGAGTATGTCCTTATTTACACTTCCTCATGGCAACTGTATTACTCAGGATCAGTGTATTACTCAGGATCAAGTCAAGGATTCTTGTACCTCTAGTTGAGTCTTCAACCACATAACCCATATGGGCCTCTAAAGCAGCTCTAGTCCAACTTCAAGCACCCCAGAAACTTACCAGCGCTCACTTCTTTCTGTTGTACTGTATGTTCGATGAATATTTTTTTAATTCTAATTAAAAGAAACCATGATGGGTTTTTGGGGATGGCGCCCTCCAATTTTCCCAAAGGCTTGGTGTGTGTGTGTGTGTGTGTTTTGTGTTTACTAAACACCTCAAATCAAACTCGAATTCTACAAAAAGTTCAATATGCCAAGAAACCCTCTGAACCTGCTTACAGATATAACTGGGGATGTTAAGCTCTCCATGGCTGAGACTGTAGAAACACCAACACTTTGGACCACAAATCCCAGCATAACCCCGCCACACACGCTGCCTGGCGGCCTCTGCCCCCTCCCAGGTCGTCCGGGCTGCCGAGACCATGCGAGGGCGGAGGTTGCTCCGGGCGCCGCGATCTGCCTGGCGGCGGCGGCGGGAAGCGCCGAGGGGGCGGATTGGGAGGCCGCGGCTGGCCAATGATGGCCGGGGAGGGCCGCGCTCAGCTGGCAGGCATTTAAACGCAAGGCGGCGCGGCGCGCGGGCGACACGGATCCCGAAGCGGCCCTCCGAGCCGAGCCGCCCATGGGCTGGAAGCGCCCGCGCCCGGCCGTTCCGTGATGCGCTCCGCTCGCGAAGGGAAGGTGCGGAGGAGCCGCCGGTCTTGCCCCGGCAGGTGAGCCACGCGATCGTCGCTCGCCCCGGCGTCTTGGCCCAGGAGCCTTTGGCGCTCCTCAGGGTGAGAGCCGCTCGGCCTTACGTCGAAGGAGAGCCACGGAGGCCGGTCCACTTCGGCGGGGCATCACCCGCGCGCGGTAGGGGACTCGAGAACTCGAGGCCACGGGCGTGCAGTTCTGCCCACACGCCCGCTCCGAAGCTGGGCACGGTGATCCTCGCGGGTTTTAAGGGTCAGGTCAAGGCGTCTAGGATTGTAAGGCAGCCTTGCTCATCGCTGTTCTTACCGCCTTGAGCCCGGCATAGAGGTGCGTGCAAGCAAGCAAGCAATAAATAAATAAATAAGCAAGCACGTCGACATTCTAGAGAAAAGATTAGGACCATTGAGAGATCCACGGCTGCCCGGGCGCTAAGATAAAAGGAATGTAGCTTAGATGTACTGTAATTCGGAGTAAGAGGCCGGGGTCTGCCAGACGCTCGTGGGACGATAATTCTCCGCCTGAAAGTGCAGTTCTAGGACGGTTTACTCGGAAGCGAGCGTTTCAGGGGATACCCGAGTTCCGAATATCCTGCACCCGGGAATCTAACGTAAAACTTTCCTTTCTTAGAAGGTGCGCGGCGTATTTGTTACTTCTTGAACGAAGCTTTCGTAAGCAACGTCTGAAATCTACGCCTCGCGCGCAGATGGTGGCGGCTGCGCCCGATCCTGCGCGCATCGATTCGAAAGTAAGATTTTACGCAGCAGAAGTCCGTCCGGCTTGCTTTTGCAAAACCACGCGTGGGATCGCACTGCGCGACCACCGCCCTCGCGTCGTGGCCCCGACGCCAGACTGTGGACTTATTTTGCCGCCAACTTTGCGCGGTTGGTTAGACAGGCGGTGGGCTTTCAGAGCTGCGCTTTTCGGCTTTCCGGGAGCGCTCAGAGGCGGTGGACGGAGGGCTTAAGGATTCAAAAGGCAAAATCGGTGGCGGGATGGTGGTGGCAAAGGAGGTTGAAGCAGGGCGCAGCCTCAGGCGGCATTAAGGCAGGGACGGGGGAGAGTCGGTTCCCTCCTCGCAATACTTTGGGATGTGGGGCCACTTCGTGCTCCGCTTCGGAAGCCTATCTCGTTTCTGGAGCCGTGTGGACCTTCCTGGGAGGCTTAATATATCCCATCGGATCCCTTTACGTCGTTTTGGGTAACAACAATATTCAGTCACATCAGTAAGACGAAACAATAGTCGAGGTACTTGCTCCGTGTTGATACTGTAGTTCTCTGTTTTACCGCCGTTCCGGATTCGTCACAGATCCGGTTTCGACCCGGGAGCCCGAGCGCCTGGTGAGGTGCAGTTGCTCGACCAAGCAGGCAAGGAGGTTTCGAGGCGTACCGGGCGACTCTTGGGTGGGTGGGTGGGGGGGGCACAAAAATCCCTCCCGCCCTTCGCGGGTACGGAACACCCCGAGATTTGCCGGTCGAAGTTGCTCTTGTCGCCTTGGGCGGCGACGCTTCAGTGGGGTGGTCAGGGCGGCGGGGAAAGCCCAGGCTTGCTTTCTGTGGGGCTTGCCTAGTTTGCACTTATGGGCAAGACTATATGTTTGAATTACACCTTCCAGAATCGTTGAGGTTTTGGGGATCCATAAAGAGCTTCCTCTGTCATCACAGCAAAAGGTTGTAGTGCCTATTTCTCTTGCTTGATTTCAGTGGCTGGCCAGGGATTAGCATGGGGCGGGGTGGGGGTGGCGTTCCCCATTCACTTTCCTTTCTTGTTTCCCTGGACATATTAGGAAGCTCTTCTCTATTTGCCCCTGCTCTGTGTGGGGCCTTCTAAAGGCTGGTGAGCTTGGGCTCCATAGAAAACTTCATACTGGACCAGCTTGCCTGGCGGATAGGGAATGGCTGAAGATTCTCCTGGCATGGATACATACAGATGAGATAGGTCGATGTGGAGAGAGCATACTCCTGTGTATATAAAACAGCTCTATGCCAGTGTATGTATAAGTAAATGTCCATAGTGTTTGACCTACGCAGGCTGATGAAGACTACTCAGGCTACTCAAGACTGATGAAGCTGTTTGGATGAGTAGCGAGACATTCCAATCCCACAAGAAAAGAAGTCCATTTGCCCTGATTCAGATTCCGGACCTACTCGGGCATTATCCCCCTTGTAAATGAATCTGGAAGCTCCCTCTCATGAGCCATCAAGTTGACTCCATCTTGGGAGTCGGTTTGCAAGCCACGTGAGATATTTAAGGGTTTTTTTTTCCTGTGCCACTCCTCCACACAAATAAGTTTCCAGGGGAAAGGGGAGATTTGAACCCACATCCTGGTTCAAGTCCAAAACTTTGATCACTACACTATACTGGGTCTTGGGGAGTTGTAGCAAAAACAAAAGAAAAAAATAAACAAAAAACCCCACACCTTTTCAAGCAGTGTACTTCCCAGATGGTCCATACCTTCCATGTCCTTGACTGGGATGAAATTAGGACATTCATGCATGGTCAGGCTAATACGGGGGGCTTGTCTTAATCAGAATCTCCTCTAAGCCAGTAGCCATTCAGGGAGGAAGCTCTTTTTGTACTCCTGCCTAAGAAAAGTTAGTCTGCCTTCGGACACTGTGGTCATCATATTGCCATTCCCATGTTGGTGCTTCACATGAATGGGGAAAAAACTATTTCTCCGATTACAGCCTCATATTGATACAAATAAGTACTTGCCCCCCTTTTTTTGGAACTGCAGCTCCCATCATTACCCCCTTGTTGGCTAGGCTGGCTGGAGTTGAAGTGAATTGTAATCTGACCAGAGCTGAAGGACTGCAGGTTGCCTACACCTCCCCACCCCTTTAGAAGCACAGCAGAATGCAGTGTGCTCTTTTTCCGTCCCTACCGTGGTCTCTGTCTTGTAAGTGCTCTGATAATTGGGTCCTCAGCACTTTCCAATAGTTAACTCTTCTGTGTTTTGACAGTTCATCTCTAAAATCTGTAGGACAGCGAATCAGACGATAGGTTTAGACTAGCTTTCCTTTTCCTTTTTTTTTTAGGCTTCCTTTGTTGTTAACAAGAATTTTAACCTTCAGCTCACAATCCACAATCTGTACTGAGAATTAGTACATGCTAACCCCTGGCCAGACACCTTCCCCAATCTTATATTTGAATTACAATTTATATATTTATAACCCACTGCTACAGAGAATAGGTGCACTGCAAAGGGTCACACATGCATTGTTCTTACGTGCAAAGCTGACTTACAGCTTGCTTACACAGGTCTCTTTGCCTCTAGAAGATGTAGTAAAACTGCAGAAAGGAGAAGCTGAAATATGACTTCTTGCTAGGAGAGCTTAATGCTCTTTAATTAGGGGAAAGTAGAGGTGCAGGAAAGCAAGGTGGTGATCTACAAAATTACAAGTCATATGAGGACAACTCTTAGTGGTTCTGATAGACTGATAATTGTGAGTAACTCAGAACCATGGCCTTTGGCTTAGGTGGCATCGAGAAACGATCAGATACAATCATGGTGGATGCAATTTTTTTAATTTTCCAGGGTGACACACCCTTTCCTGGTAGGCTCTGGAGTCAAATGGGTGAGGGCATCTTTATCATTCTTTTTGTAAGTCTTCCAGGGACACTTGTCTTGCAACTGGGAAAGATGGAGTTGACTTGGATTGTCTTAGAATCCAACAGGGCAATTCTTATGTTCTTATTGCAACCTCTTTGCATCCTTGTCCCATTCCCCAAAGTTCCCCTTGACTGCGTCATCATGACTTGGTATAAGATTTACTGTAGCTTTGCCATGGCACAGTCCTCCAGTGGCTTAAGAAGTGGTTCCCAGGGCTATGGAAGACTCAGGAACTTTACCCTTGTATATGTTGTGTTGGTTAAGAGCAAGTTGTGTGTGTTGTGTCGTTACAGTCGTGACTGACTCTCCGTGACTCCATATCCATGGAGTTTTCTTGGCAGGAGTACTGGAGTGGTTTGCCAGTTCCTACTCCAGGCTCCTACTGCACCTGGTATTCCCTGGTGGTCTCCCATCCACATTCTAACCAGGGCCGACCCTGCTTAGCTTCCAAATCAGGCGAGATCGGATGCGCTTATTAACGACACTTAATTTCCTCTGAAATCCAGTAGTCAGTTGAAACTGAAGCAGGACCATTGAATCGATTGAATTTATAGAAGTGTTGGCTCAGCACTTTTTTCCTGATTCAGTAGGCCTACTCTAATTGTGCTTGACTCCTGGATTTCAACTGTTGATCCATTTTGCCCCATTGGTCTCAGTGGGATCAAAGCTCAGATGTCCAAGCTGTGGTCAGGCATCATTGTATTCACTGCCATTTGACACGGGTACAGGCTAATGTCTTGTCCTGCCCCATTTGTCATCACTATCTTTTTACAGAGGGCTACATTCTTGGCAAAGGGTGACACAACTTCCCAAAAACCAAGTTGTGGAAAGAGGGAACATCTCTGGCTTTTGCTTCGATTGAGGGCCTCTAAAGTAATGGAAAATGTGCTTGGTTGTAATATGCAAAACATTGTATTCCAAAAGTATGAGCCATATGAGTCTTCTTGGTGCTTAAGAACATATGAGCCGTCTTGGTACTTAAGATCATCTCTGTGCCACATTGTCAGCCCAGGCATGGTTGAAGGGGACATGGGAGAGGGCCTTCTCTCTGGCAGGTCCCAGGTTCTGCAGTGCCCTCCTTCAGAAGGTCAACCCTTTTTATCCTTCCACCAAATGCTGATGATGCACCTTTTCAGGCAGTATTCTAGTAATTGTGGCTGAATCCCTGAATGTCATTTTCAGTTAATCCTTTGCATATTTCTAATCATTTTAATGCATTTTCATCAGTTTTACAGTTGAATTGCATTTTAATGTACAGCCAGCTGTAATTCTCTTCTTTTAAATAGCATGAGCCACTTGGAGACTCTTTATCAGGAGAAAGGCATACATACTGTAACTGCTATGGAGGGCTGGAGTTACCCATCTCTGATCTGCTGTGATGGCTGACTGTTAGTGCAACAGTCAGAATGCACTAAGGTTTCCTTGTGCAATAAATAATGATTATAATAAAAGCAAAAACTTGGGCTAGAAGTATACACCTTTGTTTGACCATAAGTGGACTAAATGTGTTGATTTTGAAAAGACATAATATTTATAGTTCTCTTGCCAACTCATTATCAACCTAAACTTGTGCTAAGTTGAGTGTCCTGGAACTAGTATGTTCTGTGAGGTTAAGCACCCCTACTTATGTATATAACTGTTGATGTGAAGCTTGACCCTATTGGGAGACAGAAGTCATTTCCACAGCGAAACGTTTCAATCTCTCAAGAAAAGAAGTCCAGTTGCCATGACTCAACTTCCAGATAAATTCACCTGGATGACTGAGAATCTTCACAGACACTCTTAAACCTGTGCCTTCATAAGACTGCCTAACATGGGAGTGGGCAGTCTATGGTGCATAACATGTTGGACTGCAACTCCCTAAACTCCAGCCAGCACAGCCAGTAGGGATGGATGTTGGGATTCGTTAACCTACGACATCTGGAGGGCTAAAGATGGACCACCTCATTTTTAATAGTTTAAGTTGCAGTAAGCTTTTTCTAATGCTGAGAGTGGCTTGTGTTTCACTTGCAACTGTTTATGTTAGTAATGTATGTGGAGCTAATACTCTTGGAAGTTCTTAACTTCCAACATGAAATATCCGCAGTACCTGTAAATCGGAGGGATAACGCCAGTCTCAGATTAGCAATGTTCTTTGTTTCATCAACCCCAATCTATTTACTCACCATCCAATTGGGTGGTTGGTCCATATTATTATTCATAACAGCAATATTCTTGATATTCTGAGAGTGAATGTGTTTACAGACATTTAACTGCAATGAAGCCCTGTTGAACACAATGAGAAGCCTGAATAAACCTATTTAGGATTGCAGGATTAGTTATGGTGAGTAGCCTGTTTAGTTGTGAATTCTCGTATGGCTGAGAGATTTAATGACAGAAGTTTGACTTTTGGGTGCTCAGGGTCCAGTCATCAGAATCAGCATTCAAAAAAATTGCTTGCAGTACTTGAAACCAACGCATGGTTGCATTGCTGAGCACGTATCCAATCACTAGACTAGGAACACAACTATCGTCTCTCGGATTAGTGATAATTTGGTACAGCAATTTAAACAATTCCACTTACACAAGCATAAATCTCCAATTCTGGGCCCTAGTTCAATAAAGGGGTAATTCAGATAGTTTGGAATGCAACAAAAGCCCTGCTGGAGTGCAGAACGGCAAGCAAACCTGCTTTAATACTGGGGAGAAAGCCTAAAAGAGCAAGTGGTTGGGCATGGGGGGCGGATTGCCTTGTTTGTCTGGGTCATCTTGGATTTCTTATTCATGCCAAAGCATTTCAGGAATGTAAGTATCCTGGGTCCTTTGTTTTAGAGGAGGTGGAAAAGGACTTTCCAGCTAAGGATCTGTTCTGGCTTGATGTGTTCTGTTGCTGCCATATAATTTTCACTTGAGTTTAACCAGAAGCATCAGTTCTGGAATTCTCTGCCTGGAATGGGATATAGCCAACAGATCTCCAGCCAGGTGGTCTTCTGACCTGATCTGAAGTTTGCTATTACAGTATTCAGTTATACTTGGAAGTATGTGGGTTGGGTTGAGGGGAAGGCATTAGCTCTGCCCCATCTCTTCCATCACAGAAATGTGACTGTACAAAGCATGGAAGGTTGCCTCTGACCCCCTCTTTCAGACAGCTGCATTTCTGCGATGAAAGAAATGATGCACTTCTCTCAATGCTTTGTGGGCTGTGCATATTGAAGCAAAAGAGACCAAGACTGTTGTGCAAACATGGCCAAGAGTGCATGCAGAGTGCAAAATGAAAAGTTATAACTAAGAACTACCTCTCTTATGAGATTAAATAATTTACTGTACTCCATATTAGAAGACTATAAAAGGTCAAGATGCATAGCATGTCCCATCAAGCACTTAAGAAACTGAGTGCTTTATTTTATCAGCCTGGCATATTTTTGATAGGCTTCTGTGTTTAAAGGACACACTGCAAACAAAGAGGGGATTGGAGAGATTCCTGGAGGAAAAGTCCATCACAGGTTACAAACCATGATGGAGATGTGTAATCTCCAGGCTTAAAATCAGAGTACTTCATGGGCCAGATGCAGGGGAGTGGTATCAGGAGAGGAGACAGATATCTAGTCTCGTGCACTCCCAGAAACATTTAGTGGGGCCACTGTGAGATACAGAAAGTTGGAGTAGATGGGCCTTTGGCCTGATCCAGCATAGCTCTTCTTATGTTCTTATGTTATCAATACAGAAAACAGTGTTTAAAAACTGAACACTAAGTCCATACTATTATTCTTCCCATTGCTATCTAGAGGGAGGATTTCTATGACATTTCACACTTCTTCTGCAACCTGTACTTGAACCCACAAGGAAGTTTAAACGTGTTGATGCGCAATCTGGCCTTTCTCACCAGATTACTCATAAACTTGTCCAAATCTACTTATAAATTGAAACATAGGCTGCAGGGAAAAAATGGGACGTCATATAACACCTCCTCCAGGTCATCACACATCCAGTGTACAGAAACACAGATACAAAACTTAATTATTAAAGCTGTTACCTTTGATATCCAATTAGAGAAGCGTAACAATCAATATATCAAAGCCCTCTTAACAAAAACAAACAAGTGACACATTCTAATTTCATAAGAAGCCTTTTTCCAGGAACACCCAGAATTTTCTGTATACCTTTCTTATCCTTGTTTCCCTTACAACTACCAAATGCAAATTAGGTAATCATTATAAAGAAACATCAGTCCTTTACAGATTTTTAAAACATTGTTTCCCAGTAAACCCTTGGCCCAACACCATTTTGCCTACTTCATTAATATATGGGTGTTTATGGAAGTTGCCAGTACTCATTAATAAACTGTCATTCATATTACTACAAATTGGCAATTAGCTACAGCAACTTCAAATTAGGTAATCATTATGTAAGAAACATCAGGGATTATCAAAAAGGGGATTGAAAATAAAACAGATTTTAATGCCGTTAAAAAACATTGTTTCCCTGGTCAGTAAACCTGGAAAAGGTGCAGAAGAGAGCGAATAAAATGATTTTGCCTACTTCATTAATATATATGATTGTACAAAATAATGTTTATGAGTAAAGTGGATAGAGGGAAGTTTCTCCCTCTCTCAAAATGCCAGAACTACATCATTAATAAAACTGACAAAAGAAAATCACCCAGCGCGTTGTAAGTCTATGGAACTCCCTGCCACAGGATGTGGTGATGGCATCTGGCCTGGATGCCCAAAAGTTGCACACACGGGTTACAAACCATGATGGAGATACCTTTCAAGGGCCAGATGCAGGGGAGTGGTATCAGGAGACAGATATCTAGTCTCATGCAAACGCTCTGGTGGGGCTACTCCCTTTGGCCTGATCCAGCATGGCTCTTCTTATGTTCTTAAACATCCTATAGGATTGGGGCCATTTTGGTATGAGTATTGGTAACTGGAGATAAAAGCATTGGGGCTTGTCATTATTAAAGCTTTAAAATTGTGTTCACATGCATAACGGTGTTTGGCATTATTTAAATGAGAAATCTTATTTAAATAATGGCATCTTATTAAACAAGATTTTAATAAAGTTATGAAAGAAGCTTTAAAAGACTAGACCATAGGCTGAATATTAAATTATTTTATTTTTAAAAAATTTTCTTTATATGGCTAGACTGTAGTTTGTCTTTAGAAAATGAAAGTATCTCCAAAATGTGCCGGGCCAGTAAAACAAGGTAGTCCCTGAAATGTTTGCCTTCCCATTGTTGGTTGCAGTAGTGCAGAATACAGCTCTCAAAATCCTGAAGCCAGAGTAGCACTTAGAACTGTCACCCCCACCCAGTCTTCTTGTCATAGGTGTGCTCTCAAAGTGCAAATTTGCTGACTTGAAATCGTGTGTGTGTGTGTGTGTGTGTGTGTGTGTGAGTGTGTGTGTGTGTGTGTGTGTGTGAGAGAGAGAGAGAGAGAGAGAGAGAGAGGGAGGGAGGGAGGGAGAGGGAGAGAGGAGAGAGAGAGAGAGAGAGAGAGAGAGAGAGAGAGAGAGAGAGAGAGAGAGAGAGAGGAAATTCTCAGTGAAGCAGGTGAAGTTGTCTGGGAGCTGAGTCATGGCAACTAGACTTCTTTTCTTGTGGGATTGAAATGTTTTGCTACTTGTCCAAGTAGCTTCATCATTTCAGTCCCATAAGAAAAAATGTCCAGTTGCCATGACTCAACTCCAAGGTCCAAGAAAATGTTGGCTTTGATATATGGGCACATTACTGTTGTGTTAAATGGATCTCCCAAGTTCTCATATTCCATTCAGCTCTTACTGAAGGGACTACTGTTATCTTTTCCCACTGAAACTAAAACACAGAAATGTAATGTCTTGAAGGTTCCGTTTTTAATGGTTTTGAAATTAGGAAATGAAGCAATAACCATCAAATTAAGTTGTGGCTTGTTTATTGTAGGAACACGCTGTGTAAAGGCAAATTAAATCTATCTTTGCTGGTAGTTCTTGACTACCTGTATTCCTTCTCTGTTCAGTGGCTTCCTTTTCCCAGAAACTCTAATGTTGCTGTAAATCAACGTTTCCAGCACTGCTTCCCAGCTGTGCTGTGTGGCTGCCCCCAAAAAAGGGCATCTCCCAAAAATGTTCTTTTAGGTGACGTTCTGAGAAAATAGGCAGCACTTTGAATTGGGTCAAATACAGTCAAAACAAGGAAATTAAATTTTAAAAGAAGCACATTAAAGCTAACAACTGGAGAACTTTAAAAATAAATGAAGAATCAGCAAATGAGTGAATTTGTAAACACTTTCTTCAGTTTTTGGCTTGAATCTGAAACTTTAAATTCAGAAGCTGTGGTTTGCTCTCTTCCTTTGGTTATTTTTTCAGTCCAATTCTAGAGCATCATCTCAGACAAGTTTTAATTAAGGGACGGTGGGGAAACCACTGTAAGGAACTTTAGGATCTAACTGTGGGCTTATGCCATGTGTAACTTATCGTATTCTGTGTTGTCGTTCTAGGATGGCTCGTAGCGTGTCTGCTGTCGGCCTTCTCCTTCTGTTTGGACTTCTGCTTCCCATAGCAGAAGGCAAGAGGAACCGTGGCTCGCAAGGCGCCATCCCTCCCCCTGACAAAGAGCAACCCAACGATTCCGAACAGTCTCAGGCGCAGCCCGGGGGCACCCGACCCCGTGGGAAGGAGAAAGCCAAAACCCCTCCGACGGAAGAAGTCCTGGGCTCGAGCCAAGAAGCACTCCACGTCACTGAGCGGCGGTATCTGAAGCGGGACTGGTGTAAAACACAGCCGCTCAAGCAAACCATCCGCGAGGAAGGCTGCAACAGCCAGACCATTCTCAACCGGTTCTGCTACGGCCAGTGCAATTCCTTCTACATCCCCCGGCACGTCCACCGAGAGGAAGGCTCCTTCCAGTCCTGCTCCTTCTGCAAACCTAAGAAGTTCACCACCATGTCTGTGACACTGAACTGCCCAGAGCTGCAACCGCCGAGGAAAAAAAAGAGGATCACACGAGTGAAGGAATGCCGCTGCATCTCCATAGACTTGGACTAGGTGGTGCTGGGGGGGGGAGGGGGAAGATAAGGTCATTGCTGCCCTGATTTACACACAGAAGCCTGCTTTTACATTTCTGAGTGGGACCTAGATCAAAGAGAATCACAGCCAACAATGCATGTTCTCGTTGCGGAAGCGTGAAGCTCCGTCATGAAATGATGCCTACTGAGTCACGCTACCATTTGTGTAACAAGTTGTCACTTTTATATCTAGCAAAAAAGTTGGGGAAAAGCCGTGTGGTCCTTGGACAGAATCCGCAGGCAAGGTTGGGAGTGATACCTTTATTAAACTTTTTTTTTTTAAAAAAATCACATGCATAAGCTAGCATTCTATTCAGTACAGGTGACCTTGCTGCCAGATGGGTGGTATAAAACCCCAATAAATAAATAAATACATAAATAAATTTTCACCAGGGAGGGCACTACCGAGGTGTGGCTCATAATAAGCATAGACATTCAGAAGATCATGGCCATGAGTCCATGCTGGATCCCTTTGCTATGGGAGTTGCGGAGCCTCACCAGAGGTATAGGTTTCAGATTCGAGCACTTGTGGTATTACCATAATAGGAATTGGGAGAGAGGGCAGGATGCTAAATCAGTGGCAACCCTTTGCCTAACAGTGAATGTATTAAGAATACAGGTGTAAGTGAAACCTGTACCTCTGATTTGAGTATGATGCTACCTATTCAGACATGGTTAACAAACGAACCTGGCACGCACATCAGGCCACAATTTTAGGAACTTTTATAGTTCTTCTGCACCATCCACAGCTCTGTGGTGCCAGCCTGATGAAGCCCTGTAAGGTGTCAAAAGGCAGCGTATGCATGTGATCTTTTTGTGTGGTCTGATCGAAGTCTCACTTACTCTTGATCTTTGTCTGTTTAGATTTGCAGCCATCTTTCTAACTAGGTTCACTAATTCACCTATGTGCTCACTAATTCACCTATGTGCTGGACATCCTCCAGTGATGCCCATCTTTCACCAATTGATTGCCGTGGTTATCTGTGACAGTTATAGGCTGGAAGGGCATGTTAAAGGGTTACAGCGGCAGACTGTTACACAAGCACTTCTCGCAAATATTACAGAATAAATAACAAAAGATGCCATTGTGAGTTTAAGGAAACTTGAAGTAAATCAACTTATTATGATGGAAAACATAGCCAGAGTTTAGGGATAAAGAAACAGGGATTTTTAAATTATTTTTAAGGTAAGCCTCATGGTACAGTGGTTAAATGCCTGTAAAGCAGCTAAAACTGTGCTTACAACCTGGGGTTCAATCCCAGGTAGCCGGCTCTTGGTTGACTCAGCCTTCCATCCTTCCAAGGTTGGTAAAATGAGTACCCAGCTTGCTGAGGGGGCAATGTGTAGCCTACATACTCTGCTTAAACTGTAAACCATCCAGATACTACTTGAAGTGGTATGGAGCGGTATATAAGCAGAACACTTTGCTTTTTGCTTTGATTTCTGTGGAGATTCTCAGTCGTCCAGGTGAGGTCATCTGGGAGTTGAGTCATGGCAACAACTTTTTGTGTGAAGTCAAATATTTTGCCACTCATGGGTAGCTACTTGGATGAGTAGCAAAACATTTTGATCGCACAAGAAAAGAAGTCCAGTTGCCATGACGACCCATCTCCTGGATAATGGGTAAGTAAAAGAGAGGGAACTCTAGAAAATAGATTTGAAGAAGGCAGTCTGCCAAGTTATTCTACTGATATGGTGAATGTATTTAAAAAGTCATTTCTGAAGCAGTAAGCATCTGTCCTGGGATGCTGCGCTCTTTGAACTAACTCTAGTTTTCAATCCACCATTACACATTTTATGGTAACTATGTGCCACATCTATATCTGAGACATGGATATCTATGCAGTATCCGTTAGTCTATATCTGAGAAAATGTATATTTGTATACACTGCCTTTTTATTTCTATACACGAACTCACTACTCAAGTAATGTGAGCAGCAAAAAGAGCCCAGTCATTAATCATTCCAGTATGCATGAAGTCTCTGGCTGACATGGTAGGAATGATACACAGCAACACTCATCCATTTTCTCAGCTCTCTTTCACTGTTAACAATATTTGCAGTTTTTGTGATGATGGATATTGTTGAGGGTACATATGACTAAGGAGTGTTTAAACAACCCTCTTATCTTTCTTGTCTGTGCTGATGCCCCACGCCATACATTAAAGAACTAGGGGTCCATTCCTAGTTCTAGTAGAGCAGCTGGTAACCTCTCCCCTGTAGCTGTATTTGGTGTGCCCAGTGTTGAGGCATGGTAGAGTTTTCAGTTCAGCATCATTGGGAGATTCCCTGGCCCTATCATGAAGACTAGGCTCTTCCTGACACAGAATCCGTGGCCTCTGTGCTGTGTGGTGATATGACATGCAGCACATGGTATTCGTGGACATAGATAGAGGGACCACTAATGACTTCATGAAACGTGTGAAGGCAGAGGTTTGTAAGGTCAGCTTTCAAACTGGTCAGTATAGGAAGAATCCATGTTAGGACTGTACATGGTGGATGTATATTTCGTCTAGCTGGAATTTGTTAGGAGAGTCTGATAGTTTCCAGGGGCAACCAGGAGTGGATCCATAGGTGACTGAACCAGAGGTGAACTTTTTGTGTAATGGAGAACACTTCTTGCTCATTTTACATGCAATCTGGGGATATGACAATGTTTTAGTTTAAACCCCCTCCCCAAATACTTTTATTTCTTTGTACTGAGACTTGAAGAGACTACCAAAGAACAGGTGAATAAAAACAGATGTTTTGAGAGCACTCCTGTTTGAAAACCCTAGCTGCAGTTATGGCCAGTGAACTACATACAAGTAAGGGGTGGATTGTCCCATCTACATCAAAAGCTTCATCCAAGCTGTTAACTGGGACCTAGGCAAGCATTACACTGCATATCCAAGTACTGAGCAGCAGAGACGGGATAATAAAAGATATGCAAATCTAACTCAAAAAATTGCTGACTGTTTTTACTTCACTCTCCCTGGCCCCATTACTTATAAGGATAAGAGAGGACATATTTGTCAATAGATATCATCAAAGTCATTCATTGCATTCATTTAGCTGGGCGTTTTCAGATTTCATGATTTTTTAAAAAGGGCTAAATTATCCCAGAAGATACCACTGTTTGAAAAGTGAATAGCAGACCAGAAAGATACAAATAATATCAAATCAGACCAACTTTTTAAACCTTACTTTTCACGTAGAAAAGGGAGAATGAGAAGTGTTGTGTTTTCTGTTGACTTTTACAGAGCAAAACTGTTTTAATAGCGATTATAACAATTATAAATATTTTGCTCTGTTCCTTTTCAACAGTTCGTATGTCCTTATATACACAACAATTGAGTAGAAAAACCTGTTCCATCTATGTTCATTTCTCTCTTATCTTTGTCATGAGTGGCCAATATAGTTTCAGGCAAGGAAATGGTAATGATAATTGCATCTAATTTAGATGAATTGAATGAATGAAATAAGTGGTCCTTGGCCTATCTGTCCTAGCCCCCTCCCACAAGACAGTCTAACAGAAATTGCAGACAGGAGAGTCCTCAGGGATTCTACTAGGACAGTGTTGGCGAACCTATGGCACAGGTGCCAAAGGTGGCACTTGGAGCCCTTTTGGTGGGCACCCGACATCACCCCTTCACAGCCACCTGTACTCAGGTTAAATTGCTGTATTGGCACTTTGCGAAAAATTAGTGGGTTTTGAATCTCAGTTTGGGCACTTGGTCTCTAAAAGGTTCGCCATCCCTGTACTAGGAGTTGGAAAAAATCATTTAGTAGCCTTTTTGATGTTCATAAGTCATATCACTAGATGCCCTAAGCACATCCGATCTCACTTGATTTCGGAAGCTAAGCTGGGTCGGCCCTGGTTGCTACTTTGATGGGAGACCACCAGGGAATACCAGGTGCAGTAGGAGCCTGGAGTAGGAACTGGCAAACCACTCCAGTATTCCTGCCAAGAAAACTCCATGGACATGGGATCACAAAGAGTCGGTCATGACTGTAATGACACAACACACATATCACTACAACGGAGTGCATCTGATAAAATAAAAAATAGATTTATAGTTAAGAACGTAAAAAGAGCCATGTTGGATCAGGCCAAGGGTCCATCTAGTCCAGTTTCCTGTATCTCACAGTGGCCCCACCAAATGCCTTTGGGGCTCATGAGACTAGATATCTGTCTCTTGATAACACTCCCCTGCATCTGGCCTTTGAAGTACCCTGTTTTTTAAAGCCTGGATATTACACATCCCCATCATGGTTTGTAACCTAGTTCTGGTATTTTGTGAGAGGGACAAAAGGATCCCTCTATCCACTTTACTATTGCCCTGCATAATTCTGTACGTCTCAATTCCCCCTGGCACCTTTTTTCAGACTAAAGAGTCCCTAATGCTGTAGCCTTTCCTCATAAGGGCAATCCCCCAGCCCAGTAATCATTTTAGTTACTTTCTTTTGCACCTATTCCAGTTTCACTATGTCTTTTTTGAGATGCGGTGACCGGAATTGTACACAATACTCCAGGTGTGGCCTTACTATTGTATTGTACAATGGCATTATAATGTTGGATGTTTTATTTTCAGTCCCCTTTTTGATGATCCCTAGCATGGAATTGACCTCTTCACCACTGCCACACACTGGGGAGACACCTTCATGGAGCTGTCCACCAGCACACCAAGATCTCTTTCCTAATCCATCACAGATAGATCAGAGCCCATGAGTTGATAAAAGTTTTGATTTTTGCCACAATATGCATTACTTTATATTTCCCTACATTAAAACACATTTTCCATTTCCCAGTCCATTCTCCCAGTTTGGAGATATCCTTCTGGAGCTCTTCACAATCTTCTCTGGTCTTCACCACTCAGTGAAGTGTCCCTCATTATTGTAAGCCACATTGGGTCCTTTTCCAAGGAGAAAGGTGGGGTAAAAATATTCAATAAATGAATAAATAAATATGTTTTGTGTCATCCAAAAACTTGGCCACCTCACTGCTTATCCCTGTCTCCAAATCATTTATTAACAGATTGAAAAGCACCAATCTCAGGACAGATCCCAGGGGCACACCACTTTTCACCTCTCTCCATTGTTAAACTTGCCCATTGACACCTACTCTCTGTTTCCTGGGTTTCAACCAATTCTCAATCCATAAGAGGACCTGCTCTCTTATTCCCTGACTTAGCAATTTTCTCAGCAGCCTTTGGTGAGGGACTGTGTCAAAAGCCTTCTGAAAATCAAGATACCCAATATGGAATTGTGAACTAGTGCCAAATGGACAGGCAATGTGAGCCACCCACTTGCTTCAGTTGACCATTTCCAGAAGATCTTGCTATCAGCCACACTAGCTGTGGCTCTGGAAGTTTTGCACCTCAACCATATTTTAAAAGTTGTGCAAGGAACTACTGCTTGTAAAGCAAACATAGTGGACCTGGGAATATCAGTGTCATTGGCAGGAGAACTTGGAATAAAACTCCAGGGTGTCCCCCCACTTTTTTTTGATGAATGCTTTCAGTAAATGAAGAATACCATCCTTGATGTCTTAAAACTGATCTACTGAACTGGTGCTAGAATGATATGGAGTACTGTTATGGTGAGAAGAGTTGAGTGCAACAAGAGGTTGTACAGCTGATGGTTATGGATTGCTTCATGCAACTCTCACCAGATGGCAAGTGCTGCTTCCACCCATGCTGAACCCTGTGGCCATGCTGGTAGAAAGTTAACAGAAACGTGTTGCCTTGACTTGGTTGCCCTTCACGCAATAGGAGGGAGGAACAGCTCATCCAAATATTTAATGCAAACCTTGCAGGATTCAAAAATTACATCAATCCCTTTCCAATATGCCTGGAAAATAATATTCTATTTCCATAATGCTTTGAAGTAGATACAGTTGTGGCATAGAGAATGTTGGCATACTGTGACAAGTTTCTCTTTATATGCCAGCAAATAATCATATGTACAAAAAGATTCTAGTTGTGCGGGGTATGGTACTTCTACAAATTGCATTATATTATTCAGTTTGCTGTTCTGAACCTTTCTGTTATGTCCAGTGGCTAGCACTTGCTGATGTTCTACAAGGCATTTGCCAGCCCCAAGTGACCTCCAAATCAATGATACTGAAAGCCTCTGAGAGGTCCAGCAGAACCTACACACTCCCTCATCTTGTTCCCCATTGTAGGCCATCCAACAAAGCAACCAAATAAGTTTCAGTCCAACAACTTGAACTGAAGCCAGACTGAATGTCTTTAGGTAATTTGTTTCATCCAGCAAACTTTATAAAGATAGGGATGGGGGCAGGGGAGAGGGGAGGGAGCTGAAATTTTAGAATTCTGAGCCATTGAGCCAAAGATAAGTAATCAGTCCAATCACATTTGATGTCTCCTGCACGAAGAACATCAGGGAGATAATGTGAGGCAACTCATGAATGCACTAGCTTTTCATATGGAAGGAGGTTAAAAAAAACCACGAATAGGCATCCAAACACATGGTTGCCTTACCCATGGTTGAAAAGGGTGCAACTCAGCAAAAACAGTTAAATTATCCAGATGTTCCCACACAAGTCCTATAAAACAATGAGAATTTTTCCCATGCCTGCATCTGATCAGAAAATGAGAGAAAATGAAAGGATGTTATGGATTGGGGGTGGGGAGGTAACATTCCCTCTAACTTTTAGCCTTGTTGGGCAAAGCTCTGCACCTTGAACACATAACTTTGTTTGTGACCAAAAACAAACAAAAGAAAATGATCGCTGTCAGGGCACAGGGGAAAAAGAACCTTGTGTGGAGGGAGGCAGAGTTGCATAACCATCAAAAGCTACCCACTGGCATAACTAGGGAGGGGCAGAAGAGTGCATTTGCCCTGGGGTGCACAACAATCTGGGGGTACCTGGAGGGGAGCAGGAAGAGGAGGCTATGCGCCATCCTGCCAGCAGTCCTCTTTTCGCCCTATTAAGGCTTGGCGATCCTTATTCAGGGGAAAGGAGGAGAGGGAAGCAGGCAATTTTTTTCTTCCAAGCAGCACCTCCATTGATTGTTCCCCCCTCCTCCTTCCCCCCGACCCCTGTTAAGGCTTGGTGATCATTCACCCGGGGAAAGGAGGAGAGGGAAGCGTGCAACTGAGGTGCTGCTTGGGAAAAAATCCCATTGCTTGCTTCCCTCTCCTCCTTTCCTTGGGCTAATGATCACCAAGTCTTAGCCAGGGAAAAGGAGGAGAGGGAAGCATGCTATGGCGGTGATGCTTGAAAAAAATATGCCTGCTTGGCGCTATCCACAAGCTGTGCATTTTGCACAGGAGAGCCTTAACTGGAATGGAGACCCACAAAGAGGGCATGAAAAGGAGATACCTTTCTTCCCCTCCCCCACTGTTCTCCCAGAATCTGCCCCCCCCTTGCTGGGTGGGTGAGACATGGGGGGGGGAGGGCACAAAAATTGACTTTATCTCCCAGTGCTCCAAATTCTATCTATGCCCCTGAAGCTACCAAGAGTAGTTGGAAAATTTTTTAGCCCTTGTCTGAATTTGATAACTGGTAACACTCTTACTACTTACATTCCAGATACATTGCACACTCCATCCCTGTGATGCCTGTAGGCGCATTGGTCTGGCTGGCCCTATATATGCAGAAGGGGCATATGGGTGTAGCGATATAGGGCTCCCTTTGAGGGGGATGTGGTCCTCCTTCTCAAAAGGAGACCCTGCACTTGTTGAATTCTAAACCCATATGCCCCTTCAGATGAACAATTTCTTCAGGAGACATAACAGTATTTGGGAGAAAGGCCAGGACGCATATCCTAATGAGCCCTTTCATGTGTTTAGCATTCACAAAATAGAACAAAAATTGACCAAAGCAAGGGCGTTCATCCTGGGGTACGCTTGGCTATCCGCAGTGTGGGACGAAACAATTGTCCTCCCAAGACATGGCCAGTTTTCTGTTGGATCAATAGTCATCTGTATTCAATCCTTCTGTACCAAATCTGTGGACCAAAGTGAGGATTCATCACGCAGAATCATGATAGCATTTGAAGTTCATTTAGCTGCGTTTGTTGACAGAGATCTGGGAACTTGGGTAAGGTTCCACATATAATACAGTTTATGATTTATGGCTGATTTTTAAGCTGAGCTTTGACAGTGGTGGGGGGCAGGCGCTTGGAAGAAACAATGGCTTTTTAATTACTGCTTGATTGTGCTTTTATTATTTTCTCATCTTATTGGAAACAATATTTATACTGTGTCTCTTTTAAGTAATCATAAGAAGATGTGAAAGACAAATATATTCTGACATAAAAGGAAAACAGCTTGATTAAGAGTAAAGGAGAAGCATTTCAAAGAAGCAGTCAGGCATGTCTCTTTCATCTTTTGTGCGGTACAGATGTACAGAGCATCATTTGGGGGGAGAATCAGATAGAGCAGAAAATATTTGTAGTGGTTCCGAACAAGCAAGCTTCTTTCCCGTCCCCCTTTAAATTGTGAAATCAAAAGAAGATACATGCTGAAGATATTCCACAAGCAGCTGGCTGCCATGAGAGGTCTAAAGGGAATAAAATGTTGGGAGTTAATCACTTTTACAACACTGAGGGTCTACTGCAAGTATCACAGGCAGAATCTTAACAACATACACGGTAGAGTAGTATTTTGACAGAATCTGTGACAGGAATCAAGAGGGCACATATGATACAGCAGCTCTGTCCCCACAAGAAATGCATACCAGCAAATAAATGCCTCAAGTAAATGCATATTGGCTGCAGCCCTTTTGCCCAGTAATGCAAAAGGTGTAGCTTATAGTGGTTAATTGATGCAAGTTAATTCTATGAGGAATCATAGAATCACAGAATCATAGAGTTGGAAAAGACCTTAAGGGCCCTCCTGCCATGCAGGAACCCCCATCACAGGACTCCCAACAACTGGCCATCCAGCCTCTGCTTAAAAACGTCCAAAGAAGGAGACATCCACCACCCTCTGTGACAGCATATTCCACTGCTGGACAGCTCTAACTGCCATGAAGTTCTCCCTAATATTTAAATTGAAGCTCTTTTCCTGTAGTTTGTAACCATTGCCATTCTAGTTTCTGAAGCCATGGAAAACAAGCCAGTCCCTTCTTTAAACATAGCTATCATATCCCCTGTCAGCCTTCTTTTTGTAAGGCTAAACATTCCCACCTCCCTAAGCCACCACTCATAAGACATTTCTTCCAGACCCTTAATCATCCTGGTCGCCCTCCTCTGGACCTGTTCAAGATTGTCAACATCCTTTTAAAATTGAGGTGCACAGAACTGGACACAGTACTCCATTTCAAAAAAGGTCACTCATTAAATGTATTTAAAATGCAATGATCCTTGAAACGACATGATAGATCCTCTTGTTCAAGTCATCTGCTGAGTGCAGGATCTGCAGAGGAGGGTAAAAAGATGGCAACTTTGATATTGGACCTACCATTACAACTTAGCACCACTTCTGTTAACCTAATGGTAGAAAGGTAATGCAGAATCTCAGTTCCAGAAGAGGAAACATAGTGAACTTCCATCCATTTGGAAGACAACTATTATGCTTAAGGTATAGCAGTAAGCTAGAAAAGAACCTTTTGGGTAATTTGGAACTTAAAGCCCAGGTGGATAGAGGGAATTGCTGTAATCACATGCCGTACTGTCTTTCTTTCTTCACTGTACATATTTCACATATATAGAAATAATAAATGTATTTCTTGTGTGTATTTAAAAATCATCTAACAATCACCAAGGGCAAATCATCACACAGAAAATGAGTTACAGGGTTGAAAATTTTATTAAAAGGGCTTTAAATATTGTTGTTGCAACATATTTATATTCTTGCCAAGGACCTACAACACTCTGCTCTTGTCAAAGGTTTACAGCTCAGTCCTATGTTTAGAATAGTGGGGCTTAGTTAACTGGGCATATGACTGTAGCCTTACTCACAATTACTTTCAGTATGCAGTACATCCAAAATTTCTTTAGATAATGGAGCCTTATGGTCCGAGACTAAAAACATTTTGAAGTGCCCGTGGTGGGGGAGGCGGCCATATGAAAGGTGAAATGGCTCTCTGGATTTCATTGTTGTATTTGTTTTCAGCCCAGAAGTATCAGAAAGATAGACTTTTCAAAATTAAAGCTGTCAAAGAAAAAAGAGAGATCAAGCTGCAAGTATCACAAAGAGAATTTGGTGGCTGAGTTGCAAGATGGCAATGGTAGATGTTTGGCTCTAATTTTTTGCAGCGGAGCAAATGCCAGATGTTTCCCCCACTTTGATCTTAATAACACGTTAGGCTGCAGACAATAAGATTGGTTTAAAATTTATTGTCTCTTTGATTTTGACATTTTACTGCTTTGGAAAGGCCTTACCAAAGGCAGAGTTCTGAATGTTGGCAACTGAGGTGGCATCAAAAGTGTCAAATCATTAAACCCCATTACAAAAAGGTCCTGATTAGAATCCCATTCATGTTTTCCTCCATGAGTGAGTTCAGTGAACAATCAACTTGTTTTCATTTGACAAAAAGGCCTACTGTGTTGCATATGAAGGTACAGTATTTGTAGCATCTGCAGCACATCTTGTAAACCCTTCAGCTTATATTAAAATTATTGGAAGACATAAGAGCATGTTAAATAATATTTAGCGATAAGATTTGAAAGATGCATTAAGTGGTTCCTTTCATTTGGAAACAGCAGTTGCTGTAGAACTTACCTCTTGGGTTACATGTTTATTTAACCATTTCTGGGATGTTACCTTTGTCACTAGTAACCCATGTCACACAATGTCCAATTACACACACTGAATGAACGGTGTGAAGTTCTGCAAAGATGTATTTAGGAGCAGTACATGGAAATGTCAGGTTGAAGAGCATGTCACATACCTTGGTTTTCAAGTACGTTGGTTTGTGTTTTGCAAGGCAAACATTTCTGATCAATTGTGTCTTGATCAACGAGCAATGTCTTGTAATACATGCACTGGAGCAGGTCTCATGATCACAAGTGAGCCAATTGTAGCTCTTTTTCTCCCCTTGATGGACAGTGGGTGATTTTCTGGAATGGTCCATCCTGGGCAAGCCTCAAAAGCAGAGGTTGGAGAGAGGAATGAAGGTCGCCTTCGCACAAGCCAGGGATGTTTTCAAATGTGATTGCAGGTTAGGGGGTAGTTTTATTTTTCTTTGTTTCCAACATCCTTTCTTATTTTTCAAACCATTTCTGGTTATGGGGCAGCTAGTCAAGTGTGCATACTGGTACAAATCGTGTTTTATTATTGTCACATTAAATACACAGAGTAAAATTGAGTTGTTGGTCCCAAGCAGAGCAGATTCCGCAGCCAGGAACCTAAAACATGGTGTGGATGTGCACTTCTAGGCAACTTCTTTTGTGAATTTTGGCATTTTGTCTGTACAGTGTGTGGTCTATGGAGCCCCAGAAACAATCATTTGAGTGTGTATTATTTCTTATGGGGAAATTTGCTTTGATATAAGAGTGTTTTGTCTTACAAGCATGTTTCCAGAATGAATTATGCTTGTAAACCATGGTATTTCTGTATATGTTCATTTCATGCAAAAGTATTTACAGCACAGTATTTGGAATGAGAAATACTTTTGAGAGCCATCATTCTTTCATTAGCTGTTCTTCATTTGCAATGTGTGTGTTATGTCCTCATAGAAGTCTACTGTTCCCTAGCCATTACTTTCCCGTTAACAACATGGAATAGGATATGAGCCAGCTCAAATGTTTTGATGGGAAGATGGCTACAGACCCACCTTGACCTCAACTTACAGAAACCGACTAACGGCTAAGTCTTCTTTCAATGCTTGCAGTGGGGCAGCAACCTCCTCTGCAGCCAAGGGCATCATGTGGATGGAGTTCACTACATGGCACACATAAAGATCCTCCAAAACTTTGCCCCCCCTTCTTCCTGCCTCCCAGCATCTGCTCCTTGAGGTGGTTACCAAACATGGTTCAGGAGAAGCAAAGCATGTTTTAATCCCATTGAATGTGATGTCATATTGGTGCCAGCTGTTTGAATTCACACGGGGATCTTTTCTTTTTATGTAGGGCCTGTTTCTGCACTGCTCCTTTTTGATAACTGCATGCAGACTGTATGCAGATTTTAATGGGATTATTGCATTTTTCAGTGTTAAGAGCCACTCTTGATATCAGGAAAAAATGGAGTAAAAAGATCGAATGAATAAATAAATGTTTAAATCAATAAGAGACCGAAAAGGGATTAGGTTACTCTTAGAAGAAAGACAGCACACATGGCCACGTCCTGGCTAGGATGAGTTACAGCTAAAATGAAGTTTGTAATATTAAGTTCTGGACACCTGAATTTCCTAAACCTGGAAATGGAAATACAGGATGTGTTTGATTTGAATAGCTTATCCCCAGGTCCCTGTTGAGTGCCTAGATATTTAGTGAAAAAGAGGTTTGGAGCCATGCAGCCATTAAAACAAAAGCAAAACTAGACTATGGATGATACGTTCATAGGCTGCTAGTAGAAAAATAAAAAAAGTTGCTGAGCTTTTGAGAGCAAGCTCTCTTTTTCAAAGCAGGTATAGAAGTCCAAACATGGCAAGGGATGTTATTTGCCAGGAGAGTTCTTAAAAGTTCACTTGGCAAGATGGACACCAGGCTTCTTCTTGGAAGGCACAGAGCAGCACGGTCTGATGGGGCTGGACTTTACAGGCCAGTTTTAAAAAAAAGAGCAGCATGGTATGGGCACCTCTCTCTTGCTTACAACCATAATCTCTCTATTGGTTCTTCGAAGCATAGAGCTCCTGGTTGGCCAGAGATGGGTTAGAAAGTAGGAGGTTAATGCAAAAACAAATGCTCTCCACTAGGGGGTGGGAAAGTAAGTTTTTTGGAGGGAAATTTAAAAAATGTCCCACTAGGTCAGGCATGTCCAAACTGCGGCCCTCCTGATGTTTTGGACCACAACTCCCAAAATTCTAAGCTTAGATTGCCAATGACAAAGGACTGTGGGAGTTGTTTGTGAAGATTTTCAGTCATCCAGGTGAGTTTATCTGGAGTTTATCCATCTTATAGTCTTATAGCTGACTGACTATAAGATGGAGGACTCGCGCTAGCTGTATTCAGACTGACGAAGCTGTTTGGATGAGCAGCGAAACGTTTCTATCTCTCAAAAAAAGAAGTCCAGTAGCCATGACTCAACTTCCAGACTGTGGGAGTTGTGGTCCAAAACATCTGGAGGGCTGAAGTTTGGACATGCCTGCACTAGGTAGATCCAATTAAGACCCAATTGAAGGGAAAATGATATCATAGTACCTAGTGTTAATGTCCTGTTGCTGTAGATGTTTCTTTCGCCTTCTTCATGGTGTAGTTATTTAGGGGTCTCATTAAGCTGTGGCCCACTGTGTCCAAGGGTAGTGCTGACTGCAGAAGAAAGTAGAGCTGAAATTTAAACATGGATGTGTTGTGGGGAGAACATCAGTCATTTGAAACTCAGAGTGCCTCTTTCCCTTTTGGTTAGGTTAGATTTGGTTGCTGCTCCCTGAGGCAAAAGGTCAGCATGTCCGTCACGCATAGGCGAGACCGTCTGCTCTTCTCAGTTGGAGAAGGATGTTATTTTCTTAAGAAGCAGGATGTTATTCCTAGAGGTCTGACACTTGGCAAGGTCAGCAGTAATATTTTATGCTTAATCTTTATGATTAATTTTGGCTGTGGCCTTTCCTTTCAGCATTTGTATGGAGTCAACCTGAGCTGCTGGGGGTCAAAACTTGACAAGGTTATGGCGTGAACCATACATTTGCTTTTCCTCCCCAAACAAACACTAGAAAAACAATACACATGGGAACTGGGAAACATACTGTTAACTCATACCATAAGATCTACATGGGAGAGAAACTATAGCAGAATCCAAGACTCAGTTTTTTTGTTTTGGAAACACTGATTTTCAACCAAACAGAATTTCAATAATGACAACTACAACTGCAAAGAAATGCAAATATATATTTTTATCTTCTCCCTCACAGAAAGTTTGGTGACATTGTGTAGATGAGAAGTTTGACATGGTACTCAGTTTGTTAAGGTGTGGTCGGTCATTATTTAATATTTGACTCCAGGACAAATATTGCAATTCTATGTACATCTAATTGGCAACAACCTGAACAGAATTTACTCCACAGTAAACAACCACAGGAATTGGTTGGATTAGAGAAAAATTGAATATTTATTATTTATTTTATTATTTATTTGTTGAATTTATACCCCGCTTATCTACTATGTACTCTAAGCGGCTTACACGAGGCTGCAGTAGCCAACAGAGATTACAATGACTGATAAAACAAAACAAATAAATCACCCTATACAAAGTTAAAACCAAATGGCACCTCAAACTAAGCATGGAAGATAAAAACAGGTTACGATGGCGGGAAAAAGGGAGCAGAAAAGCCAGATTAAGCATCGCCAAAGGCCTCCCGAAAAAGATGGGTTTCTAGCGCCTTTCGGAAGGCCAGCAGGGACTCTGCAGAGCGCACTTCACTGGGGATGGAATTCCAGAGGCTGGGGGCCGCCACAGAGAAAGCCCGGGTCCGAGTACTCGTCCTGCGGGCTTCCCGAGGAGTGGCGACCCGGAGCAAGTGCGCTCGCACCTGCCGAACGGGACGGGCCGAGGTTGACCGCTGAGCGATAAAACCAGAACCTTCAGAAATCATATACTTTCAAGTCTAGTTCAAGCGACAGTTAACATATTTCTACCTAACATGTTGTTGTAAACTTCCCAGAGTAGCCCTAGGGCAGTGGTGGTGAACCTTTGGCACTCTGAATGTTTTGGACTACAACTCCCACACTCCTTTGTCATTGACAATCTTGGCTCAGAATTCTGGGAGTTGTGTTCCAAAACATCTGGAGTGGCAGCCACCACTGCTCTAGTGCTAGATGAGTGGTATAAAAGTCAATAAATAAATAAATAAATAAATAAATAAATAAATAAATAAATAAATAAATAACACATTGCGCAGGGGAATCTGGAGCACCTCTCCTCTGTAGTGTAGGTGTGTTTCCCCCCCCACATGGAAACAACACATTGCAGAGGAGATGTTCCAGGAGGTGTGATTGTTATCCATCAAATCAGCATTCTTGTTCATGTGAAAAACTTATGTGTGAGCCACAACCTCTCTGCAGGTGCATTTCTTTCCACCTGGCTGGTGTCTCTTGAGTGAAATAAGCTAATCCAACAAATAAGCAATGGGAATCTTGATCCAGGGACAGCCCAAGGCACTGTCATCTAAGGAAAATGGCACTGTAATAGTCATGTGATTTCTGTTGAGAAGTTTGCTTATTAATAGAATAAGAGAGATCTCATTGGTCAAGGAAAAGACCAATGGAAGGGAAGGGAAAGTCTGAAATCCACAGAAGAAAAATAAATAAAACTAAGCTTGAATAAAATATTGCTTATTGTACTTAGAAAAGATGAAGGAAATGTTGACAATGGCATCTTTGCCACTTAAGAAAGTTCACTGAGTATCTCTCAAGGAATGTACAGTACAGTATCTAAATTTCCCATAGGATACTTCCACTTTGTACCAGTAAACTCAATGTCTGAAGTTATATGTCATGTTAAACCAATAGACCTAATATTACTCTATTTCTCTATCATGGGCAGAATTCTGTACGTGTCTGTTCAAATGTCCATCCAGTGCTCTCAGGACTACATCTTAAATGGCTTTTTATTGTAAGATAACAGAACATTAAAAAAAACCTCTTAATAATATTCAGCCATTCTTCAAGTGAAGTGGGTTAGCATCATGTTGTGGATGGATTTTGCATTTTCTGTCAGAACGTTCTCAGAGGGTCTGGTTGGGCCTTTACACCTCTAATACTCTTAGTACCAACATTGGAACACCACAGGGATGTGTGCTCAGTCCACTCCTTTATATTCTTTACACGTTTGATTGTGTCTCTGCCTATCCTAGCAATAGGATCACTAAGTTTGCAGATGACACAACTGTGATTGGACTCATCTCTGGCAAGGAGAGTGAGATGGCTTACAGAGATGAAGTGGAGAGGTTGAGCAAGTGGTGTAGAATTAATAACTTGCACCTAAACATAAAGAAAACAAAGGAGATTGTGGTGGATTTTAGGAGGTGGAAAACTGATATTCAACCACTGGTGATTGATGGGACTGGTGTGGAGGGGTTACAGGTTTTAGATTTTTGGGCTTTGAGTTCCAGGAGGATCTGTCCGGGAGTATCAACACAAGGGGGCTTGCAAAGAAGGCTCAGCAGAGACTATTTTTCTTGAGAACTTTAAGGAAAAACCATCTTCCACAAAAGCTTCTGTTGGCTTTCTATCATTGTGCAATTGAGAGTGTGCTTACTTATGGGTTATGTGTGTGGTATGGAAGTTGTACTCATCGGGATACGACAGTGTTGCACAGAATCATAAGAATTGCAGAGAGTATTGTGGGCTGTTCACTCCCCACACTAGAACAAATTTATACTACCATGTGCCAAAGTAAAGCATTAGATATATTAAGAGATCCATCACATCTTGGTCATTGCCTCTTCGAGTTGCTGCCATCGGGATGGAGATATAGAGTACTGAGGGCAAGAGCAAACCATCTCAAAAATAACTTCTTTTTTAGAGCAATATTGGCCTTAAATGGAAATTCTGGACTTTGAAGTCAGCTTATTTTATATGTCATATTTTATGTGTTGTAGCTGTTTTTAAATCTAAGTGGAATGTTTTAAATGAATTGGATATAGCAACCATGAAAATTCGTTGTTCCTGCAAGGGGGCAATGACAATAAAGATTCCTATTCTATCCTATCTTTTGAGGTTTGTTTTCAGGACAAATCAAACTTTAACTGTTTGGTGTTGGGCTGAATTCATGACTGCAACACAAGCCATATTGTTTCATATTATATGGTATACATTCCTGAAAATATACAGTAGCAGCAAGGCCTCTGTTTCTACTTTATCATTATACACAATTAATTTTCATAAGCTCTCTAGAAATGTATTAATAGAGTCAAGAAGACTTATGTTACAAGCATTTTAAATGTATATGCACCTTGAATAAATACCGTAATCATATCTCTTGAAAAGTGTCAGTCAGCAAGAGGGAGCTAGTTACAAACAAATCAAAGTTGGAGCATGGCAAAGAAAACACAACGTTCTTATAAAGTTTCCAACTGATTTTTAAAATTTATTACATTTGATAGAAGAGGAAATTAACTTTCATTTTCGGTAAAGTATAATCATGATAAAGAGCGCTATCAAGTTAAAAAGGTACAATTGACGGGTTCAGAACTCAAAATATGTGTGGCAATTTATGGGATTTCAACCGGTATAATAGAATGATGGATCAGCCATTAAAATAAATAACTAAAATATCTCAATACATGTATCTTATAAACTATATATATATCACTTGCTCCACAGATTCAATATATATATATATTTATTATTTTAAATAAATAAAATTTTAACTGCATCAGGATTAGTAAAATGTTATCTTCGATACCATTGTCTGAATCTGTGTCACTGAAGCTAGATATTCATCATATAAAAATACACAGCAATAATATTATGGAAAATACATTCTATTATTTACAAGCTATGGTCCTATAGGACTTTCATAAAAAGAAAAGAAAAGCATTTTTACAAATCTAACTCATTTTGAAATTTCCCCAAAAATGAGATTTTTCAGAAAGGAACATATGGTGCAGCATTTAAAAAACATCAGAATAATCATACTACTTCCTGTTCAACATTTGGGATGACTTTTTCCTAAAGGGCAACTCTCAAGTAGGTAGGGGTGAGGGAACAACTGCTAGTCAGTATTTTAAAGAGCATACTCATCAACCCATCATGCATAACCACTGTAGCATCATTACGTGCAGTACTGTGCTGGTGAAAAATAAGAGTACAGTTTAGAAATGTCAAATTCACCAATGGCTCACAGTCCAACTAGGTGGATGCGTGGGAGGCAGGGAGGGAAACACATCAACCAGTAATTTGAGGGCATTTCTCTTAGCTTGGACCACTACGTCTCCATTCAAAAGGCTACACAGAGATTCCCAATCATCCTCCTTAATGTGCTTGCTTGGCATCTAGCAAGCTATGTGTTACGCAAAGAGATGGGTGGTCTGGGCACAGGTTGGTATACAACCCGCCCTGCCCGTACAGCTTTCTTCTGTTCTTGCACTTTCACGTTTGCACTCAGGTTCCAAACACAAGCTGAGAAAACCTATCCACCATGGAAATGACCCACAGAATGGCCCTCTGTGACTTTAGCAAAGCATTTGTACCTCTGTATTGCTTTAACTATACAGTACTATAGAAACTTTGTTGGGTTTTTAAAAAAGCCCCCCCAAAAAAAAAATATTATCATGGTAAACATTACAAAAGGCATCAGACTAGGTCAGGTTTAGTATCAATATGTATAGTTGAGAGGGTAATGGGGTCTGGATCATACTATGAGACAAGGGACTACTTAAGGCATTCAAGCAAGTTCACAGCTAAAATGAGACTTGAGCTCATGAATCCCTGGAAGGCATGCCATGCTCTTGACTTCTGTGCAAACCCTGCTTTCCAGGGCAGTCAGACTTACAGTATCTTTCTACCTAAAACCTATACATGTAGTGAATACATTTATATAACCAGCACAATCAAGCCTCGGATATTGCTTAAGTTTCAAGTTAAGTCAGTATCATGCAAATGTCTGCCTCAGTATTGCATTATTGGACAAGCATCACCAATGTGCCTCTGAAATGTCAGAAACAGGCCTCACAAGACTCACACTCATGAAACTAAGCTCCATGGAATTACACACTACATGGAAACGTAAATCCTTTAAATCTGCTTTCAGTTGAGTATCTCATGTTAAACCATACTTGTATGAATGCTACTCTAAACTTCAAAGGCAGTCCAAGGAGAGGAACATCAGGGGAGAAGCTGCATACACCATTAATACAAGAACAATTTTTTGGATGGTCCAAATCTAATCAAGCTATTTTGTGTGATTGATATGGCATTGGTGCCAAGACTCACATGGCCGGTGTAGCAATCTACAGTACTCGATTGGCATTAACTACTAGAGAGAGGGTAGTTGCCTTCAATCTCATGATGCATCTCTACCCCACTAGATATGGGAAACATTCCTTTTTTGCATTATAACTTTCAGAATACTCCAGGCAAGGCTGGGATGTGTAGTCCAAAAAAAAAAAAAAATAACTTTTCCCATCACTTCATTTTCCCCTGTCATTCATTCTTGTCTTAAGAGCAATGCTAGGAAATCATGGTCTAAAAGCTGCTACTATAATCTCTTACAGTTTTGGAAGTTAATGAGAGCATTAACAAAGTGACACATCTTGTTTTTTTAAAGTTGTTGTATGAAGAAAAACTTTCAGGTTTTATGCCATAATGTTATCTACTGATTTTATCTACAGATGTCAAAAGCAATAATATAATGAGTTACTAAAATTTATTGATGCTTTAATAGTAAGTAGCTTTCCAAACTATGACTGAGACATAAAACAGTCCTTAAATGACTTTTTTTTTGCCTTGCTGATGTTCTCCACAATGGGGACTGTCAATACTTTCCCAACTTTCTAGTTCTGTAGTTTCTATAACCAGCACACCACAGGTAAGGAGATACTGGCAAATAAACATGTAGAGAGGAAGGAAGGAGTTATGGGTCATCCAGACCTGGCAACAAAAAGTTGCACACGAGCCATCCAGAACAAAAAACTGTCTCAGATGGCCATCTCCAACACTAGAAGTACACAGATACAGCAGAACCCCAGATGTACGTACCTCTTCTAATTTCTATTCAGAAATGTGTGTCGAGGAACTGAAAGCAAAGTAGAGGACCGTTACATGTCCTGTTCTCACAGTCTCCCTGGGCTGAGGACATTGTTTTAGGACAAAGGATGCTCAACAGTAAACTGATATTTCAGAAATGGTTGCTATGCAGGGCTGCACACAAACCAACCATTTGAGCTTTGTTTCTGAATAGCAGCGTAACCCTTTTGACACCTACACTTGACTTTGACTTCTACGAAAATTATTAGTTATAATCAAAACAAATAAATAAAAAGTGTTTTACTCCTATTGATTTAAATGTTTAGACATGTGCATCCTCTCTACATACTTGTGCTTTAAACCTTACCTTATTTAACAAATATTTACCATGCCCTTGCTCTCAAACCTTTAAATTTAAATCCAGTTTAAACTTAAACCCAAACCAAAGATCCATTTAATACAACATTTGAAAAGAGTGAATTAACAACTTGTCCAACTTTAATTTTGCATTCCATATCAACAGAATGCATATGTATGTATATTTCCACTTCTGAATGGAAATTTAGAGCAGCTACAACCATATCATTTTTCTCCCTGCATTCTAAACCCAACAATGTCACTGTTTTATGATAGGACTCTGTGTAGCCCCTGTCCTCCTGGTAAACAATTCCTGTCCCACAGAATGAAAAACTATTGGCAGAATTTTTCTATATTTTTATACTCTTCAGTGTTCAAAATAAGAATCAAGTGTAACAAGGATGCATGCATTTATTTCCCCCCTTTCAGAAGGGGTGACTGGTGATTTTTCACAGATGAGTAACCCACAATGATGTGCTGAGATAACTTCTAAAATCATGAAGAGGAAAATGGGTGAAAGCCAGGAAAGTTAATAGGCACAAAGGATTCTGGCATGTAAACCGGGAAGGGTGCACTATTTATGCAACGGTAGCAGAAGCCATCTTGTAAGGTCAATTGTTTGAGAACCCAGAGTTCTGAGAATGGTTAGAGAAGTTGAAAACATTCTCTCTTATTAAAACTGTATGTGAAGGGAAAACACATGGTTTCCACCCTACAGTATTTGTGTGATAGCTATCCCTTACTCTCCCAATATTATGCCAAGGGAACAGGAATAAAATGGAAACATAATTTTTTTCTCAATGGCACACGTGGCATAAACAATTAGAATACTCTACTACTGGTATTTAACGACTGTACAGTGTTGTACATGACTTTATGGCGTACTAGCTAAATGTGTCTTTCCTGTTTCTTTGGTTATTAATTTAAAGCAATTGATGATAGCTGTTAATTTCCCCCCTGAAATTAAAAAGGTGACTTTGCAAACATGTCATCTCACCCACAAATCTGCAGGATCTGACTCCTAATTTTTTATGCTTGATATTTGGTCCGCCATGCACCAGCAATTCCGAGAAAGAAGTGCAATATAATGATAAAATGTTTTAAGCTTTGCATTGGTCCTGAATTATTTATTTCTATTATACCTAATATCCATATTAGCCTGAAAGCTCACACGAACTTTCAGCAGACAAAAAAAAAATAGATGTAATCATCAGTATACTTCTGCCTGTTTTCCAGAACAATTGCTATGCCAACCTGTGTAATATTCTGATAGGCGTTTGACGACATAATAGTAACATTCACATCACTAACTGGCATGTTCAGACCAAGTTGATTTAGTTGAGTTTATCTGTGTAGATGGTATATGCTAAAAGGCCTGCATGATTGCCTGCAACCACACAGGCCTTTTTAGTATGCCAGTTTGCAATTCATCCCATGTTTTCCAGATTATATACATATCTGCCAAATGTGAGTTGAAAGGGGTATGGTGAATAAGAGTGAAGAAATTGATGAACTTCTTGCACTGCATGCCAGGATCTGCATGGACTTACTTAAACCACAAATTCAACGGACAGATTTGCTGTGCAAATGATTCTCATTCTCATTCCCAATTCACTTACCAGTTTTGCAGCAGTATTTAGAATGTAATGAATTTTTACAGTCCTTAGCACTGCTTTTCCCAGTCCTTAATTCTCTGAATTTAAAAAATGCTATACAAAAGAAGGAAATGGCAGTAAATGTAAGATAAACAATACAATTCAGGTATTGTCCCTGAATAACTGTGAAATGTTAAAAACCTGGTGTTCTCTCTCTTGCTACATGCCTGTTCTAGATGTTAAACCTTCAATGTTTTATCTGCCTGCTTGTTCTTCAATTACAAATCTTGCGCTATTAATTTCAAAAGCCTAATTCTATGCCTTCCTTGTTTCTTCCAGCAATAGAATAAAACGGAAGAGACTTTGACACATCTCGGCGGCTCTTAACTTGAATTACGACAGTATCACAGAAGAGATTAATGCTGCAGTTCTATTCAAATTTTACAGCCAACAAAATATGTGCATTAGTGGAACTGCTTCTGTCAGAGGAATCAGGAGAGGGCCTCTTTTCTTTTACCCCCCTGTGCACCATGCAAACCTGCTCCAGAGGTCTAAGAAACCCTCTGGAGCTAGTTTACAGGAAGTACTGAAGCAGGGGAAGAAAATACAGCGTATGAATGGGTTTCTTAATATGAGGAACATAATGTAGATCTCTCTCACATTCTCTCACTTTGTCTCTCATACATGCACACACTGCTGTAAACATGTTCTAAAATCAGTTATATGAAAGTGCTGGCTAAGAATGAATATAGGCTTTGGCATAGGTTAACAATAAATAATGGACATACACCTGTGGCTAGATGACTATGAATAAAACATTTTTAAACAGTACTAACTTGATGCTAATACAGAAAGTCTTCACCTTTCCATTCCAAATGAGGACTGTAGGAACTGGAACCAGGACTTAAATCCAATTACCAGTCTAAACGAGAGAAGACTCATTAAATCAATTGATGAATGCTAAATGGCAGCATAGGGTGAGATTATAAAAACTGTAATAAAACACAGAATACATTTGATACATTTAACTTTCAATATTTTAAGAAGGTAAAGCGAGTCCTTTGGATATCATCATTCATCTTAAACAGGCTCAGTGAATCCAACATTCTATATACATGGGTGCCACAGAATTACATAAGCCAATAAACAGCTGAGAGAAAGCTGTTTGGTTCACCATAAAAATCCTGGCTTTCCTTTCTTCTGCATTAGTGCACTTTGCATAGAATATGTCAAATAACTTTCAAGAAAAGACTTTCAGTTAAGCCACACAAGGAAGAATTGCTAGAAAACCCTTCAAAGTTCTCATGTAAACAAACTTCTTTGTGTCCTCTCTTCTGTACAAGCCAATGAATCAAAAAGTCTCTTGTGGATTGTTTGAGGAAGGGAATAGCAAAGCTAAGCTTCATAATGTATAAAATAAGGTGCTCTCTAGGGAATGGGCAGAATGAAGAATCATGCAAAGGTATTAAATCGCACTGTCATTATTTTTATTGTCTTCTTTCAGCTGGTGGTCACACTGGCTTCTTTCTGACGTAGTCTTTCTTTCTGTAGTTTAAGAAAAAAAGATACTTTATTATCATTCTTTTTTAAAATTTTCCATCTTTTCTCAAATTGCAAAAAAATATGTGGTCAAACAGATTTGAAGAATGGAGCCCTCTGAAACCAGAGTAGACAAAAGCTTTTTTTTTTCCTCCTTAGAAAATTAATTCCTGAAGTGCTATATGAAATTTGTAAATAAATTTGCAACCATACTTCCAAAAAACATGAATTTCATTATGGAAGATATTCCAAATTAAGATGTGCTGATTCATTACTCTAAATGATTAGTAATAGGGATTCCAACAAAAAAAATGAGGAAGGAGAAATGTGCAATGTTGCCGATGTAGAGAGAGAGAAATAAATAGAGGCATGATCGTAAGTTGACAATGTTAGGGATCTTATTTTCCTACAAAGTGAGAAAAATCCAATAGATTCATGCCAAGATGTCCTCATAGAATCATAGAATAACTGAGCTACACCCCTTTCAACCCCTTATAATCAATGCAGGAATCCAAATCAAAGCAGATTTGACAGATGGTTGTCCAATTTTCTATTGAATGCCTCCTTGATAAGAGAAGAAAAGGGAAAACCCATACTTGTTGGAAGACCTTAATCTACTGTATTCTAGAATTTTAAAGTGACTGATGAATTGCTAAATAGCTAGTTCACTTCCTGTAGGTATGCAGTATGCCTGGCCTTTTACACTGCTACATAATTATGTAGCAGTACCTCTATGCCTGACCCAAGCAGAGCATTTACGTATATTATAACTAAATTAGCACCACCTTTACTTAGTTAGCCAGTATTGGTACCATCCAAATGTGGCCAAAGAATTTTCCATTCTTCCAGGCACACAAAGAGACAGCAACCTCCACTGAACACAATATAGTAAGCCAGAAATGTTCACATATAAACAGGATGACAAATGAAGAAAAAACTTGATAAAAACTCCCAATCAGATGTCTTTACAGCTTGCTTCCTATAATACTTTGTATAATATAAAAACAGAGTGTGCGATTGTTCAATATACACACAGTGCACAATGAAAGGATATGCTGAGTCAGAGACAAGTGACAAAATGGTGTCTCCTTTTGTGGAATCATATATATTCCTGGAGAGTCTTGAGAGTCCCCTGGACTGCAAGGAGATCAAACCTATCCATCCTGAAAGAAATCAATCCCGAATGTTCACTGGAAGGACAGATTTTGAAGCTGAGGCTCCAGTACTTTGGCCACCTCATGAGAAGAGAGGACTCCCTGGAAAAGTCCCTGATGCTGGGAAAAATCGAAGGCAAAAGGAAAAGAGGACGACAGAGAATGAGATGTTTGGACGGTGTCATCGATGCAACCAAAATCAATTTGACAAAACTCCGGGAGGCAGTGGAGGATAGGAAGGCCTGGCGAGCTCTGGTCCATGGGATCACAAAGAGTCGGACACGACTGAACGACTGAACAACAACAACAATATATTCCTGTAGAGCTCATGATAGGTCTGTTCTTTAAAACACACACACACACACACACACACACACACACACACACACACACACACACACACACACACACACACACACACACACACACACACACACACACACACACACACACACACACACACACACGAGAAGATATATGCACTGGAGTTGGAAAAGACATAACAGTAAATTACTTCAATGGATTAAGCACATGTGCACTACTAGGTGTTCTTAAAAGAGAACTAGAAAGCAGAGTCACGGCAGAGTCATACCAGACTGCTGGTAGGGTTGATTTTCTTGGTTTCTACTTTCTTCTCTGCAGTTATCTTGCTCACTGATTGCTGGGCCACTTTCAGTCTGAAATAAAATACACACAATAGAATGTTTTAGAGCCAGAGAGACAACATTTGGCATACGGTAGTTGCCTTCCAGAGCATCTAGCTTGCGAACATGCACACACCAAAGCAAACCAATTAGTTATAAAAGGTCATCGGTCCTGGAGAAATTACTCTGGTGATTCAGAATTCTGTTGAAAAAGTGGCATATAATGGTATTATGAAATGTATTTGCACCCTCTGGTGGGATCTATCTCACACGGATTGGTTTTACACTGATTGCCGACTGGCCATCAGAGGACAGAAACTACTTACCCAACTACTATAGTTCATGAACTTTTTGGCAGGATTCTGGGCTTGGATTGTAAGTGGCCATGTTGGATGGCTGTTTCTGGGAAGTGCAGTCTAAATACATTACTTTTTCAAGGTACTTAAAAGAAGGCAGTACTATCTTGTCAGATAAAGCTGGAGAACATATCACAAGTAAGACCACAGCATTTCTGGCTCGAGAGAAGGAGGTTCTGGTTGGTCCTAATAGTAATGTTATTCCTAGGGCAACCAACAGCCAAGGAGAAGGATAATCCAGTTTGAGACAAGAGTAGATATAAAGGGTTAAGTCATACTTTCTCTTTTGCATGTTATAATCTCAATTCATATCGCTTTCCACTGCTCCCTTTTAGGAAAGTCAAAATAAATCAAGCCCAAGCATGCAAGAGTCAACCACATGATTAATATCACATCTGCTTTGACCTTCACTAATATGGAGGGAGTAATATTGATAAAGGTATCATAGCTTAGTGACAATCAAGAGCTCGACGATGATGATGATGTTTATCACTCTGTTGGTTGCCACTCAGAGTAGCCTTTGGCTAGATGGGTGGGATATACAGCAAATAAATAAATAAATAAATAAATAAATAAATAAATAAATAAATACCTGACACAGTTAATCAAAATTATAAAAACATTGACTGATATTGTATAACACATACACGCTTTAACAAGTGTTAAATAGCAGCACACTATGTGCGCTGTTCCTAATACTGCCAGTTTTTTTGTAGCTCTGGTGGTGCTATTTCTGAGATCTGCAATTTCTTGTAATATTCGGTGAAATTTCTTGACATTGTTCCCAAAGCCCTAATGATTATGGGGACTACTGAAGCATGTTTCATCCACAAGCAAGATGTTGCAATTGTTAACATCTGGCTTCTGGATGAAACATGCTTCAGTGGTCCCTGCAGTCATTTTTAGTTTTTCCAATTCTTTAGCGTCAACTCTGGCATCTCCTGGAATGCAATGCCAGTGATCCAGATGTTTCTTCATTCTATAACTACAAGATCTGAAGTGTTAAAGGTGTCTATCACTGTGGATTAGGAAATGTCAGAAGTTCTTGACTTTGTAATTTTCTGACACCTTCTCTACCTGATGTTCCCATGTTTTTTGGAGGCTGGCAAGTTATATTTTTGTGTATAGTGCACTAATTTTGCCACTTGACCGTGTCTAATTTTGTAATCTGTTTGTGCAACCTTTCGTTATTCACAGAGGAGGTATGACCCAGTTTCATCTTTTTCTTGGCAGAGTCAACATCTGCCGTTTGTTATTAATTCCTTCAATCTTAGTTTTCGTTATGTTGGTTCAGAGTGATTTTTCTTGGGTAGCAAAAATCAATCCTCCAGCCTTTTTTTCAATGGACCTCAGTTTCAGCCATGCCCAACTTGAATTATTATTATGCTTTCCATCAATAATTCTCAGGTTTTATTCATATATGGAACCATCTCCCCAGTGAGCTGCGCCTAGCAGAGTCCCTGCCAGCCTTTAAAAAGGCCCTGAAGACCCACCTTTTCAGGGAGGCATTTGGTGACCTTTGTATTTAGTCCCCCCCACCCGCACCATCCCCACTTGGATTTTGCCTCTCTTGTTATTCTCTGCTACTGTCTTTGTTGTCCTATTGGTTTTATTGTAAGCTGCCTAGAGTTCCCTTGGGGAAGATGGGCGGGATATAAGCTGAACAAAAATTATTATCAACTTGTTGTTTCTTATGTTGAGCCTTTGTTTCTAATTTTCAAAGCAGTCTCTATTTTTACTGCCTTAAGTAATTTATCTCTGCTTATACTGATATAATCATGTAGGCTTCTTTTTTCCTCCTTTACTACAGTAACCCTGCACCTATCACAGGGGTTAGGGACCTGACCTGACCAGCGATAATTGAAAAGCCATGATATGTGGTTGCAGGTCAGGTTGGGCTGGGGGGCCTAGCTGGGAGTGGCGCTGCCCTGAATGGGCCTGTGAGGGCCTTCCTGGGCCCCTCGAAGGCTCCAAAAGGGCTTCCCTGCAAACCAGAAGTGACTTCTGAAAAACAAGAAGAGACCTCTGGATTGCTGGAAAGCACTTTTGGATGCTGGTTCACAGAAAAGCATTTCTGAGTCCTCTGACATGCCTAGATAGGCCCTCGGAGGACCCAAAAGTGCTTTCAAGCAATCCGAAGGTCACTTCCTGTTTTCCAGAAGTCTCTTCCAGTTCATGGGGAAGCCCTTTTGGAGCCTCTGACAGGCCTGAGAAGGCCCTCGCTGTCGTCGTTGACCAGCACTGGGGGGGGGCAGCAAGGAGGGGGAAAATTAAAAATAAAACTTACCATTGCCGATGCCTGCCACCCTCCTCCATGCCACTGCCGCCACTGCCACAGGCCAGAAAGGCACCCTCTGGATGGGTGAGGTGGGGAATTTGAATTTCCCGCTCAGGTCCCTGGCGTCAGATCTGAAGTTTGAGCGGGAAATTCAAATCTTCCGATCGGTTGCCTGAGATCAGAGCTGGAAGTTAAAAGGCCGGGCAGTTGACGGGTCTGTGGCTGCAGGAGCAGTGGCGAGAAGCACCATGGCAGGCATCAGGGTGGTAAGTTTCATTTATTTATTTTCTCCCCTCCTTGTCACTGCTGCCATGGCGGCAAGGAGGGAAGAAAGTCCCCCCATTTCTCCTTGCCACAGCCAAGTGGCAATGAGAAAGGGGGGGGGAACCTTTCTTCCCTTCTTGCCGCCACCACTGCTGGGCAGCCGGGCACCCACTGGAAGGTGGGTTATTTATTTTATTTATTTGTTTTATTTATTTACTTTATTTTATTAGTGACCCATAAAGGCATCACCTAGCCTTGCCTTATGTATTTTATAGAGGCATAATAAACATATTCAAAATCAAATAACTAAGACTCATTTCTACTTCTGCTTACACTCACTATACTAGGACCGCTTTCTTGGTTGATGTCTAGTGTAACACTATACTGGAAAATAAGAAAAATGTATTTTTCTTAGTTTATTGTTAAAGAATATTGTTCATCAGTTTCACATCCATGACTAGAAAGTTTAAGAAACCAAACTGCTTACTCACATTGTGCATGTGCAATGTTGTTCTTAAACAGCTGTTTAGTGTCTGTAACCTAAATATGCTTGTTTAAGGAGTCACATTACGTTTTAGAGGTCTCATTTCAAACCACACTTCAGAAGTGTACTGATAAGAAATGTAAAAATACTTTAAAGTTAATTATTATACATTCCATGATTAAATCTCAAAAGGCTTAATGTAATGTAGAGAGATCCATTTATAAATCTTCTAATGAATTGCCTTCACAGGTAGGTTTATAATTTGAAAAATTCTTAGTTCTTAATTTTCAAAATGTGTTGACGCACTTCCCAGTTTCTTGACTGGACAGATCTGTGTCCAATGAGAAAAGTCATGACTGGAATGCTGTCCAAAGTTTTAAAAACATGTAATTTGCATACTACACATCTAAACAGGAATACTTATAAGTTACACATACTTTCCTAGCTACTTCCAGGTGAGTTAACCATAAAATATTCTTTATTTTAGTTTCAAACAAAAATGGTAAGCACAAATCTATTTGAAAAGGAAGCTTTAACACAAGAAATTTGTGTTACCCTCAAAAGTAGTGGGTAAAAACACTGAAATATATTGTGAGGAATCTTAACAAAATGGCAATGGAAACATTTTCTTGAATGTAAAGAGAGAGAATGAGTGTTATTAGTATTTGTCCTGTTATTGGAGCTGATGTATTCATCAAATTTTCAACAATCAACTCTGTTTCAGGAATCTAACATAGGAGTCATCCAACTTCCAATATGTAATTAGTCTTGCGTATAAAATGTGCTTTTATCGTTTTAGGGTGACTGTAAGCCACCTTGAGCATTTCTTTGTAGTAGAGATGCAGGGAATAAATGTAATGAATGGGATGTTGTTGTTTATGATTGTAGCAGGAATGATGGGGGAAGAACTGATTAATACAAGTTGTTTGTTTTAAGAGATATCCTCCCTGCTTTTTATTGCTGCAAATCATCTTATTTTATTGTATATTATATGGCCTCAAATGCTGTTGGGATAGCTATGCTTGCAGAAAGATGATGAAGTCATCAGCAGAGGAGAGATTTTTGATAATGAAAGACTTCCTCATCCTGTCACAAAGTTCCCATTGCTTCACACACAATAAAATTATTTGCAAATTAGATAAGCTGAAGGGGAGTAGGAACTGGCAAGCCACTCCAGTATTCCTGCCAAGAAAACTCCATGGACATGGGGTCACAAAGAGTCGGTCACGACTGTAATGACACAACACACACACACACACACACACACACACACACACACACACACACACACACACACACACACACACACACACACACACACACACACACAGGGGAGAAAAAGAAAAGTATTTCCTTCCCCTGCAGGTGACACCAACATATTTCCAAATATGTAGCTAGGTCACTAAATGTTTAAGATCACATTTGGTACAGCTGCCCTGCTAGCCTAAGAGAAGGGATGGTGTAAAACACATTGAATAATAAAGAAAAATTCAAAAATTATTCAGAGAGGTAGGTCTGATTTTCTCTGCCCCCCCTTCTCTTGCCTGTTTCTGTTTTCCCCTTTCTACGGCTATGGAATCAAACTACATCAATTATAAAAAATTAGTCATTATATCAGTTACCATCTGGTTAAAGCCTGAATAGTGTACAAACTCCACCCCTAGTCTAATATCCTGATTTGTTTCACCACATATTTATTAAACTCTGAAGACAATGGATAGATTCGAAGGAGAGGAAAAATACAAAATGCTGTAAATTATTGTACTGATAAATCATGTCATTTGACTTCAAAGAGCTCCATCTGAAATTTTTATTGGGAAATTATGGCCACTACAGCAGCAACAGCAGTAACAACTGTGATGGCACTAAAGTTTTATCCACACTTCTTGACAAAACAACTCATAGATTCTTCAGGCCATTTTACTAGCATATGACACTGTTTAATACCCTTTAATTATCACTACTGGGAACAGATAAAGTCCCTTGATTCTTTATCTGGGCAGCATCACATTGTTTCATAAATGTGTGGTTACTATCTCAGGAAACAGAACGGCTGCAGATAAGTTTCTAGCGTGGAATCATTATTTCATACTAAAGGTGTCTTTAGAACAAGGTTGCAGGTTTAACTGGATTTACCATTCCTTCTGGGAATCATTTTGTGATCATCAAGAACAGTGCTATGAGGTTCTTTTGCAACTGCTTACGGTGCTGATTTGTTTTAATTATCTGTGCATCCTGTTCAGGGAACATTGTTCCTTCTTCTAGGCACTGATTGATATTTATCACTTAATATTTAAATTTATTTTATTTAATCCAGAGAGGCCTGTCCCCTCTTAAAGCAAATCTTGCCTACCTTTGTTCAAACATGTATGGCAGAGCAGTGTAATCCTACTGAGTTGATTTACACTGTGAATGACATTGCTTTAACCTAATTTCTTTTCAAGACATCCATCAGTAATTTTTGAATCTTCTACTGGACTGGAGAAAAGGGGAAAGGAAGAAACTTAAGGAATGTAGTTTGTTTAAAACACAAAATCTGGCCATATGTCCATTTTTATGGGAATTTGTTTATTAGAAGAATTAGGATTACTATTCACGGTTCAAAGAAGGTCAAAGTATGTTAAAGAACAGAGAGAAAAGTTGCTACTTGCTAGTGTCAGAAGAACGAATATTAAAAGGCCTTTACTGTATACTGCAATGTAATACATAGGCATGAGAAGAATAGTTCTGTATTTTAAATTAAACACACCATCTCTTGTTAGTACTTTAGAAAAATGCAGAACCATTCTTCTCATGCTTATGTCTGGCATTACAGTGTAAAAGCCTTTTATGAATTTAGTTAATGTATTAATTTAATTTTTCATGAAAACTGAAATGAACATCAGCAGTCCAAATACTAATTCTGATCTGTGTGATCAGATATTTAAAACTAAATACCTTCTAACGAAAATGAACAAATCTGAATGCAAAAAGCAATGCCATTTTGAATAAAGACTTTAATTACCAAGAACAGGAATTAAAAGCTTTTTAAAAAATGTACCCTTGCCGCTACAAAGTAAAAGAATAATTTTCACCTTTAAAAATTACAACACTGTGCCAAGGTTTAGGATGAAAAAAAACAACACCCTGTGCTTATTTAACCTCATGGCCTCCTTTCATTCTCAGCATAGACACAGGAAAGAACAGGAATTAAGGCATGAAGTGAGCTGATGCCCAATAACTGATTATTAGCTACAGATAGTTTTCTTGCTGGTGAAGCAATCAGTAGATTGAAATCAACAAGTGCAATTAAGTGCTTGTTGGCATTATATATAATATAATTAAGTGCTTGTTGGCACCTATATATACATATATCTCACAAGTGCTATTAAGTGCTGGTTGGCACTATATAAGCTATATTCCACAAATTCAGATAATCAAAGTGGAATTTAATGAGATGGGTGAGCGATGATCTGAATTTGTGGAATCTGTCAAGAGCACCACCTTATACTCTCTTTTGTGGTATGTTATCTTGAAGCGTTACTGCCCTACCAAGTTTGTCTACTTTGACAGTTAGAGATGTAAGGATAGGTAGGCTCACTGCAAGGGTAATGTTCAAGATGAATAGTTGTGAAACCAAGATGCTAATCAAATCCCCACCCTGTGGCTTCTGAAATGTGCAAGAAATGTCTCTACTGTCTTTAACTTTCTGAATTATGCACACACAGATATTTATTTATTTATTTATTTATTTATTTATTTATTTATTTATTTATTTGGAACTCCATGGACATGGAGTCACGAAGAGTCAGTCATGTCTGTAGCAACAACAACAATCTAGCCTGAAGGCTACTCTGGGTTTACAACATGGAAAAAATACAAATTATTAACAACAAACAGTAACAAATGAAACATAAAACTAATCTGAAATTATATAAATCATAAAGCAAAAATAACTCTATATTAATAATAATAATAATAATAATAATAATAATAATAATAATAATAATAATAATAATAATAATAATAATACATACATACATACATACATACATACATACATACATACATACATACATACATACAGGAGACATTCAACTAGAAATTTGTATTACAAAATCCAGCAGAGTTAGCTGTGTGGTTAATAATAATAAACTTTATTTTTATGCTGCCTTTCTCCCCAAGACAATATTACTTTTAAAAAGCATTTGTCCTTTATTATTTCACCTATTAATACAACAATTTACACTCCACCTTCCTCCTCCAAAAAAGGAAATGGCTTACAAAATATAATAACAGTGCAATAAAAAAGTGCAATAAAATAACTAAAACACAGCTGTTAAACTACTTATGAGATGGGGCTGCATCAAAGACAAAATCACAAAGTTCCCAAACTAGCAATCAACAAACTATAACTGGTTTTGTAAATAGAACTATACTCCCTTAAAAAAGGTAATTATACAGAAATTTACTACTAAATCTGTGAGACAGATTATAACAGATTATTATAGCTGTGATCCAAGTAATTTAATGAGAGGCTATAGTTGTTGTGAGTTTTTCAGGCTGTTTGGCCATGTTCTGCAAGTTTTTCTTCCTGACGTTTTGCTAGACTCTGTGGCCAGCAACTTCAGAGGGAGAGATAGGGTTTAGGTTTATCAGAACCTTCTCTTAGTGCAGTATGGGAGGCTGTACTTGACGACTCACATGGAAATTCAAATTCAAAGATAAGCTGGCTGTAATGGGTTTGGAATGGGTGCATCGGCAGAAGCTTCTTGTGCCAACACAACTGTTCTTGTGCTGGCTGATTTCAGATCTGTTGGCTCAACTGAATCTGCCTGCATCCGTGCTGTGCAGGTTAAGATCAGACAGCAGGAGAATAAAAAAGGAGCAGAGAAAGGAAAGAGCAAAGAAGAACTGAATTATGCCTAGAGATCTAAAACTTCTGAAAATTTTGAAGTTCGGAAAAAAACAAAACCATTTTCCCGTGTGTGTGTGTGTGCGTGTGTGGAAAAAAACAACAAAGAAATTTTTGGAAAAATAGAAAAAAAATTGCTACAATAGCACCCCCCCTTTATAACTTGAAAGTCATTCTGTTACTTTAGGAACATAAAATGACTATGGACAATCTGACTTGGCATAAAATTATCACAACTAGTATATTAAAATATAGTATATCCAAACAATTATTACAAACAGAACTTACTTTTTAAATAATATATATTTGTAATTATAGGTAATAAATGGAGTAACAATCTCCTGAACTGTTTATTAGTTTATATGGAACAAAACCCTGTACAAAACAATGCTTAAAAATCCAGAATTAACAATTATTCATAATTCCTCTCCACAGTGTTAAATATAAATAAAATAAAAACCTCATTCTCATAAAAAGAATTGAAGAGGGGGGAAATGTATAGAAGGGAGCAGGATTAAGTTTCAATGAATGGACATGAAATTTAATCAGAATCATTTTTGTTGCTCTGTATTTTCTTCCACTGCTTTGAGGCCTAGTGAAGAGGCCAGAACAAACAAACAAAAAGTGAACCCTTTTTCATTTTCTTGTGATAATAGCAGCACCTCATAAAGGAAGAAATGTATCTGGTTCTTGCATTGGAGAGTTCAGTTTATAACCTAGGACTTGCTTGTCCTCAGTGTATAGAAATTAGAATAATCTGATACTATGCATATTTTTTTTAGAAATGATTAGGAAAATATTTGAGCACCCTTTCTTAAAATATTTTATTAATCATGTGAAAATAAAAAAAATCAATACTCATTTTTTTATTTTTTCCATTTTTCAGATTTTTTTGGGGAAAACCAAAAGGTCTTCAGGAAAAAAACAGGAAAGATTTGGATTCAGCAAGCCTTAGATGTATTCATGTCAGCTTAGCAAGCCCTCTCCAATCTTGGCCAGTTAGGACTGCAGACTCAGTCTTCTGGAGTCACCTATATAGTGGTACCTTGTATAAAGGAATTAATTTGTTCCAAATGAAATTCTGTTTTTTCCTTTGTACAAATTTCCCATAGGAATGCATTAAAAAAGAGTAATTCCTAATCGCAACCCTTTTTATGTTGTATGGATTCACCCCATAGGCGATTCTGTTAAGCAAATTTTCCCTATCTCCAGAATTTTTTATGTTGTACAGATTTTATGTTATACAAACAGTTTGTAATACAAGGGTCCTCTGTATATCCTTTAACATTGGAGCACTGGAGTGTGCTCCAGAATACAATTGTACCTCTAGATACAATTGTCTCTAGTTGCAAAAACAATGATGATATGAAGGGAAGGCCGTCCAGGAAACAATGCAGCCTGGGAATGGAAGCCTTCTGAAAAACTTCCACAAAAACTCAAGATACAAAAATTCTCTATGGGAAAACTCAAGATACAAACATTTTGCAGAAGACTTCAATTCCCAGGGTGCATTGTGCCCTATTTGGATCGAGATACGAAAATTTCCATGTTACGAAGCGTCTCAAGGAACAAATTAATTTCTAATCAAGAGGTACCACTGTACAGTGGAAATGAGCAAGCAGGCCTGCCTGCCTGCCTGCCTAACTAACTAACTAACTAACTAACTAGGCATTTAAAAACTCTCTCTTCACACCCAACAGCTCTGTGCAGAAAACTAGGTTCAGCTTTCACATGTTAGTCTTGATTCATTCCAGGACCAAATCCAGGCTGCATTCCAGCATCTGAAGAGCATTCACTACAGAGGATACAAGGGAGAGATACTGGTGACAACACACTTCAAATCTCCTCATGATCTCCTCCAGCAGATTAAAATACACTGGGGAGATCAATGGCCACTGGGGCAGCCCAAAGTTTGGAGTCCAAGGGGTCGACAAGTCCTGCCCCAGCTGCACTCTCTGAACACAACCCTTGATGAAGGATCAGAACCAGGTGAATGCCAAGTCTTCCCAAGGTCTCCTGAAACCTACCAGAATATAGTGTTTCACCACTGACACCGCTCTGAAGGTTGGGCATTTTCACAGGTCAGCAAATATAAGGGATTCCGTTTGCATAAAGACAGCTGTGCTGGCACAAGAATCTTCTGCCCATTTGTCTGTGGAGACTTTTAGTAATCTAGGTGAGTTTATCTAGGAGATGAGTCATGGCAACTCGACTTCCTTTCTTGTGGGATCAAACCTTTTGCTGCTCATTCGAGAAGCTTCCTCGGTCTGAGGACTTCTGCCCATTCCAAACCTATCACACCCCATGCCCATTTAAGTTAAGATTACTTTGATTATTTTTAAAACATGCAATACACTGAGCTTAAAATCATTGGCTACATTATACGTTTCTGGGGCACTTCCCATATATTACACCACTTGAATAACTGATGAATTTCAGCTTTGAGCTGCTACTTGAATTTTAAATGAGTTTGTTAAACATGAATCAAGTTTATACTTTCGTGTATTTTCAGATTTTTCTGTTCTATGTAGATTGAGTCTTAGGAGGGGGAATCAGCTACATTATGCAGACAGCTAATTTATTTTCCTGGTAGGTTAAGTGTAGGGCACTACAGTTTAAAGTGTTTAAAGTGTTTCCTCTTCTAAAATATCTGATAAAAATCTAATTAGATTTCTACACTTTTAAAAAGACAAGTCGTTTTCAGACAAAACAAACTCTTGTGGTATGGCCAATTATTTGGCTAAAGATTTCATCAAAGCCCCCCCTCTTCTTTAGCCTGTTAACAGATATCCTTCAAATAACCCTCAGAATAATCTAGCAGAGTAAAATGAAAATGCAGCTAGCAAAAGTGTCTTGTAGTGTGCTGTAAGACTGAACTAATCTTTTAAATTGTCTACTGAAAGATTGCTGATTGTTTATGGAACTCTGCTTAAAGGTCGTTCCTGCAAGAGTGACCAGGTAATTTTTACACATTCCTCCTTCCCACTATGTTTCCTAAAAAGCTACACCAAAGGACTCTTCAGAACAGTGTGAAGAAGCAAAAGGGGCTTCTCTGGGAAAAGGATGTTAGCCAAAAAATTATCTCTTCCATCTTTCAGTGGAAGTATACAATGGATTTTAATCCAATCTGAATGAAAAGAGTCCCCCTGTCCATGAATAGTCATGCCAATAATCAATTAAAATATATTTGCTTTTTTAAAAATTGTGTTGTCCATTGAACATTGCCATGCATATATTTAGTTCCTCATCTTTAGAATTGCTGATTTGAGGATGCTGATTTGCTTTGCTGCACAAAAACAACAGCTATTTAAGACAAGCTCCATAGAGTCACCTGTATAGTAGGAATTCCAGGCAAAAATTAAACAAAAATAAAATAAAAGACTAAAACCATGTTGCACCTTAAAGACGATTATATTTTAATATAAGCTTTCATGGATATGTCCACTTCTTCAGACATACAGCAGAAGAATGAGTTCGTCTTATATTCCATAGTACACTATATTTTACAACTCATTCTGCTGCTGTATGTCCAAAGAAGTGGATGTGTCCATGAAAGCTTACACTAAAATATGATAGTTAGTCTTTAAGGTGCCACATGTGTTTAGTCTTTTGTTTTGTTTTGTTTTGTTTTGTTGATTTTGCCTGGAATTCTTGCACAGACTAATGCGACTATCTCTTCCAAAATGTGTACAGTAGGAGACACTGATCTGCAGTTTCCTTTATTGGCTGCCTGAAAATATTAAATAACACCCCCCAAATATGTATTTATACATATTTTCCCACTATATTTACCAGAATCATCCACTAAAGGGATCCAGAGAAAATGCTATGTATTGCATGCACTACTTTTTACTTTTGTTTTTCAGTGACAGCCAGGGGTCTTGGAACCAATACCAATTTCATATTGAAATAAAACAAAACAACAACAATCACCACAACAATTAAACAAGATTCTCATCCATTTTCCCAAAATAACATCTGCAAGGCTTTTAAAAAAATGTCCAGAGGACAGTACTCCAGAATGAAACTTATCACTCTCAAAATTACACTATATACTCTGGATTAATTAAGATGGAATTCTATATTGCCTTCAAGATCTACACAAAATCTCTCATGCAGACTACAAGAACATAAATCTGTACCTTTGTGTCACTTTCCTGATTAAGTGCACTATGAAATTTATTTAAATCTGATTTTGATAATACATTATGATTTGAGATGGGGGTGAAAACAACACCACAGAATCGTGATATTAGATGGATATAGCTGATCCATCTAATATTCATCCCTTCATATTTGTTGGAGCGCCGACCAATATGAAGGGATGAGTATTTCCTCCTTTTAATTCATCTCTCTCTCTCTCTCTCTTTTCTTTAGACAGTGGCTGGTGTCCAGGCCCCTGTTGCCATCATGGCAGATATATTTCCCCCTAGGCCCTATGAGAAATCAGGCTGCCCTTTTCCAAGATGGCAACCATGGTTTTACTGAGGGCAAAAAGAAGCCACTGTTGCCCTCCCTGAAAAGGTTTGTCAGTTCATGTGGGGGGGATTTGTTGTTCATGCTTCGTTAACCTTGAGGAACCATGAACCACCATTTTGGTGGTTTGTCTCTAATTATGATGTACTGGCTGCTATTCCTGGGAATCGACACATATTATCCAGAAACAATAGATTTGTAAGTCTTTAAGGTGCAAACAGACTCTGTTATTTTGCTTAAAATACACACAACAAAACAGAATTTATCTATGTTGATTCAGCTGTCCCATGAATAGGCTGTGAATAGAGATGGGCACGACTTAGCGGTATTCCCGTTTCCGTTTCCGTTACTCCTCTGAAACGGGCAATTACTCCGCCAGACTTCGGTTTCACGGCGATCGTGCCAAGCGGCACAGAAAAAAGTTTTTAAAAGTAAAAAAACAAAAAAAAGCGATTCCCGGCCCTAAAAGTGGCGAAAACTGTCTGAGGGCACCTACCAGGCCAGAAGGGTGTTTTATTTGGGGGGTTCCCGCCCCCTCTCCTTGGCTATTGCTACTGCTGCGCTGCTGGTACCAGGCTGGGAGGGCGCATCCATTTGCCATGCAGTGCGGGGATCCAAATGGCCCGCAATATTTTTTTGAAATCGTTGCCCAAACCCCACCAAAGCACCACAGAAACATGCGAAAATTAGCTATTTTAAATGCTTGAATTTTTACAGTAGCAGCAGTGGGTTTTTCTTACAAAAAAAGTCTCCGTTGATTTTATTTTATTTTATTTTATTTTATTTTATTTTTTTACACCTGCGCATTCGCAATGATGGGCTCGCCCATGGGAGTGGACCATGCAAAGTTTTGGAGCCATTCCACCAATCGCATGGCCAGGTTTTGCTGACTGTACCAGGCTGGGAGGGTGCATCCATTTGCCATGCAGTGCGGGGGATCCAAAATGGCGATATTTTTTTTTGAAATCCAAAACCCCACCAAAGCACCAACATGCGAAAATTAGCTATTTTAAATGCTTGAATTTTTACAGTCAGCAGTGGGTTTTTCTTGCAAAAAAAAAAGTCTCAGTTGATTTTATTTTATTTTATTTTATTTTATTTTTTTACACCTGCACATTTGCAATGATGGGCTGGGAGTGGACCATGCAAATTTTCCACCAATTTTGGCCAGGTTGAAAATGTGCCACATAAACAGCCCACTAATCAAACCCGAACCCTAAGCCTAAGCCTAACCCATACGCCAGCACACTGTCCTTCTAAGTGGGTCAGAGAGGCACCCAGAGGTGCACCCCAATACTCACCCTAACCTCACCCGTAACTAGCCTAACCCTTGCGCTAACCCGTCTTAACCCTAAGCCAGATCTACTTGCATTGCACTACATGCAATAGTGAGACTGCAAAGAGTCTGCCAACTTGTGGCTCTGGCTGACTCCCACAGTCTTAAATGACAACAAAAAAAAAAAAACGAACTAATTTTTGCAAAATTTCAGCGGAAACGAGCGAAACGGACTTTGACACACGACAACCTATCATTTTCTAGTCGTGCCCATCTCTAGCTGTGAAAGTCATCTCACAGTCTTAAATGTCACTGCCAGCTTTTATCACTAAGAAGTCACTACCTGCTTAACATCCCCGTTGCAATGTTTTGGCTATTGGATAGTATTCTGAATATATCCTTCCATAAACACAAGCTGCAGTGTTTTTTGCTTGCCTGTTTTACAATTCCTACTAGAACTGTATACTTTGAACTAAAATAATGCATAACTGTGTGACAAAAAAGTGAAACTGAATCAACCACATTCTTAACCATGCACAATCTCTGGTGCAAGTGAAAGCTATAGAATCTTTTGGTTATATGCTTGCATAAACTCAGCTATTAATGCCTGCAGAAGAGCTTATAGAAAAGGACTGGCATCTATCCTCCTAATGTTAGTTCTTCCTGTGTTCCAACCCAGTATCTGGAAATAAACAGAGAAAGGGGAACATTGGCCCAGAGCAAACATGCACCTGAAAATGACAGAACAGGTTCAATTACCAACAAGTAAATCTGGTCAGGGATACATATCATCAGTCAGAGAGCTCACTTAGCAAACTGTGATATTGTCTGAGGGGGTCTAAGTCAGTGTTTTTCAACCACTGTTCCGTGGCACACTAGTGTGCTGCGAGATGTTGCCTGGTGTGCCGTTGGAAAAGCTGAAGAATATCAGCTTTGTGTTCAGCCAAACAGGCCCAGGTTGCGCACTGAATAAAGTATTTTATAATTTTTCATATTTCTGTTTACTATTTCATAATAAAGTAATTATAAAATACTTTATTTGTGTTTATTTGATTCCTATTCAAGAGAATTACTTTATATATAGTCAATATAGGTACAGAGTTAAATTTTTTAACATTTTCTAATGGTGGTGTGCCTCGTGATTTTTTTCATGAAACAAGTGTGCCTTTGCCCAAAAAAGGTTGAAAAACACTGGTCTAAGTAAGTGGAATTGTCCACAAAAGCTCATATTATAATATCACAGTTAGTCCCTAAGATGCCACGTTTTGGTCTTTATTTTTTGTCTGCTTTTGTGTTTTTGCCTTATATAGAAACATATGTATGTATGAAGGTTGGGGAGAATAAATGTAATTTTAAAATTCATCATCATCATCATTCATCATCGAATCATAGAGTTGGAAGAGACCTCAAGGGCCATCCAGTCCAACCCCCTGCCATGCAGGAGCCCCCATCACAGTATTTCCAACAGATGGCCATCCAGCCTCTGCTTAAAAACCTCCAAGGAAGGAGACTTCACCACCCTTCATGGCAGCATATTCCACTGCCGAACAGCTCTAACTGTCATGAAGTTCTTCCTAATGTTCAAATGGAATCTCTTTTCCAGTAGTTTGAAACCATTGCCCGAGTCCTAGTCTCTGAAGCCATGGAAAACAAACCTGTTTCCTCTTCAATGTGACATCCTTTCAAATATTTAAACATGGCTATCATATCTCCCCTCAGCCTTCTTTTTGAAAGGCTAAACAACATTCCTAGTTCCCTAAGCCGTTCCTCATAAGACATTTCTTCCAGACCTTCAACCATCCTGGTTGCGCTCCTCTGTACCCGCTCGAGGTTGTCAACATCCTTTTTAAATTGAGGTGCACAGAACTAGGCACAGTACTCCAGGTGGGGTCTGACCAGAGCAGAATAAAGTGGTAATATAGTGTGGTACTATAATATGTTGGCCAGACTGACATGACTACCTCTTCTAAAATTGCCACATTCCTCCTGTTGCTGTTGTGTGCCATCAAGTAAACTCTGACTCATGGTGATCATATGATTGACTGGCCTCCAAAATGTCCTCTCATTACAGCTCTCCTCAGTTCTAAACTCAAACTTCTTATGGAGTCAATCAATCTCATACTTGATTTTCCTTTTCCCCGTCTGCTTTCAACTCTTCAAACATTACAGTATATTCTTTTCTATGAGTCTTGTTACTATGTACCCAATGTATGACAGTCATAGCTTTATTATGTTTGCCTCCAGGGAGAGTTTGAACTTTATTTGATCTAGGACCCACCTGTTTGTCTTTCAGATGGCCCAAGAAATCTGTAAAGCTCTCTTCTGGCATTGTACTTCAAATGAATCAATCTTTTCCCTGTCAGCTTTCTTCACTGTCCAGTTTTCACATCCATACACTGTAACTGAAAATCCAATAGCGTGGATGACTTTGGCCTTAGTCTCCAGTGACACATCCTTACACTTCATGATCTCTAATTCCTTCATAGATGCACTCTGAAGCTTTAGTCTTCCTCTGACATCTTGACTGCAGGCCCCATTTGATTTTATGGTTAAATCAAAGTATTGAAAACTTTGAACATTTTCAATTTATTCACTGTTGATATTAACGTTGTACAGTTCTTTTGTAGTCATGATTTTTGTTTTCTTAATGTTCAACTGCAGCCCTACTTCTACACTTCTTCCACTTTCATCAGGAGTTGCTCAAATCATAGCTTCTTTCTGTCAGTAATATGGTGTCATCTGCATATCTGAAATTATTGTTTTCCCTCCATTGTTCACTCTTCCTCCTTCTGAATCTAGTTAGCTTTCCATATGATATGTTCTGCACACAGACTGAACAGATAGGGAGATGAAATACACCCTAGTCCATCATCTTTACCTTTGGGAAACCATTCTGCTTAATCATATTTTGTTCTAAAACTAGGCTTTGTGTCCACAGTATAAGTCATGCAGCACAAAAATCAAATGTCTTTTAGAATAGTTCACAGCATAGTTCTTCATGATCCACACAAAGACTTTGCTGTAGTCTATAGAGCAGAACTGATTTTCTGAAATTCTTCAACACACACCAATAGCCAATATATACAGTATTTGCAGTATGACATCTAGTGCCTTTTCCTTTTTTGAATCCACCTTCAACAGATGGCATTTCTCAAACCATAAATGGCAAACTTCTTTCTTGCAACACCTTGAACACCACTTTGTCTACACTGGAAATTAATGCAAATGGTCCTAAAATGACTGCACTCCTTGATGTCTCCTTTTGAAGGGAGTGAAATATATATTGATTTTTTCTGGTTTGTGGGGAATTGTTTTGTGTCCTCTATTTATTGGTATATCTTATTAGGATGTTGACATATTCAGCCTCTGTGGTTTGAAATAGTTCTGTAACTTCCAATAGTCTCAAATAATGACCAGTTTCATTTTGTAAGGATTTCCCCTCCTTACCCAAGTATATTTCTTCTTAGTAGTTACATTGCTGTTTGTAATGGAGGGCAGTGAATTACCACCTAAAGCTTATTACTTTGGCAGATACGATTGTATAAAACACATGTTAACATTTAATTATCCACATCTGCATCCAATTTTAAATTACATGCTTAAGGATATTTATGTTTTTGGGTGTTGGGTCATTAACATTACTAGTATATACTGAGGATGAACTAGTAAATGACAAGTTAAATTTAGATTCAAGAGGTTACGTCTTTATATTCTTACCATACATAATGGTAAGTCTTAAAATGGAATGTTATATTTTTGCTTTCTGTTTGCTGTTTGGATTTGTAGATGTCCAGAATACCTATCAGGCTGCATTCAACTTTGTATGGATGAACAAATGCAAACAAACATTGAAATAAAAGTACTCTGGCACCTTCAAGACTAAAATATTCATTACAATCATTGAAAGTTCACATTACAATAAGCCTGTTGGTCTTGAAGATGCCACAATTTCTTTCTTTCCTTTTCTTCTAGATGCAGAAACAGATGAAGATGGCTAGCTCTTTAAAAACATTCAGTTTGACAGTTGTTCGTATCGTCCTTCCTCAATATTTCCTAAGGATGGATGCATGGATGGTCCATAGATCCATAATCAGTCATGAATCAAATGATGGAATGTGGCAGTTAAACTGCATAGCTTTAACCTGGTGGCTCAGAAATTCTGTAGGTGTAGACCAAAATAACTTCACAACCTTTTCCTATTTATGCACCAATTTCTTTTGTCATGTAAAATGTATACCTCATAAAAAAGGAATAAACCTTTCCATATTTGATCTAGAGCCTATGGTTCAGTATCTTCTTTTTATTGTTAATATAAATTTTAATGACCATTTTGAGTTATTTTACTGATACATCCATGCCCATGGACATCTTATTAATTTTACTGGATCATTTTTAAAAAGGTGACTGCTTCAAAAATTGTGTCAAAGCGAGATAATGGTCATGGATGTGGCTGATCACACCTACATTATTTAGTTATTTGAAATATTTTTAACCCCCTTTCTCATTAAAAATGACCCATGGTGGCTTACAACCTTTAAAAATACAGTATCTAAGTTAGTAACAATAAGTATACAATGCTAAAAGGATCAATGAATATAATACCAGAAAAACATGAGAAACACCAAAACACATTCAACGCGGTAATGCACAACAATCCATTTTAAAAAAACTTGGTTGCAATTCACCAAGAGAAAGCTTCCCTGAGGAGAAAGCTTGGGCTCAAGCTGTTTAGGGCTTTATAGGTCAGAGCCCTCACTCCAAAGTCGTCCCAGAAATGGATTGACAACAGTGAGCTGCTACAACAGGAAGGTTATGCAATTATTCTGTCTAGTCCTAGTTAGTAACCTGGGTGCTGCATTTTAAACCCGTTGAAGTTTCCTGACACTCTCCATAGGCATCCCCACATACCAGTGCATTACGTCTCCATTATTTGTGTGAGGAGAGGGAAAAAGAATTACAATCCTGTAGTCCCAGTAAAAAAGTAATCAATGTGTACAAGATAGGCCAATTTTAGAGCTGGAAAAGTCAGTCCTGCACAGCAAAATTCTACAGCAAGGAGCTTTCAACTGTGCCTTTTTTTCTAGCATATTCTGTTCCCTCTCTCAGTTCTCTTCCCTACAGCTCTGCTGATATCATGTGCTTACTGAGCATGCTCAGTCCTCACTGGGCTGCTTGAGAAGCCACCCAACCACAGGGTATTAATCTAATTTCTTCTTGTACTTCTGCAAACTCTGGAATACCTCACCCTGCCAATCTCCTCTCCTTGTGTGTGGGGCTGCTTTGGATGTGGCAGAAATCTAAGACGGATACCTCAGTTAGTGAGGAGACAATTGGAAATGCCTCAAGTGTAAGTTTCTTATAATAACATGCAGTAACAGACCAATTACATACAGTAACACAGCTTTTAAAATGTTTATTAAATAATGGCCGCACCTCTTCTTTATTTCTTAAAACCAAGCTCAGAGGTGAAGCCTTTAAAAAAAAGAGGGGGGTTCACGAAACCCAATAAAATCAGAAGACTGAGGGAGATGCCGCGGCATGGAGTTTGATGTCCACAGCAGGATACCAAGAAGTGATGCTGTAAATTCAATATGGGGCCACAGTACTGTGCTAAGTGTGGCCTGAATCTCATAGGTTTCCCTTTGATGCAAGTGTAGTATATTAACTGGAAAAAAAGCATTCACTTTTATTTGTCTGTCCTGTCTGCAACAGCAATATCGCCTCATTTAGCGTAGCCCAACATGAAAATGCAAAGAGAGGCAATCTGTTACAAATTAGCACAGCTCCCCTTTCATTTTACTAGCTAGTAATTGGAAGGGGTTAAGAAAGTGTAATTTATCAGATTATATGTGTTTATCTTTTTGTGGGGACAGCATCCCTTTGGTGAATTTTCCTGGGCACCCTGAGGGAATAATCTTTCCTTGATGTCCATTTGATCTGAAAGAAAACAATGACGCCTGTGAAATATGGGAGCATAATTTGTTGAGTTTGAAACGGAACAGTTTCCCAGACTTCTAAAAATGGTATTAATGACTTTATTAGAACCTTACCTTTCTTTGGAAATGTTTTTGCTCTCTCGTTTCCAAATGGTTTTAAAATCACTGCAGAACTCATACCACACTGTGAAAACATAGTTCGGCATGATCTCCTTCTCACCAGACTTCAGCTTGATTCCAAAATACCCCACAGTTTCTTCAAAGCTGCATTGTTGGGGGGAAAAGACTGTCAGCACATAAACCCACCAGGGAAGTTCAGTTTCCCTCAAGGCAGATTTCTGACTCGGCATCGTAGCTTTGCAATTAACACAAAACCACCATTACTTGGAAACCTTACTAGTAATAGATGTAATGGATTTTGTTTATATTTTAAATATAACATAATTATATATAAAGTAGCCTGTGTATGTGTTTTTATTTCAGAGTCTGTTCAAAACTACTAAATTAAGTTTTATCCTGCAAAAACAGTGCTATATTAGTTAACATCAACTATTTTGTAGTGCAAGGGCAAGCCGGTTACTGACTGATTCATTTTAAATCACAGCCACTATCTATTTATTCAAAGCAACAGCAATGCCATCCCATTTAATACCCAATTTAAGTTTGCAAATGTAATGCTGTGAAAATAAATCACCGTGCCTGTCTTCAGTATCGGAAACTAAGCATCCTTGGACACATGCCAAGACCCACAACTAAACAACTCCACCGTTGTAAACCTATGAGGGATCCTGCCTCCGCTCTTTCCCATCCCAGCTATTATGGTCTGTTCACCAGTGTTCTGTGACAAAACAATAGGGAGAGAGAGCAGAAGCAAAATCGTTAATCTGGGCTGCTTCAGCAACTATTCTTTAAAGGGAAAGGACAAGTCATGATAGCAGTGCAAGAGATGCAGCCCACTCAAGTGTGTGTGTGTTTGTGTGTGAATTCAGAGCACCTTGACCATAGACCCCTAGAACCAAAGCCAGCATCCCAGAAAACTTCCTTGGTTCCGGTGGAGTATTAGAAAACATCTGTGTTATGCTAACTTGATACCTCCTTATGTATGCTCTGTAACTGCTAAACCACTTCTGCAAAAGAGTATTGAACAAATGGAACAAGTCAACAGGATTCTAATTCAGTTCTGGGACTGGTTCTTTCTCAAGACAAAAATGATACCAGTAGCAATAATCTTAAGACATTGTTGTCATTATTATAACAATAGCCTGTTCTTTTATTGCAGGTAGAGATGGGCATGACTTGAAAAAAATTATTTCGAGTTGTCATTAGTCGGGCCGGTTCAGTTTCGGGTCGTTTCCGTTTTTCGTGAAAATTCGCAAAAATTAGTCAGTTCGTTTTTTCGTTTTCGTTAGTACTGGTTTTTTTGGGGGGTAGCAGGCTCCTGGAGGCACCTCTGTGGGGTGGGTGCCTCCTCTGGCCCGCTATAAAGGGAAAGTGGGCTCCTGGAGCTACCCGTGGGTGCCTCCTATCCTCACCCACTAGGAAGGGGAAGCAGGCTCCAAGAGACCCCTCAACATGGGGGTCTCCCCTCCTCACCTGCTGCTGCAAAATGGCATGCAATAGCCATATGGATATGCATACCAGTTAAAGACAGTGAGACCAGTGAACCCGCCAGAGGCATAGGGTGATGCCTAAGGCTCTCGCACCACCATTTCTCACAAAGAAGGGAATCGTACTTGCGTGTAGTGCAATGCAAGTAGATCTGGCTTAGGGTTAAGGTGGGTTAGTGCAAGGGCTAGGGTTAGGCTAGTGACGGGTAAGGTTACGGTGGGCTAGTGGGTTGCACCTCTGGGTGCCTCTCTGACCCACTAAGAAGACAGTCTGTGACGTATGGGTAAAGAGTTAAGGATTAGGGTTAGGGTTAGGGGGCTAGGGCAGGTTTTAGGGGGCTTTTTGGCACATCCCAGAAGTCTCCATGGCCAAGTGGCCATGCGATTGGTGGGATGGCTCCAAAAATTTGCATGGTCGTCCACTACCACATGGCTGGCCACTCGGCCAGCCCATCATTGCGCAGGTGTAAATAAAATAAAATAAAATAAAATCAATGGAGGACAGAGAAGGAGAGGAGAGACATTTTGTTGCAAGAAAAAACCCACTGCTACTGTGAAAAATCTGGCAGTTTATAAATTTTCGCGTGTTTCTGTTGTGCTTGTGTGTTTTTGGACCACGATTTCAAAAACAATATTGCGTTCGCCGCCCCATTTTGGATCCCCCGCCCACACCGCATGGCTGCCCAGGACGGGGGGGGAGGTGGGACCCCCCCTCCAGAAACCACCCCTCCGGTAGGTGCCCTGCGCCCTTAGTCAAGCAGGCATTTTTCCGCCTGCTTTTTTGGCCCGGGAATGGGTGGGGGGAGAGTTTAAAAGTTTTTTCCTGTGCCGTCTGTGCCACTTGCTTGCGCTTTAATTGCGGCGGCCGGCGGCGAGACTGGGCTTTTTGCTGGCTGCGAGACTGCGGCGAGTCCCACCAGAGCAGCCCAGGACGGGGGATGGGGGGGGAGGCCGGGGACCTCCAGAAACAACCCCTCTGGTAGGTGCCCTGAGGCACGGCAGGCATTTTTCCGCCTGCTTTTTGGCCGGGAACCGGGTTTTTTTAACTTTTAAAAACTTTTTTTCTGTGCCGCGTGGCATCGCGCAATCGCGCAATGCAAGGAACGAGCACGACAAATCAGACCAAAATTGTTCGTTCGTCGGTTCGAGCTCGAAGTCTGGCGGAGTAATTCCCATTACCGTTTCCGTAGAGTAACGGAACCGAGTGACGGAAACGGAAACGGGAATACCGCTAAGTCGTGCCCATCTCTAATTGCAGGATAAAGCTTCAGGTAAAGTAAATTATAATATACTGGCAAAAATCCTGTTGGGATAAAATTACTCCACACAAGCTGGATGATGTGATTATTTTGCAAACAAAGTATTTAATTTAGATAAATTGAAAGGTTCGTATTCCCTTCCTTTCAGGCCCCAAGGTTCCTCAAAGCTCCCATTTGCCCTGGGGAAGCCTTTGGGAGTGGTGGGATGATGGATAAGAGAATGATTTTAATAGTCAGAATTGACACCAGGATCAGGATTCCCAATGGTGAACTGATGGAGATACTTCACTGCTACAGTCTTTCTCCCATTCTCCATCCCAAGGCTTGAAAAGTTTTCTCAAGGTTTTTCCAGGGTAAAGCAGAGCCAAAAGCAGCCTCTGAAACTGAGAGATGGGGATTAGGAAGTTTCAGTTCATTTAAATTAAATATCCAGCTTCCATGATGTAACTATATGCCAACAGAATTCTGAACCATTTATATTATATTATATTATATTATATTATATTATATTATATTATATTATATTATATTATATTATATTATATTATTATATCATGTGTCTGCAAGCACATTCTGCTCTTATACACAGCCTTTTTGTATCCTCACCAACCATTCTTCATTTAGAATAATTATCTTGACAATTTTTATTCCCAGATATTTCAATCATTCCAAGGCACAAAACTGGCAACATACGCTTAAGCTTGTCGGAAGAATATGAATTTTTCAGTTGAACTAAATTGGTAACACTTTCTTAAATACTCGTTTGTAAAAGCAAATAGTTAATTATGTAATAAAACTCTTGTGGGACCATACGATGTCAAGCTGTGAATGATTGCATGACTGAATGCTCCTTGTATTAAAAAAAGAAATAGAAAAACAAAATCCATCACTGCAAACAAGACAGTGTAGAGAAGTACCGCAAGTCTGGCATTCTCCCTACTAAAATAGTTATCATACCAAAAATTGTTGTATGTGGTTATAATTTCAATCTGTCATGCAGTCTTTCCAACCTGGAATCTGACGCAGAACGCCCCATGGACAGTTTCACCACACTGTGAGCTGTTTTGTCTAGAAAGGCTCCATTTCAGAACTTGTTTCTGAAAGCCCAAGATAACTGCATGATAATGGTGGAAGCCTGAGTATGTATTTGAAATAAAGTGTAATTTAAACTTACTGAATCATTTAAATACTTTTAAAGACAAAACATAATGCAACATCTTAAAGAACTCAGAAAACTTACCACTTATGCACACTCTCCAAATGGTTTTCTTCTGTCTTATGCTCTTCTACAGCTACAAAAAGGCAACATTTTGTTTAGCTACTTTAGAAAATTGGATTAGAAATCTACATTTAATTTTTTTTAAATTTCTCCTTTCTCATAATCAAGTGGGCTGTTTTGAGAATTACAGTGTGAAAGTACATCGTGTAGTTAAGCAGACTTAAGCAGCTAGTGTTAGGAGAAGACCTGGTGCCCCCACAGATCAGTGTTGGGGCCAATTGTGAAGCCTGACATTATTTTGGCAATGTTTATCAAAACATTCCATGAGTCCTTAAATCAACTGGAAGTACATGCAGCTCTCACAAAGGGCGCAGTTTGTGAGGAAAATTTTGCCCCCTGTTGTGTTGCAAATGCATCTCATTTAGAGAGAGGGCATACAACCATCCATTACTCTGTTCTGCCTTTAGCTACTGCATGCTGAAAAAATAGCACCCTAAAACAGAAAAATGGGTACTGTATGTTCTTACAAGCTCACCATAGTTTCCTGCCTTGTGCAGTGTATGGTTGCCCCATTCTTGGTGCTATATGTGACGTGAACCGGAAGGATTGTATTAGATAGTAAACATGGAGGCACTGATTCTAGGTTATCAGATGCACATCTACTGTACTTTCCAAATCAAATTCTGGATATTTCCTTTATTATAGGAATGCGGTTCTTTCTCCATCCTAAATCCCAGAATATCATCTATTCAGGACTCCTGGATGCCCTTTTATTTAAGATAGTAGATGTTTTCTGAATATTCAGGAATCCCACCACTAAAGAGACTTATTTTCCAATGTAAGCATATATTGGATTGCTACCAATAAGTTGAAACTATAATTCTTTATACTGGCTAAATAGCTCAGTGCTTTAGGTATCTGGGTGGCAGTTTAATTCTCCACGGTGCCTCCTGTGTGTAGAGCCAGTCTTCGTGTAAGCTTCACAGTCTTAGGATGTGCATTCCAGAAGACATGGAAGGCTAAATCACTTCTAACTACTGCCTACCTGGAAAACTATGACAAGGGCCAAAGTCAGAACTGATTTGACAGTGCAAGATTATGGTAGTGGTACTGTAGTTCAAATGCAACATAGCAATGTTTCTTGGATCAAAGGTATCGTATCTGTTGGTTCCCAACAAGAGACACCTCCCATTTCTCCAGACAGTCTGGCATCAGGGAGAAAAATATCTACATTGTTATCCATTCTAGCCAATATATATAAATTAGGAAATCTCTCATGGAAGGTTAACAAAGCATACGACATCAAGAACAAGGGGGCATTTATTTATTTATTTATTTACAGATTTTTTAGCCGCCCCACTACCAAGAGGTCTCTGGGCGGCATATAATCACTTGATGGCAGGGAACATTTCTTTTCCAGAGAATGAGCTCTTCATATTACATATTTAGAGAAATATTAGGACAGGCACTTTAGATATGTGTGGATCTAGGATAGGAATCTTTATTGTCATTGCCCCCTTGCAGGAACAACGAAATTTTGTGGTTGCTATATAAAACTCATTTAAAACATTTCACATAGATTTAAAAACAGGTACAACACATAATATGACATATAATATGACTAAAATATGACATATAAAATAAGCTGACTTCAAAGTCAGCATACTTGAAATGTCCTGTTTCCTTAGAATCTCTGCAAATCAGCTCAGATGTATATGTGTAGGCGGGAACAAAACAGTTGCAAACAAGTTCCTTCTCAATGCTTTCAGGTGTGTGTGTGTGTGTGTGTGTGTGTGTGTGTGTGTGTGTGTGTGTGTGTCCCAATCTCTCTCTGCCTGTATCAGGGACGAAAATCCTGTTGCTAGTAAATCACATGAAAATAAGTCCACTGAAACAATGATAATTTGATGTGTCACCTCCATAAAGTCCACGAGCCTACTCTAATGGAAACTTTCTGTGCTCAAATAAGACGCAGTTAGAGTTGGTCAATTTTCATCAGTGGAGTTTATGAAGAACTTGACTCCCCAAAATTGAAGGTGTGAATAGGTGTAAATAACCCTTGTGTAATAGGCTCCATAGCCAAGCACTGAAAGGGGTGTCCTACTTTTCTTCGCAGTACCACCTATCCCTTTGTCTCCTAATTTGTCCTGCTGGCCTTTGGTTCCTTGGTGGGAGATGGGCTTCTCCCTCATCCAGCAGAGTTTTAGCAGTGTGCATGGTAGTGAACAGAAGAAGTGGTCTCATCAGCTGAATATAGAGGCAAAAGATGCCCTAAAAGCAAACAAATGCTAGAGGCTGTAAGGCTGTACCTTAATAGTATTTTGCTCCAAAGAGTTCCTCCTCCCCTTTTAAATAAATTGAGAAATGATTGCTTCCTCTTGCGGGGAGAAAAAGTAGCCAATGCTTGGAACTGGTCCTGCTGTGACACTTATGAGCATACTATCTGGGACCCCAGTATTAGGGCTTCATGATATGTCGCAGGGAGCAGCATAATGGAGTTTTATTCATTTCATTAGAATGACAATGTTATGCAACCTTCATGCAAAACAAATAACGCATGAATGAATGATTTTATGAGGAAAAGGTACGCATCCATTGATAATACTAGATGGTAATACCTATTAATACCCAGTTTGGTGTAGCAGTTAGAATATCCACTCATTGGCTGCATGGAGAGAACCCCCATCCTGCCTTCATGTTGGAATGGTCAGCTGCCAGAAGGAGTGGGGACCGGCTGCCCGAGTTCCTGCTCAGAGCAGAGTGTAGGAGAACAAGGACTTGGGCAGTGTGTAAACCTTTGGCTCCAAAACCAGATACTAAACTAGGCATGAGCACCTTATGAAAAACAACATGCTGTTTCATCGTTTTGTAAACTTATGAAATCTTATGAAACGAAATGAAACAGCAAACAGCATGTTGTCAAGAAATGAAACGAAACAACATTTTTGTCTTGGAAATGAAACGATTTGTCCTAGCCTCTTGATCCAGCCACCTCAAGAACAGGAGGTTTTTTTATTGTTTTCCTTTCTTCCCGCGCCTCATTTTGATCTGCCTGAAACTAGCCAGGAGCTGAGCTGTTCCCTTTGCTAGCTGTGTCTGCAAGCTGATTTAAACTTATTGTTTTCCTTTCCTTTCTAAGTAGGACTATAGAAGTTAATTTTTTAAATATGGTCTTTCCTTCCCTCACTGTGCCACGGTTCAGCTGTATTTATCTCCCCAATCTCTCTGTGCAGCAGCTAGCTATTAGGTTTCTAGCTTATTTACAGAGGGTTCTTTGCTTGAAAGCAAATTGATTGGAAGGTTTGAAGGTCTTTGATTCAGGGCAGTGGGCTCAACGTTAAATTAAAAAAAAGAAAGCTCCCCATTATTTATAGCCTTACTAAGTTGATGGAAATTATTTTAAAAAATCAATTATTAATGAAACAAAACAAAATGAAGACTAAAACAAAATGAAACAAAACACTGTATTTCCATTTCGTGCCCATCTCTATACTAAACCACTGAACTATCCAGCAGTTCATTCAGGTATTCATATATTTATTACATTAAGTATTCAAAATCACTCTTTCAGTATTATAATGGCCCACAAAATGAGACTCCAAGGGAAAGCAAAACAACGAGAATAGCTTAAATAATAATAAACATTTCAAAATATAATAGCTGCAGTAATAGATATTAAGCATTCTCCAACATATTTGTTAGAGAATAGCTCCAACATACAGTATATTATTATGCAAAACTGTTGCACTTAATGCACACAACAAAAGTACAAAGAAACAATCTGTTTCCAAATAGCCAATGGAACATCAAACAGCGGGTGGCCATGGAAGCCTCCTGGGGAAGGGAGATTGACACTTGACAGCTTGGAATTGGCAAATGGAAAGATCTATTTCCAGATGCTTAATACCCAGATCTCTGATACCAATTGGACTACTGGCAGGGATGGAAACCTTGAGTGGAGTGTGAGTGAAATAACTAGTTCCCTCTGAATGAAGTGAATAGCTGTATTTGTATGCAGTTTTCTAAAGGGCACTGGACTATTTTTGAACACTTACATGACACATGAAACACTGCAGAAAAAGCTTAACTCTTCTTAACAGTAACACAAAAATACTGATTATATTTATACATTCCACCATGGAGCCAAGTCAACAGTTTATTATCAGAGGTAATGCAAGGAAACCCAGAAATTATGATTTGTTTTAAAAATAGAAAACATTTCCTATAAATCTGACAAAATAGTGTTGAAGGTTAGTTTACTACACAATCATGAAAATGAAGTTAGCTAAGTCAGATATTATGCATTCATTTTTCTTTTCTTCTTCTTCAATGTCTTTGAACGTAAGCAACATTTTTTTAAAAAAGAAAGGAAAGCAGAGGAAAGGGGGGGGAAACCCGTTGTCTAAAGCAGTGATGACAAACCTTTTAGAGACTGAGTGCCCAAAATGCGATTCAAAACCCTATTAAGGGTGGTGTTTTTACTGCCCCAGTCCTTTAAACAATGTGTAGAATGTCACATCCACACTTTCACACCCTTTCTCTCTATATGGCACGTTGAGGCTAATAACTTCTAGTTGGCCAGGGAGGGTGAAGAGTTGGGGCAGAAGAACCATGCATTTCATTTGGGGCCTGAGATAAAATTAAGAAACTAAGATAGTGTTTCACTCAAAGTCCAGTAATTTTCAAGTGTGGCATCAAGTTGGAAATGATGCATAGCAACCCCAATAGGTATTTCAAGGTAAGTGAGATACTGTGTTTGATGACTTGTTTTAGCAGTGACACCACTCATGTGAGTCTCCATGTTTGAGTGGGAATTCTAACCCAGGGTTCTGAGTTACATAAGAACATAAGAAGAGCCATGCTGGGTCAGGCCAAAGGCCCATCTAGTCCAGCTTCCTGTATCTCACTGTGGCCCCACCTGATGCATCTGGGAGCACACAAGACTAGATATCTGTCTCCTGATACCACTGCCCTGCATCTGGTCCTTGAGGTACCCTAGTTTTAAGCCTGGAGATGATACATCTCCCTCATGGTTTGTAACCTGTCATGGACTTTTCCTCCAGGAATCTGTCCAATCCCCGTTTGAAGGCATCCAGGCCACATGCCATCACCACATCCTGGGTGAAAAAATATTTTCTTTTGTCTGTTCCCACTCTCCCAGCCCTCAATTTGAGTGTATGTCCCCTAGTTCTGGCATTTTGTGAGAGGGAGAAGAGCTTCCCTCTGTCCACTTTACTCATGCCCTGCATTATTTTGTATGTCTCAATTATATCCCCCCCCAGGCTCCTTTTTTCTAGACTAAAGAGCCCCAAATGTTTTAGCCTTTCCTCATAAGGGAGGAGCCCCAGCCCAGTAATCATTTTAGTCGCCTTCTTCTGCACCTTTTCCAGTTCCACTATGTCTTTTTTGAGATGCGGAGACCAGAACTGTACACAATACTCCAGGTGGGGCCTTACTATCATTTTGTATAATGGCATTATAATGCTGGCTGTTTTATTTTCAATCCCCTTTTTGATAATCCCTAGCATGGAATTGGCCTTCTTCACCACTGCCACACATTGGCTAGACACCTTCATGGAGCTGTCCACCAACACACCAAGATCTCTTTTCTGATCCGTCATAGATAGCTCAGAGCCCATGAGTTGATAGATAAAGTTTGGATTTTTTGCCCTAATATGCATTACTTTACATTTGGCTACATTGAGTTCTAGTCCTTCACTCTGTCAATCACTCCACAGTGGCTATTCACAATTTCTTTTACTAAATTTGAATACTGCATAATAAATATCATGTATGAGGGTTAAAATGACACACTTAATGTGCATTTATATTGATGTTAATCAATCAGTTTTCCCATGCATTGTGGTTTCAGATAACAATTTTAAGACATACTGTATTATTAGTAAACAGCACCCAAACATATGCTTTTCATTTGTCTGTACCCCAAATAGAATATTTCTCAAAAGAATCAAACAGCTTAAGGAACTGGAAAATTAGTTTTAATCTCTTCTAAACAGATTAAGGAGTAAACCATATGTTCTGACAGCCAAATTTTATACCCATCCTACAGGAATTAGGCCACAAATATATAAAAAATAGCAAAGGCCACTCTTAGTGAGGGAAAATGTCTTAAAAAGTATGATAAATAGTAGTCAGTAAGAACAGGAAACAGGTTAACTCTAAAACATGAGATTGTTTTAAATACCAAATTAATAAATTGGTTGCCCTATCCAAGTTCTGAGTTTAAAGAATGAGTAACAGTGCATATGTGTATAGGGGTAAAATAAATCTAATTGTAGAAAAACTTATGGAAGTATCAGCTTGAAATGTTTTAGAAGGTGAAAACAACAGCACTACCTCCTCCTGTGGAAAGCTAGCAATGATTTATGAAGCTGAGGCTATTTCTGCACATTTGCCTTTCTAAAAGACTGGTTTCACATGATCAGTTAAAAATCTAGGCATGCAAGAAAGTACCTCACAGGTCTGAATACAGACAAATGAGATTTTTTTTTAGAACACTTCAAGGAAGGCTGGAGCAGTGAGGTCAAGGTATAAAGAACTGCTTTTATTTTCATATATCTCTGCTCACTCATTAGGGCATTCTCCTTTTACAAAGTAAGCCACTTCTGGTGGTCGGGAGCAGAGCTCATAGTAAATGCACAGCAGGATAGTGGCAAAGCTGAGATTAATTCTCCATAGATTTATATAGACTTTTTCCCACTGTTAATTGCTTTGTGCCGTTTCAAAGGTGCTTATGTTGGCTTTTTTATTGCTGGTAACTGGCTTTATTCTGGCACATGGTGGTTGGCGCCATGTCAGAAAATGAACACTTTATACCAGAATGAAAACTGGATATCTCACAGTTTCTGACAGAGATTTGTGAGCAAAGAAACTGTGAGACAAGAATTATAGCATATTTTATATGGGACACATCTGTTTCTTTGTCATATGAAAAAATATATAATAGCAATAGTAGCACAAAAAGAGTTCTAGTAGTTTAACAAAATCAAGTATTGCTTGGAAGAATTAATGCCACTTGAAAGCTTTTCATTTTAACAGGGAAAAGGTAACACCTGAGAAACTAGTCAGTATTAGAAATTAGTCTGTAGTAGGCTCAATGGCAGTAAAAATGTCAGGCTTTAAATCCATAGCTTAATGTATACAACTCGACCATCAACAGGGTTTGTTGTTGTTGTTGTTGTTGTTGTTGTTGTTTTTAGTTCTGTAAAATACTCAGTGTGGTGTACATGTGAGTCTATTTACAAAAGGGTTGGAAGATGCTGAACTTTTATCCAAAAATTATGAACTTTCTTCATCTAAATAGTCATTCCTAACACCTGCAGCTAGGAAGACTGTAGCTATCTAGTGCTTGGTTCAGAAATACCTGATGTGACACAATATGTGCCCAAAACAAAGAATGGTGGTGAACTGGGCTCTGTTTAGAAGAGAAAAGACTCTGCCAAATATTTAGACATTAGCATTTCCAAGGGTCTGAAGTGGAACTAGAGATGTGGTTATGCCAGGCTAGTTTTGTCAGCCAACAGCATGGGAAGCTGGTGGCATGGCAGTTGCCATCATTTTGCAGGAGCTACGGGTCCTGTCCAAGGGTTTCTACAGCATGCATGGGCTTCAGTGGCTGGGTTCCATCCCTGGCCAATCAGGCACAGCTAAGTGGACCAGCAGGAGGAAGCTTTCACTGTGGTCCTCTTTCTTAGGATAAATGTCTATTGCATTGTACAAGGCCAGCCAATTGTGGCCTGACCTTCACCCATCTGCAATTCCCTTCATGCTTTTGAAATTATTTTGTGGGGAGTGCTTTAAGGAAAGAGGACAGATCAAGTTAGACAAAGGGATCAGACAGGACTATGACTGTCCCAGGTGCTAATTCCTTTTATGATATTGTGGGTTGGGAAGACCACACCCACTTCCAGCGCTGCAGCTGTAGTGCTCTCTTCAGTCCCAGGTGTCAATCAGGGACACACAGTGACTGATATCCATGTGGTTGACCCCTTGAACTGTCTGCACTCATTTCTCTTGGCTGATGTGGGATCAGTCCTCCGTGGTAGCATGAGGATTATGGCATCTGTAAACAATAAAGCTATGGCCTTAGTTTCCCCCCAATTAGGTTGGGGATTATGTTTCATGTAGTTATTTCCTAGCCATGTGCTCCAGCATCATTGCAGTTTGGCCAGGAAAAGTATTGCTTAGAATAGGGTTCACATTTTTCTGTATAGCAGCACTGTCACTTAGTTTAGATTACATTTAGGCAACAATGGTACAGACATGATCCTATGAATTCATATGGCAACATAAGTATTCTTACACATTTCATTCATTTAATGGTACAGTAGTTTGACTGAAATAAAACTCACACAAAAGCAAGGATAATGTGGATCTTTCAATTTATAAACTGTGTAAATTTATTGGTCTATTTAAAATATTTTCACCTCACTTTTCTCCTTAAAAAGGAGCCAAGGTGGGTTATACAGTATCAGTAAAAGCCCTTTGCCTACTTGCGGAAGGACAGTCAAGATGGAGCCAGTCTAGCCTTCTGTGGGAAGGAATTCCAGAATCTGGAAGCAGCAACAGAAAATGCCCATTTAAGACTTTATAGGTCAAAACCAGGACATTGAATTGTGTCTGGAAATGGGTGGAACTGCTGCAGTCGAGGGCTGTATGATCCCTGTAACCAGCCCCAGTTAGTAATCTGGATGCTGTGTTATGGTTCATCCTTTCCCCATAGATGGTAACTAGGGAAGGGCATTGAAGCACTTTGTTGTGCTTCAGTTTAATTCATCAGTGTGGAAGCACCACTGCCACCTGTTCCTCCCCCCACCACACACGTATTACACCTCCATTCACCTGCCTCCACCCCCTGGGCAGTTGATTGGACTTCTCTGCCCTGCCTCTTCCAGCAGCCTGTCACTCAGATGAGGTGGCTGCCTGTATGGCCAGTCAGTGGTCAGCTGGCAGAAGAGGTGGGGCCAGGGGAGGGAGGAAAGCCGGGGCTCCTGCCTGGACTGGGCAGCTGATCCTGGAGGACAACCTCGCTGGCCTATGGAAGAGGAGGAGTGGAAATGTCAGTGTCGTGGGTGGAGGAAAGGTGGGCTGCCATGCTGATAAAGTGCAACAAAGCGCTTGGTGCCCATCTCTACTCATAACGACTGATTTATTATCAGTGTGTATTGGTTAAGAATTACGGTCAATTTTAAATCAGATGCTTTAAATGAGTTATTTGTACCAATCTGATCCCTGCAGAATAACATGAGTGGGAACCATTAAATAACTATGTCTACAGATATTTTATTGCATTGTTTATAAAATACAAATACTGGTGTTACCATACCCTGAGAATTATTACATCTGTCTTTATTATACACATTTCATATTTTCTCTCTGTAATAGGCAGTGAGTATCCCTCCACCCCAGACAAAACTGCATGGCCAGATTAACCGTATTGTTGAAAAGGACATCTCGATATTATCTCATCCTAACAATCATAGTACTGCTCCTGTCATGACCTATCCCTGGCACATTTTGTGTTTTTCCAGTTTCCCACAGCTGTTGCAATTCATGGCCATGGAAAGGTGGCGGGAATGCCTGTGAATGAGGCAACAAAAATCAGGAATGCAAGAAATGTTTAGCAACAAATGGAATGTGCAAAAAAATGGAAATGACGATTATTTAATCAGTCTTTATTTCACTAAAAACATATGCTATGGATGGAAAAATGTTGGCTTGTGAAACATACTTCTGATTATTTTAAAGGTCTATGTTTTAACTATTAATTAAAGCAGCCACTACTTCAAAATAATTATGTAGCTTATCGTGTTTTGGCTAAACAACTACACAGAAGTTTATTCCCAGATTACTCCTACAGTTAAAAACAGCTGGCCTTGGACGTGCTGGCATGTTCAGCCTTTTCTGTAGCAAATTATATTAAGTCATTTATGTTTACTTTCTAAATGGAGGTTATGTGTGAATGTCATGTGTGAAACGGCTCATAACAGATCAAAGGTAAAAAGAATAAGTCTTTAGCAAATAACAGTTGCTGCATGGGAAAATTCAAGACAAAGATCCACTTAGTGATGATGTTTCATTGTGGGGTAGGAAGGCAACAGCGTTCCCAGCATTTACTACGTTGGAATCATTACAACTGGTTAAAAATGCTGCCTTGCCCTTAATCCTGTACTTGCACAATACCAAATCCAACAAGACACATATGCTTGCTAGGTTAGACACATGGCCCCATTACTGCAGAGATGGCTTTTGCCCTTGACTGCAGTAGCTTTATTCCTGTACCATAGGGTGTTTTCAAACAAAGGGTTTTTCCTACAATCGCCCTGACAAATTTTGCATGGTTCAGGCAATCTCATATTGCATTTTTTATTCTTCTGTTCCCGTTTTCCATTGTTTCTTTCTTCTTATCACAGAACATTCATTAAGTTGGGAAAGACAGAAGAACTTTGCTGGGAGCCCACTGACAAAAACAATATGTAAAATCAAATGCTAGAAGGAAACGTAAGGCTAAAAGAATTGGACAGAAGTCCCTGAAACAGCACAGTGCACAGGAAAAGGGTGAATAGGTAGCCTTGTTGTTTGCCTTGTGTTTTAAGGATTTTGTGAGCAATTGCACGTGTGAGAAGAAGTTGCACAGAACAGCTATATTTTAAAATTCCAGGCCTATATATTTATTTACTCAGAAGCATTGGTTCAATATAGTTAGAAGTACTCTACAGCAACACAACAGAACACTGTAGAAGTAAATTTGATTTCAGAAAGACATGGATTGATAGAAGGGTTGATTGCACTTGCTTTTTATCCACCTGGGCTTCCCAAACAATGTATTATAGGCAGATTAAAATCATTAACAGATTAAAAACATCATCTAAAACGTTTAATTTATTTATTTATTTTAGAGTATTTTTTACGCCGCCTTTCTTCTTGGAAAAAGACCCAAAGCGGCTTACAGTAATGAGGGACAATATACAGATTTAGAACCTTATGTGTAGCCTGCATACTGTAATTAAACTGTAAACCACCCAGAGACTACTTCAAGTGGTATGGGGCGGTATATAAGCAGAACACTTTTCTTTTCTTTTCTTTTCTTTATTTAAAATCAAATTAAAAACATTCTCTATAATTTTAGGTACATATCCTCTTCATGGAGGAATATGTGTTGTGCTATGTTTTGTTGCAATTGCCTTCAGATACCGCCATCCTTCTAATGCACATGCATTAGAAGTTGCCGCCCTGCGGCTCCAGTCATTCCTGGAGGAGAACCATGTCTTGGATCCTTTCCAGTCTGGGGTTAGGCTGCGTCATGGGACTGAGACTGCCCTGGTCGCACTGCAGGATGACCTGTTGAGGAGGGCCGACAGGGGTTGCTCTAGCCTGCTGGTCCTTCTTGACCTGTCAGCGGCCTTTGATACCATTGACCACGGTATCCTCCTGGGCAGGCTCTCTGAGGTGGGGATTGGGGGTCTAGCCTTTGGCTGGCTCCGTCCCTTCCTTGAGGGCTGTGCTCAGCGTGTGAGCTTGGGGAGTGACTTGTAATCTCCCTGGACACTCTCTTGTGGGGTGCCTCAGGGGTCGGCTCTCTCCCCCATGCTCTTCAACATCTATATGAGGCCGCTGGCTGAGGTCATTCAGAGTATTGGAGCTTGCTGTCATCAGTACGCTGATGACACACAGCTCTATCTCTCCTTTTCCACCTCCGCAGTGAAGGCTGTCCAGACCCATGATTGCTGCCTGGCTGCAGTATTGGAGTGGACCAAGACTAACAGGCTCAAACTCAATCCAAGGAAGACTGAGGTTCTGTTCTTTGGGGGGGGGGGAGAGTGGATGCATACAGTGGTCCTCTTCCCAGTCTGAGTGGGTCCGCCCTCCAGCTGACTGAAAGAGTGAGGAGTCTGGGCGTTGTCCTGGATCCAGATCTGCCTCTGGAATCCCAGGTGGCAGCCGTGACCAGGTCGTTCTTTTACCAACTTAGGCGTATTGCCCAGATTCACCTGTACCTTGATGGGAACTCTCTGAGGACGGTGGTGAAGGCGCTGGTCATGTCGAGGATAGATTATTGCAATGCTCTCTACATGGGGCTCCCCTTGAACCTTGTTCGGTGACTGCAGCGAGTGCAGAATGTGGCAGTCAGGTTGGTGGTTGGTGTGGGCAGGTTTGACCGCATCACCCCCATCCTGGTTCGCCTGCATTGATTGCCCGTTGCCTCCTGAATAAGGTTCAAGGTGTTGGTTTTGGTTTACAAAACCCTCCATGGCTTGAGTCCTGATTATCTGGCAGAGTGTATCTCTTTACGATCAGAGCTGGCCTGACCCACCCAATCCTCCATGGCTCTCTCGCTCCGGGTGGCCACCCCTAGAGGCCCGTAAGGTAGCAACGCATAAATGGGCCTTCTTGGTGGCCAGACCGGCCCTTTGGAATGAACTACCAAGCAAGATACACCAGGCTCCTTCTTTGGCATCCTTTAGAAAAGTGGTTAAGACCTGGCTGTTTAGGGATGCCTTTGGCGATCACTAGGGTTTGGTTCACTTTTTTTTTGTACTTATTATAAGTAGTTCTATGTCTCTTGCAAATTGTTATTATTTTTTGTTGCTGTTTGGTATTTTCCATTTTATTTTATTATCATTGTCTCCCCATTGATTATTATTATTCTGTGAATTTTAGTGCTTTTATGTGAACCACCCAGAGTTCCCTTTGGGAAATTGGTGCAGTATATAAATATAAAAATAAATAAAATAAATAAATAAATTACCCCCACCAAGCTTTTCCTACAGATAAAATGTACTGTTGAGGTTTCAGAGCTCAAGAATGTTAAGAAAAATGCTGTGTCCTGAAACAATCACTTAAGCCTATGGATTTCTCTGCTCTTAAGTATAATGACAAATTCTTCTAGACTGTGATTTACTCCTATAATTTTCCTGCATCCAATGCAGAATATTACCACAGAAGATAGCCTCTCATGTTTCTCTACCATTTATTCCAGCTTCTTTCTAAGCACAAAATATGTGGTACAGAAGCTTGAGGTAGCTGAAGACTAAATCTGACCTTATTTTGCATTCTGTTCTGTGCTGCTTCTCTGTTGTGGTTATTTTTGCCAACAACATGGCCCTTCCAATTAATTTCTTGTTTGTTGCTCAGAAGACCTAAAATTTCCTTCAGCTTTCATATAAATGTGGAATACATTCCTTTCTTGTAAATTCTTTTTGTACTGGAAAATTTGGGTGGGCTTTTATTGTACTAGTTGTGTGTTCATACTGTATTAATCCTTAGGAATCCTCTTGCACAAGCCACTTGCTTCACTTACTTAAAGTTATTGCTCTGTTCGTTAGAGCATCATTAAGCTACTTAAGCTGGCACATTGTGAACTCCCATAAATCTTCCTGTTATGCTTTCCCGCTTTCTAGGGTTTCCTATGGTGCTTGCCAGTCATTTCCTAGAAAATTAGTTGCTAAACTGGGAAAAAAAGAAACTAGAGGACGCATTCGGACCTCTTCTGAAACATGGTGTCTAATTTGGCATTTTGTAATCCAAAGATTTTGTCTTATGCATATTTTATATATACATGAGTCATAAATTCATTTTCTAGCTATTTTCCTTCCAAAACATGAAGTTTAGTCAGCAATCATTTAGATCAATAACAAGTAATTAACAATGGAGTTAGAAGAGGTAACCATGTTAGTCTGTGTTAGCATCCAGGCCAAAAACAAAATAATTAAAGACAAAACTTAAAGACAAAAAATTGTGGCTCCTTTAAGATTATCTGCTATATTTTAATGTCAGTTTTCGTGGACAAGACCACTTCCTCCTGTAACTTTTTGGGTTAGGGGGAGAGATTGTTTTCACTTTTTCTGAAAGAAATTAATATTTGCCCACTAATAAGTAATTTAGTGTGCGGGATAAAATACTCAAAAATAAAATAAATAAATAAATAAATAAATAAATAAATAATGAACTGCATGGAGTGGTTGGTTGGTTGGTTGATAGCAAGATTACTTAATAGAGATGGGCACGAAATGAACATTTTTTCGTTTCCGTTATTCGTTAGTCGTTCCATTCCGTAACGAAATGACAAACGAAAATTGTGATGAAAATGCAACGAAACGAACAGAACCACGGAAATTGTGGTTGTTATGAATGGCAACGAATGAAATGAGCTGTTTTAAATGTTAAAACATACCCTGACATCCGTAAAATGCAACGATAATTATTTATATTGTCTGATAATACCTACCGGGGGGTTGGGGTCCTTAAAAGGTGCATTTATGTCTTTTCTCAGATCGCTGTATTTTTCCCTTTAAGGGGAGTTAGGGACATCGACCCAAAATGGCTCCCAGATGCCTAATATTGATTGATTTCTTGAAAACACCTGGACATCTGTAAAAACGTTAAAATGCTGATAATTATTTGAAATTATTACCTACCAGAGGGTTGGAGTCCTTAAAACGTTTGTTTTTGTCTTCTCCCATCACGATGTATTTTTTCTTTTCCCTTTAAAATGGATGTCGCCACCAGCCACAAAATGGAGGCAAGCCATGTGAGGGGATCATGTTCAACCAATAGCATGCCCAGGTTGCAGACTGGGCAGGTCTGGCAGCCACAGAGGGCTTGCTCTGGGCCCCCGTCCTTAAAGTCTCTGGTGGGAGTTATGTGGGATTGCTGTCTCTACTGCAACTCTAGCTTCAGTCCTGCAGCCTCCCTGTGTGCATGCATGCTGCGTACCTCTCGGTGAGTACCCTCCCTTGCCCCGCAGTGCAGTCACTCTGCGGCTGCCTTGCACCCTGGGCAACTCCCGCCACTGCCTTTGCAGCCTCCCTGCGTACCTAGTCTATACTGTGTCTCTGCCAGCATCCATTTTTTTTTAGTGTTTTTCCTCTAGTCTGGGATGTTGGGGGGATGCCTGCACACGGAAATGGTTTAAAAATCACGCAAAAAGTGGGTAGAAACGACAAACGACAAACAGAAACGAATTTTTTTCAAAAATTCACGACAAATGGAAACGAACCGAAACAGACCTCTCAATGACAAATGAAAAACCGAAACACCATTTTTTTGTCTCGTGCCCATCTCTATTACTTAAGGAAGATTACTTAAGGAGAGTCCTGCCACATTTCCATTTATCTTCTTGGGTTTGAGATCAAATACTACTCACAATGATCCTGCTGTGCCCAATCAGCAGGAAAGAAGTGTATAGTAGAAGCAAAAAGGTATCACTCTTACATAATGTTAGGCAACACATAAAACCTCAGAAAGTCGTGGGTGGCAGCCCCAGTCAGTCCTCACTACTGGCTATGCAGATTAGGTCGGTTGGGAGCCAAAGTCCCGACACTGGTTGGCCCCATACTTTGTGCCCATATCATACTAAGTAGAACTCTTAACGCAAATAAGGGAAAACACCAAGACTGTCAATGTTGGCCAGTTAAAGACATACACACAGATAATTAAGCCAGAATTATATACTAAAAAGATATACAGTGGACCCTTGTATAACAAACAGCTTGTATAACATAAAATTTGTACAACATAAAAATTCCGGAGATAGGGGAAATTTGCTTAACATAATCGCCTATGGGAAAAATCCATACAACATAAAAATGGGATTACTCCATTTGCAATGCATTCCTATGGGAATTTCTATAAAGGAAAATTTGCTTGACATAATTTCATTTGGAACAAATTAATTCCTTTATACAAGGTACCACTGTATATTATAGCATGGGTTTTGAAGGACCTCGTTTAGCAGAAAGAATTCAGAGCTTCACAATTCTGTGGTGAATCACATCAACGTGATGAAATATTCATGAGGAAGTACAGAAGAGTATATTGTTTCTGTGTTCTTATGCCATTTCCCATAGATTTTAATTACAGAGCCCATCACACACATATCGGACACCGATATAGAAGGGCGAGGAAATGGAACAGAAACTGTTCCAAGAACGTCCCTCTCTAGAGGCCTGGAATGACTGTCTTAAGTCTTCGAGCAAGCAATGCTATGCCAATTCTACAGCAGCCCTGGATCTAAGATGATGTTTTAAGAAACAAGATATACTGTATAGCACAGACTATCAAGACCTTTTAGGCATCAGTTAAACATAGTTTTGGCAAGAATCTACTTGGCAAGTGAATAATTTGAGCTTGCTTATTTTTTCACTGAATAAATGAAGGTAACAAATCAGATCTCCTAGGGACAAACTTGATATGTTAATATGTTTGCTATTGAGTGAACAGGCATTCTAGAATTTTCCTTTCCCATATTCAGATTGGGACAGCAGTTAGGAGGGTCAGGTTAAAGTTTCTTCTCCTTCCCTTCTAGGGTTCCAATTCAGAATCTTTATGATTCATTCTAAAATAAAACAAAATTTCCAACCTAATTCAGACCCTAGTGTAGTGTGCATGCATCTACATATGTCTATATCACAGAGGGAGAGACTGCTGGTGTTAACGTGCCTACATACTCCGTGTTGTCTCAAACTCATTCACTGCTGCAACCATAAATATAAACTGCTAATTAAATGAGATGAAAAGACCACCAGAACAGACATGCCTGGGACTCAAATACTCCTACTGTGAAGACTTTTTTGCAGGAACCCTGCTAAGTTTATGTGGAAGCTTAATACATGCATTACATTTTTCTAGGAATGTATCATTAGTGAGGGCCTAGAATATATACTAAGAACTTTATAGTCTGGGGTTGCAATCCTATGGACATTTACATGAAAGAAATCGTACTGAACTCAGTGGGGGCATGCTGGGGGTAAGTCTGCGTGCCCCTGTGCTCTCTCTCTGCATAATAATAATTAGAACTGAATAAGAACAAAAGGCCAAACCCTTGCTAGGAAATGTTTAACATAATTGGCCACACACGATTTTACCAATTAAATCAACCTTCTTAATCTAGATAGAATGTTTTATCCAAATTACTTGTAGGTGTGGCAAACAGCTATGCTTACAAGAAAAAGATGAAACTGTTACATTAGCCACTCACATATTCAAACTATCTCACCATGCATGTTATTTCTCAGGCATTTGGTACTAAATTGCTTCACTTTATTTTAGAAACACTGACCCTGTAATAACAGTTTTTTTCTTATACGCACCACAAGAGTTGGTTCTGCCTCTCCCTAATACAATGACTGGGACAATCCAAGGTCAGTATTTTTGAATTGCACAATCCAGAAAAATACTGAGCATCCCTTAATTCTTTTGCCTTCCAGTAGAACAACGGTTGTTTCTTCTGGATGAAGATGCAACAAATGATAATGTAAGTCTACAATGTGGATGCAATTCAGCCCTACTCGTGGGTTTATACACTATCAGCATCTTTTTATACATTAGCAGTAATCTTAAACATCGACTAAGGATGATGTCAGTCAATTCCCTGATACTCATTTTTGAATTATGATAATCCCATGCTGGTTTAATCTTGTCATTATTAGTTTGTTCTTGGTTTATTTCTTGTTTTGTTGTTGTTGCAGCAAGCCATCCTTATATGTATATTTAACTCATATGAAGGGCAGACATTTTAAAAAATGCAGTTAATATGCAAATGGATATATACTAAAATTTAATAGGAACTGGCACAGGTGGCAATTCTGTGAAGGACCTGCATGACCAAAGTTTGTTTGGGATGAGGTTTCTTTGGGCTGTTGTGCACTCCACACCCACACCAAGAGTGGGGTCCAGGGTCAAACTCTCCCCCATTCCCAGGTCCTTATCCATAGATTGTCTGGCACTTGAACAACAGGTTTTATTGGGACAGTGGAATGGGGTGGAGGTCTCTCCACTCCTGGGAGTCTCTACGAGGACAGAGTTGTTGGCACTTGCTCTGGGGTGACTCAGATCTCTCTGGATCCTGAGTTAAGTCCATTGGGATCTATGAGTCTTAAGTTGCTGCTGGGAAGGACTTCCAAGGCAGACCAAAGGAGGCTGCTTGGAGTATGGGTCGTAGCCCTGGCTACTGTCTTTATCTTCTTGGAGTCAGTTGCTGTTGCAAGTGTGGCTGCTGCTGCAGGAGGCAGTGCTGATGCTCCCTTTGACTTTATTATCTCCTGCATTTCCTCTGAGGGGTGGTGTAGGGTCTGATTAGCACTTCATGGGATGTGGGTACTGGCAACCACTGCAGTGTGGTGGTGTGGAGCAAGGGACAGGCTAAAACACCCCAAGCTCTGTACCTCATTCATGATGGAGTTGACACTGCATGGTGTCTTCCTGTCATGTATAGTCTCTTTCCCCCTTCACACTCAGTATCTCTTCTGGCTGTCCTTGGGCATCTCCCAGCACCATCCTCATCTGTCCCTGGGGTGTCTATTTCCTCCAGCCTGGACGGAGCTAAGTGTTCCTCATTTCTCCCCAGTCCTCTCCCTGCATCCTCTAAGACTTCCTATGTGCCCCCAGTTGACAGACTGTACCCACCCTTTCCTCCTTCTCTATGATTTCTATCTGCTGCAGCCTCCTCCCCCTCCTAGGCTGGTCAACCCTGCTCAGCACCTGCCTCAGATGCAGCAGTAGATCAGTTTGAAGATTCAGACTGCCTGTATAGGGTGGGAGCTGATGGTTCACTAGGACACAAGCAGTGACCCCCCATATAGATAGCCAGTGTCACTGCTGCAGTACCAAGGTGAAAATGTTTTCACTTTCCACCCATATAAAATGGAACTAACATTCTCTACTTCAATGGGACTTAATATAGAAACCTCGATCATTATAAAATGGAGGCCCACACCGAAGTATATAAAGTAGGAAAAGCATCAGAAGTACATTGAAAAGCACATACCTTTCAGAAAAAAATCTTCTAATTTATCCTTAAAAGGCTGGAGATGTTCTTCAGGTGAGTCTCTAAAAACCACTTTCATCTGTTTTTCACAAACTGCAAGAAGAAGATAAATGTTGTACATATATAGTTTTTAAAAACATTGTTCATAAGGACTTTAATAATATTTAAAGTAAAAGAAGCTCATACAGCATATTTACTTGGGGGGGAACAAATACAGTAGTACCTCTTAAGATAAATGCCTTGTAAGACAAAAAAACTCATAGGAAGAAAAAGAATGCTGGGAATAGGCATGCTTTGCATGACCAAAATTTCCCCTATGGAATGCTTCGCAAGACAAACAACCATTTTGCATGTACCCAGGGGGAAAAACCAGTTATTTTTGTCTTTGTTCTAGCCTCTGGAACAGAATAATCTGTTCCCAATGCATTCCTATGGGAAACCACATTTCGTAAGACAAAATGTTCATAAAATTAAGTGACCTATAACCTCCAGAACAGATTAACTCATTTTCAAAACTTTCTTCTTAAAACAAATTGACCCATAGAACGCGTTAAGTTTGTTTTAAGAGGTACCACTGTATATGAAAGCAGAGAACTGTTTTCCATCTGTACTGCAGCGAGATTCAGTTCTTTGAAACAATATGGGGGAAAACACTTTAAGACCAGAGGTTCTGCTGACTCACATTAAATGCACTCTTGACAAAAAGGTCAAGTCATTAATTCTTCAAAAAATATATATTTTAAAAATATTTTCTTCGACAAGGAATATGTTTGGCTTCTCAATCACAGTCTGACCTCATATCACAAAACTGGATTTGTTGCGTATTAATTACCAACAAATTAGCCTTTCTAACCCACACCAAACTACAGCACCATTATGCCACACTGATGTTCAGGTTAGGTACCCACGTAGAAGTATTAGGTCAAAGGAACTTCTGTGAAGATTCTCAGTTATCCAGGTGAGGTTATCCAAAAGTTGAGTAATGGCAATTGGACTTCTTTCCTTGTGAGATCAAAACGTGTCATTGCTCATCCAAGCAGCTTTGTCAGTGAGACTGACGAAGCTGCTTGGATGAGCAGTGAAATGTTTTGATCTCACAAGAAAAGAAGTTCAGTTGCCATGACTCAACTTTGCCCTCCCAAGGCAAAATGAAGAGGCGAGACACAGAGGATGGGTTTAAACTTGGGCCACACTTTATTAAGCATATTCCAAAGAGACTTCAAACTATAACTCAAAGAGGGGCCTGACGTAGTGTGGAATAATAATTGGAACCAAGAAGTCTCTCGGGACCCCACCAACTGACTTATGTATGGGTGAGTCCACTACCCCTTGGTTGCCCGGTCGATAAGACAGTGCATCCGCAGCTGGTAACTTAATGTATCACCACTCCGGGTCCGCAAGCCCCACTACTGGTGCCTCTTGGCCCAGGGAGGAATCCCATCCCCCCCCCCGCCAACACTGTAATCTCTAGATCTGCACCTGGGGTTAGCTGGGCTAGAACCAGATATATCTCCAATTAGGACTCAGCAAATGCTTGTGATTTTGGCACTACCCACCAGTGTGACCAGTAATGATGACAATCTAATGGACGCACCACCAAGCACCATTGTGGGATAAGTGAAAAATCTCCGTTCACCAATAGGTCAATTCTAGGAACGGGGCAAAAATTCCTATCTGCCCCCCGAAAGCGACCAGTTAAGACTCACACTAGTACAAAGAAAGGGTGGGCAGGTGAGACGATCGCCTGGAAAAAGGGCAAAGCCTGGCAGATGCACTGTTATATACAGTGCTCCCCCCTTCCCGGGGCTGCAAGAAGGGTGGAAAACGCCTCACTCTGTTTCGCTCAGGAGGACAAAGAAGCTCCTCTCGTCGGAGAAGCCTCCAGCAGAGCCAGCCCTTTGGATAGGTCAAAGGAAGGGGAAACGGTAGTCATACTGATTTAATGGAGCTGGTCCCAAACTGAATGAACAGAGAAATAATTAATTCGAGTTAAATAAATACACCCTTGAAGAAAGCTGACAGGCAGCGGGCATTTTATATTGGAATATTTTCTACATCCTGAGGCTACCATTTCCCCTCCTTTTGACTTAACATTTGAGTGGTTGTATCAGTTCCTTTTGTTATTTACCTGTGAAGAGGTGCTCACATTCACATCTTTAGAAAACTCTTTTACAGTTGCCGTAGGGCAGATGTGACTTGATGGCAGAGAACAACACCATCACATGATTCAAAGAACACTTTTGCAAAACAATCCAGATGGCTTGGAAAACATTCTGAATCATTTGGGAGTTATGATTGTACTGCTTGTTGTGATTTACCAAGATCCTGGCTGCAATCCCAAACAGATTTTGTCTCAATTCAACCAGTAAGCATTTTTTTTTACCAAGTTCTGAGTTAACATCTTCAAAGAACACATTTTTTCATAAACATTATTTACAGATCTCTGTACTACTCCCATACCCATATACCTGGAGAACAGCCTTGTTGATTTACAGAGAGGTGGCTGTAGTATTTTCTCTCTCTCTGCTGCTTCAGAAATAGTCCTGTTGCATCTTGAAGCATTGGTTCTCAATCTTGGGCTCCAGATGTTCTTGGACTGTAAGTCCCAGAAATCTTGGCCTTCACAGTTAATTATGAAGGCTTCTGGGAGTTTTAGTCCAATAATATATGGGGACCAAAGGTTGGGACCCACAGTCTTAAAGCCTAACAAGTCCCTCTCTTCCCCTGGTGTATCTGTTCATTGACCGTATTCCAATTTTTCGCAGCTGAAGAAATAGGCTCCACTCCACAATCCTTCTGCCAAATAAAATGTAGCAATCTTTAAGAGTGCCACGAAACTCTTCGTTGTATTTTTGCTTTTGTCAGGAATGTTAATTTAAAGGGATGTTAAATGTTCATGGGAGTTGAGGTGAGGAAACATGCTTTCACTAATTTGTTAAATTATTAAATTGATGAATTTCTCCTTATTGCAACATAAGTCTTTTCCAACTCTATAATTCTATGATTCTATGATTCTTAAAGCAATTTGCAAAAGAAACCATACAATACAGTACCCCCACACACACACCATTTTGCAGTTCATGTACTGCGGTCCTGCTATATCGCGGGACCACAGTACCTGCCTGGGCTCAAGCTGATTAGCGTTGGGGTGGGAGAGAAAAACCTTTATTTCCACACCCCAGTACCAATGAGCTGGAGCCCGGGGTGTGGGGAAGGGAAAAAAAGGTTTTAAAAGCCCAGGCTTTTAAAATCTTTTTCCCCTTCCCCAAGCCCTGGGCTCCAGCTTGGTGATGGATCACATCCCCCAACGCCGCTCACCTGAGCTGCTCCAAGGAGTCTCGAAGCAGCCCGAGTGAGCGTCAGAGGGGATCAGATATCCCAACGGCGCTGGCCCGGGTTGCCCCGAGAAGTCTCAGAGCAGCGCAGATGAGCGGTGGTGGGGGATCAGATCCCCCAACGCTGCTCACTCACTGCTCGCCCACACTGCCTCAAGACTTCTTGGGGCAGCACGGGCGAGTGGCGGCGGGAAATCAGATCCCCCAACACCGCTCACCCGGGCTGTTTCGAGAAGTCTTGAAGCAGCCCGAGTGAGCAGCAGTGGAGGATCTGATCGCCCCCCTGCCCCCCCCACCTGACCTGCATCCACATATCGCAGATTTTCAGTCATTGCTGGTCAGGTGGGTCCCTAACCCCCACAATAGGCAGGGGGTTACTGTACTTTCAATATACCACTATATAATATAATATATAGTGTAATAGATTGCATAGTATATAATACAATACATTGGTCTGTAACCGTAAATAAAGATTGTTCTTGTTCTTGCAGCTCTTTGAACATTGTAAGCTGCCCAGAGAGACTTTTTAGGCCAGATGGGCAGGATATTAAATAAATAAATAAATAACCGGGAGATAGAAATACAATGCATAATTAATATACCAAGGTATTAGAACTATATATACACAATGTTATTCACATAGTTAAGAAAACATATTTTAAACCTGCATAAACTATTCAACCGCTGGGCCTCTTATTTGCATCTGCACAGCAAACTAAAGGAAACACTACAAGAGCAGATTTTTAGCATCCAGTGCCTGGGCAAATAACTATATTTCCAAGGCACTGAAATGATAGCAATGTCAAAGTGGCCAGCTTCCTTGAGGACACAGTTCCATAGTCAGAGATCAACTACAGAAAAGATGTCTTCTTGAAATGCTATTCCCTGAGCCTCTTCTGGAGGAAATATATAGAGAATGGCTTCAGTTGTCTGGCAAGGTTAATCCAGGGAATGCTACTGCTTGAGGTACTAGGGTTCTGAGGTATACAATACTTTATACAGTAGGTCAAAACTAGTACTTTGCATTTGTTCTGGAAATAAATTTGCAACTTGTTCAGCCCTGGATTTATATGGAGATAGGAAAAATAAAAGCATACTAAAATAGTTCATAGATCAGAAAAAGAGTTTGTTATCATTGCATATAATTCTGTCAGTAGAATTATATTTGAAGAATGGTGATGGGGTAAGGAAGGGAAGATGCAGAAATTAAAACAAAACTAAGAAGGCCAGCTTAAAGCTAGTAATGATAAAAATGATTTTGTACTACTGCTCTGATCTTTATTTGGACACAGTAAGAATGTTTTGTGCCCTCTTGTATACTCGCCTATAGCACTGGCTGAAAATAAGTAAAGGACGGATAAAACAGGAAAGTTTCTGGTAAATCAGGGATAATCTAGGCAGTATTTATTTTAATTAGTTCTAATGCATGTGAAAAGTACTTGGAGATATGATATATGGAAAATAGGCAATTATCACTGGTGCTATGGATAGAAATGTGAGAAAGAACTCAAAGAGAGTGATAAGTGCCTCGATAAAGGTTTTTAATTTGTGTAACATTATATATTCCAGAGATGGGAGTATGATTTTCAGTGAATGCCCCCCCTCCCCTGTAAACTTATAATTACTTGTGGGAATACTACAGATAGAATCTCTGCAACTATTTTTGTAAAATGGAGATGCATATTTTTGTGGATCAGGAGATTTAATAATACTTGCCCAATGGATAAACAATCCAGATTTTTAAACAATTATTAAATCTAGTATTCTGTATACACTTTAAAGAAATTGTGGATTATTATGGCCAAACTCCAGCTAATAGTCTCAGCTATAGTAGACCTGTGGAATCAGTTGCTGAAGGGAAGTAAATACTTTTGTAAATCCTACTGACAATGTGTGTGTGTTGTGTCATTTCAGTCGTGACCGACTCTTTGTGACTCCATGTCCATGGAGTTTTCTTGGCAGGAATACTGGAGTAGCTTGCCAGTTCCTACACCAGGCGCCTACAGCACCTGGTATTCCATCCAAGTACTAACCAGGGCTGACCCTGCTTAGCTTCTGAAATCAGGCAAGATCAGATGTGCTTAGGGCATCTAGGCAGTACCAAAACCTATTATATACACCTCCCTATTTTATACAGTTGGCATTAATCTTGGTGGCAGAGACACTCCACAAGCATGAAAATAGGTTTTCTCTTGCATGACTATTATTTATTTATTTATTTATTTATTTTTACATTTTTATACCGCTACCATTTCCCTGAGGGAACTCTGGGTGGTTCACCTAAGAACAAGTTAAAAACATATACATCAATGAGAGGAGATATTAGGCAAGAGGCGTAAAAAAGTGACAATAAAAATAGTAAAAATGACAATAAAAAACAAACAAACAGAAATTAGCAGAGGAAAACACTTTGTACATCCTATCCATCGCCAAAGGAATCCCTGAACAGCCAGGTCTTAAGCGATTTCTTAAAGGCTGCCAATGAGGGAGCCTGGTGAATCTCGCTGGGGAGTTTGTTCCATAATTCTGGGTCAGCCACTGAGAAGGCCCGCTTGCGGGTAGCTACCCTACGGGCCTCTCTAGGCGTGGCCACCCGAAGCGAGAGAGCCACAGATGATCGGGTTGGTCGGGACAGCTCTGATCGTAGGGAGATATGCTCTGCCAGATAATCAGGACCCAGGCCATGGAGAGTTTTGTAAACCAAAACCAATACCTTGAACCTTATTCGGGAGACAACGGGCAACCAGTGCAGACGAGCCAGAATGGGGGTGATGCGGACATACCTGCCCGCACCAACCACTAGCCTGGCCGCCGCATTCTGGACCCACTGCAGTCGCCGAACAATGTTCAAGGGAAGCCCCATGTAGAGAGTGTTGCAGTAATCTATCTTCAACATGACCAGTGCGCCTGCACCACTGTCCTCAGGGAGTCCCCATCTATGTCTGGGCGAATCTGGGCGATAAGCCTAAGATGGTAAAAGGCCGACCTGGTCACGGCTGCCACCTGGGAGCCCAGGGACAGGTCCGGATCCAGGACGATGCCCAGACTCCTCACTCGTTCAGCCAGCTGGAGGGCGGACCCACCCAGACTGGGAAGAGGGCCACAATACCCGTCCAGGCCACCCCCAAAGAACAGAACCTCAGTCTTCCCAGGGTTAAGCCGGAGCCTGTTGGTCCTGGTCCACTCCAGTACTGCAGCCAGACAGCGATCAAGGGTCTGGACTGCCTCCACTGCAGAGGTGGAGAAGGAGAGATAGAGCTGCGTGTCATCAGCGTACTGATGACAGTAAGCTCCAAAACTCCGGACGACCTCAGCCAGCGGCCTCATGTAGATGTTAAAGAGCATTGGGGAGAGAGCCGACCCCTGAGGCACCCCACATGAGAGTGTCCAGGGGGATGACAGAACACCCCCCAAGCTCACACGCTGAGCACGGCCCTCCAGGAAGGAATGGAGCCAGCCAAAGGCCAGACCTCCAATCCCAGCCTCAGAGAGCCGGCCCAGGAGGATACCGTGGTCGATGGTATCAAAGGCCGCTGACAGGTCAAAAAGGACCAGCAGGGTAGAGCAACCCCTGTCGGCCCTCCTCAACTGGTCGTCTTGCAGTGCGACCAGGGCAGTTTCAGTCCCATGCCACAGCCTAAACCCAGACTGGAAGGGATCCAGAACATGATTCTCCTCCAGGAACGACTGGAGACGCAGGGCAGCGACCCACTCGATCACCTTGCCCATAAAGGGAACATTGGCTATAGGACGGTAGTTTGACATGTCGTCTACAGCCAGGCCTGGTCTCTTGAGAATGGGCTTAACCACCGTCTCCTTCAGACGACCGGGAAAAATCCCGTCTCTGAACGAGGCAGTGGCAATCAGCGAAGCCCATTCCGGCATGCTCCCTCCGGCGGTCTTAATCAGCCAGGAAGGGCAAGGGTCGAACAGAGTAGCTGCTGGCCTGCAATGTCCCAGGGCCCTGGGGGCATCAGATGAAGTAACAGGCCCGAACTCAACAAACCGGGGGGGACCAAGGAGGTGCGGCGCCGGCCACACACAGGGATAGATCAGTGCAACCGGCATCCAGATCGGAACGGATGGCCTCTATTTTAGATTTAAAATAGGCTGCGAATGACTCACTAGTGAAATCACTAGGAGGAGGCCTAGGCGGACCAGGATTGGTGAAGTCTCGAACCACCCGGAACAATTCTGCATTGTGGTTCGAGGCCCCATCAATTCTCAGGGAGACGAAAGATCTCCTCGCGTCCCTGATCGCTCGGACATAGCGACTGGTTGATGCCCTAACTGCAGCCCAATTGGATGCCGTCCGAGCCTTCAGCCATCTGCTCTCTAGCCCCATCCGCTCTTGCTTCATCGCCCGCAACTCCACCATGTACCAAGGGGAGGAGCGGGCTTGGCATCAGAGGGGGCGCTTGGGGGCGATCCGGTCAACAACCCCAGTGACATCCTCATACCACCTGTCCACCAGGGAGTTGACCGGATTGTCAACCAGACCATCCGGAAGGCCCCCAAAGGACTCCAAAAACTACACTGGGTCCAGGAGCCTTTTGGGGCGGGCCCAGATGGACAGGCCCAGCTCCCCATGGTGCGGGGCGGCAATTGATAGGGAAAAGGTCAGCAGATAATGATCTGACCATGACACGGGCCGGGGACACAAATTCCCGACCCCCAGATCGAAGCCCACAGAAGTGGAGGCAAAAACCAGGTCCAAGGTATGTCCACCACTGTGGGTGGGACCGATGACAAACTGGGACAGGTTCATAGAGGCCATGGACTCCATGAACTCCAGAGCTACACCGGACAGTCCAGGCCCGGCGTGCACATTGAAATCCCCAACCACCAACAAGCGGGAGGACCTCAAAAGTGCCGCCGAGACGAACTCGGAGAGTTCTGGGAGGGAGTGTGCCAGGTCGCGGGGAGCACGGTACACGAGCACAATCCCAAACCTATCCCTCTGGCCCACCACCAAGTGCAGACATTCCAACCCTGGAGGCACCAACATTGCGGATCTGCTGACATGAAAAGATTCCCTCTACACAATGCCCCCCCGACCTGCCCAGATGCTGAACACAGAAACCCTGGGGACAGAGGAGGGAAAGAGAAGCTCCCCCGCCCTTGCCCACCCAGGTCTCTGTAAGGAGAGCCAGGTCAGCCCGCTCATCCACGATCAAGTCGTGGATGATAGGGATCTTGTTATGGACCGACCTGGTATTAATCAGCAAACAGGACAGGTCAGAGGCGTGGACGGAATGATTCCCTGACATGTGGCAGTGGGCTGACGGATCAGAATGGGGGACAGGTAGCAGGTGCCTAACCTGAGTTCTCCTTACCCGATCGATCCGCTGGCCCCAAGCGTACCTCCCACGGCCCGACAACACCGGGATGGAACAGCCAAAGGGCTCAGGCGATTGCATGGACCAGGACGTGGCCAGCGGGTGAAGCAGCAGGGCAGCAAGCGACAGGAAATCCCCACACTCCAGGCGTTGAAGGACCCTCCACAGGGACCCACCTTCAGAGCAGGAACGGTGCAAGAACGTCAGACGCAGCACCAACACCGCCGTCGCCGCCTTGGACATTGGCGCTTCCGCATCAGTGAACAAGCTGCCACCATGATAATCTGAGCACCAAGTCCGAAGGTCCCCACGGCCAAGGACGCCCAGGAACACTGCTATTGCCATTCCTCCACAAGTCTGCATACCAGCAGAACATGGTTCAGGTCCAGGTAAGATCCAGATGATAGTCTGTTTGCTTGTGAGCTGCACTCAAGGCTCAAGGTTATGGTCAATTTCCACTCTTTTTGCTTTTAGAAACCATTTTTAAAATTGTCCCGTAATACTGTTGCATTTATTGTGATGATTTGTATCATTTGTAGATTTAACAGGTTTTAATAGTTTTAATGGTTGGGTTGGGTTTTATTTCATTTCATTAACTGCATGGTTGAATTAGTTTTTGCTGACCTGGATCCTGTTGTCAAAACAGAATGGAAGGCTGTGACTTTCCTGGGGATCCCAGGTTGAGACCAAAGCCGTGGCCTGGTCTGGCACAGACTGCACGGTTGATCCTCCAGTACAATAGGTCCATGTGGCCAGCACAAGGAACACTGGAAGACCAACTGCCAGTGCAAGAATATTGTTCAGTGTAATCAGGGGCAGGAGCAGCTGATCACCAGCCCGTTCACTTCCCAGTTGCTTTTCCGTCTCTTCCCCCGTCTATTGGTTTAATTTGGGTTATGTTAACGGGTCCAGGGTCCAGGCTGATATGGGTTATTATGTCCCTCAAATAAGTAAGAGACAGGCATGGTAGAAATGCAAGAAACCACAGTGATGACAATGACAACAGCACCACATAGAACATAAGAGCCATGCTGGATCAGACCAAAGGCCCATCTAGTCCAGCTTCCTGTCTCTCACAGAGGCCCCACCAAATGCATCTGGGAGTGCACAAGACTAGATATCTGTCTCCTGATACCACTCCCCTGCATCTGGTCCTTGTTGTTGTTGTTGTTGTTGTTGTTGTTCAGTCGTTGAGTTGTGTCCGACTCTTCGTGACCCCATGGACCAGAGCTCGCCAGGCCTTCCTATCCTCCATTGCCTCCAGGAGTTTTGTCAAATTCATATGGGTTGCATCGATGACACCATCCAACCATCTCATTCTCTGCCATCCTCTTTTCCTTTTGCCTTCGATCTTTCCCAGCATCAGGGACTTTTCCAAGGAGTCCTCTCTCCTCATGAGGTGGCCAAAGTACTGGAGCCTCAGCTTCAAAATCTGTCCTTCCAGTGAACATTCGGGGTTGATTTCTTTCAGAATGGATAGGTTTTATCTCCTTGCAGTCCAGGGGACTCTCAAGACTCTCCTCCAGCACCACAGTTCAAAAGCATCAATTCTGTGGCGATCAACCTTCTTTATAGTCCAGCTTTCACTTCCATACATCACTACTGGAAAAATCATAGCTTTGACTATCCTGACCTTAGTTGGCAAAGTGATGTCTCTGCTCTTTAGGATGCTATCTAGGTTTGCCATTGCTTTCCTCCCAAGAAGAAGGCATCTTTTTATTTCGTTGCTGCAGTCACCATCTGCAGGAGCCCAGTCTGGCCCTTGAAGTACCCCATTTTGAAGCCTAGAGATTACACAGCTCCCTCATGGTTTGTAACTTGTGATGGACTTTTCCTCCAGGAATCTGTCCAATCCCCTTTTGAAGACAACCAGGGTAGATGCCATCACCACATCCTGTGGCAGGGAGTTCCACAGACTAACAACACGCTGGGTAAAAAAAAATTATTTTGTCTGTTCTCACTCTCCCAACCTTCAATTTGAGTGGATGTCCCCTAGTTCTGGTATTCTGTGAGAGGAAGAAGAGCGTCCCTTTATCCACTTTAGTCCTGCCCTGCATTATTTCATTACCATTAACAGCAACTGTGCTCAGCCATGCAGCTTGTCTCGTCTCAATTCTGCCTCCTTTACCACACTGCTGTTACTTAAGAGGAAAGCATAGATTTCATATAAAAATTATAACTTTTAAAAATTATAACTTTGCTGTCACAGAGTAAAATGGCTAGCCCCCTGAAAGAACTGGTTCAAGTGTCCTCTTCTGTATCCCATTTCACTCTGTCCCAATGCCACATCCACCAGATGATCAATGGTTATACAGTATAAATCTGTGGCTTGTGTGTATGAAGCATATTCACTTGGAAATTTATCATATTATATTGCAGAAAACAAATTATGGATTTCCATGAGGTAAATGTGTTCAGTTGGTTGATGCAAGAAAAACAAATAGTCAGGTGGCATATTAATGATTGATAAGTTGCACATGGCATAAGAGTTTATGGAATATAGTCTCCTGCATCTGATACAGTGAGCTATATATCACTCATCCAAAATAAAATATCAAGAATAAAACTTGTTCATCTCTAACACAAACGCATTCTATGAAGGTGAAGATGAAAAACAGTATTACAGTAGGACCCCCATATCCACTGATTCATTATCCACTGATTCAGTTAATCATGATTGGCAAGGGAAAAAATTAAATAAATAATTCAGCAGCCGCAAAGCAAGCTACTGTCACAAATAGCAGCTGTAAAGCAAGCTACTGTCACAAAACAGAAGTTCTGGGGATTTTGGGTGTTCTCTCTTATCCACGGTTTTCATTATCCACGGGAAGTCCTGGAACCAATCCCCAGCGGATACTGGGGTCCTACTGTATTTATCTACCAGAATATGAAATAAACTATTAAATAATACTTTAAAAATCCAGCAAATGGGACAAAGCTTCCCTCACACTGATATGTAGTTTGCCCCTTCTAAGCTCCTTGTCAACTACTTTTGTTTCGGGAACTGCGATTGCTGGAGATTAAAGACTGCCTGCAGCCTTTTAAGTTTACAGTGGTACCTCAATTTACAAATTTAATCTGTTACGAATGCATGCTCTTAAGTCGAACTACTCTTAAATCTTGGGTACCTATCTAAAAAATTGAAAAAATAAGTTAAACATTTTTAAAAAATGAAAAAATGTTTTTAAATAGAGCAGACCATATCTAAAATTTGTAAGGTGGAAGTTAAAATGCCAACAGTTTTCCGCTCTTAAGTCGGGGTACCACTGTATATTGATGTGCCACTGGAACCTTCTAATTTGGTAGCATAGTTTTATTAATTTTGTGTGTATACCTGCTAATAGGTGCTCTTCATAAAATAAAATATATTATTGATGGCAAATCAAAGGAGTTTTGCCCATCTGTCTTACTGCTGTTAATGCCTCTGTGTGGGCCACAGCAGCCCAGAGATAAGGGGGCAGAAATAAGCTGCAATTCAACAAGTGAAAGAAACATACATGTTCAATGTAAAAGTACATGCTTATACTTGTCCTAGTCAGCTTTATGGAGGAGGGGGAGGAGGAGGAGAGCTTTGTTTATACTGTAGATAAGGCAGTTTCTGAAGGAGACTGGGTTCTTAGAAAAATCTTAAGACAGATACAAAGTGGACCTTAAGACAGGCCTGGAAGAAGTACATAGTTTCCATTAATGACTCTTTGTCTTCATGCCCTTCCAAGTGTTCTCTCCCTTGATAATGAATTGTCCCACAGTAAACAGCCATTTTTCATCCGGTAACTGCACTGGAAGAACAGCTAAGGAATAACGGGTAAGGGCAGATTAAAATTTCAGTTTAACTGATGCCAGTGCCACACATTTCCACTGGAGATCTCCAAAACAACATTAATAGGGCAGCACTTGAGCAAACATTGTTTTAGACTACAGTAAAAGAAGAGCAGAAGAGGATGCCAGAAAACTCAAGAGAAAGATCGTTATATAAGAAAATGGACTGGATGACTGTGTCATATACTTGTTTGTTACACTGGTAGGGATCTTTCTAGTCCACTCTGGATAAAATATTGATATCCTGAATAACGATCTGCCTATTTAACAGAAAAATAACAGCAATCCATTAAGAGTGTTGTGCCATATCATTATTTTATTTTATTTTATTTTATTTTATTTTATTTGAGGAAGGGGATAAAATTTGTTGGACAATCAGTCACTAAAGCCAGTGAAAATGGCTTTGCTAATCTTATTTTTTGCTGATTTTAAAAGAGCTACACAGCATTTGTGGAAATGAATTATAAGAACCAGTTACTTACCTGTAAAGGTGGTTCTTCGAGTGGACCTTCGTGAAGCCACACAGCACCCGCCCACCTCCCCTCATGCCGTCACGCCTTGGCTGGTATTTACCTGTCAAGCCGGCGGTCCGAGGGAACTGAGGTGTTTGGGCGGGAGCCCGCTCGCACATGTGCAGTGCGAGTGGGAGGAGACTAACGAGCTTTCCTATTGCTAGGGAAGGCCGACCTCCGCGCAAGGATGCTTGGGAAACCCATCTGTGTGGCTTCATGAAGGTCCACTCGAAGAACCACCTTTACAGGTAAGTAACTGGTTCTTCTCCATCGTGGCCTTCGTGAAGCCACACAGATGGGTGATTACAAGCATACTCACAGGATGGAGGGCGTCACGCCAGCACCACTGAAATAACAGCTCTACTGAAGGAAGTAGTAGACTGCACTCGGGTATCCAACCGGTAGTGCTTCACGAAGGTGGACGGGGTAGACCACGTTCCTGAGTTACAGATGTCCTCCAAAGGGATGCCTTTCAGAGAAGCAGCAGACGAGGACATCGCTCTGGTGGAATGGGCACGAATAGGCGCCGGCACAGGCAACTTGGCGAGCTGATAAGCCAACTCAATGGTAGAAGAAACCCAGTGAGAAAGTCGCTGGGGTGAAACTTGGGATCATTTGGAACTAGGATCATAAACAAATAAACGTGAAGTTTTCCTGAAAGAGGCTGTTCGAGAGACGTAAAAAGCAAGAGCATGTCTCACATCCAGAGTATGCAAGTCTTTTTCCAAAGGAGTTGAAGGATTAGGAAAAAAGGTTGGCAGTGAAAGCAGCTGAGAGAGGTGAAATGGAGTAACCACTTTAGGCAGGAAAGTAACATCAGGGTAAGCCAGGACACCGTCCTTATAGAACTATAGGTAAGGTGAATCACACCTGAGGGCACAGAGTTCGCTAACCCGTCTGGCAGAGGTGATAGCTAAGAGAAAAGCAGTTTTGAAGGAGAGAAGCCGAAGGTCACAGGTAGCCAAAGGCTCAAAGGGTGGACGCATCAGTTTTTGCAGGACCAAGGAAAACAACCATTGAGGCGGAACGGGCTTTCTGTCTGGGTAGGTATTACGGAGACCCTTGAGGAAAGCTTTCAGACGAGGGTGATGGAAGAATGCAGCAGCAGGGGAGGATTCTGGCTGGTGAGCAACAATAGCAGAGAGGTACACCCACAGAGAAGAGAGAGTGAGACCGGATTTCTTCAGAGATAGAAGGTACTGAAGAACACCTTGCAAGGGAGGGTCCAAAGACGAGAAATTATTTATTTATTTATTTATTTATTTATTTATTTATTTATTTATTTTTGCATTTGTACTCCGCTTATCTTCTTTGCGAACTCTAAGCGGCTTACATCGGCTGTAAAAGCCATACAAAGTACAATAATTAAACAACACAAGTATAACAATAAACGATATAGGTTAAAAACCTTAGGCACCTCAATGGCTAAACCCTGAATACCCTGAGTACAGGCACATAGTGATGGCGGAGGAAGGGAAGAAAAAAAAATTAAGTTGCCAAATGCCTCCCGGAAGAGGTAAATTTTTAAAGCCTTCCGGAAGGCCAGCAGGGACTCTGCAGAGCGCACTTCACTGGGGATGGAGTTCCAGAGGCTGGGGGCCGCCACTGAGAAAGCCCGGGTCCGAGTTCTCATCTTCCGGGCTTCACGAGGGGTGGCGACCCGAATCGAGTGCGCTCGCACCTGCCGAACGGGCCGGGCCGAGGTAGATCGCTGAGCGATATGCTCTGCCAGGTAGTCCGGTCCCAAGCCATGGAGGGTTTTATAAACTAAAACCAAGACCTTGAATCTAATCCGGGCCGCAATGGGCAACCAGTGCAAGCAGGCCAGGACTGGGATGATGTGATCATAACGACGCACACCAGCCACCAGCCTGGCCGCCGCATTCTGAACCCACTGCAGACGCCGGAGAAGAGTCAAGGGCAATCCCATGTAGAGAGCGTTACAGTAGTCCAGCCTCAAAATCACCAGGGCTTGAACCACTGTTCTCAGAGAGTTCGCGTCCAGGTACGGGCGGATCTGGGCGATCCGACGGAGATAGTAATAGGCGGACCTGGTCACCGACGCCACCTGGGACTCCATAGTGAGCACCGGGAACACACCCAGATTCCGCACCCTCTCCGCGAGTTGGAGGGAAACTCCCCCCAAACAGGGGAGGGGGCCACCGTATCCAGACGGCGAGCTCCCAAAGAACATAACCTCCGTCTTCTCGGGGTTGAGCTTAAGCCTGTTCGCCCCGGTCCAAGTCAGTACGGCATCCAGGCACTTGTCGAGGACCCCCACAGCTTCCACTGCAGAGGTGGAAAAGGAGAGATAGAACTGCGTGTCATCAGCGTACTGATGACAGCAGACTCCAAAACTCCTGATGACCCCCACCAACGGCCTCGTGTAGATGTTAAACAGCATGGGGGACAGAGACGACCCCTGTGGAACCCCACAAGGGAGAATCCAAGGGGCCGATAACTCCCCCCCATGCTGAACATACTGGGGCCGGCCCTCCAGGAAGGAACGGAGCCAACTGCGAGCAGGGCCTCCGATTCCAACCTCAGAGAGCCGGTCCAGTAAGATACCATGGTCGACGGTATCGAAGGCCGCTGACAGATCCAGGAGGACCAACAGGGTAGAGCAACCCCTGTCGGCCGCCCGGATAAGGTCATCTTGCAGGGCGACCAAAGCTGTTTCGGTACCCCGGCGGGGCCTGAACCCAGACTGGCATGGATCGAGGCACTGCCGATCCTCCAGGTATGATTGCAGCCGGACCACCGCCACCCTCTCGATCACCTTGCCCAAGAATGGGACATTGGTGATAGGACGATAGTTTGTTAAATCGTCTACCGCCAGGCCAGGTTTTTTCAGAATGGGCTTTACCAGCATCTCCTTCAGACGAGAGGGAAAAAACCCCTCGCTGAAGGAGGCAGAGGCGATAACAGAAGCCCATTCGGCCATAGTCCCTCTGGCAGCTCTAATTAGCCAGGCAGGGCAAGGGTCGAAAGGAGTGGAGGCCGGCCGGCAATGCACCATAGCCTTGGAGACCTCAGCAGCAGAAACAGGCCCAAGCACATCCAGCGATGAAGGCGGGCCAGCAACTGGGGATGACGGGTCGGGACCACTGCAACCGGAGTCGAAACCGGCACGGATGGCCTCTATTTTAGTTCCAAAAAAAGGCTGCAAATTGCTCACTACTGAAATCAGTAGGAGGAGGCCTGGCCAGACTAGGATTGGTGAGGTCCTGAACCACCCGGAAAAGCTCCGCCTGGCGGTTTGAGGCCTCAGCAATTCTCAGGGAGTTAAAAGATGACCTGGCCTCCCTGATCGCGCTGACATAGCGACTAGTCTAGGCATCTACCGCAGCCTTACTTAATGCCGTCCAGACTCTTCTCCAGCTGCGCTCTAGCCTCCTCCTCTCCTGCTTCATTGCCTTAAGCTCCCCCATGAACCATGGGGAGGACCGGGCTCGGCAACGGAGAAGGTGCTTGGGGGCGATCCGGTCTATGGTGTGGGCAGCTGTTTCATACCAGAGGTTAGCCACATCCTCGACCGGAGCGCCAGTCATACCATCAGGTAGCCCCCCCGAAGAGCTCACCGAACTGCTGGGGGTCCATGAGCCTCCGGGGGCGGGCCAACATAGAGGGCCGGTGGTCCCCGCGGGGAGGGGCCAGAATCGACAGGGAGAATGAGAGCAGTAATGGTCTGTCCATGACACAGGGAGGGAAGCAATGTCCCCCACCTCCAGACACGAATCCCCCGACATGGAGGTAAACACCAGGTCCAGGGTGTGACCAGACCTATGGGTAGGGCATAAAACATGCTGGGACAGACCCATGGAAGCCATGGATTCCATGAACTCCAGAGCTGCACCAGAGAGTCCACCTACCGCATGCACGTTGAAGTCACCCGCAACCAATAGGCGTGGGGACCTCAACAGGGCAGTGGCGATGAACTCCGTGAGCTCTGGAAGGGATTGTGCAGGGTTGCGGGGAGCTCGGTAGCCCAGCACAATGCCAAATCTGTCCCGCTGTCCCACCAACAGGTGAAGGACTTCTAACCCCTGGCTGACCAATGTTGAGGCCCTGCTAACGTGGAAAGAGTCCCTGTACACGATTGCGGTCCCCCCTTTTGACCCCCCAACCTTCCCACTCCCTCTACCAGGTACCCAGGCGGACACAACAGGGAAAGGGAGCCCCCCCCTCCGTGCCCACCCAGGTCTCGGTAATGAACGCCATGTCGGGCTTCTCATCCGCGATGGTGTCATGGATGATAGGAATCTTATTGTGCACCGACCTGGCGTTCATCAGGATACAGGCAAGGTTGGGGGCGCTGGTGGGATGACTCCCGGGCACGTGGCAGAGCCGAGGGGTCAGAACGAGGGACAGACACGAGTTGTCTGACCCGAGTTCTTCTTGTCTGACAAACCCTATGGCTACAAGCATACTGCCCACGGCCCATCACCGTCGGTATATGAATCCCTGCAATCATGGCGAAGAAAACAACAACAACCACAAAAAACAAAAAAAAACTGCGGGCTAAAACGATGAACAACAATAATACAATACTAAACTAACAAAAGCCACAGAACTACATACAAGGGTGCCGAATACAATATAACAATTTAAAAAACAAACAAACTATAAGCCAATAGAGAAGGAGAGCAAAATAAAATTAAAAAATAAAAATAAAATACAGCAGGATAGGGCACAAAACCAGGGCAGAGTGGAAAAACAGGAGGGGGAGGGGGAAGAAAACGGAACAGCTGGTGGAGCGGTCAGGATGGGCAGTACCATCCAGAGGCTAGCGGGGGAGCGATGGGGGGGAACAAAGATGGAGGGCTCTAACCCCATGTCCCTTAGCAGTCGAATCCTGGGGGAGGGGGAGCAACGATGGAGGGGCTTCAACACCAGGTCCCCTAGCAGTCCAGACCTTGGGGGGGGAGCAAGATGACCCCCCCAGCCCATCAGCAACCGAAAAGGAGCCAGGAAAAGGAAAGGAGAGCAGGAGTTAAAAGGCCCCGTGCCCCAGGCCTCTAGGGTACAGAAAGAGCCCAACGGGGGGGGGGAGGAGGAGAGGAGGAGCCGAGGGGGGGATCCATGCCCCCTAACCCCTAACCCCTGCTAATCTGATCCTTGGAGGGGGTGGGGGGAACAAGGATGGAGGAGCTCTACAACCCCACCCCCACAGTAGTCCAAGAGGGAGCCAGGAGGAGGGGGGGAGCAAGAGCAGAATAATTCCGTGCCCCCTAGCCCCAAGCAGTCCGATCCCTCAGCAGTCGGACGAGGGCAGCCTCCAAAGCCAGGCATGAACAGTCGGCAGGCCGCGGAATGCGGCAACGGGGGCGATGGCCTCCCGAGTGATTCCGCCAAGGTGGAAGGCGGCGGCAGCAGCGGCAGCACTGTGCGGCAGTCCGCGAAGCGCGGCAGCTGCGGCGGCAACGTCCAGCGCCGATACGACGCGATGGAGAGCGGCGAGGCAGCGACGATCTACAGACCGAAAAGCACGGCAAAGACAGTAGCGGTAGCGGCCTCCGAGGCCAGACCGGAACGGTGGTAGGCGGCGGCGGTGGAAGGTGGGCCGTGGAATGCGGTAACGGTGGAGGCGGCCTCCCGGCCGGTCCGCCGCAATGGTGAGTGGCGGTGGCGGCGGCAGCAACGATAGTCAGTGGGCCGCGGGGCGCAATAGCAGAGGAGGCAGCCTCGAAAGCCTCCTCGCCACAAAGGAGGGCGGCGGTGGCGGCCGCAACAGCAGTGGTCAGTGGGCTCTGGAGCCGACACGCCACGATGTCTCGCCATGGCGGTGGGTGGCGGCGGCGATGGTTGATGGGCCACGGGCGCAGTAGCAAAAGAGGCGGCCTCCAGAGCTGGCTCGCCGCGATGGCTCGCCATGGTAGTAGGCAGCAGCGGCAACGGCGGCGGCAACAACAACGAAGGTCGGAGAGCTGCAGGGCGCAAAAGCCTGCTCGCCGCAATGGAGGGCAGCAGCGGCGGCAGCCGTGGCAGCGATGGTCGATGGGCCGCGGGGCACAGTAGCAAGGGAGGCAGCCTCCGGAGTCCGGAGTCGGCGCGCCGCAATGGTGGATGGCGGCGGCGGCGGCAGTGAAGAGCGGTAGGCCGTGGGGCGCGGTAGCGGGGAGAAGCAGCCTCCAAAGCCGGTTCGCCGCAAAGGAGGGCGGCGGCGGCGGTCGCAACGGCGGTGGTCGGTGGGCTCCGGGACCGGCACGCCGCGATGTCTCGCCTTGGCGGTGGGCAGCGGCGGCGATGGTTAATGGGCCGCGGGGTGCAGTAGCAGGGGAGGCAGGGAAGGCGGCCTCCGAAGCCAGCCTCCGAAGCCGGCACACCGCAATGTCTCGCCATGGTGGTGGGTGGCGGCGGCGGTGGATTGATGGACCGCAGGGCGCAGTAGCAAAGGAGGGGGCCTCCGAAGCCGGCTCGCCGCGAAGGCTCGCCATGGTGGTGGGCGGCGGCGGCGGCAGCAGCAACGGTGGTCAATGGACCGCTTCGGGAAGGGTGCGGGGAGGAAGAAAAGAAGGCAAAGGGAGGCCCCAGGGAGAATGCCGGGTGGGGGAGGGGAGGGAGCGCTCATACCCATTCTGATGGTCTGGAGGGCAAGGCTGTGTTCCAACCTCAGCGTCCTAGGGTCTTCAGATGAGCCCCTAAATCCCCTCCTGGACCCTGGCAGGCCCAAAGAAATTAAAACGTAAAAATAAAAACACGGCAGCATAATAATAAAAAAGTCAGAGCGCAGCCGATGAAACCTGCTGCCGCCGCCGTCCGCCATCTTCTGTATGTGTGTTGATTGGCAAAGGAGACAAACCTCTTCCACTTGTAATGGTAAAGACATAAAGTGGACGGCTTCCTAGCAGAGGCGAGGATGGAGTCTATGTCGTTGTGATCCTCCAAGCCGTCAGCTGGAGCCGATGAAGATCCGGGTGAAAGATCCTGCCGTGATCCCTGGACAGGAGGTTGGGCAGGAGAGGTAGGCGCCGGTAAGAGTTGGCCATCTGGAGAAGAGGCGCGAACCATGGTTGGCGAGGCCACCAGAGAGCTATCAGGATGACATTCGCTCTCTCTTGGAAAATTTTGCCGATTACCTTGGTTAGAAGCGGAATAGGTGGGAATGCATAGAGGAACAGGGAAGACCACGGAGGTGATAGAGCATCTCCCATGGATTCAGCGCCGATCCCCGCCCTCGAACAAAAATGGCAACATTTGGGGTTCTCCTGGGTGGCGAAGAGGCCCACTTGAGGAGAACCCCAACAGTGGCATAGCTGAAGTAATATGGAAAGGTGAAGCTCCCACTCATGATAACCAGATTGAAGCCTGCTGAGAGAATCTGCTGTGACATTGCCCTCCCCAGGGAGATGCATGGCAATGGGCCAAATCTTGTGGTCGATGCACCATTCCCAAAAGTCTAGAGTCAACTGCAGAAGAGGTTGAGAGTGTGTTCCTCCCTGCTTGTTGATATAGTGCATTGCAGTGGAGTTGTCCATTACCAGAAGCACCACATTCCCGGAAAGATGAGGAAGGAAAGCACAGCAGGCCTTGAAAATGGCAAGGAGCTCTAGGACATTGATGTGAAGATGTTTCTCTTGAGGAGACCAAAGGTCGTGAATGGTCATATCCAGGCAAACCGCACCTCATCCTAGGTTGCTGGCATCCGTGTTGACTTGGCTGGTTGGGATGGGAGATCGGAACGGGCGGCCCACGAGCAGATTGGTGGAAGAATTCCACCAGGTCAGTGAATAAGGCAGGAGGGAGGGAACACGGAGTGGCTTGTCCTGAGGGTCCTTCATGGGATTGAACTGAGACAGGAACCAAGCCTGAAGATGTCAAAGCTTGAGTCTCGCTAGTGGTAGGACAGATGTCATCGACGCCATGAAGCCCAGAAGCTGCTGCACCGTTAATGTTGAAACCAAGGCATCCGGTTGAAAGCGGGGGAGGAGGGAGCGAATGGCTGAGACACAGTCTTGAGGAGGGAATGCTTTGGCCTATGTAAGGAACGACTTGACAGAGAGTGAGGATGGACTTTTCCCTGTTGATTTGAAGTCCCAGACTGGACAACGTTTTGAGGACAAAACGAATGTCTCTGGTGGCTCGATGTTGAGAGTCCGCCACGACTAGCCAGTCGTCTAAATAAGGGAAAACCACCACTCCTCGAGTGCGAAGGTAGGCCACCACCGGTGCCATGCACTTGGTGAAAATTCTCGGAGCGGTGGCCAAACCAAATGGGAGGGCGGTGTATTGGTAAACTAGATCACCTATGGCGAACATGAGAAACCGGCGATGCTGAGGATGGATGGTGATGTGGAAGTAAACGTCTTTGAGGTCCACCACGCCAAACCAATCCCCTCTTCGAAGAAATGGAATCACCTTCTCGAGGGTAACCATACAGAATTTGGGAACATGCAGATGTTGGTTGAGAGCACGTAAATCCATGATGGGGCAGAGCCCTCCATCTTTTTTTTTTTTTTTTTTTTTTTTTGACATGGTGAAGTATCTCAAGAAGAACCCTTTGTGGAAAAGTTGTGGATGGACAGGTTCGATGGCACCTTTGTCGAGAAGGGAGGCAAGTTCTTGAAGAAGGCAGGGACTTGGAGCAGTTTGTAAAACCCGTCCCAGTTGTGGCAGTTCTGCAAAGTCTAAGTGGTAGCCACTGGCAACGATGGAGAGCACCAGTTTGTCCGATGTTATGGACTGCCAGTGAGGTAAGAAGGGAGCCAGGCGGATTGGAGTAGGATGGTCAGAATTCCTCTTTAAGCTTGCGGAACCGAGGAGAGGAAGACTTGGGCTTTTTACCTTTCCCAGGGGCGAAGGCAGAGAAGCTGGAGGTACGGGAAGAACGGTCTCTGGATTGCTGCCGACCAAAGGAGGACTGGGATCCGAAGTGGTAGGAGTAACGTCTGGATTGAAAACGAAAAGGACGTTGAGAACGCTGGGGTACCACATTTAACTTTTTTGCAGCGTTTTGCTTTTTGTGGCAATCCTCCATAATTGTATCCGTCGAGGGGTGAAACAAGCTGTCACCCTCAAATGGCAACCTCTCAATATAGGCTTTGTGGTCCTCAGAGAGGCCAGTAGAGTGAAGCCAAGAATGGCGATGGAGGGTAACAGCAGCACCCAAGACTTTAGAAGTGCCATCAAAAGCATGGCATGAGGAGCGCATTTGTTGAGCTGCCAGTGCCATAGCCTCATCAAAAAGCACAGTAGCATCAGATCTCTTGTCCTCAGGAAGCAGTTCAAGAAGAGGGTGTAAATGAGTCAACAGCTCACGCTGATACGCGCCCATGGCGCCTTGATAGTTGGCAATCTTTAGAAGAAGAGAAGCAAAACTGTAGATGTTTCTTCCCAAATTATCAAGCTTACACCCTTCCCTGGAGGGGGGAATGGGGAGTTGCTTAGAACGAGATTGTGTTTGAGAGGAAACAACAACCACAGAGTTAGCCACAGGATGTTTGGAAAGGTAAGGAACCTTTTCGTCATGCACTCGATAAAGGTTTTCAATCTTCCTAGAAACAGACAAGGAGGCAATATTCTTGAAGGACTCTTCAATCATAGCCACGAAGGAAGGAAAAACGGCCAGATGGATAGGAGAAGCATCATCTGAAGAGATTTTACCAAAAATGTGGTCGGTGAACCGAGGCTTTGGATGGTGGGTGGGCAAATCGATGGATCTCGCCATGCAGAGAACAACGTCTGAGTAGTTTCTCATAGCCTCAGAAAAAGAAGGAGGCGACTTCTCCTCCACATCAGAGTCAGGGGAGGTGGCATAATGTAAAGAGTCAGCATCATTGTCGTCGTCGGAAAGCGAGGAGGTATGAGACTCTGAAGCAGGTGAAGTGGTGGTTTGGGGACGCTGAGGGGGTGGAGGGGAGTCAGACTGAAGAAGCCATTGAGAGCCATCAAATTTAAGTGAAAACTTAGGCAACGGAGGCAATGTCATCGAAGCCGAATGAGGAGACTTTGGTGGCTGAGTCGGTACCGTGGTAAGGGCCTCCTGATCCATCAAAGGAGCTGTGGCAAGCTTACACTTTTTCTTCTTAGGCAGCAAAGTGTGCAGTAGAGGTGCTGAGACCATTGTCAGAATGCCGGTGGAAGAAGCAAGCTGAGAAGTCGAAGCCAAGGGTGGTTCAAAAGTAGCAGAAGGCAGAGACGGAGTGGAGACCATGAGTGGAGACTGGTAACGCAGGCGGTTGCGAATGAGGAGGCTGAGAAAGTTGAGGCTGACTAGCCGCCATTACTTGTTGGAAAAGAGAATGAGACCACTTGGGAAAAACCGAAGCCAGAGATGGAAAAAATGTAGCAGGAGGCATAGCCGAGGCAGGTAAGGCGTCAGAGTGGAAGGAGACTTGAAGTTGAGAAGTCGGAATGGAAGGGCCAACCGGCGTAAGGTTTGGCATGGAAAGGCTGGGAGGCATCGAAGCCGACAAGGTAGGTGTGCAAATCAGAGTCGAGCGGCTCTCGGTAAGGAGAGTTGGAGCAGACACTTGAAGGTCAGTCGAAGCCAAAACTGAAGTCGGCACAGACTGTTCGGTAGCAACATCCCATTTTCGATGGGAATGAAGCTTGAGCTCCTTCAAAGCCAATTTTCCAGTATTGTCTGAGGGACGAATTCAGCTGAATCGGACTGAACAGAAGTCCCTCCGACATTGGGAAAGACCCAACAGAAGGCATCTGAGGGGGTCCCGATTGGGTGTCGGGCAACGGAGCAGAAGCCGATTAATGGCATGGAAACAGAAAGGGCCTGGTGGAGCAGCTAGGGCAGCGAAGGAGCAGATTGAAATTGTGTGGACATAAGAGAAATGTCAGGAGGGTGCTCGGCCTCAGAGTCAGAAGAGGAGTCTGGAGGAAGAGCAGTTCATACCCAGGCCTCGGCCGAGGCAAAATCGACGGGCGCTCTGACTCAACGAGGATGACCTCCGAAGAAGTTGAAGACTGAGGCGGCATTGGCTTCAAAGTCGAAGAAGAAGAATCATGTTTCGAAACTGCCGTTTTCGATTCCAGCTTGGATTTTCGGTGATGCTCCAGTACAGGAAGGTCTTTTTTTAGAGTCCTTCTTAGAGAGAGAAGGAAGTTTTGATTGCTTCTTCGAAGTCGAAGTTTTGGCAGGAGAAGCAGCGGACGACTCACGAGATTCCATCGAAGCAGGGCGAAGAGCCTTCTCGAGCAAATAAGCGTTTAGATGAAAATGACAGTTTTTGAGCGTTTGCGACCCAAAGTTTTTATAAATGAGACAGGACTCAGGCTGATGGGATTCGCCCAAACAATAGAGGCACTTAAGATGACCATCTGTGTGAGGAATTTTTGCGTTACATCCAACACAGCACTTGAAGGGGGGGCGTTGTGCCATAAACAACAGTCCGTAAAGCCAAAGCCGAAGGGAGATCAAAAAGAGTAGTCAAAAGTCCAAAAACCGAGTCAGGAACCGTAAAGAAATTTCTAGAAAGGCGAATGAGGAGACTAACGAAAATGCGACCTCTTAGCACGGCAGTAAGAGGGAACTGAGGTGTTTGGGTGGGAGCCCGCTCGCACATGTGCAGTGCGAGTGGGAGGAGACTAACGAGCTTTCCTATTGCTAGGGAAGGCCGACCTCCGCGCAAGAGCATTTGGGAAACCCATGTGTGTGGCGAGTTCGCCGTTGGAACCTAGCCGGCGGGTGGTGGTGGTGGTGGTGGTGGTGTGGGGAGGGAAGACGGGAGAGGCAGCTTCGCCGTAGTGCATGTGCAACGGCAGCGGCGGCCGCGGAGGACCATGAACGGACGACACCCCCTCTCCCCTCCCGCAAGTGTTTCTACCATCGCCATTTCTGTCAGCCCGGACCCATGATTCCCATATGCCCGGTTGTGTCTTTCACCTATGTGCCCAGCCGGCTGGGGGAAGATGGCAAAATGGCCACCGGCAACTACTTCGGATTCACCCACACTGGCGCGGCGGCGGTGGCTGCTGCTCAGTATAGCCAGCAGCCACCTTCAGGTGTAGCTTATTCCCATCCAACTACAGTTGCAAGCTACACTGTACATCAGGCTCCTGTAGCTGCACACACAGTCACTGCTGCCTATGCCCCAGCTGCAGCCACAGTTGCGGTAGCCAGGCCTGCTCCAGTGGCTGTTGCAGCTGCTGCAACAGCGGCAGCCTATGGAGGGTACCCTACAGCACATACAGCAACAGACTATGGTTACACCCAGAGACAGCAAGAAGCTCCTCTTCCACCACCTCCAGTCACTACACAGAATTATCAGGATTCCTATTCTTATGTTAGATCCATGGCCCCAGCTGTGGCTTATGACAGCAAGCAGTATTATCAGCAGCCCACAGCAACTGCAGCGGCAGTGGCAGCTGCTGCCCAGCCGCAACCTTCCGTAGCTGAATCGTACTACCAAACTGCTCCAAAAGCTGGCTATAGCCAAGGAGCAACTCAGTATACACAAGCCCAACAAACTTGACAGGTGACAGCCATAAAACCAGCCACTCCAAGTCCAGCAACAACTACATTCTCAATATATCCTGTATCCTCCACCGTTCAACCAGTTGCAGCTGCAGCTACTGTTGTTCCTTCGTATACCCAGAGTGCTATGTACAGTACAACAGCAGTTACTAATTCTGGTACATCTTATTCTGGCTATGAGGCCGCGGTATATTCAGCTGCATCATCTTATTATCAACAACAGCAGCAGCAGCAGCAGAAACAAGCAGCAGCTGCTGCCGCCACTGCTGCAACAGCTGCCTGGACAGGGACCACTTTTACTAAGAAGGCACCATTCCAAAATAAACAGTTGAAACCAAAACAACCTCCCAAACCACCCCAGATCCATTATTGTGATGTTTGTAAGATCAGCTGTGCTGGACCCCAGACTTACAAAGAACATTCGGAGGGACAAAATCATAAAAAGAAAGAAGCTGCATTGAAAGTAGCACAAAACACCACCAGCAACAGTTCATCTGCTCGAGGAACTCAGAACCAGCTACGCTGTGAGCTCTGTGATGTATCCTGCACAGGAGCTGATGCTTATGCTGCCCATATCTGCGGAGCCAAGCATCAAAAAGTGGTTAAGCTACACACAAAACTTGGAAAGCCAATTCCTTCAACCGAACCAAACGTTGTCACTCAGGCTACATCTGCAGCATCAGCTTCCAAACCAACAGCCATCTCTTCAAATATTGTAACCAACAGTAACACTGTGAATTCTTCTGTTTCATCAATGGCAGTGAAAATTCTCACCCCCTCTGCCAATGTACTACTTACCTCAGCATCAAACAACAAAACAACAATAGTTCCATGTGTGTGGCTTCACGAAGGCCACAATGGAGAATTTACGAAACCTCATGCCAAACAAAGGTGCCACTTTGCCTTTTTGGGAAATAGGTTATAATCCATGGAAGTGCATGCCAAACATTTTTGCTGCAAAAGAGTAAAATGGCTATCCCCTTGAAAGAACTGGTTCAAGTGTCCTCTTCTGTATCCCATTTCACTCTGTCCCAATGCCATAGCTATGACATGATCAATGGTTATACAGTATAAATCTGTGGCTTGTGTGTATAAATAAAATTTGATAGTCTGAAAGGTGCCACAAGACTGTGTGCTGTTAATGTGCCTTTAAGGCTAGGTGTCTTACAGGGTTTGCTTCTCTCCTCCCCTGTTCCTTGTGCAATTTTTGAAAATTCTGAGCTTCTGGGGCAAGGGCTACCTCTGTTACTTATAGAAGGGACCCTTTTTACTGCTAGAAAAGCAGACTGTCTTAAGAGAGAACCCATTCTGAATTACTGTAGGACCCCGATATCCCCTGGGGATTGGTTCCAGGCCTTCCTTCCTGGATACTGAAAACCATGGATAAGAGAAGACGCCCCAAAATCCCCAAAACTGTTGTTTTGTGACAGTAGCCTGCTTTACAGCTGCTGTTTATGATACTAGCTTGTTTAGGTTGCTCTTTTATGACAGTAGCTTGCTTTACACTAGCTTGCTCTGCGGCTGCTGAATTATTTATTTAAGTTTTTTTCCTTTGACAGCTGTGGATAACTGAATCAGTGGATAATGTAGTGATTTGCTAAGTATCAAATGCAAAGTAATTTACATAATTATATGCAATAAAATGTGAACATATATTTTCCAGACGTACACGGTGTGTTATGACAAGTGCAGAACTTACATAAAATTTAAATGTCCATATTTGAGTTGAACAGGCCAAGAAGCCTTATTTAAAACTCCTCAATCTACATGCCATTAGAGGTGTATTATGGTCCCCACCATAAAGTTACAAAATTATTTGCAAAACATAGTTTACTAAAGATTAGTATTTTTCTGGATCTTTATAGACTGAATGCAGCTTTTTTTCTAAAAAAAACCCCAAACCCAAACAAAAACCGACTAAACAAGCTAAAATATTTACAAAGCTCAAAGTCTCTCCCATAATTGGGTAACACAGAAGTCTTTTAAAATTCTACAGATACTTGTAAATCTGGCAAGAGAATGGTAACATATAAACAAACCTTCCTATAAGGAGTGCTGCAATGTCAGTCAGGTGATTTTCATAAATCATTTAAGAGTAAACACGAAACTAGAAAAAGTTCAGTGTTGATAAGAGTGAACTACTAAACAAATATATGGAGCTACCAGTAGCACTTAAAAGAATCATCTGACAGTGGGCCCAAGTATTTAATAGCATAGGCCCCTGTAAAACTGTCAGTGATATTATCCTTTCTGAGTTATAATCCAGTGAAAGTTCCTAACAGCTGCTACTGTGTGTATACCTTCTAATGTCTGCTCAGAGGTTAGCAAGTAATACCATCACAGGACTGTTAAAATACTTCCTAAATGGCTAAAATCATATCAGAAATAAAATGCAGATGATTTTGATTCATGATGTAAGTTAGTACTAAAACATTAGGTTCCATGATGCAGTATAAATGTTTCAAATGTATGGGAGAATTTTCAATGGTAGGTAGGTAGGTAGGTAGGTAGGTAGGTAGGTAGGTAGGTAGGTAGGTAGGTACCTACCTACCTACCTACCTACCTACCTACCTACCTACCTACCTACCTACCTACCTACCTTCAATGGAAATACAAGGTTTCCATCTGATCACTACCATTTTACCCTCAGCACCAAATATTACCCGCATCACAAGGGACTTCTCCTTTTCCTTCTCTCATTCTTACTGCAGCCTCCATAAACCTTCATCTGAAACATCTCTGAACCCCACGGACCAGATTTTGAGAAGCAGGGGTGGATGTTTCACAAGTCAACCCTCTCTCTCGGAAAAGAAGCATCAGTACTCTATTAAGGGGAAATGGCTTACTACATACAACGCAAACATTTCTGCAGTTCTGCCTTTAAAAAATAAAGGCTAATTGCATGTTGGAAGAGAGTACATTGGACCCTTGTATAACAAATGGTTTGTATAACATAAAATTTGTACAGCATAAAAAAATCTGGAGATAGGGGAAATTTGCTTCACATAATTGTCTATGGGGCAACATAAAAATGGTCACGATTAGGGATTATTCTGTTTTCAATGCATTCCTATGGGAAATTTGTATAAAGGAAAATCTGTTTAACATAATTTCATTTGGAACGAACTAATTCCTATATTCAAGGTACCACCTATTTACAGCTGCAAACATGTTAACCTATTCTCACACCAAGGCTTATTAGAAAGCCTCTCCACAAAACTGCTCTGAACTCCTCAAACTCTTTCACAAACACTGGGATTAAGGAGAGACCTAGTACAGTATTTGCTATGGGGGGTGCATTTGGAGAGGGTTTTTTTTTACCAAGCCCAGGCAGAGGAAACTTATAAGAAAAGTCATGCATTTATGGAAAATTGTGGTGTACATGCACACTTAGTTTTCTGTAAACATGAGTACAGATGAGATATGGATCAGGGTTAAACATAAAGGTGAAGAAGAAAGATTGGAGTGGTGTCTTCAAAGCTTACTGTTTAGATATGGTTCACTAATGATTTTTCTGGCATTAGTTATCTACCTGTTTTAGGCTTGCAGCATTAGCTCAGATACAAATTAAACTGGACAATTTTCAGGTTCCTCAAAAGTTTCAGGAAACTAATGATAGATTGATTTGATCCTCTAGGGAGCTTCTTATAGTCAATGTGTTTATTTTTAAAAAGTAAAACAATGTGTTTTCTCTTAAAAGGAAAGGCAATACGGTGCGGCTTTGGACATCTATAGTTTTATAAACCATCTTAAAACATTATACTGTGAAGTGACTCAAAAATAAATCAAACTGAAAGTAAACACAACAAAACAAGGCAAAAATGACTAGTTAAATATTTTTTCACACCATAGCAACACATCTAGCACTCTGGACAGTGTATTAGCTTTAAAACTATTGTTTAGACTTAGCAAATGTTGCAGCCAAACATATGAAAAGTGGGAAATGGAGAATGTTACAATTATAAACTGAAATGCCAGTAAAAAGCCCTTCACTTAAGTCACTCATAGTTTAACATTATGTCTGCTGTGAACGGGAAAATCCTCTCCAACTCAGAATAGCTTGTATTACTGGAGATTACATTTTCATCATCTTCTTGGGCCCATTCCATTTCTCCTTCATCTCCCTGTTCTACTGCCTCTGTATTTTTACACCATAAGCAATGTCACAGGGTCAGGAGAGCTACCAAATTAGACCTTTTGGAAATAACTTTTTCCCAAGGCACAGTTTGCCTCTGGTCAATGAGATAAGGGAGATTTTTAAAAGGATTCCTTTACTTCTAACCTTCCTTGTAAGCCACAGTGTTTAGGCTGCACCCGGGTTCAGACAAAGCAAACCAAAGTTAGTTGAAAATGGAACCAAAAGCATTATCTTCTTTGAAATTGCTATGCTTGATAAATTCGTAACCCAGTTCTATTCATTTATTAAAGAAGTAATAGTAGAAGAACCTTTATTGGCATATATAACAATAAAAAAGACAAAGTAACATTTTGATGCTGAGATTTGTAGAAAACGTTCAGTGAAATACAGAGCTACCTTCCCTCACAATTTTGCTGAGAAAGTCAACCACTGCTTCAATAGAGGCTGTCTGGTCTACAGTTAACATAAAATGAATTTTGTCTAGGTCTGATTTCCCCTCCAGGGCTTGTAAAATGGGAGCAAGATGCTTTGTCCGGAGGTCATAATGGAGTGGGCAATACAGAACCAGGTGCACTAGGGTTTCCAGAGCACCCTGCTCACATGAGCAGCGATCCAGCTTCAATCATTTTTGGAGGAAGGACACATCCTTGACCAATTCCAGTCCGGGTTCAGGCCGGGTCGGGGGACTGAGACAGTCTTGGTCGCTCTGCAAGATGACCTTCTCCGGGGGGCCGACAGGGGGTGTTCTTCCCTGTTTGTCCTCCTGGATTTGTCAGTGGCCTTCGATACCGTCGACCACGGTATCCTGCTGGACCGGCTTTCTGAGGTTGGGATCGGGGGCACTGTTTACAGTTGGCTTCGGTCCTTCCTCGGGGGCCGTCCCCAGCGGGTTCAGCATGGGGGGGGAGTTGTCTGCCCCTTGGATACTCCCTTGTGGGGTCCCACAGGGGTTGTCCTCTCTCCCATGCTGTTCAACATCTACATTAGGCCGCTGGCTGAGGTCATTAGGAGACATGGAGTCTGCTGTCATCAGTATGCTGATGACACGCAGCTCTATGTCTCCTTTTCCACCGCTGCAGATGAGGCTGTCCGGACCCTCGATCAGTGCCTGGGCATGGTCATGGAATGGACCAGGGCTAACAGGCTCAAACTCAACCCCAACAAGACCAAGGTTATGTTCTTTGGGGCTTCCATCTGGCTATGGAGGCCCTTATCCCACCTTGGAGGGCGTTTCCCTCCAGCCTTTGGACTCTGTCCGGAATCTGGGCGTAGTCCTGGACCTGGCGCTCACCATGGAGGCCCAGGTGACCACTGTGTCCAGGGCTGCCTTTTTAAATCTCCATCAAATTGCCCAGATTCGTCCATACCTAGATGGGGATTCCCTCAGAACTGTGGTGCAAGCGCTGGTGATCTCGAGACTGGGCTATTGTAACATGCTCTACATGGGGTTGCCCTTGACTCTCCTTCGGCGACTGCCGCGGGTTCAGAATGCGGTGGCCAGACTGGTGGCGGGTGTGCGTCAGTTCGACCACATCACCCCAGTTCTGGCCTGCCTGCATTGGTTGCCCGTTGCAGCCCGAATCAGATTCAAGGTCCTGGTTTTGGTTTACAAAACCCTCCATGGCCTAGGACCTGGCTACCTGACAGAGCAGATCGACCAGCGGTCAACATCGGCCCGTCCGACATGTGGCCACGCCCAGGGAGGCTCGGAGAACATCCACCCGTACCCGAGCCTTCTCTGTGGCTGGCCCCACCATGTGGAACCATCTCCCAGCAGAAGTGCGCCTAGCAGAGTCCCTGCCAGCCTTCCGAAAGGCATTAAAAACTCTCCTTTTCCGGGAGGCGTTTGGTGACTGAAGTGTTTTTTCTTTTTCTTTCCGCCATCTGCAAAGCCATTCTCTGTTGCTTAGCTTGGTTACTTGTGTTAAACTGTTTTAAACTGTTTTAATTGTTTTTATTTAATAGCTATTGTTAGTATTATCTTATCTTGTAAACCGCCCGGAGTTCCTTCGGGAAGACGGGTGGTATATAAGCCCAATAAATAAATAAATAAATAAATAAATAAATAAATAAATAAATAAATAAATATTGCATTAAGAGGTATTCTCCTGAATCTTCCCCATAACAAGGAAGAAGGCATGACATTACATCTGGCAAGGGAAAATGCTCTCCGGTTTTGAGGACAACTGAGTAAAGAGAGATAGGTAGCTCTCTGGCCGATTCTGGATGGTATGTGGAAGAAGCGGGGAGACCAGGTCTTGATTGCAGCACCCCACAGTTCCTGGAAGTCAATATCCAACAGTCTTCTTTGTTGTTGTTGTTGTTCAGTTGTTCAGTCATGTCCGACTCTTCGTGACCCCATGGACCAGAGCTCGCCAGGCCTTCCTATCCTCAGTCTTCTTTGGATAGTTTCAAAAGCCAACTTTTGATTTAAAGAACCAAGCGTATCAGGGTTTAAGCCTATCAGTTTCAATTTTTTGAAAAGGGCGATAAATCAGGAGGAATAGCATTGGGACCAGCAGCTTTCCTAGTTACTAACTGAAAGATCAAATCTTTAATTACCTCAGTTGTAACTGGTGGCCAAGCAGGAAGATTGTCAGAAGGAAGTATGTGGAACTCAGACAAGTTGAAAGGAGCATCCTTCCCCATCCCCTCTTTGCCCAGAATGTGGAAATGCAACTGGACCTAAACCGCATCTCCCCATATTTGATGTGAAAATCCATAATCAGAAATAACAGCAAAGTCATATGTTTCTTTTGAACTTGTCACTTTCTCTTGTTATTTAAAATTATTGCTATGTGCCATTAAAATTATGATTTATGGTGACCCCTAATAGGATATTTGTTTTACCACTACAATTATTTGATGATACTAAATCACTCCAGTCCTCAGCATTTCAATATTTATATGAATATCTGCATTGGGCACCTGAGAGTGTGCAAATATTGTAAAAAAATGGCCCCAAATAAACCCTAAAATGTTAATATTCAGTAAGTTTTCCATAGTCCAAATAATATGACAAGCTGTAGAAATGTAATCATTGATCAAATTGCAAATAGCTGTCTTCACAGCTTCATTAGACATACATACATTTAACTGTATGTTTCCATTGTGTGTTGTGTGTGTGTGTGTGTGTGTGTGTGTGTGTGTGTGTGTGTGTGTGTGTGTGTGTGTGTGTACAACTCAATATTATTTTTGCAAAAAAATCCATTTTAGCCTTAGATTTTTTGGTTCTGAAGCAACTAGCAAAAGTTACAAAGGCTCATCAGATCTTTCAGTCATATATTGATACAATATCTGCCATGTACAATTAAAGCATTTCAAGTAAAATTTTCCAAAATGGTATCCATGAGGATTTATTTTCACAAATGTTTCTCATCTGACAACACTCTTCAGTTCCAAGACTCTACCTTTATCTAGTAGAAGACAAGGCCTCACATTTCACCAAAAGAAGATGTATTCCTGCTTTTCTAAACTGAGCAGGGCGAGAGCAGACCTGATATTATTTAATGATGGTTCGTAAAAGGAATATCAAATGTAACATTGTCCTTCAAACAATGATAATATAGAATTTACGGCAATTCTAGAAATAAAGGTTCATTCCAGAAAGCCTCCTTCCATTCCAATCCTTTCTTACCACAGGTCTGGTTTATCTTCTCAATATGTCTAAAAGTAGACTTAAACTAAATAAGATGGATACACTGTTCTATGCTTAAATTCAAGAAAAGGCATTTATGCATCTTAAAAAATTCTTTCCCTCGCAGAGGATCAGTGGGCAGGCTTTTTATCAGAAGGAAACAGAAGGTGCCTCCCTGAAGGACCTGAGGACTATGAATGAATTTGAGCACCCTCTGGGCTTTGACAGTGCATTTCATCCTTCCATTCTGGAAGTCCCACTGGATTGTTTTTGAACTGAATAAAGACTATGCTCCATAATGTGTAAAGTAAGTGTAATGCCTGGGTAGGCCTTTGTCACTTACGACTGCATTTCATGGTGCAAACACTTTCCACACTGTCTTTCACCAAAATACTTTCACCACAAGGAGGAAAAGGTCAGCTTTACAATGTTTCATGAGGGTGAAATTACATGTGGCTGCTTGCAGAAGGTTTTGAAAGGCCGTGGTTTGGACGAGGACAAGGAAAAGATCAGCTCCAAGACAGCATGCCATCTGCCCCCACAGAAGGAGAAGAAAGAGGAAACACAGGGAAGTGCGGTGGACATTGGGCTGGGGGAAATGAATATACAGTGGTACCTTGTATAAAGGAATTAATTCATTCCAAATGAAATTATGTTAAGCAAATTTCCTTTATACAAATTTCCCATAGGAATGCATTGAAAACAGAGTGATGCCATTTTTATGTTGTACAGATTCGCCCCATAGGCGATTATGTTAAGCAAATTTCTCCTATCTCTGGAATTCTTTATGTTGTACAAAATTTTATGTTATACAAACTGTTTGTTATACAAGGGTCCACTGTAAATGATAAGAGCAAGGAAAGTAGTCTGAGGGAGGAGGAAGGGGAGGGACAAGAAAAGAGAGTTGGGCAAGACAGTTTGAAAAGAAGAAAGCCCAGGAAGAGAAGAGGAAGACCCAAGAAAGAGAGGAGGGAGAGAAACGGGGGAGGGAGAAAAAAGGGAGTTACCAAATGGATGGGAATGGGTGACTATGCAGGATGTGTGGCCCAGAGGGTGGGAGAAATAAATGATTCCCCTCCCTCCGCCCGAGGCTGAAAGAAGGAAAAGGTGCCAAACACCAGCAAAACCCTCATATTGGGGTGACAGAGGCAAGGGCAAGGAAAGCGATAAGAGGGGAAGGGTTGAAAAGAAAGCAAAGGTTGCTGGAGAAATGGGATACTGAAGCCCCACCAAGAGATGGCATGAAGGGACAGGAGGGGTATCTTGGCAGGAAGGGAAGTGGCACCAAGGACTATGGACAATCTCCCTTTCCTAATACTCACCTAAACCCTGGCTCGTCTGGTCTTTAGACATTCCTTTGTAACCCAGTTGGGAATTAATTTCTGAAGATGTTTTACTAGCCCAGTGAAATTGAACTCAGGCCAGTGGAAGTTATGGTTGATGGATCAAACATTAAATCCAAGAAAACAGTGGAGAAAAATGTCTCCATTTCTGAGACTGAAGTGTGGGGGGGAATGCCATGGGGGGGTTATCTCGAACCCACTCACAGTGTGGAGGGGGGGGTACAGGAGCTTTTAGGAGTCCTGTGGCTCAGTGGTTAAATGCCTGTACTGCAGCTAAAACTGTACTCACAACCTGGGGTTCAATCCTGGGTAGCAGGTGCATGGTTGACTCAGCCTTCCATCCTTCTGAGGTCAGTAAAATAAATACCCAGCTTGCTGTGGGTGGGTGGGAATGTGTAGCCTGCATACTGTAATTAAAACTGTAAACTACTCAGAGACTACTTGAAATGGTATGGGGCGGTATATAAACAGAACCCTTTGCTTTGCCTTGCTTTAACTTCGTAACTCAACTGCAGTACAGTTCTGGCCAGTCACACCTTCCAATTCACATTGCTAGCAAAATGTCACATCTATTTTACTGACAAGCAAATCCCAGGAGCCAGCCTCCGGATCTGTGCTGGGAGCATAACAGAGTGCAAAGGGTTAAAGTGATCCTACCATCACATAACGGTCCTAATCGAAAGTGAAAAATTAAGCCCACAGTTTGTGAAAAACAACCCCTCAGAGCAAGTTTGCCCCAGCACTCAAGTAGCGATGCTCTGGGTCTATTCAATGGAATGATACATTATTCTGTAGCAGTTTTCAGAAATATAACCATGTTAGCCTATTTCGGCATGAACAACAAAAACATAAGGTATTATGCCACTTTTAAGATTAACATATATATTTCAGTGGATTACAATCTACATCTCAGAACGTAGGCTGTAATCCATGAAAGTTCACACTGACACAAATGTGTTCATTTTAAAGGTACCATTGTACTTTTGGATTTTAATGCAATTTATTTTGTGATTACATGTATTACCTATGCAGATCATATTATTGGACTGTGAACATTTAAAAAGTACAGGACAAAGACAAACATGTACTGGGAAGTCATCTGAACATTTTAGTGGAGCATTTGTTCAATTAAACATGCAGAAAATTTGTGTGCTTGGAGTACTAAAAGCAGATTTTTAAATCAAACTCAGTCCTTGTTTACCTTCTAGATCTCTGTTCAGTTTTCTTAAATCTTTTATTAAGTCTTCAAACTTAACTTGGGATGCCTGGAATAAATCTTGAGGTTCTGGTAGTGGAAACACACTTTTGTCTGTTCCAGCTTCCTAAAAAAACAAAAGTACCAGTAATTTTAAGAAGTGCCAGATCTTCTGCCAAAACAAATTAATGTTCCCTGAATTAGAAATGTGAACACATGATACAACTTTGCAGATATGTTCCTTGTAAAGATTACACACTGGAATGAGCTGTTGAAGAGTTTTGTCAATTGTAGCCAAGAATAACATGAATCATATGTATGCTTATTTGTACTAGTTCCACCCCAACATTTCTTCCTTGACCCAAAGATCAAGGAATACTTTAAAAGATCATTTTTGGTAGCCCAGTGGAATGGGACTACCCGCCAATAATCAATAATGTACAGAGAGTCTATGGAAGATTTATGCATAAACAATAATCAATAATGTACAGAGAGTCTATGGAAGATTTATGCATAAACAAAGATTGATCCAAAAACCATTTGTTGCCTTTCGTCAAGAAAAGTGCCTTGGAAACAGGGAGGGATTATAAGAAAACCTCCCAAGGATCCGTGGCAGGTTCTGAAGGCCTGTACCTGTAAGTATTCATATGGGCTTTTAAAAGAAATAGTTTAAAAATTAAAACAAAGAGTACATTATTAGTGCCACAATAAGTACAATCATTAACTGCCCTTTCTGTTGCAGTCCTATGCATCCCCTCCCAAGCAAACTGGGGGGTGGCTTTAGATGAAGCTGCAAATCAAACAAATTTGAATCTCTCCGCCTTTTTTGCTATTGGAAAGAAAGCTCTGTTAGATCAAAAGTCTTCTATCAGCAATGTTTAACACAAGAGGGTCAAACCCAAGGTAATAGGAGAAGACAGCTAGAACATACTACATGCAGTTGCAGGTATTAGTGATTAACCTGTTGTACCCCACTATACCTCATTTTTTAAAAAATTGAACTGTCCAGCTGGACCCCATGGATCATGAAGACCAGCCCCTTGTCAAGAAGGCATGGTGGGGAACTGAACTCCCAATCTCTGGCTCTGCACCTAGAGCGGTGGCGGCAAATCTTCGGCCCTCCAGATGTTTTGGACCACAACTCCCACAGTCCTTTGTCACTGGTAACACAGGCTTGGAATTCTGGGAGTTGTGGTTCAAAACATCTGGAGTGCTGAAGGTTCACCACCACTGACCTAGTCACTTAAAACCATTTGTCTGTCCAGTAGTTTGCAAGACATGGAATTCAATGTTTCTTAAACACAAGAAATCAAAGGTGTCCAAGAATACAAGAAGAAGCCTACTGTTTTGTTACTCTGCTTGTACCCTACCAGCATCCAATGCATGAAAAGGACCACCATAGTATTTATTTATTTATTTATTTTACATTTACTAGGAATTATGATGACATATTTCAAAATTTAAGGCAGCGTGTAATTAACAAACATTTAAAACAGTAAAAGGTCTTTTAACTTCTAAAAGTATTATGTTACAATAATATTAAACATTTTACAGTATTACTGTTTGTGTAAATGATAAGCAACAATTGCACTGGACGTTACTTAGATTAACCATACTGATAAAATGAATATACTTAAAATGAATAGATTAATGTGGGTAGTTATAATCCTTGTGCCATCCCTTCCCACCGTTCTCAGAAGATTAATGCTGTTACATTTCCAATTTTGTATGCTTTACTTTTAATCTAAATGCTGTTGTTGTGTTATGCACAGTGGTCTTCTATCTAAGTGGTATGATGCAGCAAATTAAATTTGTATTAGAAAAATCATTTATATATACAGGTATAGAAAAATCCGTGGGTCCTAAGACTCTCTTTTCCTCTTGGAGAAGCCTTTGAAACTTTTAGGAGGAACAGCATAAGCTTTTAACAGACAACAGTGGTGGAGATCTGACAGTGATTTTTGACAATACAAAGCTCTCCACACATCTCAAGGCCCCCCAAAGGCTTCCCCAAGGCAAAAGGGAGCTCTAGGGAGCCTGGAACCTGAGACAGGGTGCTTAAGAATTTTTCAGTTTATTTTTTAAAAATTGCCGGTGCTGGATGTTGGCGTCAACTGATTTCCATGCTTCAGCTTTGCACAAGAAGATTTTGTCCATTATTATATTCCAAAACCCATACATATGGGGATTTCTTACTTTTCTAAATGAAAAGAAAAACCTTAGCATTCACGATCCAGCACCAAACAAATACAACAAAGTTCATTGATTTCACTGGCTTAATTGCTTGGAGCTATTTGAAAGACAGATCCCTGTTTATTTTAAATTTTTATTCACAAAGGAGAATGGGCACTAATGTGTGCACTAATGTGAACTCTCAGATCACAGCTATTAAACAAGCAACGAACATGGTATGCATTACAGTAATGACAAAATTATTTACCTTGTCACAATGGCGAAGGTAATATATTACAACATAATCCACAAGACTGATGGCCGTATCCTAAAAGTAGGGAAGGAGATTTCAAGCACAGTTAAAAATATCAACAGGAATGTGGTTTAAAACATCAAAAAATGTAATACAACTTTAAAATATGCAACCCCCATCTCACTATGTAGCTGTTATTTGCTGCAACTCATTAATCCCTAACCACATAAATAAAATGAAAGCTGCAAGAAGCACAGAGGCTTAACATAGTTTATGCAACATTTATATGTAAGAATAATAAAATATATCTATCCTGTCTCCATGAGCTAGGAATATATTACAAATTCATGAAAACACAGCACCTCTCAAAATCATTCATCATAAGAGAAACACAGATAAAATCCTTCCTTTAGAAAAATGCTCAAATAAACCTAACTATAAAAGCCCAACTTACATATTACATGAATGGTTTGGTAGTTACTGTAAAACTACTTCCTGGCAAAATCACTACTATTAAGAGTGACTTAGGTACTAATTGAAGGGGACAGGAGCCAGATAATCACTAGTGACACAAGACCTGGGCCCTGATACTGAGCCTAGTCTACTACACAGGAAGCATCAGAACTTGAGATCCCCAAAGCAAGAAAGCAACAACCAGCGAGATATCACCACGCAACCAATGCTCTTGCCCATAAATGTTTTGTATGCCAAATCTGCTCACCACCATTGGCAATATACCCAAAAAGAAGTAATAGAACATTAGGATGTAGTAGCAGTAGTAGTAGTAGTCTTTATTTCGGTCACTGACCAGACAAAATACAAAATACAAAGTACATTCCACATACAACCAAAATAAAAGCATATAAAAAAAATAAGAGCATTCACACAAGAGCAAGCATAACAAAATAGCATAACCTTTACTTAAAAGCCAAAGCAGGTAAAATCGTCCTGGCCCAGTAGGCCCAATGACAGGGTAGTCAACTCAACAGGTCTAGAATCTGAGCATTTGATCATTGTCTCCAGCCTGGGACCATGCCCGTGCTCTAGACCACCTCCAACCCACATCATAAGAAGAGGTAAGGAAAAATACACAATGGCCACTGCCAATCATCTGACCCCGCCACCAGAAGTGGGCAGGGAAGAGCAATGCCTCATTGATGTGGCACAGAACTTAGCCACCACCACCACAGTTACATCCAGCTTTTTATTTGCAAGCAGGTGTAGAACACAAAACTCCCTTGGCCTCCCCGAACATTAGGATGTAGGCCCAGAGGCTTGACTCTTTTGAGATCTCTAGCAAGCGGTTGAACCATAGGAGAATTTGGCCAGGGCACTATATTCTGTAACTGAGAAGTGGATGACGTCTTTTGCCTCAAGGCTCTATTCCTTTTTTTTTTGGGGGGGGGGCTGAAAACCAATTTTCTAGGGACCAAAGCAATACAAAGTGGTACCACCACCTGCTTCCTCCCCCCTCTCTCTCACTCACACACACACACACTCTATCATAAACAACATGCACAAACATTCATTCCCACACACATGTGGAAGTTAGGTTTTGGTGGTGGTGGTGGGAAGCTATTGGGAGTTTTTCCTTCCCTGAAGCCAGGATGCAGCATAGAGCCACAAAGGGCTCTATGCAGGCCATGTCTGACTCACTAAATATAGATCCTCCACACTTACTGTAGGAATAGGATTTTCATACTTCTAAAACTGCCAGTCGAAGGAGCCACCCCACAGACAAACTTCTGGGCCTTGGAGAAGAGAAAAAAGAAGTCCAAAGAGAGGTCTTTCTACTGCCATTGTATGCCACTCCATGTGCCTTGGAACGCCTCCTCAGTTGCAGTGCTCTCTGGGAGTTGCCTGCCTGAGCCACAGCAAGGGAAAACCCCACAATCCAGTAGGTTCTTTATGGAAGCCTCTCAATGAACTACCATCTCATGGAGCAGTCAAGCAACTCCCAGCAAGTGAAGCCAACTGGGGGAGTATTCCCTGCTGTTTCCAGGCCAAAGCAAGTTGGTAAAGAACCAGTTACTTACCTGTAAAGGTGGTTCTTCGAGTGGACCCTCGTGAAGCCACACAGATGGGTTTCCCAGGCGCCCCTGTGCCAGAGGTCGGAACTTCCCTAGCAATAGGAAAGTTTGTTAGTCTCTGCCCTCGCACCCTGCGCATGTGCGAGGGTGTTCCTGCCCAAACGCCTCAGTTCCTCTTGAACACCAGGATGACAGGTAATGGTAGTACCAGTCAGGGCGTGACGGTCCGAGGGGAGGCGGGCGGGTGCTGTGTGGCTTCACGAAGGTCCACTCGAAGAGCCACCTTTACAGGTAAGTAACTGGTTCTTCTCCATCGTGGCCTTCGTGAAGCCACACAGATGGGAGATTGCAAGCAGTACTCAGAGGCAGGAGGGTAGTCACGCCGTCACGAAAGAAAGCACTGTCCTCCCGAAGGAAGTGGACGACCTCACGCGGGCATCCACTCTGTGGTGGGTCACGAAGGTGTCCGGAGTAGACCAGGTGACCGCCTGGCAGATGTCGTCTAGGGGGACATCCTTCAGGAAAGCCGCGGAGGAGGCCATAGCTCTGGCGGAGTGAGCCCGAATACCCAAGGGTAAGGGTACCTTGGCCAGCTCATAGGAGATCTTAATAGTCTGCACTATCCAGCGGGCAAACCGTTGGGAAGAGACAGGATTACCCAGAACCGCAGGATCATGGCACACAGTTTATTAGTCTTTCTGATGGATTTGGTCCTAGAGACATAGAAAGCTAGGGCCCTCCTGACATTAAGTGTGTGCATGACCTTTTCAATCCTGGTGGTAGGATTGGGAAAGAAGTTTGGCAACACAACAGGTTGGGAGACATGAAAGGAGGAAACATCTTTTGGAAGTAACATCAGGATAAGCCACCACCCTAACAGGGTGGAAGCGTAAATACGGAGGGTCACATCGAAGGGCACAAAGTTCGCTGGACCTCCTAGCCGAAGTGATTGCCACCAAAAAGGCAGTTTTTAAAGTGAGCAGCCTAAAGTCTGCAGAGGCCAGTGAGCAGCCTAAAGTCTGCAGAGGCCATAGGTTCAAAGGGTGGGCGTTGCAAAGCCCGGAGGACCAAGGATAGGGACCACTGAGGTGGAATTGGCTTCCTGTCAGGGAAGATGTATTGAGGCCCTTGAGGCAGCGCTTCATTCTAGGGTGCCTGAAGAATGCAGCTGCCTCTGAGAATTGTGGCTGGTGGGCCACAATCGCTGACAGGTGGACTCGAAGAGACGCAGAAGTCAGCCTTGAACGTTTCAAGTGCAGGAGGTATTGCAAGACCCAGGTGAGTGAGGGATTGACAGGGTCAAACCCTTTGTTAGCCGCAAATACGGAAAATCTCTTCCACTTATAAGAGTATTGTTTCTTAATGGAAGGCTTGCGGCAAGAGTCAATGATAGTTTGAATCAAGGCAGAATCCTCCAGGCTGTTAGATGAAGGCGATTCAGGTCCAGGTGAAGGACTTGGCCGTTGTCCAGAGAGAGAAGCTCCGGAAACTGGGCCAGGCGTAGATGTTCTGAGGACATCTGCAGAAGGGATGCAAACCAGGGTAGTCGAGGCCACTAAGGTGCGATCAGGATGAGCTTGGCCCTCTCCTGAAGAGTCTTTATGACCACCCTGTGTAGCAGAGGAATGGGAGGGAAGGCATAGAGGAGGTCCCCCGACTATGGGAGGAGGAGAGCATCTCCCAAGGAATGTAGACCCTTCCCCGCTCTGGAGCAGTACTCCTGACACTTGGTGTTGGTTGGGGCGGCAAACAGGTCCACCCGAGGAGAACCCCACTTGACGCAAAGGAGGCTGAAGGTCCTTGGATGCAGTTCCCATTCGTGGGTTGCTTGAAGTTGACGGCTGAGGTCGTCGGCATCGAGATTCTCCTCTCCTGGTAAGTGCATCGCGATCGGATGGATGTTGTTGGAGATGCACCAGTCCCAGAAGCGGACCGTGAGCTGCAGAAGACGCTGTGAGTGGGTTCCACCCTGTTTGTTGATGTAGTACATGGCGGTTGTGTTGTTGATCACCGCTAGTGCTACATTGCCGGGTAGGTGCCGGATGAAGGCCCGGAACGCCTTGAAGATCGCCAGCAGCTATAGCTCGTTGATATGGAGCATCCGCTCCTGAGGGGTCCAGGGGTCCTGGAGAGGATCGAATTGTTGCAGGAACCAGGCCTGGAGAGGTCTGAGTCGCAGCCTCGCATGAACCAGAACAGAGGTCATGGAGGCCATGAAGCCTAGAAGTCTTTGGACCTCTACTGCAGGGATGGTTTGATGAGTTTGGAAGAGTTGAAGAAGATGCAACATGTCCACAAGCCTGGTCCTTGGAGGGGACGCCATGGCCCTGGTGGAGTCCAGAATGGCACCTATGAAATTCACCACAGGAGAGGGGTCGAGATGAGATTTTTTGTGATTGATTTGGAAGCCTAACTATGTTAAGACGTCGAGGACGGTGGCAATGTACCGACGGGCCTTTTACTGGGAGTCTGCGACTACAAGCCAGTCGTCTAGATAGGGGAAGACAACTATTCCAAGAGTGCGGAGGTAGGCTGCCACTGGTGCCATACACTTGGAGAAAACTCTTGGTGCTGTAGCCAAACCAAATGGCAGGATGGAAAATTGATAGATGTCTTCCCCTACGGCGAAGCGAAGCAGGTGACGATGAGCGGGGTGGATCGATATGTGGAAGTATGCATCTTTGAGATCCACAACTCCAAACCAATCTCCTCTGCGAAGCAAGGGGATGATTTTTTCTAAGGTGACCATTCGGAATTTTTTGTAGACCAGGAACTTGTTAGGCCTCGGAGAATCAGAATGGGTCGAAGGCCTCCATCCTTCTTTGGGACCAGGAAAAAACGGGAGAAGAAGCCGTGATGGGCTTGGCAAAATGGTACTGGTTCGATGGCTTGCTTCTGAAGTAGGGAAGCGACCTCTTCTAGAAGGCAGGGCGAGGGTGAGGTATGAACTATAGTCCCCAACGGGGGAAACGAAGTTAACTCCAAAAGTAACCTTGCTGAACAAGAGAAAGGACCCACTGGTCCGTGGTGATAGCTTGCCAACTTGGCAGAAAAGAACCGAGACGAATGGGAAGAGAGTCAGTGGTCATCTCTCGGCCTATGCTCTCCGGGCTTGGAGGAGAGTGTAGCAGATTTAGCCTTCTTAGATTTGGAGGCTAAGATATGTAATGATATGTCAAGATATGTAAAAGTTCATAAAACATATGTTATGTATATTTAACAGAATGTGGAAAGAGAATTGTAAAATGGAGGCAGTTAGATTCTGCAGTGTCATGATGTTAATCCACAAGTGTTAGAGACTAGTAATCACAGGCATGTTAAGTGATGAAGTGCAGGTGGAACTGATTGTAACATCATGATTTGTAATGGTTAGATCAGATTGCATCAGATTGTTAATTAGTGATTGCATCAGATCTTATGAGTGCTGAATAAGTATAAAGGCACTAGCTTGCCATTTGTTACTTGGGGACTGTTATGGTGAGAACAGTTTACCCCACACTCTGTTTGTCTGTTTGCTATATTGTATATAATGCTTGGTTGTTATGCTGTGTATATTTTGATGTATATACGAATATATGAGTTTTTACTCTATTCATTGTCATTGTCTCTCTGTTAGTCTAACTCTGCAACCCTTTATATCAATACTGACATTTTATCTACGTTACTGCTGCACTGCTCTGTGTCTAGCACAAGTAAATATTATTATTATATTTGTTGCCCCCTTAAATTTGCTGACAGGGTTATGGGCCCAGCTGGGTCAGCAGCCTGATGGGTTTTGTTGTACCTGTATAGATAAAGTGTGTGTTGTGTAAAGTTGTGTTTTTGCAGAGGAAACAGGTTGGAGTTGGAACGGAGACAAAGCAGAGCTGCAAAGGATTTCTCTCAGAGGCTTGGAATAAGAGCGGAGGAGAAAAGCAGCTGATAAGGACAAGCCAAGCAAAACAGAGTGTGATTTAAACTGGAAGCTGTGGAGGCTGAGAAAATATTTGCCGAAGAAGCTGATAAAAGTGTTGTAAGTAATGGCAGATAAGGAGCCGGCATTATCAGCGAGAATGGCAAGTATAAATTTATCTTCAATGCCTCTTGTAAAACTCTCTGACAATAATTACCTGAATTGGTGTTTGAAAATGAAGCATTTCTTGATCTTCCATGAGCTCTATCAGTATGTAGATAAGCAGCTTGATGAGGAAGCTGATGAGGAAGATTTGAAGAAGGATGAAAAAGCCTTGGCGATTATAATGTTGTCCTTGGAGGAATCACAGTTCGTTTATGTGAAGGAAGCAAAAACGGCTCATGAGGCTTGGTCGTTTCTCAGAGCAGCTCACATCAAAGACACAGCTGGGAGTAAGGTATCTCTAATGAAAAAAATGTTCCGGTCAAGGCAAAGCCCAGGTGAAATTATTTCTGATTATATAAGGAAAGTAAATAGTACATTTCAGCAATTGTCTGAAGTGGGCATAAATCATGAAGAGGAGTACAAATGCCTTGTTATATTGTCAAGCCTGGATGAGTCATATGACAATTTAGTAATGGGATTAGAAGCTATGAAAAGTGATGAATTGTCTGTTTCATATATCCAGTCAAGACTGATGCAGGAAGAATCAAGAAGGAATGATTCTAAAGTAAATAAAAAGCCTGCTCAAGTTTCTGGAGAAACAATTCAAGTAGTAAGGAAATGCTACAATTGTGGGAGTGACCAACATGTTTTTCGTTTCTGTGATAAGGTAAACAAGCGGCAAAGGCAAAGAAAAGATGCCGGCACACGCTGGAAGCGTGAAGGTCACCAGCTGTCTGTAATTAAAGATAACAATGAACAGGAGGGCTCAAAGCAGGAATTATTTATTGTAGATTCGGGAGCCAGCATTCATTGTGTAAACAAGAAATGTTTGTTTGATAAACTAACTTTGTTTAAATCTAGAAATGTAACATTGGCAGACTGGACTCAGGCAGAAATCTGTGGAGAAGGTAATATATTTTTGAAACCTCTCAAATGTGTTTTTGATAAGGTCTTGTATATACCGTCTTTAAAGAATAATTTATTGAGTGTGCCTATGCTTGTAAAACAAGGTTTTCATGTACAGTTCAGTGAGAGTAGTTGCAAGATTGTAAAGAATGGGAAAACAATAGCAACTGGACGGCTCCAAAACAATTTGTTTATTTATTTATTTTATTTTATTTATTGTTATATTTATATCCCGCTTATCTCCAACTAGGACTCTAAGCGGCGAACAAAGCATAGCAGAGTTCAACAAAATCCAATATTTTAATTTAAAACACGTATAAAATATAAAATCCTGGTGCCTCCAAGTGCATCCCAGCGCATCAGGACATCGATCCTAACAATTAAGGTTGGAGGCATTGGTAATCAGCAAGCAATAATAAAGATGGTGATGATGGCGGGGGGGGGGGGGAGAAGAAGAAGAAGAAAAAAATTAAAAAAGAAAAATTAGGATTCGCCAAAGGCCTCTCGAAATAGAAAGGTTTTTAAAGATTTTCGAAAGGCCTGCAGGGACTCTGCAGAGCGCACTTCGCTAGGGATGGAATTCCATATGGACGGGGCTGCCACAGAGAAGGCCCGGTTCCGGGTAACCGTCTTCCGGGCCTCTCGAGGGGTGGCAACCCGAAGCGAGTGCGCTTGCACCTGCCGAACTGGACGGGCCGAGGTGGATCGCTGGACGATACGCTCTGTCAGGTAGTCCGGTCCCAAGCCATGGAGGGTTTTATAAACTAAAACCAAGACCTTGAATCTAATCCGGGCCGCAACGGGCAACCAGTGCAAGCGGGCCAGGACGCATTCTGTACCCGCTGCAGACGCCGGAGAAGAGTCAAGGGCAGCCCCATGTAGAGCGCATTACAGTAGTCCAGCATCGAGATCACCAGTGCCTGGACCACTGTTCTCAGAGAGTCAACATCCAGGTACGGGCGGATCTGGGTGATCTGACGGAGATGGAAATAAGCGGCCCTGGTCACCGACACCACCTGAGCCTCCATGGTCAGCGCCGGGTCCAGGACCACGCCCAGATTCCGCACCCTCTCCACAGGCTGGAGGGTAACCCCCCCCCAGCTGCGGAAGAGGGCCACCGTACCCAGACGGTGTACTCCCAAAGAACATAACCTCCGTCTTCTCGGGGTTGAGCTTAAGCCTGTTCGCCCCAGTCCAGGTCAGGACGGCATCCAGGCACTCATCAAGGATCCTCACAGCTTCCACTGCAGAGGTGGAAAAGGAGAGATAGAGCTGCGTGTCATCAGCATACTGGTGACAGCAGACTCCAAATCTCCTAATGACCCCAGCCAGCGGTCTTACGTAGATGTTAAACAGCATGGGGGACAGCGACGACCCCTGTGGAACCCCACAAGGGAGTATCCAAGGAGCCGACAACTCCCCCCCATGCTGTACGTACTGTGGACGGCCCTCCAGGAAGGATCGGAGCCAACTGCGAGCAGTGCCTCCGATTCCGACCTCGGAGAGCCGGTCCAACAGGATACCGTGGTCGACGGTATCAAAGGCCGCTGACAAATCCAGGAGAACCAACAGGGTAGAGCAACCCCTGTCGGCCGCCCGGATTAGGTCATCTTGCAGTGCGACCAAAGCTGTTTCGGTCCCCCGACGAGGCCTGAACCCGGACTGGCAAGGATCGAGGCACTGCCGATCCTCCAGGTATGACTGCAACCGAACCGCCGCCACCCTCTCGATCACCTTCCCCATAAACGGGACATTAGCAATTGGACGATAGTTGGTTAAATCGTCCGGGGAGAGGCCAGGTTTTTTGAGGATGGGCTTTACCACCGTCTCCTTCAGCCGAGAGGGGAACACCTCTTATGATAAGCCTTATGATAAGCCTTATGATAAGCACTTCTGTGAAAGTTTTGAATATGGTTGAAAATAAGCCTCTACATGACAAATGCATACATCTGATGCATAGAAGATTAGGGCACCTTAGTTTTTAAAGAATTAGGAAAACTCTGCAATATGTGGAACATGGGTCTGTGCAAAGCTGTAAAAAGTTTTTAGATTGCCATGTTTGTAAAGGCACAAAGGTGAAGTCTGCTCCCATAGCAAGAAAGAGTTTTAGAAAGTCACATCAACCTCTACAGCTGATACATATTGATGTGATTGGACCCATGGCAAATTCATTTGGTGGTGCCAGGTTCTGCCTCGTGATACAGATGATTATTCACGTTATTCTTGGGTTTACATAATGAAGCACAAAAGTGAAGTGAGTGCTGTATTTAGGAAATGGTTTCAGATGGCAGAAAGACAGTACAAGCAGAAAATTTTAGCTGTACAAAGTGACAGAGGCGGTGAATTTTTAGCAAAGCAGTTTGTTGACTATTTAGAAAAGAAAGGGGTGAAACATAGATTGACTAACCCTGCAGCTTCTGCTGAGCATGGATTAGCTGAGAGGAAGAATGGGATTCTTCAAAACATAATGAATGCAATGTTGGCAGATGCAAAACTTCCCAAAGGTTACTGGGCTGAGGCAATGAAATATGCAAATTATGTGTCTAATAGAGTGTGGAGTTCAGCTGTGAATGAAGTTCCATATACTCTAATGCATGGAAAGAAAGCTTCCATCAAATATCTTCATATATTTGGCTCTGAAGCAATGGTATTAATTCCAAAAAGGTATAGACACAAAAATAGCCCAAAGTCAAGAAAACTTATGTTTATTGGTGTTCAGCCTGCAGCTAAATCCTGGCGTTTTTGTGATAGTCATGGAAAAGTTTATATTAGCAGGTCTGCAACATTTTGTGAACAGAGAAATTGGGAAGATTTACATGCTAATAATGAAGTATTTTTGCCAAGCATTTGTCCCCACACTGAGGTTAAGAAGGTTGCCAGTGATGGAGGGGAGTCTACATCATTGCATGATGGAAAAGTGAAAGATGAGATTGCCAGTGATGGAGGGGAGTCTACATCATTTCATGATGAAAAAGTGGAAGATGAGGAGCCAGTGTTGCTCAGAAAATCTACAAGATCCAACAAAGGAGTGCCACCTGAAAGGTTTGTTGTGAATTATGTATCCCATGAGCCACAGAATTATGAAGATATGCTGCTGATGCCTGGAGAAGAAAGGAAGCAGTGGATGATGGGCCATGGACAAAGAGCATATGTCTCTGAAGGAACGGCAAGTGGATGCACCAGTGGATGGCGCCAGAGAGCAAAGGACATTTTGCAAGAGAAATAGGTTGCTTGTGCACAAAAGGTTTTTTTGATATTGATAGTATTTGTTGATGAAGCATTGGAAAGGTATAAAGCGTGTTTTAAGATACCTTAAGGGAACAATGCAAGAAAAGTTGAAAATATCCATATGTGATAATCCTGATCTGATTAGCTATGCAGATGCTGGGGTTCAAGTCCAGAAAGGAGGTCAATGTCTGGATATGCCATATTTTTAGGTAACTCACTAATTGTCTGGAAAGCCCGAAGACAAAGGTACATTTCGTGTTCTTCTACAGAAGCTGAGTATGGGGCTGTGAGTGATTTGTGTTGTGAGTTAACCTGGGTAGTACAGTTGTTAAAGGATGTGAATGTAAATGTAAAACTACCAGTCAAAGTATATAATGATTCTTTTTCGTGTATCCAATTATCACAGAATCAGAAGGTCGGATCCAGAAGCAAGCACATTGGGATCCATTACCAGAATGTGAAGGACTGCATAGAACAACATTTGATTGTATTGGAATATTGTACAAGTGTTGATAATTATGCTGACATATTTACAAAGCCTTTGTGTAAAGATAAACATGTATGTTTTAAGAAAAGGCTAGGAGTTGAAATCTGTTAAATATAGGAGGGGTGTCAAGATATGTAAAAGTTGATAAAACATATGTTATGTATATTTAACAGAATGTGTAAAGAAAATTGTAAAATGGAGGCAGTTAGATTCTGCAGTGTCATGATGTTAATCCACAAGTGTTAGAGACTAGTAATCACAGGCATGTTAAGTGATGAAGTGCAGGTGGAACTGATTGTAACATCATGATTTGTAATGGTTAGATCAGATTGCATCAGATTGTTAATTAGTGATTGCATCAGATCTTATGAGTGCTGAATAAGTATAAAAGCACTAGCTTGCCATTTGTTACTTGGGGACTGTTATGGTGAGAACAGTTTACCCCACACTCTGTTTTTCTGTTTGCTATATTGTATATAATGCTTGGTTGTTATGCTGTGTATATTTTGATGTATATATGAATATATGAGTTTTTACTCTATTCATTGTCATTGTCTTTCTGTTAGTCTAACTCTGCAACCCTTTATATCAATACTGACATTTTATCTACGTTACTGCTGCACTGCTCTGTGTCTAGCACAAGTAAATATTATTATATTTGTTGCCCCCTTAAATTTGTTGACAGAAGGAGTACAAGGCAGATGGTCTGGTAGGCCTGTCCCGCTGCTGGTGTTTGGTGGAGGACTGGGCGGAGGGGGCCAGAAGTGCCTTCTTGGTTGGTATCGAAAGGACTACTTCGGGCGAGTTGGGATTACATTCAGTTTTTTAGCAGTGTCCTGCTTTTTGTGCCTGTCCTCCATCAGGTCATCTGTGGTAGTATTGAATAGGCCCGAGCCGCCGCAGGGGAGGAATTCGATTTGGGCCTTATGATAGTCGGAAAGGCCAGTTGTGCGGAGCCATGCGTGCCTGTGTAGGGTGATAGCTGAAGTAAGTACTTTGGAGGCAGCATCAAATGAGTGTTTTGAGGCTCTCATCTGTTGGGCTGCTAGAGCCATTGATTCTTCATAAAGCGCAGATGCCTCAGCACGCTTCTCCTCAGGAATAAGCTCCAAAAAGGGGTGCAGATGAGTGAGAAGGTCTCTCTGGTAGGCCCCCATGGCACCTTGGTAATTGGCTATCTTATAAGATAGCAAAAAAATAAAAATTGCATCCCAAGGTGTCCAAGTTGCGACCTTCATTAGAAGGTGGAATGGGAGTTTGTTTGGTACGAGATTATACCTGTGAAGAGGCTACCACCACAGAATTTGGAGGCGGATGCTTATTGAAACAGGGTGCCTTTTCATCATGCACCCTATAGAGAGCCTCTCACTTGCGTGGGATCGACGTGGATGAAAGAGCTTGGAAGGATTCCTCGACATAGTGAGGAAAGAGGGAATCAGAGTCAAGTGAACAGGCGATGTCTCGTCACTTTAAATCCTTCCAAAGATATGGCAAACTTGTTTTGGTTGAGGTCGATGTACAGGCAAGTCGATGGTTTTGGAATTCTGAGTAGAAAGCTGCAGTAATTCCTCATTGAATTCGATGTGGAAGGTGGAGATTTTTCGTCAACCTCAGAGTCTGGGGAGGTAACGAATTGGACTGACATCGAATCCGAAGCCTCGGATTGGAGGGACCCTTCCTCAGAAGCCTCATCGTACTCTCTGTTGGAGCCTGAGGAGGATGGGACAAGCGCCATCTGGTCGGATTCGACTGATGCTGCTGTGTGAATGGACCACTGTCTTCTGTCGAAGCGGAGAGAAAATGCAGGGACGGGAGGCACCGCCACTGAAGGAGGTTGAGTGTGGTGCTCCTTCCTCCGTCTTTTCATTGGAGGGGCCATCGCATCCGACGCTTCAGTCACCTTTGGTGGAGTCAAAGCCTGGGAGACAGCCACCACGACGGATTCGGCTTGCTGGGCAGAACCGAGTGCGGTTCTCAAAACGGAAGGCTGAAGCGGCACCTGCTTGCGCTTCTGAAGTTTTTCCGGCTTCGACGGAGGAGCGGCCAGAAAGGTTGGAGGCAGAGATGAAGTGTGCTCCTCGGTTTCGACTTCCCTCGTTGGAACCGGGGAAGAAGCTGCTCTGGAGCCCAGAGAGGGAGAACGTCCAGGAGGTTCAACGGACCAACAGGTCCCCTCCGGAATGGACCTACGGGTCCCAGGATCCATTACGTCCAGGAGGTTCCACGGACCGACAGGTACCCTCCGAAATGGACCAACGGGTCCTCTCCGAATTGGACCGACGGGTCCCAGGATCCATTATGGGAGTCTAACCCACCAAAGTGATATTTGGAGGGGTTCCATCATCATCGGATGACGACTCCAACGGATCTGATGGAGAAGAGGGTCATAGCTGAGTCCTGGAGCTTGTGGAGGAATGGCGACTGCCGAACCAGAGTATTCAGTTTCGATGAAAACCGAAGGGGAAGCAAGCGTCAGAGGAACCTTAGCCATGGTGGAAGTCGAATTTGACGAAGGCGCGAAGTCGAGGGATGCTTGGAGGTTGTTAAGCCGATTTTGGGTGTTTTGAAGTCTTCGAAGAGGACTTCGAGGTGGAAGCTAGCAAAGGGTTCGTGGAGGACTTGGTTTTCGAAGTCCCCACGCCCTGAAGGACGGGGATCTTTTTCACCTTCTCCACCCGCCCCGAAGCTTCCGACTTACGGGCGCTCTCGATGGTCTTCTGCTCCATCGGTTGTGGGCGAAGGGAGCATTCCAAGAGAAAATTCGCCAAGCGGTTGTGACGATTTTTCAGGGTCTGAGAGCAGAAACCTCTACAGATCGGGCAGGAGTCGGTGCGTGGTTTTCACCGAGGCAAAAAAGACAAAGGTCATGCCCGTCTGTGTGAGGAATCTTAGCCCGGCAACGAGAACAACGTTTGAAGGGAGGTGCGAAAAACATTAGCTAAGAGACGATCCGAGTCGAAAATCCAAGAAAATGATCCGAGAAGAATTTCTTTTGGAAAAAGAAGCATGGAGACTAACGGACAAGAAACTGAGGCGTTTGGGCGGGAACACCCTCGCACATGCGCAGGGTGCGGGGGCAGAGACTAACAAACTTTCCTATTGCTAGGGAAGTTCCGACCTCTGGTGCAGGGGCCCCTGGGAAACCCATCTGTGTGGCTTCACGAAGGCCACGATGGAGAACCAGAAAAACAGTGATCGGAAGATTCCAGTAGGCAGCATATGTTTTTCGTCAATTTAAAATCCTTTGTAATGTGTTGGACGTTCTTTAGCAGGGCTGCATGGTTAACTGTGTAATAAGCTGTAGTGAGATCTATAAAGACTACACCTGCAATTTCCTTCAACTCAAAGCCATACTCTTAACTTTCTGGTTCTTCTGGTGGCCTGCCTGGTTTAAGAATAGCTATCACATGAGCCTTCCTCCATATCTTTGGTATCAGAGTGCTAATCAAGCATTAATTGGGGGCTAAGCAGCCATCTGCTTGTTATTGGTGCAAAGTGTTTGATTTGCTCAACCCGCATCTCATCAGAGCCACCTGCTGTGCCCTTCCCATAGCTGCCCATTGTCTTTTCCAGCTCTGTTATAGTAAAGGGGGTTGTCAGGTTACTTGTCTTCTGTTCCTCGTAATAGAGACGCTAATCTGCCTTCATTAGCAATACCAGCTGTCCAATGCATATGTGCTAGGGCACTGACCATCGATGAAAAAGCAATTTGTCAAAATGTTATAGGCAGAGGGATGGTGTTGTAGATACAGAAGAGCAAAGTGTGTGACACGGCAGCCGAGAAAGCCAATACAATTCTTGGTTGCATCAACAGAAGCAGTGTCTAGATCAAGGGAAGTGATAGTTCCACTCTATTCTGCTCTGTCCAGTTCTGTGCACGTCAATTTAAAAAGGATATTGATAACTTCGAATGGGTCTACAGGAAGGCAACCAGGATGCAAAAAATGTCTTATGAGGAGCAGCTCAGGGAGCTGGGAATGTTTAGCCTTACTAAAAGAAGGTTAGGGGATAGGATAGCCATGTTTAAATATTTGAAATGCTATCATACTGAAGAGGAGACAGGTTTGTTTTTCATGGCTTCAGACACTAGGACTAGGAGCAATGGTTTCAAACTACAGGAAAAGAGATTCCGTTAGAATATCTCTTTTGCTATACATCTAAGATCTAAAGAAGAAAAACTAGGGATAAATATTTTTATTCATAGAGCATTGAGCATACATTAAAATGCAAGTTAAAGACAATCATAGTTGAAATTAAGTACTTACTCTACTCTTAACATCCTTCAGTTTGGGAAGTATTTCCAAACCAAATCCATCTGCTTGACCACGTGTCCTATTCCCTCCATTCATGTAGTTTCCAAAAGCCAGAATCAAACCTAAAATGTCCTTCACACTTTTCCTCTCCCGTAGCTCCTGAAATATAATGTTAATTTGTAACACTGGAATGGAAAGAAAAGTAGAGCGGGGCCTCTGTATGCACAGGATCAGTATCCACGGTCTGAAGATATTATAAATATTACCGTAAATGGCAAATGTGAATTTGGCAGTCCGTAACCCCTTCTCCACTTTTGTGTGACTAGATACCTCAGCATTAATGACAACCTGCAATCAGATGGAAGGAGGCTGCTGCCCAGCTGCCTGGGCCTGACTGGTATCCCAAAAGAGAAGGCAGGAGGCGGAGAGAGAAAAGGGGATGAACACATTGTGATCAAACGGACCAAAATAGAGCAGCATGTGGTTGACTAGATCGCAGCTACAGGGGCTGCAGGAACAGTCACCATTTGCACAGAAGCAGCAATCTAATCAAACCCCACTGTTCCAAATCATTCCAAAATGACTCAGACTAGATCATTTCCTGTTGCTAATGTAGCTGTACTCTATAATAAAGAGGACATTTAATCTTTAAGGAACAAACATACCATTTCAACAAGATTGCAGTCACATTGCTGGGGGAAGATGCTAATGAATTTGCAGTGATTTTAAACTACTGCAAAAATCTGAGCAAAATCAGATATGTCAGTTGTAAAATACGGCACTGTGTAGTACAGGGTAGATTTCAAACTAGGGTTTCACACTAAATAGGTCTGTATTCCATGGGACTTAACTCCTAACAAAAGTATGCTGACAACTGTAGCCAAAGCTTTCACTGCCATTAGTTTTGACTTATGGTACCTTAGAAACACGATGAACAATATCAGCTTTTCGGCGCACTGCAGTAATCCCTTCATTGAAGACAGACTGAAAAATTATACAACGGGCACGTTCAGCAAAATTGGAGATCTGTGATAATTCATATAAAAACCTGCAAAAAAGGGGGAAGGCAAATTACCTTATACTGCCAATGCAATTCAATATGTGTATGTTTGTGTTTATGTGTATGTGTGAGCCTCTGATCGTATGTACACGTCTGTGTCTCTACCTATGGGAAATATTTTCAAACATTCCATTTATAAAATAATTTTAAATAAAATAAAAGAATGAATGGTTTACATTTTGGATAAATGTAAATTATTACCTTCACTAACTTCCAAAGGGAAAGATGCATAATTTTAGGATTTCAAGCATATACAACTATATAAATTAAATCTGATGAATATGACAGCAATTCAGCATAAGAGTGTGAGAGATAAACTGCCCTCTGCTGGATAGAATGATTCTACAAACATTTATCCTGCAGGGTCCCCCCCCTTCCCCCCCCCAGGAAAAGAGCTGGATCCTTTCCATGTTGAATGTGAATTTGTTGCATGTTAGCCTTTGACAAATCAGGCATTTTCAGACAGCAATCCTAAATGCATTTTATAGCAGATCAGTCAAATTTACTACAAATTGCAATTTTTCTCCTTCTCAGTTACTATCTTGTAAAGCAGGAATGTTAATACTGTTCTGGCAAGCATAATGCAGGGAACTTTAAAAAAACCCCAAGCACTACAATAAATTTTATATTATTACAGCGGAATCCTCTGAATGTCATACAGTCATCACTGTGTTCAGTTGAGCTCACATCCAGGTCACAATGGCATTAGAAGCAAGCTTTTTAACTCAGTGTTTAGACTCTCTTACCTATATCTAGTTTTCACTGCTTGACTATTATGTGTCCCAGTTTAAAGTCTTTTACTTCTTTAGAGATGTTTTGTTTGTTGCAGTGTTGAGATCTTACTGTTACCTCTGATCCAAGGAGTTCCCAGATACAGTGGTACCTCAACTTACAAATTTAATCAATTTCGAATGCATGCTCTTAAGTCGAACTACTCTTAAGTCAGGGTACCTATCTAAAAAATTGAAAAAATAAGCTAAAAATATATTAAAAATGGAAAAATATTTGTAAGTCGAGCAGACCATATCAAAATTTGTAAGATGGCAGTTAAAATGGCAACAGTTTTCTGCTCTTAAGTCGAAATGCTCTTAAGTCGGGATACCACTGTATAATGTTAGGAATTATAAGACATCTACAGGGACAAAGAGTATGTATGCTTTTTATCAGTTATGCATCCATTCAGCTGAACGGGAAGGCTGGCTCAAATTTCAGGGCTGCCTCCACTCTCCTTGGGAAGCCTACAGGTAGATTGCAGCATCTATACAAGAACTCATCCTGGCACGAATCTTCCCAAATGTCCTGCCTTGTAACACCTAGATGCATTTGTTACAACATTATCGGAGAACAATGTAGTGGTTTCATCACTTCAAGGGCAAAATAAATCTGCCTTATCATTCTAAATTGATAACTATGGTGGAGTATTCCAGGAGAGAGATCTCAAGGCCCAAGTAGATGTTATATGTTGAATATCACATGGCTAACTTCTCTGCTCTTCTTATGTCTTTTGGTGTTCCTTTCATTTCTGCTGAATGTGTTGAGGTGAAGACAAGATAAACTGGGAGGGAGTGTATTTTGTACCAAAGACTAATACTGATGTGTTTCTTTAAAGTAACTAAAAGGAACTAGTTTAGTTACATTTTTAAAAAGGGAGAGGAAAATGTTCCTTTAAATAAATCCTTAAATGTAATAACAATTAATTCAAAAAAACCCAACCAACATGGGTGTCTTAACTCCAATTAATTATTTTTTAAAAGCAAATTTTAAACTGCTTGAGGTGGTGTGTGACCCTTGTGTACATTATCAGGGTCCAGCAGTTATAAAACCTGCATTTTATGGGGGATAAGAGGTAAAACACTGCATGATTTCTGGATTATTATTTTTTACTCCTGTGGATCGTATCATTATCTGCAGCTATAGCTATCCTCCTATAAAAGTCTTTACAATTCAACAAATCGGTATCAGAAAAGTAATGCAGACATTTGGCATACTCCTGTACCTAGGAATGTGCTGATTCATAAAGACTTTCATTTCAGGATACTTTTAAAGGAATACAAATGACATGTGTGACTTACTAGCTATACTATACTATTACTTGTATTTAAACCTTATTCATCAGGATAAAGAAATGGCACTAAATGAATGATAGCATACTTTGGCTTTGTGAGAATTCCAATGTACTGAGAGTTAGCTGTAGTGAAAAGATGGTGGTTTTTGTCAGAATTTAGGGTATCTGTCATGTTTTCTTTGATCTCACTGAGAATTCCAATGTATTATTCCTGCATCTAAACATCATTTTTGTTTCTTTACTTCCGGCTTCACTAAAAATGGCCTTGGATTTTATTGTTTTGTTCCAATAAATTACATGGATTCTGAAAATGGCAAAAGACAAGTAGATTTCTTGAGGTAGTTTTGTTCCATCTGTATTTTGTCTGTAAGAAATCTCCATCACCTGCATGTGTCTGCAACTCTAGAGATACTGTTTACAGCTCTTCAGCTGTAGAACAGCTACATGATAGACCTATCTCTGTACAGGTTCTCTAATAAACTGTGACTCTGGGGGACTCCATCTTGGTGCATAACAGCTAAGCCATGGGTAGCTAAAGCCTAACCATGCACACATTTAGAGCTCCTATTTAAAACCTGTATTTCTTATATTCTTATATTGATTCCTTGAAACTGGGAAATCAGATCATATCTGAGGTCAGGAAAAGCAGAGAATTTCAAATTATTTAAAGATAGGCTTAAGAAAGAAAGGAAATTATCCTGCAAGAAATGGTTCAAATGCAAATGGGAAATGGAAACTGAATTCCTGGAATCTTTGTATTTTTACATTTCTAACAAAAAGGCTGGACAGACATTCATAAGAAAAGAAAGGAAAAGGCCACCCACTGTTAGTGAAATTATGGTCAAAAGACAGTACAGGGGAGTCCCTTCAAACTATTTTATTTTTGCTACAATGCTATGTAATCAGTTCTGTTTTCTGAGGAACATTTTGAATGATGGACAAGATAATGCCTCCCCCGCCACGGCCAGTCTTACTGCTCTGGTTTGTCTAGAAGTTTTACTTCCTCTTCTTTTGAAATGTCGTAGTGCCGCTTTATTTTTTCCAGCTCCTCCTTCTGAGCTCTCTGCAAATTCAGTGACAAAAAGGGGTGGGGAGAGAGGTAATAAGCATTCATTTCTTAACCACATCTCTCTTTCTCTCTCTCTCTCTCTCTCTCTCTCTCACACACACACACACACACACACACAGAGAGAGAGAGAGAGAACTGTTTTCTCAGCTATGGAAGTGCTGATCATTTGCAAAACCAGGGGGTGTCTGTGTTGGGTTTAGTGACTGAACAACACCAAATACCGTTAGCACAACTGGAATAGAGGTCAGCATGTGTTTCGTATCCACACACTGAAACCAAAGGAACCATGCAGGGAGTTCCCATTTTCACATGCCTTTCAGGTTCCAAAAAAAGAAAACCTGCTTCCATGCACAGATTTTGTGTACTATACTGATACACAACTCATTTCTATGCTACACATAGTACAGGAAATGTATAAAGCCCTACATATAGAGTTGTCAGGCGTGACAACAGAGTTACAATATTTTTCTTTCACACCTATCTTTAATTCAATCTATCACATTTTAAATACAAATCATCTCCCTGGTGTATTTTAAAAATAAGCGGACTGATAAGCTTGCTGCAAGCAAAGCTATGCCTAGGCAGTGCACACAATCCCTACTGAATTTAAAATTCATAGATGTATCAATGCAAGACTTGAACATATTTTCTCTTTTTCACTTCCAAATGAAGAATCAAGATTTGATCGTACTAATTTTTGGAAGTTATTTTCCTTTTTTTGTAACACAATTTGGTCCAACACAAAGAGCCGCACACAACAATGTATAGCCATGCACAACAGCCTTCCTTCCTTGCATGACTGTGTCAAGAAGTCAGCCTGAAAAGTTCCTCCCTTCTCCTACAGGCTGAGCTTCATGCCTCTGATGTTGCATTGGATGTAACGTTAGGTATGTAGCCACTCATGCAAGTGACTGTGCAAAGAAGAGCAGGCAGGAGAAACTGCTGCACAATGGCCCACACGTGCATTTCCCCCCTCTCCAATTGGAATTCTGGTCTCTGATCATTCAGTTTGGATTAATGACAGATTAATGCAGCTCTTCCTTTGACAATTCACCTATTCACCTTTTCATAGCTGTGGATCATTCTGAGACTTATTTTATGAAATGCAGCAATATCTTGGTTTAGGAGTGCCTTGGTTTACCAGTGATTTGCATGACCAGAAACCATTTCTGATCAATTTTGTCTTGATCAACAAGCAATGTTTTACAATAGGAGCACTGGAGCAGGTCACATGATCACAACTGAACCAATTCTAGCTCTCTCCATCCCTCCCTGTGTGATTGTGGGGGATTGTCTGGAGAGTTCCATTTCAGGCAAGCCTCAAAATCAGGGGGAGGAGAGAGCTAGGTCAGTTTCCCTTGCACCAGCCAGGGATGTTTTCAAAAAGGAGAGTGTAGGTTAGGGTTTTATTTTTCTTTATATTTTTATTTAATTTGTTTTCAACATTCTATCTTTCCCCCAAACCATATCTAGTCATGGGGCAGCTCGACAAGTGTGTATATCGCTACAAATTGCACTTTGTTATTGTCACATTAAAATACAGAGTAAAATCCAGTTGTTAGTCCCAAGCAGAACAGGTTCTGAAGCCAGGCACCTAAAGCATGGTTTGGATGAGCCAACTTCTTTTGTGAGCTTTGGCATTTTGTGTCTACAGTATGAGGCCTATGGGACCCCAGAACTAATAATCTAAGTTTCCATTATTTCTTACAGGGAAATTAGCTTTGATATAAGAGTGTTTTGGTTTCCAAGCATCTTTCCAGAATGAATTATGCTCATAAACCAAGGTATTGCTGTACGTGATAAAGCTCAGGCAGTGCCACAAAAGTGACAAGTCTCTTGAGAAGCCGAAGATGTAGAAATAAGGAATCTTTTCCTAGAAATGACAGCTAAATGTTGACCTAAGTGCAGCCAGAGACCATGCCCAGTTACAGCTAGAAGGAAGGCTTTGTAGTACAGTGATTCCCCAACCTTTCGCGGTTCATATAATGTGGTCCCGCTATATCACGGGACCACAGTATATGAACCCCCCCCCGGGTAAGGGCCAAAGGCCTGTTTCAAGCCTCCTGTACTTACCCCAGGACTCAGACAACTGCTGTCAGTGCCCTCAAGTTTTCTGTTATCTTGCTACTTATTCCAATCAAGAGGGAGAGACGGGTGGCAAAGGGGGGGAAAGGTGTTGTACAGTACAGTGAACCCCCGCCTATTCTGGGGGTTAGGGACCCGTGATAATTGAAAATCCGTAATATGCAGATGCAGGACAGGCTGGGCCTTGGGGGCCCAACTGGGACTCTTGTCCTTACCCCCAGCCTGGTGCTGCCCTGAACAGGCCTCCCAGGGCCTTCTGGAGGCCCCAAAAGGGCTTCCCTGTGAACCAGAAGTGACTTCCACTAAACCAGAAGTGACTTCTGGATAGCCAATAATCATTTCTGAGGCCTCCGAGGGCCTTTCTAGGCCTGTTGGAGGCCTCAGAAATGATTTTTGGTGACCCAGAAGTCACCTCTGGTTCGCAGGGAGTTCTTTTGGGGCCTCCAGAAGTCCCGGGAAGTCCCTTGTAGGCCTGTTCGGAGCAGCGCCAGGCTGGGAGTAAGTACAAGAGCCCCCAGCTAGGCCCCCAAGGCCCAACCCAACCTGCAACTGCATATCATGGATTTTCAATTATCGCAGGTCAGGTCGGGTCCCTAACCCCCACGACAGGTGGGGAACACTGTACTGTACAACACCATTCTCCCCTTGTCCACCCTTCTCTCCCTCTCAGTTAGAATATGTAGCAAGATAACAGAAAACCTGAGGGCACTTACAGCAGTTGTCTGAGTAAAACAAGGACTACATTTCAGAGAAGAAATCTGAATTGCTTACTAAAAAACAAACAAACATAGATTTCTATTGTACGATGACATGATTTGGATAAAAATATGGATAGACCATGTTATTATATATTAATCTGTAGGTGAAGTAGGAGCAAGCCAGTGAGCCTTTGATACTTACATTCTCATAAAGTGCTTCCAGTGTTTCTAAGTCAACTATTGAATCATCCACATTTAGTATAGCTGTAGAAGAAATAAAATAATATCTTGTGTTAAGAGAGTTTGCTAACTAACCTGTTGTCACAAATGGGGAGAAAACCTGTGTGATGTATTATTTCACTTGGATGTTTATTCTGTTTAATGCCACCAGGAAGGAAATACTGCCAGAAGTGGCTTCTCTCCTTCACAGCAAAATTTTTCTATAATTCACTTGCTATAGACGCATGGATAATTATATCATTCATTGTTTGACAACTAGTAGGGGTGCTTCAAAGAGATGAAACATAACATACTTTGGCATTTTCACCAGTTTATCATATCATAAACTTTTGTAGGCAAGAGTCTTTACAGCCTAGCGGTATTTATTAGATGCTATGTTTAGGAACAGAGGAGCATGTGAGTGGATTACAACTAGCCCGTTGTTCTGTAGCAGCTAGAAGAAGTCTCTGCCTCAGGATTCTATGAACAGAATGGTGAGTACAAAGGTTTATTTCCTCTTGTACACACTTTAAGTATCCAGAGCAGACAAGGGGCACGGAGAGATCAAGTTTGGAGTTTAGAAGCACCATTAAAAATGTTTACACTCCCCATTCTGTTGATGGAAATATCCATGGGTCCAAAGACCCTCCTGTACATGGACAGACTCTACTTATGAATACTTATAATGACAATACCAGCTTCAATACTGAATAGAAAGATGCTATCGTATATGTCTGTAATAAACTTATAAACCCAAACAGATATTGTATCATGCAAGTGCCTATAACCAATAACACATCAAAATGTGAACATTTCAAAATGCTAGAGTACTTAGTGAAATTTGCCATCATGCTAACATGAGGGCAAAGTGTTATTCGAAACCACATTGGTTTTACTTAAGAAGTCTATCAGTCAACAAAGCAAGAGAAGCAATGGCAGGCAAAGAACAAACAAGATTAAATTGCAGAAAAGGCTAGAAGGAACTGCAAAAAGAATGCATCTCTGACATTGATTAACATGGCCACAAGAATATTATGGTGGATCTTGTAAAAGGCCTTTATGAAATCAAGAACTGGGAAAGCCCATATTTGTACTCCATATATCTGAAACTTCATTCATTAGCTGCTCACAGATTTTGTGTCGAAAGGCAAATTAGTTTCTGAGGGTAATCAGTTTCTACTATGAATTGGATTTAGAACATGAATAATTTAATTATATGGTTCATAGCTGAATTTAGATAATGCAGTTGTAGTATTTTAGTGGAAACCTTTTAAGATAAAAATCTGAGGATTATTTCAAAACTGACACTTGCCATAAATAAATAGAGAGATTTTATATGCAATATTGTAGAAATTCCTGGAGGCCTTTTGTTTATTTAAAAATTAAAATAACATTTTACCAAAAATACTCACAGAAGTCTGTGAGGCATACTGTGGGAGTTTGCTGTGAAAGTTTCAAGCAAACAGATCTTAGTTACAGAAAGAAAAAGACAGAGACAAGATGCTTTTCCAACAGGCAGCTGGGGAGAGCTCTGCGCAGATGAAATGACAAAGAACTGCTGAGCTCCTCCCAGAGGCTTGTTTACTGCATCTACTGTCCATAAGCAGAGATTGGAACATTTTATGAAAACATTGCTTCTAACAGGGGGAAAGTGCCCTTTAGCCTTTTAGTCCTGCCTCAAAGCAAACATGAAGAGGAAATAGAAGACTACTTCCCCTCAGGGAAGCAGCATGGCAAAGTCAGGATGGTGTGCCTTCACTGGAACCCCTCCAGGAAACATACCCCTCGAAGAAAGGTTCCCACACATACAATTTTAGTTCACCTCTGCAAAAGTGTTTACTTAAATTGCAACAGTAAGAGGAAAGTAAATAACACCAGCTCCCAGTTATGATCTATTGAATAGTGGGAATGAAGGGATAGAGACAACCCAGAAGAATGATGAACAGCTCTTTATTTGGGTGAAAACACACACAGTCAAACAGCCTAGCTGGGTTACTTATATAGCAAACAACCAATCAGGAGGCAGTATTATCTCACTGAATATAAACAAGGTGGATCTGAGTGAAAACTTCAACATATTTACTGTTAATACACAACAGGATCCCACAAATGCATGTATGCCCACTGGGTGTAGGATACCCGTATACAATAATTTAATTTTTGCTAGGTGGACTTCCTCATCGATAAATTGAGATATGACCACTCAGAATTTAAGATTTTAAAAGTTCTTGCTACATACACTCTATACTCTTCCTCTGCCCCGGTATTTGAAAGAAGCAAGTCACACATCTTTAAATAATTATTTACAAGTAATAAGGTTTCTCTCCTTCTGCCTCTAACCCCATGATTTTACATTGTGAAATTAACTAGCAAGATAGTAAATTTTCTTGGTGGCAAGCTAATTAATTCCATTAAAAGGCCCAGTGACATTTGGAACGATTTAAATTTTTGTTTGCCGATTATCATTCCATTTCTTATTTGAAAGTAACAGTAGTTGAAAAAAAAAAGTAAGTACTTGAATGCCAAAAATAAGATTGCTACAAATGATATTTTTGGTTATGATTACTAAAACAATGCCTTTGTATACAAAACTGAAACTCCAAAGGATAATGCCTACCTGAACACACTTTCCATTCACTTTCACATAAACAGCCTGCACATTCAAATGGCTATAAAAGACCGACCAAGGTGGAGTGGATGAATAAGAGCGAAAATGTTTAAAGAAATATAATTACTGTAGGAGACCACACCAGGGAAGCCTACAACATTGTTGCTTCCCATAGCACAGAGATTCAGAAATGTATGTTCTTGGATTACAATTTCAAGAAGCCAACAACTTAAACTATGCTACCTGTGGCTTTTGGGTTGTAGTTGAAGGATATCTGGAACTCTACTTTTGAGAACCACTGATGAGTAAAAGTGTATTATATATGTAATATTGTGTTCCCTCTCAAGAACTTCCCTAACTCTAGCCAATGTGCCATGTTACTATTTTGTAGCATTCTGAAGCAGGTGAAAACATTATCTTTAGGTAATGAATTCACCTTGGTCTAATGCTGCAGAGAGGTTTACCTTTAAACAGGAGAATGTATAAAGTTCTGTGCTGCATAATACAATATTGTTGCCTTGCCTGGCTTTGTTTTTCAACTGGTGTCCACACAGGCGATGAATCTAGTGTTCCTGGTTGCATCGTTTTAATCACCCCTACCAGTACTTATGCTGGTGGGCTGTACATCCCTGCAACACTCCATACTAGAGATGGGCACGAAACGAGCAATTTTTCATTTTTGTTTTTTCATTTCGTTATGTAACAAAACGAAAAACGAATTTTGTCTTCAAAATGAAACGAAACGAAACAACAGAAATTTTGTTGTGCGTTTCGTTTTCGTTGAGGCAAATACATTGAACTGTAATGAATGCTAACAAAACAGCAATTTTTCGTTTTTGTTTTTGTTTTTTCATTTCGTTATGTAACGAAACGAAAATGATTTTTTTGCAAAAAATTCATGAAAAACGAAAACGAACTGAAACAGACCCCCTAAATGACAAACGAAACACCATTTTTTTGAGTCGTGCCCATCTCTACTCCATACGCTTTACCACATATGTTTCCTAAGCACTTTTACTATAAAAGAACAACTTGCTGGTGCAAGTTGTTGCACAGTATCTGCCTCAACCTGTTAAAAAATTATCTGCCCACTATCACATATCACTATGCCTACATCATATTTAATAGACTCTCCCATTTTGCTAAATTATTTGGGGTGACTCAGGGTGACTTGTGCTGAGAAGACAGGTGCAAATTTTACTTCTGTCCACATATTTCTATGAGCTGATCTCACCATTTACAGGAAGTCAGCATTTGGGGAACCCTGAAATTTGATTCATTTTGGTGTTGTGGATAAGATAAGAGGAACTGACAAACAGCTGTATGTGAGTAGAAATTTGTCAAATAAAAATCACAATTCTAGCAAAAAAGCATCTCCAACAAATTATATAAGTTTATACCCGTATCCACTAAAGTGAAATTATAGTGACAAGTCCTACTATATTTAGATTCTAAACAGTTCCTGAAATCTTATGCTTACATTTAACCTTTGTGTGCCATTCTCCATACACTGTCAGTTTGGTTAGAATATCTCAGCTACACCTCACAATATGTCAAAAGGAAATAGACACATGCTGTGAGAAGCTGGTAATTTTATAGGGTTCCTCCACCTTTAAAAATCTGTTACTGGGACAAGTCTGGTTTCTAAACTCCTTTTTTGTAGGGAAATTGAGGCAAACATTTTTATGTGACCCTATGGTGTCTGCTCACAACAAGAAGAATTTATATACATAAGGATAATTAGCACAGTGTTGTGCCCATTAAGATATAAACCGTCAAAAGAGACAAAAAACAGATCAGCATCATGCATTGAAATTAAATGCCATACATAAAAATAACTGCCAACTATAAAAGAAGGTAACAGTGTGGGAATTAAGTAAATTTTTACTAATGTTACTAACAAAAGTAGTCCAACATACAGTATTTGTACAAATATTTCAGTATTTTTTCTATATATTAGAAAATGACTGGAGTCAAATGATTCTCCTAAATTAAGTAAGTGTTCAAAATAGACTTTTAAACAAATTACTAATGAATTATCTTTTTAAAAGCAGTAGTAATTGTAATTCCAACAACATTATGCTACACAATTTTCACACCTATTTCACCTGTGAAGATGGCAATGATACTGAGTATTTTGGGGAAGAGCGATTGGGCTCACAGCATTACAATTGTTTTAAAAGAAATCTATGGCACCAATCCAATCTGTCCAGAGTTCTACTGGAAAAGGATTAAAAAAAACTTACACTGGCAAGACCTTTTAACAAATCCAGCCTGTTTATCTCAGCTGAGCCAATACCCAGATTTCCTCAAAAGCTCCTGCTACTATTTGATGTCACGTAAAAAAATTCTAAGATTTATGAGACTGAAAAGCAACCTGGATATAAATGTGTGCTTGGAAGGTTAGGAACACTCCTTGCTGCATGAAGTCACGAGCAAAAAAGACTCAGGCCACTTATGCTAACCCGACCACATCAGGCTTGGTGCCTGTAGGCAGATTCACAAAAACCATATGCTGCAAATTACCCAGAACAAAGGAAATAATGTTTAAAGGAAATTGTTTCCCAACTTCTGAGTTGTATGTTAGAGCTTGTCTTATGCTGCATGGTTAACAGTGCTTGTGCACATGTGAGCAAGCACACATACAACTTTCAGAAAATATTTATTCCATAATAAAGGAGCTTAGCTTTTAACTTCTGCACTAATCTGTCTCTTATGAAAACCTTTCCTTAGCTGAAATTCTTTACAAATCATATTTATGAATGATAGTTGGTACATAGATTTCTCAAGTATCTGCCTTAAAATAAATTGCAAATTCTTCAAAGCTTTTAACTGTGCCAGAGCTTACACTTGGATGAATGTGGGACACCAGGAAAAGAATAAAGTATCTGTGGAACTTATAATAACACAGTGGTACCCTGGGTTATGGACCCCTCATGTTATGTAATTTTCACGTTACGAAAAAAAGCCCCTTGAAAATAGTGCCTTATGACCACCACCTCCCCGCGAAAAGATTTGAAAACTCCAGTTTACAATTATTTCCAAAGAATTTAATTTCCCACAATGCATTGAACCCTCACGTGGTTCCGGTTCACAAAATTTTCGGTTTATGAAGCCTCCCAGGAACAGATAAACTTCGTGAACTGGGGTACCACTGTATTTGAAAGCCACTTTACATATACTTTCTTTTAAAATTTCTAAGCAGATGATATCGCTCTAATCCAGAACTATGTAATTTAGTTGAGCAATCACTCAAATGATTATTCAAGTTGATCAGTTGAATCAGTTGAGTGGATTATTCAGCATTATTTAATAATGTAATAATAATAATGAGTTATCAAGTCAATTCTGAATCATGTTGGCCATTTTCAGGGTTTTCCAGGTATGTGTGTGTTTCATCGTTACAGTTGTGACCGACTCTTTGTGACCCCATGTCCATGGAGTTTTCTTGGCAGGAATACTGGAGTGGGTTTGCCAGTTCCTACTCCAGGCGCCTACAGCACCTGATATTCCCTGGTGGTCGCCCATCCAAGTACTAACCAGGGGTGACCCTACTTAGCTTCTGAAATCTGGCGAGATTGGATGTGCTCAGGGCATCAAAAGTAGCTTATTATTCCCTTCTTCTGGGAGTGCACTGGGAATGTGCTGCTTCCCCAAGACTGGTTCAGTTTGCAGGAGGCAAGGTGTGGAATTTATCTCCCAACGTCTAGCTCTGCAGCTAGATATCCAACCCACTGAGCTATCCAGCTACATGCTAAACTAGATACTGAGGGGCATGTTCTCTACAAATGAAGTCCTGGAATCAGATCCTCAGACTGGGTAACCAGTTAATGGATTTCAAATGGGGAGAAGTGTGAAAGAGCTAACAACGTTGGCTGAAACGATTGCTGATGAGTTCCATTGATTGAGGTCAATATAATTAAGACACCTCAGCCAAACTAAATGGTCTAAAAGCCATCTCACTAGATGAGAGGAAAAGACTGGAGGAAAAGTCCATAACAGGTTACAAGCCATATGGGGATACATGTTAACTCCAGGTTTAAAAGGAGGGTATCTCAAAATGCCAGACACAGGGTGGTGGTGTCAGGAGACAGATACCTAGTTGTGTCATGTGCTCCCAGACGCATCTGGTGTGGCCACTGTGAGATATAGGAAGATGGACTAGATGGGCCTTTGGCCTCATCCAGCAGGGCTCTTCTTATGTTCTCATGTTCTTATCCACTGACTTACATTAAATTCTGATTTATTGATAACTAGAGATGTAAAATTTTCTGAAATTTTGATGCTCAGGAAAAAGAACCACCCCCCCATTTTTTTCAGGAAAAAAACCACGGAAATTGTTGGAAAAAAATTAAAAAATGCTACATTAGCACTCTCCACCCCCTTTTACAGCTTAAAAGTCATTCTGTAACTTTAGGAACATAAAATATGACTATGGAAAATTTGACTTGGCATAAAATTATCACAACTAGTATATTAAAATATAGTGCATCCAAACAATTATTACAAAGAGAATTTACTTTTTAAATAATATTAATTTGTAATTTTAGGTAACAAATGGAATAACAATCTCCTGAACTGTTTACTTGTTTAAGAGGAACAAAAAACATCTACAAAACAATGTTTAAAAATCCAGAATGAATAATTCATATTTCCTTTTCAGAGTATTAAATAAAAATAAAATAAAAACTTCATTCTCAGAAAAAGAATTGATGAGGGGGTAAATGTATAGAAGGAAGTGGGACTAAGTTTCAATGAATAGGCATGAAATTTAATTAGAATAATTTTTGTTGCTCTGTATTTTCTTCCAGTACTTTGAAGCCTAGTGAAGACACACACCACATGCAAAACAAAAGTGAACTCTTTTTCTTTTTCTTATAACAATAGCAGCACCTCCTAAAGGAAGAAATGCATTTTGTTCTTGCATTGGAGAGTTCATTTTGTAACCTAGGACTTGCTTGTCCTCAATGCACAGGAATTAGAATAATCTGATACTATGCTTTTTTAAAGAAATGATTTGGAAAATATTACAACACCCTGTCTTAAAATATTTTATTCATAATGTTCAAATAAAATATTCCATAATCATTTTTTCTTTTTCTTTTTTCAGTTTTTCAGGAAAAAAACCCCAAAAGGCTTCAGTGAAAAACTGGAAAAAACAGCCCCCACCCCAAATTTTTCCACTTGTTCCCTGGACCTTCACATCTCTAGTAACTATTTATTAAAGCACTGGAATCTTTTTTCTTCCTTTTCTTTCTGTATTTGAAAGGGAAATTATGATCAGATGTGCAAGTAGACATGAAGCTCGAAGCTCATTAATTAGGTATTCATTCTTCATGACTCAACTTGCATGTAAGAGGAAAACGAACAATGCTGTGGTCAATAGAACTAATCTAACAGGTGAATTTTAGCACACATTTTATGAACTAATATGAAACAATACAGTTTTGTGTGTTTCCCTCTTACAGAACTTCTTCAATAACTGGAACTATGGTAGTTTAAAACCTTACAATCATTGGTTTTATTGACTGCAGCTAGTAGTGACAGGAAAGAGATAAGGATCTGCCAACCAGGGTACAACATGTTAGTAAGCATGATATATTGCAGGGCTGTTCAACTTTGAACAGGCCAAGGTCTACTTTTTCTGGCCCAAAGTGCTTGAGGGCTACTACAATAAAACCTCTACTTACGAATTTTATCCGTTCTGAACACATGCTCATAAGTAAAAACTTTTGTAAGTAAAGCAGTGGTTTCCCATAGGAATGCATTGAAAACCAATTAATCTGTTCTGGAGGGAACCAATTTCAATGTGCCATGGCCCTTGAACTGCCCCGCTTGGCTGGGCAGACCCAGAACTTTGCTGGCACAGTGGTGATCCTTGGGATGGGGGAGGGAGGGGTGGAGAACTTATCCCCTCCCTTATTTTATTGATGACTGGTGGGCTACTTTTGAACCCTTCACGGGCTACCTGTTGGGCAGGCCTGATATATTGTCACCAGACACAATCCCTATTTTAATTAGGCACTGAAACATTTTCAAGAGATAAAAAAAGACCATAAGGTTATAGAAATAATCTATTTATTTACTTAGTATTTTTGCTTTTTTTGCCAGAAAAGATCCACCTTTTTCTGACAGCAAATGTCACCCTCTCCTACGAATTTGTTGGTTAGTAATCGTATGCAAATTGTAACATCTGTGCACCAGATGTAGAGAACTACATATACTACTGCTATACTATAGGAAATCTGTGAAGTACTGTATATCATTTACTGGGCTTAGAGTAGACCAGTGGTGGTGAACCTTCAGCACTCCAGATGTTTTGGACAACAACTCCCAGAATTTCAAGCCTGTATTGCCAATGACAAAGGACTATGGGCGTTGTGGTCTAAAACATCTGGAGTAGACTCAAGGTGGAATTCTTTCATGGAAAAACACTGCATTGCTTTTAAGAAGCTACATGGTTTCTTCTTATTGTTTTGTTTTTCATCATCCCCTTAATCTTGTGTGGACATCTGTAAATATGATAGATTCAAAAAGCTGTGGTGCATTAATATAATGACAGGGGTTAGTTTCAAATGGTTTATTCAGGCACAGTTTTTTATTGACAACTGTCAGTACAGATCCTCATTGGCATTTTGTAAACAGCCCTACATAATTTTTCTTGAATGCAAAATGTCTTAGGTTAAGTTTCTGGTAACATCTTCAAGAAGGGCTGCAAACACAAAAGCCACAATCCTATTCCTTTATGTGATTGTATTAAGACAGTCATATAAGCAATACCTCTGTTTTTGAAGGCTCCTTTGAGTGCCTGATCTTGCTGAAATAGGCATATGACCAATTGGGTAAAACAGGGCCCTCAAGAAGGGAAAACCTGGGGTGCAGATGCCTCTCATTGCACAGATTTTTTTCCAACTGGATTCTGGCCTGAAGTGCTAATGCCAGTCAGCCAGTTGTATTAGTTTCAGTTGATATAAAATGGAAACATATATTACTTCCTACTCAAACACAATTTCAGTAATCCCCCATTTATTGTGGGGGTTATGGACCTGACCCAAACCGTGATAAAGGGAAATCTGTGTTATGTGGATGCTGGATCGGGTCAGGACTGGGGGGCCTGTTTGGGGCCTCCTGCACTTACCCCAGGCCTGGCGCTGCCCCAAGCGGGTCTCCAATGGGCTTCCTGGTCCTGTCAGAGGCCCCAGAAAGTGGTTTCAGGTGAACCGGAAGTAATAACCCTGACCCTAACTCTAACCTGGGAAGCCCGTTGGAAGTTCGCTTGGGGTAAGTGCAAGACGCCCAAAACAGGCCCATGTAGCTTGCCCCAGGAGCCCTTGCCTTCATATACTGTGGTGCCGCAATATACCAGGACCTCAGTATATGAACCACAATATAGCGGGGGACAACTGTATCTTCTCTTTTAGTGAGATAATAGAAGTCATATGCATCAAATACTATGATCATTAATACAGTACCTTGTTCTTGTAAGACAAGCTATCTGGCTTTATCCAGGTGTTAATCTGTGTTGTTAAACTAAGCATGCAACTAGGGGGAAGCCTGCCCCCTGCCTTCACTATTGCCTCTTCAGACTATCACTATCCACATAAGAAGAGCAAATCCTCACATGAAGAAGCTCTCTTCTTCTCAACTGCTCTCTCCACATCAGATGAGCAATGACAGTAGAAGATGGGGACAGCTTGTGACCCAACTCATGTGTTTGCCTAATTTTGAATATCTGACCAGAACTCTCTGTTCTTCTCTTTACCTGTCTGTCTACTTAACTATATGGTTTGTACTTTGTCTAGATGTCAACAGCAGGACCCATCTTTATTTGCAAAAGTTCATGATTACAGTGTGCTCTGAATGGACTATGTTAAAAAGCTCCAGCAGTGATCATTGTTCAACAATGGAACAATATAAATGTCAGCACAATGAAATGTTGTTGGGAGAATGGTGGTGTGATGTTTTATTAGACATGTGCATCAGAGCGCCACTTTCAGTACCACAAAACCTGTTCTAGAGTAGGATTAGCTAGTGTCTCTCAAATGAACTGCAACTGCAAGGCAAGGCAAGGGGGAGGTAGCAAAAAAAGCTACTTTCTTTCATAGCATCATAGAGCAATTGAGTTGGAAAGAGCCTACAAGACTACTAAATCTGACCTCCTGATCAATGCAGGAATCCAAATCAAACCAGATCTAATAGTTGGCTATCTGATTTTTGTCTTGAATGCCTCCAGCATTGGAGCTCCAAGTTTCCATTTTGTCCCCTGATCACTCTGGAAACAAGATGCTGGAACAGGGAGATCTTTTGTCTGATCCACCAGGTAACCTCTTTTATTAAGAAGAAGAAAAATATGGAATGACTCTTAACACCAAAACTTCAAAAATGTAGACAAGATAACATATGGTTGCTGCACTTGATAAAGGGTACTGTGGAGTTAGAATAGGTGCAGAAGATGACAACCAAAATGTTAAGGAAACTAGAACAAATCTTACAGATTATAACATTTGGGGCTATTTAGTTTGTGAGTAGAAGCAAGGAGATAAATGGTAGATGTATATAAAAGTATGACGGTCTGGAGGAAGTAGGAAGGGGAAAGTTTTTATTTTTATTCCAGAACACTAGAATTGGTGGTCATCTACTGAAGCTGAATATTGAAATGTTCAGGACAGACAAAATAGAAGTACGTCTTCACATAGCATATTTTTAATATGTAGAATTCACTGCCACAAGATATAGTGATGGATACAAAGTGGGACAGCTTTTAAAAAGTATTAAATAAATCCCTGTGGCTGTCAATGGAAGTTCTCAGGACAGCTATATATCACCTCAAGTATCATATGCAGTGTGACTTCATATATTAACTGCAGATGTGAAAGGAAGGATGCTCTTTTGGGGGAGGGGATTTCTGAGGGAAGCCTGTTGTGCTAAAGTCTGTGCACAAGAACCCAATAAAAATAGAAGAAATATTCACCTTGTTGTATGTCTTTCATCTCCAGGTGTAAACTGGATATCAAAATCCCTACGGCTTGTGATCTTTTTCCATCCAACAGTTTGATAATCTGAAAATAAAAATAATTGTTCAGTTATAAATGTTCTTATAGGTGTGAAAAGTGAAGCAAAACCAAAATTAGAATTTCAGCCACTTTGAACTCATATGAAGAAGGCTGCAATGTAAATCCAAGAAACAATAAGTGTGAATTAATTAAATTTTCACAACTTCTTTTTTCCAAAACCTTTCACTTAAACAACAACCCTATATAGACAAGTGTGCAGAGAAAATTCACAAAAATCATTATTCTCATGTTATTAGGCTTTATACGATGTTGTGAAACACAGACGATATTCTGTCCTATTCATGTAATGCCCCACAACTGTTCTTGCAGAAAAACATGAAGTAATTTCCATGCAGAATAGCAGACATTGTGTGAAACTGACTTACCTACAAACAGAATTATTGGCAGTTTATACTAGTGGTTCCCAACCGTGCGGCTCCAGAAATTATTGGTCTACAACTCCCAGTCCAGCACAGCTAGTAGTGAAGGCTTCTAGGAGTTGTACTGCAAAAACATCTGAGGAATCAAGGTGGGGAACCACTGGCAGAGACCACCTTGGAAACAGGTGAATGAAGTCCTTATATAGTTTAACATGTTTCTGTAATGTACACATCATTTGGTATGAGAATGCAGCAAATGGGCATTAAATAGAATAATTTTCAAGATAACTTTATGGCACACTTGCTCTCAGAATTTGAAAATACTATCACATAAACATGATTCACTCAAGGTAATGTGCCTCACACAAGGTAATGGTGCCTCACAATAACTTTATTAGGGAATAGTTTTGCTTATGCTTCATTCCCCCACACACACAATAAATTCACTAGTATTTAGACCTACTTCACTTTGGCTGCAATGTTCTCAATTCTAATTTTTTATTTTAAGAACAAAAGTTAATTGAGGATAATGAGGGTAATTTATGTGCTTAATCTCTTAGAAGAAAAGTTATCAGGAATCAAATCCTAGTTAAATGGTGAGTTTCTTGTAGACATTTCTGAGGTTATACATGTTATTTGATGAACTTGCCAGCATTAACATCTAATAGGGGTAATTATAGGCTTAAGTAGAGTGCAATTTGTATAGCATTCACTGACCTGCAGACTGACCCATTTCAGAGCAAAATTCATAGGCTGTCATAATCCCCATTAGACATGCCTAGTTTGAGGTAAAATCTTTCCAGACGAGACCTCATACAGCCAATATGACATCTGAAACTACTACACCAAAGTGCCTCTGCAAATTGTAGGTATCCAAGATATAATCAGAGTTAGCTCAAACAACTTTTCTTTCTTTAGTATCTTATTTTAAGCTGCAAATGCCTTTAATATTACATAATATAAAAGTAATAGCTATTTAATTCAGCACAAAACAAGTGTTATAGTTATAATCACTTATGGAAGGAAATAAATAGGGTCATAATTATGAAATACCAAACTAGGTAGCTCAGGGTAACTAAAATATTTATACCAAAAAGATGAAACTTCTTGTTAAACTTGTAGTCTTCACATTGGATATCAAGACATTTAACAGTGAGAGTAGAGATGACTTTGGTCATATGGGTTGTTTACACCAACAAAGAATCATAGGGATACAAATATATTAATTACCTTAAAATCTTTGAGGTGTTTCCCTTTCAAGTACCAACTCTTGGCTTGATATGTAGCTATTGATAACAGCTTCAATTCTAATTAAGAATTGATTAATAAACTATAAATGCAGAACCTGTGGTGCTTCAGATGTTATAGTACTCTAATTAAATGAACACTTTACCCAATACTTGATGTGGGATCACAAATGACAAATAATCAGCCCAGAAAAAGTAAATACTGTAAATAATTTATGAGAGACTTGTGATAATTGAAGATTCTTAGATAAGAATTTGTTTTCAATGGTGTGTGTGTGACAAGAGCAAGAAAATATGGGCATAATCTATTGAAAATCAAAGCCCCAAGGCACTATTTACCTCATAACTTCTTATTTCCAGAAAATAAGGCTTTGGGGAAAATGGTAATAAACATTGGTTTTGGCAGGAAATCACTGAAGGTTCCACATCTAGATCATGAGCTTGTTCTAGATCAGGGCTGTTCAACTTTGAACAGGCCAAGGTCTACTTTTTCTGGCCCAAAGTGTCTGAGGGCTACTACACTAAAACCTCTACTTACGAATGTTATCTATTCTGAGCACATGCTCAAAAGTAAAAACTTTTGTAAATAGAATAGCAGTTTCCCATAGGAATGCATTGAAAACAATCTGTTCTGGAGGGAACAGATTTCAGTGCACCATGGCCCTTGAACTGCCCCACTTAGCTGAGACAGTGGGCTGGCAGACCCAGAACTTTGCTGGGGCAGTGGTGGTAGTTGTGATGGGGGAGGGAGGGGTGGAGAACTTATCCCCTCACTTTTTAAATTGATGGCGGGTGGGCTACTTTTGAACCCTTCACGGGCTACCAGTAGCCCACGGTCTACCTGTTGGACAGGCCTGTTCTAGATCAGAGCCTTACAATATCTTTTAATTCAAAATGCAAGAGGACTGTTTTAAGAACAGTTTCTTAACTTTTAAAGGAATGTTTACTATAATATACAGCAGCTCAACAGTTGGTCTCCAATCAAGCACTCTTAAACCCCACAGATTTCAATCATGGTATAACCTAATATATAAGATGAAGGTATTAGTATATAAAATCCTAAACAATGTGGGACTTAGTTTTCTGAGAGGCCCTTATTTGATCTTTGAGGTTGTATAGAGATGCCTCCCTGATCATCATGTACTCTTGAGGTGAACCCTACAATCAATCTGATCCAGGCATTTAGCATGGTGCACGGCAACCCACTATGTGTAATGACCTTTCCTGATATCAGTTATAGTATAACCACTGTGTTACAGTAGCTAGATAATGTGAATGGCAAATCTCTCACTTTTATATATTGTTTCATATTTTATGTTCAGTTTTTGCAGTACAGTTTGGAAGTCTTCCAATATATGCAGTTTATCAATATTGATTAAGAAATAAGTAATACACTCTCTTTCACAACATTTAAACCATGCCTAACTTTGTCTTAACAGAGCCATGTGTCTTAAAGTTCATTCAGAAAGCAGCACATCAGTCTTCAAGACACACAACCGATATAGTCATGAAATCAGAGCTCTGTGACTGTTAAGCAGAATATCTTCAACATACTATCTATCATAGTCAGACTTTTATCTTGAGGCCTGAAGGCTTGAGCAGCAAAAAGGTGGAACTGTCAAATATCCTGCAAGGTTGGTAGGCTATAGGGCTTGATCACACCTGGCAAAAGCGCCTCCTTTGTACCAGTTTAGCTGTTATATAGATTGTTTCATAATTTCCCATTCCTATGATGCGCGGCCAATATGCATTATTTGTCCTAGCAAGTGGTCTATTTTCCCCCTTCCTGGGAAGACTGTTTTAAATTGTATTAATGATGAATCTCTTCATTCCTTATCGGTTCAGCATGTGTGAACATTGCTGTCAATTTATTCCCTTTGCAAATGAGTTGAGTGTCTGGGTGTGCTTCATGGCCACTGCGCTTATATTCTTTACTATTATTATATTTTAAAGTTTTATTGAAAAATTGATAATAGGATCCACTTGCACCACTGCCACTGCCCACTGCCACACAACCTCCCCCCACACGCATTGCTTTAAAACAGGGCTGTTCAACTTTGAACAGGCCAAGGTCTACTTTTTCCAGCCCAAAGTGCCGGAGGGCTACTACACGAAAGCCTCTACTTATGAATTTTATCCGTTCCAAGCACATGCTCATAAGTAAAAACTTTTGTAAGTAGAGCAGCTGTTTGCCATAGGAATACATTGAAAATCAATTAATCTGTTCTGGAGGGAACAGATTTCAATGCACCTTGGCCCTTGAACTGCCCTGCTCGGCTGAGACAGTGGGCTGGCAGACCCAGAACTTTGCTGGGGCAGTGGTGGTCCTTGGGATGGGGGAAGGAAGGGTAGAGAACTTATCCCCTCACTTTTTTATTGATGGCCAGCAGGCTAGTTTTGAACCCTTCGTGGGCTACTGGTAGCCCCCGGTCTACCTGTTGGGCAGGCCTGCTTTAAAAGAAACAGCCTTCCCACCTCCCTTTTGGGTGAAACATTGATTCCTTTGAATTGTAAGGAAAATGATACATTTAAAAAAAACTGCTCTGCACAATACTTTGCAAGTCTTCAAAACCTCCTTCTTCCTCCTGACTCTGTACAAAAGGGATAAGATAAATTAAACCCAAGAACTGAGAGGGAGAAATAAGGAGTAAAGGAGGGAAGAGAAAAATCTATCTATCTATCTATCTATCTATCTATCTATCTATCTATCTATCTATCTATCTATCTATCTATCTATCTATCTATCTATCTATCTATCTATCTAGATCTAGAGAGATCTAGAGAGAGAGAGAGAGAGAGAGAGAGAGAGAGAGAGAGAGAGAGAGAGAGAGAGAGAGAGAGAGAGAGAGACCACATCACTGCTGGAAAAAAGTATTGGTACAACAGAGGCATTAAAAGAATCAGCGTAACTGGGGTTCTCTTCTTATGTTGAGAAAATATTCAGATTTGTTCAGATACATTGATACATTTGGATTCAGCTATTGGGGGGGGCATTCTCCTCCTTGCTGGCAAGCAAGTTCTCTGTGCTCTTGAAAGAATTCTTGCATTGGTGAGAATTATGTTTTGTGTATGTTTTGTGTAGAAATGCCTTTTATGCTCACAATGGCTCATTTGCTGATTAAAACGTAATTGGCTGAAGACGAGGATGGGAGCGGCTTTACTTAAAATTTGACGCACTAAATGAATGGCTTGCATCTTTCTTAAAAACCAGGCAGTTCTATGCTTGCTGCATATGGGTGGGTAGGAGGGCTAATTGTTTCTTAAAGGGAAAATGAACTAAAAGCATCTTATGCATATTACAGAATCATTTCTGAGGGGTGGGAAAGAGAGGTTTTTTTTCTTTAGGCAACAGCTTAAATAAATGAGAACAAAGAATTTAGTGAATATTCTTTCCATCTTTACCAGCTAGTGAAACATGTTTAGATCTTCTGGAAGAAAGTGTTTTGTGCTACAATGACAGTACATATAAACTGCTGACTTCCTAGCTGTTGTCAGTTGATAATAATATTATGCCAACTGGCAGAGAATGTCTAAGCAACAGATATGCAGGCCAAACGTCTGTCTCTTGTTTGGTTGCTAAATATACCACAGAAAGGGACACAGTATCACCAGACACAGTGAAAAGAATGTAAATGCTGCTACCCGTATTTTCTTTTACTGTGGAATAAACATGGAGATTAACCAGTGCCAGCTTTAGATATACTTGAAGCCAAAATACAAGTAGGAAGCAAAGAATGTAGAATTTTTTTGCTTCCTATTCTTGGTATGACCAGGGATCACTAGAATTGATCTGGTTCTGCACCAGATCTCATAAGGAGATCTGGATCTACAGTAGGATCTCTGATCAATATGCAGATTAACAAACATTTCTGATTGCCAAGTGCTTAACAATACCAGCAAAATTATGATGCTTATCTCTATCTATCTATCTATCTATCTATCTATCTATCTATCTATCTATCTATCTATCTATCTATCTATCTATCTATCTATCTATCTATCTATCCATATTACTAAGATGGAGAGAACTGGGGTAGCTGAGAGCTGGTTTCTCTATGTATAGATTGTGAACTTTGCTGAAATCTGACATACAGAATAAAACCAAAGATTCAAAATTATTTCATTCTGAGTGCACTAGGCTCCAGCTGGCAGATCACAGAACTATAGTAAAAGACAAAGATCCTCAACTTAAAAAATATTTGTGCTTCCTACAGACTTTAAGTTCCTAGTGGTAAGAACTGAGGAAACCTCCATTTGAAGCAAGTGTTAAATCTTACTTTTCTATGACCAAGTCTAAAAAACAAACTATGCCTTATATGTACCAAGTCAGAACGTTTGAAACTCAGGAAGGAACCATGCAGAAGTGTTCTTATTTGGAAATACAGTATAGATCAAACTATATGACCTTTAATTTTATAAGGACACTTACAAACCTAAGCTGAAAATGAACCATCTGTTACAACTAAAGGCAGCGTTCAAAAACCTAAATATTGTATTAGTAGCAGGTGAACAAACCAACCAACCAAACAAGCTGTTGTCAACAGAAAGAATGACCCACATAGGACAATGTAAGTGCCACAATATAAGTATAGTTACTTGGTGGCATAAGAAGCCACCAGTGCCTTTGATAATCCATAGGAAGGTTTTATACACAGCCTGATGTTTATTTTTCCAGAAAGGTAGTTAATGTTATAGCTCTAAGAACACCGCAAACCTGGTAGAAATGGCCCATTATTGTTTCTTATTAGCGATGGGCATGAACTGGTTTGTCCTAATTTGTAAAGGGGGCAGCCTAGGTGCCTCTTCCACCTCCTCTGGTTCAACCAGCTGCTCACCAGGCCCAGCGTGCTAGCTGTCCTTCACCTCCTCAGCTGATCTTCCAGTCCTGGCAACAGCTCAGGCTTCTCTGCCCCACCCTCTCAGCTGATCTTCCATTGAGACAAAAGGGCAGAGCAGAAAAGTCTGTTTCTCTTGATTGTGACTGGGAGATTAGCTGAGGAGGTTGAAAAAAGCAAGCAGGGCCCGGTGAGTGGGTCAATGGCTGAGGAGGCGAGGCTTGGGAGCAGCAGCACCTTTAATGCCACCTTTATGAACTGCCTTGAACTGGGACAAACATGTTCCTGCCCATCTCTATTTCTTACGTTACTGTATGTACCATCAAGTCAGAACTGCTTGTAGCAACCTGAGCAGGGATTTCAAGGTAAGTGAGATATTTAAGGAGTTGTTTAACTCATTCTACACCCACTTTGGGAGTTTCCATTGCCAAGCAAGGATTTGACCTTCAGGGCTCTCATGTCTCAGTCTAGCACACTAGGCAGTAAATCGCACTAGGTAATCAGCATTATAATTACCATATTTAAAAATAAAGCATCTCCCGATTTCTCAAAGTAATAAAAATATACTTTTCTTTTTCTTTTTTTAAATGTTCTGAATACTACGAGCTGGTGGCCTAAGGTAGTCATACTCTCCTCCCATTCATATCACATTTGCCAACACTCACCACAAAGCATGAGACAGCACAAAACAAGTGCAGAACTCCTGTGAAATTATCTCAATTGCTATACAAATTACCCATACAAGCAACTTAGAAAGTTATCGTTATTGCATTATTATTACTCCACAATTACAAAAGGTAGGGATCTTGATGACAGATATACTGTATTTTCTTCTTTTTAAATACTTTTTATTCAAACAAAATATTGACACTCGCCCTAAATAAGAACATGTGCTTATAATTATGTGAAGTCATTTAGAGATAATGGACAACAGAAAAGCCATTATCTTCCATGTAATTTTTTTTGTCTTTGATATGATAATCATTGCAGTCAAGAGGGGGGGGATGATGGATGGAGCCCTATTTAGATCATACAGATGACACAAATTGCTTGACATTTACCCCTTTCTTTGTAAGAAGAAAGTATAATAGTATTGGCTTCATACATACTAACTTCCATAAGAATAATTAGAATCTAGGATATATCATAATATCTAAAAACTTCTCTGAAATTTAAATTGATACGTCTGATTACCCAGGATCTCTTTAAACATTTTTCACCTCACACTTTAGGCAATGACCCCATCTGCTTCTCAATTTTCCATATACAACTGAAGTGGGAATGAAAAACATGGTTCTTGAAATCCACATTAACAGGCCACTAGCTGCCATTCACAACATACTGTATCAGTGGTAGTAAATTAATTGCAGAAAAGGGGTAGAGGGGAGATGAGTACAATCACATTCTTTGTTACATCTCTAATGAAGTGTATTACTGTACATATATTAGCCCTATTAAATTGCTTATTGCTTTTAATAATTGCCATCATAATCTATTTCTATCAGTCTCCCTCATTTTTCAGTTCTCTTTCATAACTTCTTGCAGATTCCTCTGTAAAACAGGTGCCAGCTTTCTCCTGCTTTCTTCATTGATTGATCCTTGAATTTTCCTGACAAGATGTCCATTTCCGCACTTCCAGACATTTTTTATCAATTCTTCTTGTTCTGGTATCTCTGTCTGCTTCCATTACATAGCTTACAAAATTGTAGCTGCAGTTATTACATGAATCACTACAAGTCTTATTTTCATATCTACTGTCTCTGGCATAATATTCACTAGAAAAATCATTGGCTTAAATGGTATATTACATGACAAAAAATTTGTCAGATGCTACTGTGCTATTCTCCAATATGTTCTCACTTCTTTACATGTCTACCACACATGGTAACCACTCCCCTCCTGTTTCTCACTTATCCAACATTTGTTTGATACTCTTGTGTACATTTTGGCAATTTTTGAGGGCAACACACATATAGTAATACCTTGGTTAGAATACCTTGATTTAAGAGCATGTTGCAAGACAAAGCAAACATTTCTTCTAAATTTTGCCCGGATCAACAAGCAATGGCTTGCAATACAAGCACTGGAGCAGGTCACATGATCAAAACTGAACCAGTGGTGGCTGTCTCCCTTTCCCCCTGCTGGATTGTGGGTGACTGTCTCAAATGTTCCATCTCAGGCAAGCCTCCAAGGCAGAGGGAGGAGAGAGAAAGGAAGGTCTCCCTTGCCACCACCATGAACATTTTCAAAGAAGAAAGCAGGATAGGGTTTTATTTTTATTTTTATTTTTCCTTAATTAGTTTTTAACATTCGTGCTTATTTTTCAAACAATTTCTAGTCATGGGGCAGCTAGTCAAGTGTGTACAGGGCTACATATTGCATTTTATTCTTGTCACATTAAAAACACAGAGTAAAATCTAGTTGTTATTCCCACGAAGAGCAGGCAAGGTACCTAAACCATGGTGTGGAGGTGGACTTCTAGTCAACTACTTTTGTGAGTAGCATTTTGTTACTTTTTTGGCATTTTGTGTGTAGAGTATGTGGTCTATGGGACCCCAGAATGAATCATCTGAGTTTTCATTATTTCTTATGGGGAAATTTGTTTTGATATATGAGTGTTTTGGTTTACAAGCATATTTCTGAAACAAATTATGCTTGTAAACCAAGGTACAGTATTACTGTATTAACTTTCCATGTCTCTGTCTAATGGTCAATATCAATATTATGCCCTATATTTTGTGCCCACTTTATCATACCTGATAAAGTATTCTGAGAAGTACAAAAACTTTGTTCCAGATCACATAATGGCATGGAAGATACACATTATCTAGTGCCATCCACATGCAAACACATCAAATTTCTCCCTCAACCTAATCTATCAGTCAAATGTTAACTGTGTGCTGTGTGAAGTTTCAGAATAAATGGAAATGTACTATGGCAAGCATGATTTCTGTGTAAAGCATGGGACCATTCTATGATACTCCAAAGATGCTTCACATGGAACTCCTAATTTTGCATTTTGGGAAGTTATAAACTATGGAAATCTTCTTGTTATGTACCATCAAGTAGCCTTTGACTTATGGCAACCCTATGAATGAGAGATCTCAAAAATGCCCTGTCCTTAACATCCTTGCTCAGGTTTTGTAAATTCAAGATTATGGGAGCCTTCAATCTTCAGCAACACAATTCTGCAGCCTAACCTGGACCCAGGGCTGGTGGTTAATTACTGACCAGTGGCAAACCTCCTTTATTTGGGCAAGATGCTAGAGTGTGTGGTGGCTGAGCAGCTCCAGGCTCTCCTGGATGAAACAGATTATCTAGATCCATTTCAATCAGGTTTTTGACTGGGTTTTGGAACAAAGACTGCCTTGGTCGCCCTGTATGATGACCTCTGCCAGGAGAGATACAGGGGGAGTGCAACCCTGTTAATCCTCCTGGACCTCTCAGCGGCTTTCGACACCATCAACCATGGTGTCCTTCTGGACAGATTGGCTGGGATGGGAGTTGGAGGCACTGTTTTACAGTGGTTCCACTCCTACAAAGCTGACTGGGTCCAGAAGGTGGTGCTGGGCGCCAGGTGCTCTGGTTCATGGCGGTTATGTCATGGGGTTCCCCAGGGCTCTATACTATCCCTCATGCTATTTAATATATACATGAAACTGCTTGGGGAGGTTGTTAGGAGGTTTGGGCTGAGGAGTCAACAATATGCTGATGATACTCAGCTCTATCTCTTATTCTCCCCCAATCCAGGTGTGGCGGTCTCTGTTCTGAACTCACGCTTGGACTCGATAATGGACTGGATGAGGGTCAATAAACTGAAGATCAATCCAGACAAATCAGAAGTACTGTTGGTGGGTGTTCTGGCTGACAGGTTAGAGGGCCATTCCCCTGTCATGGACGGGGTTGCACTCCCCCTAAGGGAAAGGGTCCACAGCTTGGGGGTACCTCTGGAACCGGGTCTTACCCTGGAAGCCCAGGTGGTCTTGGTGACCAGGGGTGTCTTCTTACAGCTGCAGAGAATATATCAACTCCGCCCTTACCTGGATGAGAGGAGCCTGGCAACAGTCACACATGCACTGGTAACAACCAGATTGGACTATTGTAATGCCCTTTACGTGGGGCTGCCTTTGAAGACAGTCCTGTGATTGCAACTGGTATAGAACTGGGCCGTGTGGTTAGTGAGTGGTGTCCCCATGCAGACTCATATTACACTAGTTCTAAAAAATTTACATTGGCTGCCAGTTGCTGCCCGGGCCCAATTCAAAGTGCTCATGCTTACATATAAAGCCCTTAACAGCACAGGACCTGGTTAACTAAAGGACCGCCTTCTTCTATATGAGCCTGCCCATACACTAAGCCTGCCCCCCCCAACTTTGGAATACCCTCCCTACAGATATCTGTCTGGCACCAACACTTTTGGCTTTTCAACACCAGGCAATTCTCTTCCTCTTCAGCCAGCATTTTAATTAGTGTTTTTAGCTGGGCTGATGAGCAGCAGGGTTTTATAATTTGTATTGTATATTGATTGTTTAAATTGTATTGTATTTTATAGTTTCAATAATTATGTTGTTTTATATTTTTAATACATTGTTGTATGCAGCCCAGAGATCACCTGGTAGTGGAGCGGCTAAATATTTTTGTAAATAAATAAATAAATAAATAAATAAATAAATAAATAAATAAATAAATAAATAAAATCTTGCCTTCTCATGATTTGTGCAAAGCAGAACAGCCTCAGTTTCAAAAGTTTCACCTTCAGAGAGAGTTCAGGCTTGATTTAATCAAGACCCACTTGTTCATCTTTCCGACAGCTCAAGATATCCACAAAGCACTTCCTTCTGCATCACATTCCAAACAAATCAATTAATATTGTTCTAACTAGGTGCTACTTGAGTTGTAGTAGAACAAAAAGGTGGTTCATACATTCAGTCGGTAGCAATGTTGAAATACAATGGTAGAGCAGAGATTGATGGCCAGCACTCTATGCTGTTTCATACAGATGTTAAGGACTAGTTCATACAAACGTCTATCAGCATAATGAAGAAAAGAATCTCCTTTGTCATGTTTTTTTCACTGGAGCTCCAGGTGAATAAATAAGCTTAGACACTGCATGGCACACGGATAACATGGAATGTGATAAGTATGAATCAAAGTAAACACAAAAACAAAAGCAAGAAATGGAACATTTAAATATTATAGTAATTGGTATGTGCAACTCTTGTTGGTTTAGGTCTTGGAGTCAGAAATGAAACAGGAAAATGACTCATTGAATTATATAAATCCAACAATTTGTAACTGCAAATATTTGCCTGAAGCAATCAAATTTTAGAAAGCAATAGGGAGCAGCATCTGTGGTCCTGCTCCAACATCTCATAAACAAAGCAATTTGTGCCCATCTCTAATCTTTGTTAATAGCCAATTTCTTAACCTAAGCAATAACTCCTTATTTGGATGTATAATTTATTTTATTTATTTATTTATTTATTTATATAGCTTGGACTACCCAAAGTCTCACAATCAAAACAATTAAAACATCAAAATACAATAAAATTAGAACAATAAAAACCAGTAAATACAATAAATACAGTAATTAAAAGAAAAATTGCCATCAGGACTTAGTTTAAAAACTTTTGGAATGTTTTTTGGCACTGAAATGATATCTCCAGGTGGGAGGGCATTCCAAATCTGGGGGCAGTTGCTGAAAAAGCCCTTTCCTGCAAGCCATCCCCTTCACCTCCTTAAGGGATGGTTCTTTCAGGAGGGCTCCTGACTAGATCTTAGTTGCCGGGTAGGTTCATATGGAAGGAGGCGGTCCTTCAGGTATCTAGGTCCTAAGTAAACACAAAACAAGCAAATTGGGCTCGGGCAGCAACTGGTAAATGGAACAGAATCGGCGTGATTTTCCTTGGTGGCCCTAAATATTAACCAGCTGCAATTGGCAGCCCCACGTATGTAATCAACTCTTGTTGGTTTAGGCCTTGGTAGTCAGAAATGAAACTGCAGCTGGAAAATGACTCATCCACCTGGGCTTCCAGAGTTATATAAACCCCCAACAATTTGTAACCTCATCAGGAAGGGAAATTTGCCTGTCAGAGCAATCAAACTTTCTTGTCTGGATTGAGTTTCAATTAACCCTCATCCAGTCCATTATCTGGTTGTAGCACCCACTAACAGCACTTCCGTCTTGTCTGGATTGAGTTTCAATTTATTAACCCTCATCCAGTCCATTATCTGGTCCAGACACAAGTCAGAACTAAACTGCTTGGATTGGTGGAGAACGAGAGGTAAGCTAGTCAATTTCTTAACCCTCAGCCCAAACCTCCTGAACTCTCTTTCATTTGGATGTTAAACAGCATGGGGGATAGTATAAGCTATGTTGTTTGTAGCTATTCATTGATTCCAATATTATACAAGTTTAACACTGAAATAAAAAGAGATAAACATCTTGGAAAATGCAAAGTTACCTTTTTGGCTTTTGTTTTCTTTTCATACGATTCCACTAATGGCTTTCTCTTCTCCTGAGTCGTTTCTTTGGAGAATAAGTACTCAAATTCATTGGTATCAAATATGTTGGGTTCTTCTAATGATTCCCATAAAGTTGATGCTGAACTCGGTCCCCTGTGGGAAGAAAGATAATAAATAAATAAATAAACAAACAAACAAACAAACAAACAAACAAACAAATAAATAAATAAAAGATTTACTGACTAAAATTAGGAAAATACAGAATGAAAATTTCAGGAGTTCGCTCTTAAAATGATAGGCTTATCTTGATGCATACTTAACATCCTATTAATTTTTAGTACATCTCAGAGATTCCCCTCGGTAATAAACCAAAACCTGTCAGCTGAATGAAAAAGAATTAGTATACAGTATACACTTACACTGAGGTAAGTACAGTGAACCCTTGTATAACAAACAGCTTGTATAACATAAAAATTCTGGAGATAGGGGAAATTTGCTTAACATAGGGCGTTTATACACGACCCCCTAAACTCCGGGCAAATGGCTCCCAGCTCTGGAGCTTAAAAATGTTTACCCACCAGCTCCGGAGTTAACAGGAAATTAAGTGCGACCCCACCCACTTTAGGTACCTGCTCTTTGGAGGTGAAAATTATTTGATCTGGTGTAAGGATAGTGAGTGCGGGGCTCTCTTTGCTTCTGTTTGTTGTTTTTTGTCTCCCGCCCCTTTAAGAGCTACTTTTACAGAGACAAGAGGCAGAACGAGGTGAGCGGCATGCTTTTCTTTCTCTTTTTCTCCCTCCCCTCACGCAGCCAGCCACCAGGAAGTGCAGAGGGGGGTGGGGACACAGGAAGAGCGACGAACCCCTAAGATCTCTGGTCTGAATTTAAGTGGCCAGCGGATCTTAGGGGTCGTGTAAAAAGGCCCATAATCACCTATGGCGAAAATCCATACAACATAAAAATGTGATCACTCTGTTTTCAATGCATTCCTATGGGAATTTGTATAAAGGAAAATTTGCTTAACATAATTTCATTTGGAACGAATTAATTCCTTTATACAAGGAAGCACTGTATATATAAATTGGCTTGAAAACCCAGATCAATTGACACCAAAGGATACGTAATGCCTTCTTTATAGCCCCCACAAAGTCCTCAGATTTGAAATAAAAAGAAGAGCCAAATTAATATTCCCTAGTTAGCACCTTAAACTGTCAGTCACAAAACTGCACTTTCTCCTTCCCACCTTTTCTCTACCCCACTTTTCATTTTCTTTTCGTGAAGCATCCTTTTTATGAGTGAGTTTGAAATGTGTGTGTCCCCTGAATCTCCTACTTAAACCCAATGCTCTCTCTTGAGGTATATTATGCATGCTCTGCTTCACCTCAAACAAAGTCAAAATCACTCCAAAGTAGCCCAGCTGAGTTCTGGATTTGGCTATTGTTGAAGTGGCTGCTCAACTACTAACCAGAACTCTGAAGGCATACTGAAATGGAGGGAAAATACAATAGGTAGAAGCCAAGCACAGCATCCTCAACCACATTTCCTCTTTGTCATTAGTAATACAATACTTCCCCTTGAAAACTGAGATCTATAATTTAAAAGAGCTTTGTTTTAATATTTTTCCATTCTGTTTCAGGAATAAACATATTTTGTAAGAAAGGATTATATTGCTTTTTTTGGAAACTAAAAAATAAAATTATTTCCAGCCTTTATAAGGGACAACTGGTACGTTTCTTCTAGCAGGTGTCACTCCCATGACATTTTTTTCTGTCTGTCATTTGAAATCAAGTTCTCATCTTTTTCCAAATCTAGATAAAGTACCATTTCCAATGAAATCCCATAAAGAATATTATGGGAATAAACAATATTTGTTAAGTAAATCAAATTTCATTATTTAGCTTGAAAACAAATGCAGGTGAGAAAAACACTATATATGCTGCTTTTAATACTGGCATACATTAATGGAAGAATGAAATATGAGTGTACTGATCAAGATGTTTAAAAATAAATTTAATTTGATTCTTCAAGTATTTTTTCTAGGGAGAAAATCTCTACTACCACATTTGAGCACAAATATCTGGTTCTGATATCATGATCTGATCTTGGATTCATATCCTGCTCTTATTTTTGTAAGCAATGATTAGACAGTAGCTTCCCAATTTGAATAATATGGATATTTAAGACTCAAGAAGCCATCAAAGTTCTGTAAGTGAGGTGAAACTGGAGGAAGCAAGAAATATGCATATTGGGTACACAATTCTTTCTCAGTCTAACTAATGGTAATTAACCATCATCTACAATCTGTGATTTCTAAATTGCACCAGCATTTGCATTTTAATAATGTTCAGCACTCCAGCACAAGGCACAGTGGGATAAATACTGAGCTGTGGCCAGGGGCATCTTGTAGCCTGGAATTTGAAGGGAGACTTCACCCCAAAATCTTAAGGGTTAACAGTAACCCAGTGCTGCCTAAGGCCATCGAAATTAATTACCATTTCCACAACACTGTGACATCATATGACTGGAAGAGAGAGGAGCAGCTTTAATGGCAATCCAGAAGGCAAGTCTTCAAATGATGAACACACAAACACACACATTATCCCTTGTTTGCCTTAGATTAAAACTAGGGGGATTTCTAGAGATGAATAGAAATGTATTTGTCCTTTTAAAAATAAGTCAAGTATTTGGAGCAGTCTGTAAAATCAAATGTTTATGAAAGATGGCTTCAAAATCTTCCTTCAAAAATTGACTCTGATATTTCTGATGTTTTTGCAATTTTATCTCATTTCCTTTTAATTAATATTAACAGACTAACCACTTGATATATTACTACAGTGGACCCTTGTATAACAAACAGTTTGTATAACATAAAATCTGTACAACATAAAAAATTCCAGAGATAGGGGAAATCTGCTTAACATAATCGCCTATGGGGCAAATCCGTACAACATAAAATCGGATTACTCCATTTTCAATGCATTCCTATGGGAAATTTGTATAAAGGAACATTTGCTTAACATAATTTCATTTGGAACTAATTAATTCCTTTATACAAAGTACCACTGTATAGTATAAACCAAATTAATGGCCAGCATTCTCATGTATGGTTCTGCTAGTGTGTTGTGAATTGTGATACCATCAGTGGCAGATTGCTGCTAATCAAAATGCTCCTGCTTCTATTTTAGGTTGCACAACAATAAGCAAAGTCTCACACAACCTAAAATCACAGAATCAAATAATAACTGAATTGGAAGGGATCTTTAAGGCCATTAAGTCCAACCCCCATCTCAATGCAGGAATCCAAATCAAATCTGAAAGATATATGTTCAGTTTTCTCTTGAATGTCTCCGGCATTGGAGAGTCAATGCCTCCTAAAGTAAATGTTTCCATTGTCATACTGCTTCAACAGTTAAGATGTTTTTCCTGATAATCAGCCTAAACCTGGCTCCACGTAGCTTGAGCCACTTAGTACGTGTTCTGCACTCTGCAATGATCAAGGACAGATCCTGCCTCTCCTATGCATAAGGACCCTTCAAGTATTTGAAAACTGCTATCATATCTCCCCTCAGCTTTCTTTTCCTATAGGCCAGTGTTGGGGAACCTATGGCATGGGTGCCAAAGGTGGCACTCAGAGCGCTTTCTGTGGGCACCCGACATCGCCCCTTCACAGCCACCTGTATTCAGGTTAAATTGCTGTATTGGCATTTTGTGAAAAATTAGTGGGTTTTGAATCACAGTTTGAGCACTCGGCCTCTGAAAGGTTCACCATCACTGGTCTAGACCTTGGTTTCCAGTCCAATGAACAGCTTTGTTGCCCTCTTCTGAACGTGTTCCAGTGTGTTGGCATTTTGAGACATTAGTCTCCAGAATTGGTCACAGTACTCTAAATGAGGCCTAACCTGTGCTGAATAGTGGGGGACTAGTACCTCACAGGATTTGGAGACTAAATCAAAGCAAAGATTCTTCAATTAGCACAATTGATGACATTATTCCTGAATCAGCAGTGGAGCTATGCAACAGGATTTAGGCTCACATATTGACTGACTGACTGACTGATTGAATATATTGCATAATATGCCAAACATAGCAAGAAAGCATAACTTTACCTGCCATTGTTTATTTGTATTCTGTTCCAGTAGAGTGGCTTCATAGGACAGGAAGGTTCTACTGCAGGTTTTCGAGGACCTTGCTTTGATGCTAAGAATACATTAGATCCCAGTGGTGGTGGAGGAGGTGGAGGAAGACCTGCTGCTGATGGAGGAGGTCCTGGTGGGGGAGGTGGGGGAGGCGGAGGTAGATGAGAAGATCCCAAACCAGCAGGGAGTGGCGGTGGTGGCGGTGGTGGCAATGGATGGGCAGATCCCAAATCTGATGGTAAGGTAGATGGTAGGGTAATAGGACCCAATAGTGAAGCTGGAAGAGGAGGAGGAGGAGGAGGAGGTGGTGGTGGTGGTGGTGGTGGTGGTGGTGGCGGCGGCGGCGGCGGTGGCAAACTTTGATCTGGTTGAGATATAGCATTCCCTGAGCCATGAATAGAACTGTCTATTTCCTTGTGGTCAGATGAGGCAGAAATACTATTATTCAAAAAAGGAATAGTAAGCTTCTTAGGTATTATTTGATTATTCTTAACTGTTCGATTTTCATCTTCATTTGGCTTTATGAATGTTTCTCTGTCAGTTTGTATGCACACATTTCTGAATGATTTTGGAGGATAATCATCTTCAGTGGATATGCAAACATCCTTGGCTTCTTCACTTCTGCGTAATTTATTTTCCAGTTCATTTTTAAAGTTTGTAATATCTTCCTCAAGCTTTGTGACTGATGAAGCATGCTCTCCCGAAGGTGAAAGACTTTGAGTTCAAACTCAGACTGTGAAAGAATAATGAGAAGTCGTATATGAGAAGAATAACAATTATTATGGATCTTCAATTGCTTTATTTATTGCACATAGGTCTGTGATGACTTAGTAATGGAGGAGAATCTGTCTTATAAGATTTGGTTAGAAACACACCCTGGCGATGTAACACAAATTACACATATCTATCTATCTATCTATCTATCTATCTATCTATCTATCTATCTATCTATCTATCTATCTATCTATCTATCTATCTATCTATCTATCTATCTGTATACCGCCCATCTTCCGAAAGAAACACATTTTTAAAAAGCTAATATGTTGGTACAATACATGATTGTAGAAGGGCCACTACGTAAGCATCCCCTTGCTCCAGTAGACTCCCCTTTGCATGCCTAAACTCAGCTGATTGTCAGTCATGCAATAGGGGATTGGTAAAGCAACAACTACTAATATTACAAAACCAGGGGACTGGTCAAATAACAAAACATTTACATGATTGCCTTTATGCCTCAAATAAGGTACTGGCCAAATATGTAAAAGTATAAATGCTGTGTCAGTTACAATATTATGCATTTCCAATTCTGCCTTTTTCTTTGAATGACATCTATTACCATTATTCATGTCCATTTTATGAGTGAGCAGATGGTGAAGTGAAACAGCTGCCAGTGAAAGAAGGCTGCTGCTATGACTTGTTCTTTCTTTCTTTTTGCTATGCACAATATTGGGTATTCCAGGTGTAGCAATCCTGGGGGTCACAAGAAGTCACTTATCAACCTCATCTACACAGACTGTACAGAAGGAAGGACCAATGTCAATGCTACCATTGCATTCTGTCCCACACTATTGTGGTGCACCTTCATGGCAGCAATAACAACAGTTTCTTGTTTCAATAATAATAATAATAATAATAATAATAATAATAATAATAATAATAATAATAATAATAATAATAATAATAATAATAATAAAAAAATTCAGAGCAGAAGAGTTTGTTTTGATACAAGAACTGAGAGGAGTTCAGAGTCCTTTTTCCATATGCAAACGTAAACACAAATCCTCTGGCTTTCTCCATTTCAGCATCTGGTGAAAAATGATCCCTGTATCCCAGAATGTTGACTGCCATACTCAAGAAATATGGCAGTTCTCTTGAATTTTCAGGCAAGGAGACAAACCTGAGAGTGAGTGGTGCTGGAGCAGCAGGATGTGTTTTAGGGCAGGTGGGAGGGCTGCATGCCAGACGCCTTCAAGGCCTGGGCACCTATGCATACTAACTCCCAATTGATGTGCATTCTAGCCTCTGCAATACCAGCCCCTCCAAAAGGAAGGAGTATGAGAGAAAAACAGGAAAGAGTAATAGTGCATGCATCAGTTTGGGTCTCTGATGTAGAATACTATATGTGAACACTTTGGATTTATAGGACTCTGGCAGTGTGATACAGGGCCTGTTTGTGTTGGCTTGTAAACTTCCAATAGCCACAGCAGTAGCAGAAAAGCTGTCTAAGTGACTTGTATGCTGTAGTTAAGGCTGTGCCACATGCAGACACTATTAGAAATGGCAGTAGCAGTTGCTGGGTGAATGTCAGCTTCTTGACCACTGAAAGCTGCTTTATCTTCTTGTTCTGGCTTGTCATATTACTTAATTGGCTAGGTTTTAGTGATTCTGGGCATATTTACACTCTTTCTTATACCCACCTCCACATGTGGTTGGCCTGGAAGAGTTTTGCTCCATTCCCAACCCCAGCATGCCTTGCCCTTTAAATGCCACATGCCCTCGTTTTTACGACAGCAGTGTCATCCATCACGTGATGTCGCAATGGCTCCACCCCTCCTCAGGTTTTATCCTTGAAATTGGGGTGCTGTGAGTGTGGCAGCCCCAAAGGAGTGGGTGCTTGGATGCTGTGATTGTTAATCAAATGAGACTTGGAAATCTGTAATGATTTGCTTTAAATCATCCAAAGATCAACTTGTGAATCTTCATCTTCTTTCTAACTGGTTCCATTTCACTTATTGTAGAGATAGCACATGACTACCCATAAATGTGTTGAGAGGGAGGAAGCAAGCAGAAGACAGACTGGCTGCCACTTCTCCTACTCCCCAATGTGCACTTATTTATTTTATTTTATTTTATTTTACTTTTATGCTTATTAATTGCCCAATTTTCCCGCAGGAACTCTAGGCAGTGTACAACACGTTACAAAAAACAGCAACTGCCCAAATCTACAAACCCCAAACATGCCCAGTCAAAGTACAAATAATGAAGAAAATAATAATAATAATAATACAAATAAAAATGAATAATAATATGAAAATACTAAAAATAAAAAAAATAAAATGGACATTCTAATCGAATTCTAATCCATTCCCTCATAATGGACATCCTTTGAAAATGTGGGTAAAATAGCATCCATATTCCATCAAAAGGTATCTACCAGAACATTGCTATGAAGAGGGTCACCTCTAAACCTGGTTTCTTGAAAGATTAGGAAGTTTGTACATTGGTAAGGAAACCTTCCTGTGCCCTGGGTAATTTGACCACTACTCTTCATGAATGACTATTTGTGGTCAGGAACTAGCAATTTTGTTTAGCCCAAAGACTTCTGGCACCCTCAAGACTGTTTTATTTGATATAATCTGGATGTATTAAATGCTTTTTCCTTCAACAGACTAATGAGAGGCATGGTTGCCTTCCAGAAAAAATAATACAAGCTCTGCAAATTAATTTTGCAGATTGGTGGTTTCTGGATATTTGTGATGTGTGTATTTTTAGACTTTGTGATGGTTTGTTTTTAAAACACTCAGACATACATTTTCACTGCTCATTCTGTTAAGCAGCTCTTTTAAGATAAACAAGTAATGCCTTTTATCAACAACAACAACAACAACAACCTTTATTGGCATACAACGGAGCACAGATATGTGGTGTGTCCTAATGAATATCCCTTCTAAAGTCAAAGTTTACATTCTTTTTGAATATTCCAGACTACCACAAGAACTAAAACGCGAGTTTAATACAAGGATAAAATAGTAATACCTTCATTAAAATGAATACTAATGAGCATCCTAGGCACGTGCTGTAACTATCGCTGCTAAAAACATGGCTACTTTTTCAATTATAAAATCAGATTTGGACCCCAACAGATGACGGATTTTATCCTGGTCAGACCCAACTTTTAAATTCCTTAGAACTTGTTCCAGAAATTTTTGACGTGGCTCTTTATGTAGGGGGCAGTAAAAGAACATGTGGTCAAGCGTTTCCACACTTCCCATACCACAAGAACAGCATCTCTTATCCAAAGGTAAGCCTTGAAACCTGCCGTACAGAACGGCAGATGGCATGACGTTGCATCTGGCTAAGGTGAAGGCTCTACGTATTCGTGGATTTTTAAGCAGCGCTAGATATGGGGCCTGCTGGCTAGGCGTAACCGTAATATGCCAGTGTAGTGGTGAGCATACGCTATGAGGTAGGCTCCGCAGTGTCTGTTGTTCTATGTCTAGCACCCGTCTTTTATGACCCGAAAAGCTTGCTTCTCACCAAGTGAACCAATATGTTCAACATGTAACCCCCATGTCTGCAATTTTTTATCCAAATTGATGATCCAAATGGTGGAGCCCTATCTTTTAGAAGGTGGTATAAGAGAGAATGGTTGTCAGTATTGTAATAGATCTTTAGCCAGAATTTAGTTATTTGCAGCCACGCCGTAGTTTCCAACAATGAAAAACCAGTCTCTAGGCATAAAGCAGCATAGGGAACACATCTGGGGAGTCCCAGGATTTTCCGAAAAAACTGGGATTGAACTTGTTCCACTGACACGTCAATAGCTGCCTGCCAGAGTGGAATGCCATACAATAACTGTGGGATGATCTTTGTTTTCCATACCTGTAAGGCTGCAGGTACGAATTGGTTACCTTTGGAGAAATGAAAACGTAAGGTGGACTGTGCTGTAACTCTTGCTAGGTTTACAGCTGCTCTCCGTTGTGGCACCCAGGACTGTTTGAAGTGAAAAAGGACACCTAAGTATTTGAATTGTTTAACTTGTTCTAGGTAGTGTCCGTTTATTTTCCACAACATTTTCTTCCATGATCTGGAGAAAACCAGAATCTTGGATTTATCGTAATTAAGTTGTAGATTGTTTGTGGCAAGGTATTCAACACAGCTGGTAAGCAGCCGTCTTAAACCTATGCGGGTTTGTGAAAGCAGTACTGCATCATCCGCGTAAAGTAATAAGGGCGTAGGATGTAGCCCTAATTTTGGAGGATGGCCATCGACCTTCTCTAAGTGGGAGGCTAAGTCATTTATAAAAAGATTGAAAAGGGTAGGTGCAAGAATGCAGCCCTGCTTCACTCCTTTGTTGGTAGGAAATATTTGAGTTAATTTCCCATCCCATGAAGATCTCACTTGTGCAGTTGTAGCAGAGTGTAGGGATATGATAAGGGACAAGAGTCTTTTATCTATGCCCATTTTTATTAGTTTAGACCATAGGATGTTCCTATCCACTGAATCAAAGGCTCCTTTTAGGTCAAGGAAAGCTACGAAAAGTTTAGAGTTCGTCCGCCTTATGGAGCGATTTATCAAGTGGTCCAAGATTAGAGAGTTGTGTAGTGGGCCCCTCCCCTTCCTGAAACCCGTTTGCTCTATGCCAAGGATAGATTCTGTGTTTATCCACTGAGTAAGTTTGTTCAGCAAGTGTCTGGCATAGAGTTTCCCAATTACAGAAAGTAAACTAATTGGTCTAAAGTTTTTGGGGTGATGCGGGTCACCTTTTTATATATTGGTACTATAATTGCATGGAGCCACTCCCTGGGGATAATTCCCGTTTGGTCTATGGTTGTAAATAAGGGGGCCAGTAGCTTCCCCCACCAAGCAGGTTCGTGTATTAGTAAATCTGGAGGGATAGCATCAGGTCCTGCGGACTTATGAGGTTTTAGGTGTCCGATGAGCTCCATGATTTCCTCAGGTGTTACGGGGGCCATGTCAGTAATCTCGTCAGGTTCAAATCGAATGATTCTCTGGGAGATATTTCTTTATCGAAAAGGTGTCAGAAAAATAGGTTACCCATTTTTGGGGGAATTATTGCAGGATCATGAGATTCATGTTTGAAGGTACCTGCAACGATGTCCCAGAATACTTTGTTATTATTGTCATTTATTGCCTTCTGTAGCCTATCCCATTGAACAAGTGCAAAGGAATGTCTTTTTTCATTTATCAGGTGTCTCAGTTCCTTTTTAAAAAGAAAATAATTGTTCAGAGCACTAGGGAACCTGAGCCTCTGTACACCCTATAAAGTTCACGGATATAGATTTTCAACCTGACACAATCCTGGTCAAACCATTCTTTCTCATTTGCAATAGGCGGATACCTGTGCGAGGTTGGTTTGTGCTTTAATTCAGTTTTTAGAAATTCTAGTAGCTTTTCATATGAGTGGATTCTAGTTTTGAGATCCACTTCTGTGGTGACTAGCGACGTTAGAGCCTGACATACATGGCTGGATACAAGAGCCAAAAATTTCTGGTGTGTTTGGCTGTTCCACACTAATTTTGCTGGGGGTATTAAGTCATGGTTTTGCTTAGCCCTTATGTTTCCCTTAGGTATACCCAAGTTGATTTTTGCGGTTATAGGAAGATGGTCGCTTGATAGAACATCACCCACTATAAATTCTTTTACCTGTGATTTCATTGTTATTGGGATCAAAATATAATCTATGACACTTGATCCGTGTTTTGTTATATGGGTGAATTCACCGGATTCTGGAAATTCTACCAACCCATTTAACCAACAGAGATTAAATCTCGTGCAAAATTTGGCGAAGTTCTATCCCCGCAGCATTATGATGTAAATCTTTGGATTGTCTGCTTAAAGTACACCAAGGAGGGGTGGGGGTCATCCTCCTCCACACCTAAAGCCTTTATAAAGATCCTCCCGTCACTCCCTACCCTTGCATTGAAATCGCCTGCCACTATATATTCGATTGATGGAAACCTCCTTTCCAAGGACTTGATTGAATTTGTAAGGCTTGCCCAAGAGTCTCTACATTGAGTGCCATTTATCCCTGGAGGGATGTAAACGTTAATTAGGATCCAAGACTTTGTCTGAAATTTAAGCTTGAGGCTAAGATGTATCCCTCTCCATTGGGCATGGTGATGGGTTCGGAAGCTAGGTTTGTATTAATTAGAGTGGCTAGGCCAGCTATTGGCCTCCCTTTGCTTTCGTTTTATGTGCTGGGAGACAATAAGCCCTATAGCCAGGAAGAGTAATTTCTTCTTGGGACCAAGTTTCTTGTAAAAGAAGAATGTCAAATTCCCTTAAGAATTCAAGACATGTAGGGTCATTATGCTTCCCTTTCCAGCCCGCAATGTTCCACGATAATACTTTTAGAGGTGTACAGACATCTAGGGAGCTGTCGGCCCCTTCCAGTCAAGAGACCACATTACAGTCTTTTGGGGAGTCCCGGGTGTCCAGAGGGGGTAAGGCCCTTTTGACCAGGGCTACGGGATAATTGTCCATTTTCTCATTTTCAGACGTGGCTGGATGGTGAATAGAGGCTTGAGACAGTGATGATAGCAAGCCAGGGAGTGAATGAGGTGCATCTGGAGGCGCACAAGGGTCTGCTGAGATGCCAAACTCGATGGAACCAGAGGATGTGACTGATGTTCCATCGTCTGGGTTTGTTGTTTGGACCAAAGTATCATTTAAATTGCAAAGCAGTTCCATCCTCACTCGGTCTAAGGAGGACAGGATCCTAGTTTTCTCAGACATGTGAAGCTTTTTAAAGGAGTCTATTTTTAACTCATCCCCCTCAACATCGAGTTGTACAAGCAAGTCATCTCCCGTTGGCTAGGCATTGGTTTATTGTGGCCCTGCTCTGTGGTTTCAGGAAGAAGGGCCGGACTCTGCGTTTCTTTTACTCTCCCTTGCGTTGAGGTCATCTGATGAGACGTTGGTAGTCAACTGGGATTGAGTCTTAATCCGTCTGTTATCCATAACTCCCTGCTTCGCTTCTGTTGTGTGTTCTTTGTATTTTGCAAGTGCTTGTACTAAGGAGTGAGTTAAATTCCGCAGAGTTTTAACTTCATGAGACATCTGCCTTTCTGGGATTGAATGGGGCTGCTGTGGGCGTTCAGTGTTGTTTGGGCTGCCCTTAATCAAATGGCCTGTATTATAAGGTTGTGAGTCAGATGCGACAGTTGGGGGAGAGTCTTTCTTATGTGGTAACAAGGGCTTGATGCCATCATCCTTGAAAACTCTTCTAGTTTTTATACTGAAGGCTTCCAAAAAGTTCCTCATTTTCATCAGCATGAGTGGAATTGTTGCAGTGTAAAATTCCAGCAGTATCCGTGTACAATTAAATGTTCTGGGTAAGAACTGAATAGTCTTTAGGTCGACTGCTGTTGGTATTATTCTAAGCAAAGAGCTTAAGGACGATAACGCCTTCTGTCTATTTGACCATTTCCCTCTGTTAGTGCAGGTGTCTGCTACCTCAAGCATTATTTTGGATGGTTGAAGGCGACGGCAATAGGACCTGTTAAGGGAGTCACTCGAGATAGGCGGGACACTGCTTTTGTCCTCAGCCTCTAGATGGACATTATACCACATCTCGTGAGAGGGCTGGCCGGTGGAATTGTATTTTATTGCTTCTACTTTGTTGCTAAATAATTTTTGGACAGATCTCAAATGGGCAGCTATGTTTTCCAGCTTTTCAAAATTGCTGAGACCGTTCTCCCCGTGGCAATACAATGATCCCCAATCAATTCCACTAATTGATACTCAACTCCCCTATTCTCGGTGGACAAGGATGGATGGTTTGCAGCCTTGTTTGGGTTACAAATAAAAGAGGTCTGAGTACCTTCTTGTCCTTTGGGAAGAGGCCCAGAGACGGGAGGGGAGAAGTCCGTCGATCCAGAGTTGCCATACGATGACCTTGGCAGTTCCTCCTCTAATACTGCAAACTTGTTTGGAGAACACAATCCTGACAGCACGTCCAGGGTTTCAGCTGCCGGTCGCTCCAACATTTCATCAAGACGCAGTTGTTTTACCGCTGGAACAGGTGAGCTGGAGGAGGGCCTCAACCTTTTTTTCCTCTTTCCCATTTTACTCAGAAAAGGGGGAAAAGTGAAACAGTTTAAAAAAGTATTCAAACAGGCTGGCTGCTTCCTCTTTGCTTAAGATATCAGGGTATTAATTACATTGTAAATCCAAGTGAAAGCCGCTGGCACAGTCTCAAGGTTAGGTCAGCTTCCTTATCGTTGTTGACGAGATGAACCCAACAACAGGAGCTGAAGCTGGAGCAAAAAGGAACAAAATAAAATGTGCCACACCAACGGCAGAGGTAGCAGTAATGCTCCCGTGGCTTGTTGAGAATGTATAAAAGATAAAAATTTTTTAAATAAATAATAGTAGGAGAGGAATAAACAAGGAGCGGCAGAGACGCCGCCGCGCCTACCGGCTTGCTTGAAATGCACGCCTGCCTTTTATCTGTTAACTATTAGAATTGCACCAAATTTTCACCTGCACAAATGTTTAGGATAAATGTGGGTGTTTAGATAATTCAATAACCCTCCTAGCTGGCATACTATTTCTCCATCTGGTCATTTACAGATCTGAGGTTCTACTGCTTTTTAAAAAAACCATAGTAAGAACACAGAAAATATATTAGTCGCTTAGATTAACTGACAATTTGTTGAGATCTCATCTCTTTTGTATCCTGTCCTACTTGTCTTTTCTGGAAGTTGAGTCATGGCAACTGGACATCGACTAGTCTTGGTAGTCAGCACACAACAGTATTCTATCTGGGAGTTGAGTCATGGCATCCAGACATCTTTCCTTGTGGGATTGAAACATTTTGCTACTCATCCAAGTAGCTCCCTCAGTCCTATCAATTATAAAAATTTCAGATTCTTGAGCAGACACAAGCCATTTTACTAGTACATAATACATTACTCAATAGTCTATACATGTTTGTTCACTTCTGATAAATCCCTGTACAGTATATAGCTGGCCTGCCCAACGCGTCGACCGCGGTCGACCAGTCGACTGCGGCGCCGTCAGAGGTCGCCCGCCAGGTCCCTGTGTTGGGGGATTCCCCACGCACTGGCGAAGTGCCTGGGAGGCCAGCTGGTGCTGGACTCGCACGCCCTCTCCAGCATCAGCGGTGGCTCCAGTGGCGGTGGTGGGCCCAGGCCGGCCTGCTGGGCTCGTTTGGGTTTTCCAGCGGCGCCTGGTGGAGTTCGGGAAGCGGGTGCAGTGGGCGCAGAGGCAGGCCCAGCAAGGTGGCCTGAGCCTGCCTCCGTGGCTGCCGCGGGCGCTGCTAAAAAAACCCAGCAAGCCCAACACACCAGGCCTGCCGCTGCTGCCGCCGCCCCCGCCATCGCTGCCGCCGCCCCCCACCCCCACAATCGCCCCTGCCCCGCCATCGCTGCTGCCGCCACCGCCACCCCCCCACCATCACCCCCGCCCCGCCCCCCGCCATCACTGCCGCCGCTGCCACCACACCGCCCTGCCCCCGCCATCGCTGCCACCGCCGCCGCCCCCCAACATCGCCGCCTCGGTTGGAAGCTCAGGCGGGGGCTCCAAGCCACAGCCCCAATGGGCAAAAGAAGTGAAAAAACGGGAGGAGCAGCCACTTGGGGATGTGCCCAGGAGCCCATGCTGGCGATGAGGTGATGACGGAGCGCAGGACCAACGGGGGGATACACAGCCGCCGCCGCTGTGCAGAGTTGACACGAGGCAACCTCCAGCCCTGCTCCCCTCAGGACATGAGCCCGTTTCATCTCCCTCGCCCCCTTTCTGGCTCTTCAAAGTGGGAGGGGGGATGGAAGGAGAGAAAGAAAGAGAGAGAGAAAGAGGAGGAGAGAGGAGGGGGAGAAAAGAAAGAAAGAAAGAAAGAAAGAAAGAAAGAAAGAAAGAAAGAAAGAAAGAAGGGACAGGAGGAGGGAAGGAAAGAAGAAGGGAAGAAAGGAAGGAAGGAAAGAAGGAGGAGGGAGGGAAGGAGAAAATGAAAGAAAGAAAGGAGGGAGGGAGGGAGGGAGAAAGGGGAAAGAAAGAAAGAAGGGAATGGAGGAGGAGGGAAGGAGGAAGAAAAGGGAAAGAAAGAAAGAAAGAAAGAAAGAAAGAAAGAAGGAAGGAAAGAAAGAAAGAAAGAAAGAAGGAAAGAAAGAAGGGACATGAGGATGGATGGAGGGAGGAAAATGAAAAAGAAAAGGAGGAAGGACAGAAGAGTGGGAAGGAAGGAAGAAAAAAGAATGGAAGGAAGGAAGGAAGGAATGGAGAAGGCAGGTAGGAAGAAAGAAAGAAATAGAGGGAGGGAGAAAAAGAAAGAAAGAGGAGGGAGAGGAGGAAGAAAGAAAAGGGGGAAAGGAAGGAGAGGAAGGAAGGAAGGAATAACTGGGCTAGCAATAGTGACCCTCAAATTTGGCTATGGTGTGTGTGTGGGGGGGAACACGACCTGGGAGCCAAGGCAAACAGCTAGCTTGGGGTACAGAGGCGAAAATGGCAGTGTACCACGGTTTCTGAGGCAGTAACGAAATTGCCTCCTTTGATTTTACTTTAAAAATATTTTTAACATTAGTTTTCATGTAGTAGCCTTCAGGCACTTTGGTCCAGAAAAAGTAGACCTCAGCCTGTTCAAAGTTGGGCAGCCCTGGTATATAGGATTAGAATAGAATCACTGAGTTGGAAGGGGCCTTCCACTGAATCCAATCCCCTGCTCAATGTAGGAATCAAAATAAAAGCAGAACTGATAGATGGTTGTCCAAACTTCTCTTGAATTCCCCAGTGTTGGAGCGCTTACCACTTTTAAGGCAATTGTTTCCATTCTCATACTGCTGTAACAGTTAAGAAGTTTTTCCTGATATTCAGCCTATATGCTGCTTCCTCTGACCTGAGCCCATTATTATGTATCCTGCACTCTGGGATGATCAAGAATAGATCTTTCTGCTCCTCTGTATGACAGTCTTTCAAATATTTGGAATATGCTGTCATATCCCCTTTAGTCTTCTTTCATCAAGGGTATGCATGCTCAGTTCATCTGTGAAGATTCTCAGTCATCCAGATGAGTTTATCTGGAAGTTTAGTCATGGCAACTGGGCGTCTTTTCTTCTGAGATCAAAACACTTCACTATTCATCCAAGTAGCTTCATCAGTGACTGACAAACCTACTTGCATGGGTAGTAAAATGTTTTGATCTCACAAGAAAGGAAGCCCAGTTGCCATGACTCAACTTCCAGATATGCCCAGTTTGTTCACTTTTCTCAAGTGGCTTTGGTTTCCAGTCCCCTGAGCATCCTTGGGGCCCTCCTTTAAATTTGTTCCAGTTTGTCTGCATCCTTCTTAAAGTACAGCGCCCAGAACTAGACACAGTACTCTAGGTGAGGCCTAAACAATGCCAAATAGAGAACATTATTTTAAATTCAGAAATGGTGGGCCTCAAACATACAGACATAGCTGGTGTCTTTTAAATTGTATGCCTGAAGGGACTGTCTCATTATTCAACTTTTCAAGCTACTCTTGGAACCCTTTCAGTTGAAGAGCAGGGTAAAATTAAGGAAGAGAGGAAGATTTGTTTCCTTTGGGATATAAAGCATTTCCTTTTATACAACCAAGAAACATTATGTATATGCAACAAAAGATTTTTGCAGGGCATTTTTAAAGAAAAAGATTGCCCTTTTACCATGTATACATTTGCTCTAAATTTTAACAACTATAATCAGAGGCTTAACAAAATCAGTTATTTGGAGGGGAAAAACACTGCATGCCGATTTGCTTTTAAATCAAAATTCTTTTCTTCAAACACCTCAGCTATCCTACTATAATTCACATGCTGTATTAATATAATTTTCAAGGGCAGCATTTAGCTTTATTCCCAATGCACGGACTGGGAATAAAATAATTCAAAACATGACACATGTAAAAAGTCCCAGGACACTAAACTATTTGTGTTCTAAGAGGTGTGTATGGAATCCAAATGTGTGAGTATATGAACACTACAATAAGGTGTAAGGACTGTAGCAACAAAGTGTAATGTTATTGAAATATTTATAGCTAAAGAGTGTTATTCAAATAGAAGTAGAGGGAATAATATTGAGCTAATGAACCAACAAGTGTGCAGAAACAGCTTGCTGGCTCTCATTATATGTCTGGCAGGCGGACAGACAGATGGGATTGGGTAGTCCTCTGGTCTGCCAGCTGACCACTGGTTTAAAGTTTTCCTGCTGGTCAATAAAGCCAGCGGGAGTTGCGCTTTGCCATGCCACCATCCTGGCCTTCCATGCAGTCTGGAGAAGCTGTGAGGAAGCTGCCATGTTCCAGCCCCTTCTCACATTGCTGCCAACCTGGGCTGCCCCAACGAAGTGTGCTTCTTGTTGCAAATAGAAGTAGAGGATATACTGTAATACAGTCTAAGGAGGAACTGTAGCTGAATGGTAGAGCTGGTGATTTGCATGCAGAAGGTCTCAGATTCAAGCCCTACTTTCTACAGATTGTTGCCTGAGACCCTGGAAATCTGTTGCCAGCCAGTGTGAATAACACTGGGTTAAATGAGCCAGATTTTAAAAACTGTATAGAACTGGAAGAAAGGAATGAAGAGCTTAATTCATTATAAGGCAACTTTCCATGAGTCTATGTTCTCAGTTTTGAATTCTTGATATTCTTTTTGTCTTTAAAGCAGTTGAAACATCCCAGGACTGAAGGAGGATTATAAATATCTTTTCATAGAATCATAGAGTTGGAAGAGACCTCAAGGGCCACCAAGTCAAACCCCAGCCATGCAGGAACCCTCCCATCAAAGTATTCCCTACAGATGGTCATCAGCCTCTGCTTAAAAACCTCCAAATAAGGAGACTTTGCCACCCTCTGTGGCAGCCTATTCCACTCCCGGCCAGCTCTATGCTTCCATGTTTCTCATCAAGAACCAAATCTATGAAACACACCAACAAGTATTGCCCTGTCAAGGGAGCAGTCCCTGAGCAGTGACATGGAGATCTGTCCCTGCCCAAAGATTCCAAGGAAGAATAGCTTCTGGAACATTTTAGTATAGGAGAAGTCTGTATTTACTTTTGGCTCTCCCTAACATTTTTGATCTACTGTACTTTGCTGTGTTGTGTTATGTTATGTGCTTTGGCTAGTAGACAAGGTGTGCCTACTCCAGCAAACGAGCAAAGTGGAAATCATTTATTTCACCAGTATGTATACAGAAGGTGACAGCTTGATTTCATAGTCCCTTTTAACAGATATCTATCTACGGGACCTTTCCCTTAGAGAAAAAAAAGGTTGGGGTAGAACACGTTTTATACATATCTCTTTTTTTCCTGTATCCCCCTATTAATCTGTTCCAGAGAGTTGGAGGACTCTCTGAAATAAAGGTAGGAAATAGGAATTGGCCAATTTCCTCTCTCCTATCTCAACTGAAGTTTTCACTGAATCACAGTCCTTTTTATTTGTGAAAGGGCAATGCTAAACCCTGTGTTTGCATGTAAATGCTGCTTCTGCATATTAAAAAAAGCATGCCCAAAGATCAAGAAAATGGTATACCAATTCAGGTACTTTAAATGTGTTGGATATCTGTAAAAGATACGTGTTAATGTTAGGCGGCACACTGCAGGCAAAAAAGTAAAAAAATCAGCATATGGGATAACACTTAGACTGCCATCTTTAATCACACACATCTAATGCCTGAATGGGAACCAGGTTCACTGCTGCCCTTTGCTCCAAATCTCATGTGCCCTTCTGACCCTGATATGTTGCATGTTCTCATGCAACAAGATTCTGGGACCTTACATAACTGCCAGTCAAGCAGTCTTGGCCATCTCCAATTCATAGCTTCATTCAATATGCAACAGTGAGAACATGGATCTGGGCATGCAGGCACAATGATGGTGGCCGTAAAAGGCATGGTTCCACATTCAGAGCTAACATGTTAAGGGGTAGCAAATGTGCTAGTTTTGCAATGTATTTGTGACCACCAGGATCATTCAAATTTGTGCATTTTTGTAGGCTGAAGCAGTACACTGCACTCTACTGCTCATTCTACTAGATGCACAAATCAGTCCTTATTCTTCCATGTACTATTTCCCATATAAATAGGACTAGTGCTCTTTTATGTAAACAAAATACTGTAGAAGTGCTTTCACAGCTCTACCCACACAATAAAGGAAATAGGCTTTTGCAGATAACAAGGAAGAAATGCTTTAGCAATACCTTAACAAGAGCCAGGACAGACTTACAATATCATGTGAGCAAAACATGTTTCTAGATCCACAGAAATGAAAATAACAATGATTCAAGCAGATTAAGGTTCCCCATGGTATACTTGCAAAGAAGTTAGTAGAATGTGGTGTAGATAGTGCTACTGTTAGGCGGATTTGTAATTAGTTGACTAATTGCACCCAAAGGGTGATCATAAATGGCTCATCTTCAGTGTGGAGAGATGTGATCAGTGGGGTGCCCCAAAGCTGTTCTGGGTCTGGTTCTATTCAATTTCTTTATTAATAACTTGGAGGAAGGAATAGAGAGTAGGCTAATCAAACTTGCAGATGATACCAAATTGGGAGGAGTTGCTAATTCCCTAGAGGATAGGCTGAAAATCCAAAAGGACCTTGACAGATTAGAGTTCTGGGCCAAAGCTAATGGAATGGGGTTCAACAGAGGGAAACGTAGGGTGCTGCATCTAGGCAAAAAGAATGAATTGCACAGATATAGGATGGGAGACACCTAGATGGAAAATAGTATCTGTGAAAGGGACCTGGGAGTCTTGGTGGACCACAAATTGAACATGAGTCAGCAGTGTGACACGGTGGCCACGAAAGCCAATGCGATTCATGGTTGCATCAAAAGAAGCATAGTGTCTAGATAGTACTACTCTATTCTGCTCTGGTCAGACCCCACCTGGAATACTATGTCCAGTTCTGTGCACCTCAATTTAAAAAGGATGTTGACAACCTTAAACGGGTCCAGAAGAGGGCAACCAAGATGGTTAAAGATCTGGACGAAATATCTTAAGAGGAGTAGCTTAGAGAGGTAGGAATGTTTAGCCTTACAAAAAGAAGGCTGAGACGGGATATGATAGTTATGCTTAAATATTTGAAAGGATGTCATATTGAAGAGGGAACTGGTTTGTTTTCCATGGCTTCAGAGGCTAGAATGCGAGGCAATGGTTTCAAACTACAGGAAAAGAGATTCAATTTAAACATCAGAAAGAACTTCATGACAGAGCTGTTCAGCAGTGGAATATGCTGCCACAGAGGTTGGCGGAGTCTCCTTCTTTGGAGCTTTTTGAGCAGAGGGTGGATGGACATATGTTGGGAGTACTGTGATGGGGGTTCCTGCATGGCAGGGGGTTGTACTTGATGGTCCTTGAGGTCTCTTCCAACTCTATGATTCTATGATTCTATGTTTGCCTAAAACCTCAGTTCTCTTCATGCTTTTCATTTCATAAGAATGAGTTGCAGAAAGCAAGAACTAGAATATTGCTTCTGCTGTGTTGTGGTAGGAGACACAATTCTCTACTTTCAAACAATGTCATGGGTTTAGGGGGTGAAGACATCACCCTGAAAGTGCTCAGCTTTATTTCAGTCCTTGCAAGATGCAATTACAATGAAATTCTATCCTGAGAAAATTGTAGCACCTCAGTATTAATGAACAGGCTTCTTGTGTCATTAATCTTAAGTGTGGTCTGACAAGTTTTGTGTTTAAAATAGAGCAGGGAAATTGTGAGGTGGGGGAGACATGGTCAAATATAGCATGGTCAAACCAGAGGCACAGTATGGATCTAATAAGAACACAGGGTGTATGAGTGGGTGATTGTCTCTGATCTTGCTGAACGTTGTTGGACACCTAGCAGCTTTTTTATTGCTGTAGCTGATTAAAATGAAAAGCCCCACTACTAAAATGTTCTTTTTGATGAGTTTCCCTCCCTTTTTTCCCATGAACTATAGACCTTATAGTCCAGTGGGACAGAAATCCTTTGATCCTCTGTAGTCACATAAATTCAAGGCCATAAAACAGCATTGGATTGATTTTATTACTGTGGCTGATGCCAGACCTGTAGAGTTGCCATACTTATAAGGCAACCACGATCCCACCTTCCAACTCTTTCTATCCAGGTTTATGAACATGAAACCACTTCTCTGTTTTCTGTGTAGAAAGAGAATAGTCTACCTGGCAAATGGTTTTGTGAATAAAGGCAACTTTAAAAGGCCAGTATTACAGGAAGTAGTATAGATGAGCTTCTATACATCGTAGTTTCTATTTTGTCGGGGTGGTGGTAAAAAACCCTTTGAGCATTAGGGAATCAAGGCATTACAACCAATATTTTGCATTTTTAGTTCTGCTCTGGTTCTGCTCTCATTGAAAGTTGTCCCCTCTGGCTTGTCTTCAGACCAATAATGTTTCTTAACATTTGTTAAATAAGACACAAACATCAATTTTCCAGTTCAGTAACACAACATCTACATTGATACAGGATGCAAGCAGTGAGATTAACAGCTAAAAGGATTACCAGAATACAACATCAGTAAGACATCCCATAGTATTGTACACAGAAACATGATATTCCTCGTTTCTTCTACCAGGCTATTCTTCTTCACAATTTACCACACTGGGGTCTTTTGAATATATGTTCTCCTAAGTGACTGAAGCAGTCTGTTTGTCATAACACATGTTTTTTCTTGCTTCCATGTCATGTATTTAGCATGCTTTATTCTGGGATTGGTCATGAGAATGTAAATAGTGTCTTAATTTGCACATCTGATTATTGAGGCATGTACTTCTAAAGAAATCTTTGAAGGATACAGGGTTGTATGTAACTAAGGCACAAACTAAATGTTAAGAATAGTGTGCATTTCTCTTAACATTTAGTTTGTCCCTTATTAACATTCGCAGAGGAACAGGCCTCTTTCCTACCTGATATGGGAAGAGTGCAGAAGCATGGACAAACTCAAAGTGGCCCAGTCCTCAGCAGAAGCAGAATGTATATCAGTAGCAAATGCATGCAATGAATTGGAATGGATCTTTCATCTGTTAAAGGACTTTGGGATTAGTGAACCTACACCCATAGTGATGTTTGAGGACAATCAAGCCTGTATTACAATATGTAAAGGAGAAAGTACAAAAGTTAGAAGCAGAACAATAGGACAGAAATGTCAACTTGTGAAGGATTTGTATCAAAAGGGACTGATCGAGATTGAATATTGTCCTGTTAATGAAATGGTTGCAGAAATTTTGATCAAACCACTGACAAGGGAGAAATTTGCATATCTCTGTGAAATGCTGAATATGTTAGATCTCAATTCCAACAAAATTGATGATAGGTGATGTTAATGTTTATATAGGTTAATGTCTTCATGTTAGGGGGGTTGGAATATGGCAAGATCTATATTCAGACATTATAGGGTTAACGTCAGGTGAACCTCATCTGGAACTGTGAACCAGTGAGTCCTATCTGTTTAATTAGTATGGCCCTTCAAAAGGAATCATTCCTGCCTGCTCAACTATCCCTCTCAACCTACCGCCTCATTGCTGACTTGCACTCATGCCGATCATCTGAGCGAGGCAGACTATGCATGTTTGCCTGACTTTAATGGGTGTTGCCTGAGCTGCTGTTGCCTTACTTGTTTTTACTTCATTTGGAATGTTTGTATGTACTGTTAGTGATTCGTTTTTTATTAGGAATACCCCATTTACCCTTTTCCCTAAGAGATGTAGATAAAGTTTATCTTTTATACTTTACTTTTGTCTCAGAGTCTTCAGTCTTCAGTTTTTATCCCAACAGAAATGAAGGGAAGGGAGTTACTGTCTTTAAATTAATTAAGTACCACATGAATCTAAACTAAGGTCAGGATAGTGAAAGCTATGGTTTTTCCAGTAGTGATGTACGGAAGTGAGAGCTGGACTATAAAGAAGGCTGATCACTGCAGAATAGATGCTTTTGAGCTGTGGTGCTGGAGGAGAGTCATGAGAGTCCCCTGGACTGCAAGGAGATCAAACCTATCTATCCTGAAATAAATCAACCCCGAATGTTCACTGCAAGGACAGATTTTGAAGCTGAGGCTCCAGTACTTTGGCCACCTCGTGAGGAGAGAGGGGTCCCTGGAAAAGTCCCTGATGTTGGGAAAGATTGTAGGTAAAAGGAAAAGAGGATGGCAGAGAATGAGATGGTTGGACGGTGTCATCAATGCAACCAACATGGATTTGACCAAACTCCGGGAGGCAGTAAAACAGTGTTGGTGAACCTATGGCATGGGTGCCAAAGGTGGCACTCAGAGCCCTTTCTGTGGGCACCCAACATTACCCCTTCACAGCCACCTGTATTCAGGTTAAATTGCTGTCTTGGCAGTTTGCGGAAAATTAGTGGGTTTTGAATAGCAGTTTGGGTACTCAGTCTCTAAAAAGTTCTCCATCACTGCAGTAGAAGATAGGAAGGCCTGGTGAGCTCTGGTCCATGGGGTCACAAAGAGTCGGACACAACTGAACAAGTGAACAACAACAACAACCGCATGAATCAGTCCTTATTTTCTCCCCTACAGGGAGGAAATGGGAGGGGGTGCAAGAGAATCCAGGACTCAGCTTCCAAAGATTTAAGAAACAGTTCCCTCTGAGCATCAAAGAAGTTAAAAGAATCACACAAACATTCGGAAACTTGGAGCATGGCACATTTCTTCCACTTATTCAAACATGAACAAGAAGAGCCAATATTTTGTATTAAACAGTTATGCTTCCTAACCCCTAATCACATCAAGATGTTTAGTGTTTGCCTTTCATGGCAAGTAAATATAGCACAAGTCTTGTCACGCAAGTAGCTCAGCTTTCCACTTTGATAATGATGAGATCTGTACTGCAACTTAATTTCAAGCACCAAAAATACTCTGCAAAACTAAGTATTTCACAGAAAGCACGGTTGCTTACATTCATCTGAGTGCGACTTGACAGGTTCAAGCAATTACCTGACACATGACATTTTTAATAGCCTAAATATTTTACTAAGGGCAACTTTTTCTTTCTTGCATGGAACACAATACAGCTACAAGAGATAATAATGTGATTGTATTTAAACCAGTGATTTTTATGAACCCCAGGTGACCATGTGCAGCCTCTTTTAGGGAGGACAGTTCTTCATTTCAAGGGCTGCCAGACAGCAAGTCTCTTTTTGAAGGGCTGTCCAGACTAAGCCTGATTTAAACATAAAGAATCACAACCTAGAAGGTCCTAGAAATTACTGGGGGAAAATGTGAAACGTAAAAGTATGTTGAGAGAGGAGGGAAGCTCCGATCCCCAGCTCGTCCGGGGGTGGGGCGTGTTTGCCTGCCAGTCCTGGACATTTGGCGCCAAATCAGGCGCCCATCCGGGTGCTTTTGCCCAGGGATGGGAGCCTTCAAGAGGCAGCTCACACCCCACCCCTGCCTCTTCGGATGTCATGTTGGCCCTACCCACCCACCCTGTGAAAGGATAATGGGTTTCACTGCTCGCTACGGGGCCGGATGGGAAATTTTGGTGGTTACTTGTTTGACTGGTAGTAGCCACGTGTTTTCGCCCATCCCATTCTCTTTTTTGCATGGGACTGGGCATTAATTCCACAATAGCGTTAAGCAGGTAGTGCAAGAGGTAAGGGTATTCAGGTAGGTCCGAGTAAGTCACCCTTTAAGGTGCCAGGCAGCCCTCGTATAAAGTTAAATATCACCCCTAAATTGAGGATTTAAACAAAGCAAGAATCTTAATATCAGGCCGTCATGAGGGCTGTGAGGGACTAGCAGATTCACCTGACACGATGCTGAACAGCATTTGGCCAGGGGTGAAATTCCCTGAATACTAATTGGTTAGTACGGGATAGTCCCTGGTCATTATCTGCTTGCACTACGTAACAACCCCCCCCCCCTTACAGGTTATTGCTGTGTTGGTTGAATTAAGTTGAATTGTTAATAAATTGTGGCCCAATTAACCCATAACAATTTGTCTCACCTATTATTTCTGGGGCTTGGAGGCCAAAGAGAAAAGGGATTGTGAAACTGAGAAAGTTGATGATCTTTGGAGAGTTAAGGTGACAAAAATCACAAAAATTAGCAAATACCATTTTGACTAAGAATATGCAATTGAAATTAGAATGGTTGGTATTTCCCCTATAAACAAGGTAATTGTGCATATGTAGACAAATGCTATTTTAAAAAGAATTTATCTACACTCTATGCTGCTTGTGAATATTTGGGAAATTGCCATCATCATACACAGATCATATAATCATAGAGTTGGAAGAGACCTCAAAGGCCATCCAGTCCAACCGCCTGCCATGCAGGAACCCCCATCACAGTGCTCCTGACAGATGGCCATCCAGCCTCTGCATAAAAACCTCCAAAGAAGGAGACTCCACCACCCTCCATGGCAGCATATTCCACTGCCGAACAGCTCTGACCATCATGAAGTTCTTCCTAATGTTTAAATTGAATCTCTTTTCCTGTAGTTTGTGAACAATGTCCCACATCCTATTCTCTGAAGCCATGGAAAACAAAGCAGTCCCTCCTTCAATGTGACATCCTTTCAAATATTTAAACACAGCTATCATATCCCCTCTCAGCCTTCTTTTTGAAAAGCTAAACATTCCTAGCTCCCTAAGCTGCTTATTTTAAATAAACAAAGTAAAAAAAGCAAAGTGTGCTGCTTATATATTGCACATAGTACTTAAAGTACTTTCTGAGTGGTTTACAATTTAATTATGCAGGCTATGCAGTGAACACACACACACACACACAGTGAGCTGGGTACTCATTTTACCGATCTTGGGAGGCTGACTGAGCCAGCTACCTGGGAATGCACTCCAGAAGTTTAACCACTGAGTCTTACAAACTGATGTACTCTAAAAAATTTCTGGAGAATTCTTCCATGCTGGCCATGGTTACTGCATGAACAGCATACACATCAGGCATACAGGTTACTTGGTCACATGAGTCAAATGTATTATGATTCTATTTAAATTATAGAAATTCTGTCTACATATACAATCAGAATAAGCATTGTCATTCAAATTAGTATCTTCTTTCCCCTTCCTTTTTCATGATGTAAGTAGCTACTTTAAAAGGCCCTTAAATAATACAGCCATGTGGTCACGTAGTCAAGCAGTACACAGGATTTTCACACATATATGCTTTCAAACAGTGGTAGTGAAGCAATAATATTATGAATGCACAGCTGGACTTTCTTCCCTTTTGATTTTGCAGATGTCTTGTTTTTTAAAAATAACTTTTCAAATATATTAAACTTGATCTTATTTTCAGTGAGAAACAGGACAGGAAAGGTTGCAATTTCACACTAAAATGGTAATTTGAAGACTGTTTGAAGCAGTGTGATCCTTTTTTAGTCAGTTCCTTTTTTGTTCAAAAGGATTTACTTCTAAGGCCAGTGTTCTCAAATAATGGGAACTGCCATGGTTGTATGCAGCCATTCATCTTCTTCAAGTGCCATTTCCTCATAGAATATTGGTGATCAGTAGCCTGAACTGGTTTCTATCCGAGGCTATTCTAAATAGAGCAGCTGTGCTTACTGCAGACCATTGGCTTAAGTTCTTAAGCCAGAATGTTCTTCTATGCCCCAGGCCATGCTTCCCATCAATTTTTCCTTGAAGGATAACTTGCAGCCGATGGTATTTCTTATTGCTCATTATGTGTCTGAAATATTTATTCCCTTGTTTTTCTTCATTTCTGGGTCTCCTTCCTTCCTTCCTTTATTCCTTCCTTCCTTCCTTCCTCATGACCACACAGTTACTACTGAATGACCTCTTCAAGGAAGAGGCTTCCCTTTCTCCTATGTTTGTTTGTGTGTGTTTTGTACGCCTCTGAGTTTCAGAAACTTGCTCCACTTGGAAAGTAACAAAAACTTCCTTTGTAAGACCTTTTGTATGGCTCATAATGGAGATAAGCCATTGTTGTTGCTATCAAGTCACCTCTGACATATGCTGACTATATGAATGAGTGATCCCCAAAATGTCCAGTCCCCAAGAGCCAGGCTCAGCTCTTGTAAACTCAAACCAATGGTTCCTTTAGGTTTGGGAGTCAATATACTTTACATTTTTAGTTTTCCTCTTTTGTTTCAATTCATCAAGCATCACTTTGTTGCATGGGAAATTAGAGCAATGGTTCTATAGTTACTGCATTCTGTGGGCTCTCTTTCCTTGGAGATTGGAATGCCTGTTGAACATTTCCAGTTTGTGGGCCATTGCTTTATTTTTCATATTGGTTGGCGTATTCTTTTTAGGATTGTTACACAGAGTCTGTGGCTTTAAATAGTTCTGTCAATATTCAATGTACCCCTGTGGACTTATTTATTTCACTGCTTTCAGAGCTGTGGTGGTGAAAGTGGTGGTGGTGATGCAAATAATTTCACTAGTGTGAGAAGGTGAACTTGGTCATTCAGGAAGGGTCAAACTCTGCATCCCACTGGCTTTCCCCAGGTCCCTGGGGAAAGTTATATAGCAGCTACAGAGTGAATTTTGTACCAGAGCCAGGAGAATGGAGAGTCAAAAACAAAGACAAAAGGAAAGAGGAGGAAGTGATGGAGGCAGTCAGTAGAAAGAAAGAGGAAAAGAGAGAGAAACTGGGCAGATGCTCCAGAGCAGAAGAGGATATAGCCAGACCTTCCAGTGTGTGCTGGCTATGCAGCCTCTAAAGCAGTGGTTCTCAACCTGTGGGTTCCAAGATGTTCCTGGACTGCAACTCCCAGAAGCCTTCACCACACTGTGCTGGAAGGGGTTTCTGGTAGTTGCAGTCCAAGAACATCTGGGGACTCACAGGTTGAGAACCACTGCTCTTCAGCTTCCTTCCTTCCCGACTACCTAAAAAGGGTCAAAGCAGAGGTTCCTGAGAAGCAAAGCAAAGCTGAGACCAGACAGAAAGTCATCCTAGGGATCAAGAAGCACAGTGCAAGTGAGTGTGAAGACTTGACCACAACCCAGCAATACCGTTTGCACCATGACCAGCTGTCCAAACATTAGTGCCAGTTGGCAAGATCATTAGAACAGGAAGGCTGAAGGTTTATAAGTCCTGGTTATGGTTTATATTGTGTGGGTGTGAGGTGTGGCATCTCTGAGCCCTGGAGGGATTCTTGAGGCTATCACTAATTCCCATACTGATGATTCTCTCAGGAAACTGGATGGTGATGATGAAGTTTAAGTATTTCTACCTGTATTTTTATGTAAATCGACCAGAGTTCCCATTGGGAAAACCGGTTGCAGTATAAAAATAATAAAATAATAAATAATAAATATTAAATCTTTTACAATAAAGGTTTGTTATTGGAATAGTGATTCTAACTTTCTTCAATATAATTAAAGTCTCTGGGCTGTCCTTTGAGGTTCCCATTCCTCCAGTACTCCTTCAGAAGTAGTCCTTAGGTTTTAAAGAGGTGAGATTTCCTTTGCACAGTAGCTGCAAGGTTCAAAATTACATATGATGCATAAATGCAAATGAAGCCACGTACAGAGAACTGACCCTTTTCAAGGGAGAGTGGCATTTATAATCAACCAGAAGCTGACAGACCATTACCAACAACGGTACACTAAGTATTGGAAAAGGCAGAACAGCTCATTTGTCACAACTGACTAAATAATCTCTGCTGACCTTGGCTGCAGCTTTAGACTGCAGTTGTCCTTCTGTAACCATACATGGTACAATTTTTCTTCAACTTGTACATGCACAGCTCAACAAAAATTCAGCCTGGAGCTACTGTAGTAAATTTGAGTTTTGAATTTCCTCTTGTAAAGCTAGTAGATTTTTAGTTTTGAATTTCCCCTTCTTAAAGAAGAAGCATGCTTGGTGTGGATAAATACTATTTAACTAAGTTGTCAGGAAATACATGTTTTCAAAGTTGTAAAACAGTGTACTGGGCATAACTCTTTACCCTACATGTAACCATCCTCTTGCAAAACAAGCTATAGAGGTTAAGATGTATTTTTTTAGATTAACAAACAATCACTTGAGGCACCTTAGAGTGTTCCTAAGGCCTTTTGTTAAGGGCTCATTGCTATCATTTATACTAAAAGATCTCAGAATTTTGAAGAGCAATCCACTTACTGAAGTAAAATTTCAGACTTCAAAACCATATACAGTGGAACCTTGACTTACGTCATTAATCCGTTCCAGTGGTCTAGACTTAAGTCAAACATGACTTAAGTCAAACGAATGTTTCCCATAGAAAGTAATGGGAAAGCAGATTAATCTGTTCTAGATGATGAAAAAGACCCCCGAAAACAGCAATTTAACACAAATTTGACTGGGATAGGAGATTCCTTCTGGGGATGTAAATGAAATGTCTCTTCAAAGAGAGGAGGAGGCAGTGGAATTATAGTCCACAAGTTATACTCCTCCACTTTTTAATGTTCATAGCAACAATGTCTAACATTTAAGTTTTACTGATTTTTAACCTGACGTTCCAAGTTCTGAACAACTCTATGCTTACCATTAGAGTCCCATGACTTTACAGCTCCCCAACTAAAATGCTTCCATTGTGGACCAGACTGCTGCAGCCAGATTTTTTACAAGACTGAGCCAACTGTCTAACCAGCGAGGCCAGCCCCGAGCTCCCGGCCCTTCTTCTCCTCCGGCAGCAGAGGCGGCTTCGGTGAGGCCGAGCACCAGCGCCAGGTGCTCTGAGCTGGCCTCGCCGAAGCCACCGCTGCCGGAGGAGAGGAAGAAGGCAAGAGCAGTTTGGAGGCGGCAGCTGCGATGCTGGGTTGTGGCTGCTGCCCAATTCCGGTGCCTTCCGCCGGGGCTCCGAGATGTAAGTCAAAGCCTGTGACTCAAGTCAAACAGGCCCCTTCTTGCTGCAAGTCAAATATGATGCAAGTCAAGCAGTATGTAAGTCAAGGTTCCACTGTATTTACATACTTCTCCATGAAGAGTTTCTGAGCCTCTAATCCTATATGCAACTACTTGGGAATACGTTTCTGCAACTTCAATGAAATGTATTCATGCACAGAACTGTACTGGGTCCATAGGGCCCCTTCCAGCTCTGCAATTCTGTGATAATGACACTAATAATGATGATTGGGCTGTAACTGGTCTTGTACACTGGACTGACAAGTATAGGACTGGGCTTCATAATGAACTGGATGAGGGTGAAAAACTGAAACTTAATCCAGACAAGACAGAGGTATGCTTTGTAAATCGAAAGAGAGATCAAGGAATAGGTACACAATTTATACTGGATGGGATTACTCTCCCACTGAAAAAAAGAGGTGCGTAGCTTGGGGGTGCTCCTGGATTCATCCTTGAGCCCGAATGCCCAGGTCTCAGCAGTGGCCAGAAGTGCATTTGTATAATTCAAACTAGTGCACCGGCTACATCTGTTTTTTGAGAGGTCTGTTCTGGCTACTGTGACATTCATCCTAGTCACTTTCCAGCTGGGTTACTGTAATCCTCTCAATGTGGGACAACCAATGGAAAACTCTCAGGATGGAAACTTTAGCAGGTCCAAAATGCAGTAGTCGGATTGCTGATTGGGGTTGGCTACAGGGATCACATAACACCCTTGTTACTGCTGGATTCACTGGATGCCTATCAGTTTCCAGGTAAAATTCATAGCCCTAAATGGCCTGGGTCCAAACTACCTCAGAGACTATATCTCCTAGTACAAAAGGGTTTGGTGCTAAGGCAGTGGTTTCCAACCTGGGGGTTGGGACCCCTTTGGGGGTCGAATGACCATTTCACAGGGGTCGCCATGAGCCAAGTGAAGAAAAAGGCACAAACAGCTTGGGTTTGGAGGGGGAGGGGGAGGAAGGGGGGAAAGAGTGAGATACAGCTTGATAAATTGGAGGCGATGTCAGTCAATGGCACAGGAGGCTGGGCTTGGCTGAGGGTGCCTGTAGAGGGAAGTTCTCTATGGCACCTGAGGCAGTGGCCTGCCAAAGGGGGCTTGTGGCCTCTTCCAAGCAGGGCAAGGGGTCACCACAACATGAGGACCCATATTAAAGGGTTGCACCATTAGGAAGGTTATAACCACTGTGCTAAGGACATCAGGAGATACCTTTCTCTTGGTACCACAGTCTTTACAGGTGTGTCTGATGAGAACACAGGAGAGGGCCTCTTCTGTTGCTACTCCCAGACTTTGGAACTCCCCACCACCACCACAGGAGGCAAGACGTGTCCCATCTTTGCTGTCCTTCTGCAAGTAGGCAAAAACCTTTCTCTATAGGAAAGCTTTCTTTGAGTGTCTGGCTACCTGTTTTGTGATTTTTAGATGGATTGTTATGTATAGCCATATGGTATGAATTTGTAGTACTACTTATGCTTTGTTTGTTTTTTCATTTTAGTTTTCTATCTCTGAGTAGCATTTCTTCTTTAAATTTGTTCACTTATTGTTCTTAGCATTAATGCTGCTTTTTAAATGATATAAGATGTCTCATCATACTCATTGTTCTTAGCTTTGAATGTTGTCTTTCATGTGTGTTGACAATTATTGTATACTCATTGTCTCCAACTTAGTATATTGTTCTTCAGTGTATATTGTCCTTCAGTGGCTCCCTTGGACCCTTTCCAAGGAGAAAGGCAGGGAAAAAATATTTTAAGTTTATTTTAAATAGTGAATGTATAAATAAAACTATGCCACTCTGATTTTTCAACAGTACTCTATTAGTCAGAAAACCAAAATGTAAAAAGTACCATAAGCAAATTTAAAAATTCTGTGTGGGTGCACAAGCTTCCTTTTACTCAATAGGAAATAATTATATTATTGCCTTTCGAAAGAATGCCTTGATTTTGCACAATTTATTGCATGCACATTAAGAATAAACACAGTTTCCATTTAGTCTGAGACAGAGCTTAAAGCACTTTGATGATCAAACAGCCATGTTGATCTATTTTAGGTTCAGCAACAGTTAGGAAGTACTACTTTTTAAAAAGTGATTGTAATTCTGTTTTACATGTGGATTACACATCTTCAACTACATTGCCAAATATATAATTGCACAACTTGCTCGGAGCAGATTGAAGTAAATCAGTTGGAGTCTTTAAGTAAAACGAAGAGTGCTAAGGAAAACTGGGCAACATACGTTCCTAGATAAAAGACTATCCTTATGTTCAATCCAGTTTTGGCACCACGAGCCTGCACCATTAGACAAAACTATAATATCCATTGCCTTGTACATAACTCTTTCAAATTTTAAATAATTTTTTTACGCAGATTATCTTTTACTGTTGACCTCTAAATGCGAGCCTTCCATCTCAGCATTAACTAAAATGCTTACTTCCTGGAATTCTATTGCTCACTGTAGCAAATTACAACTATAGTAGACCTGAAGGAACTTATAGATTCACCAATTCCCACTGATTCAGCGAGCTAACACTAATTGCAACTTATCACTCGAAGCGACAAGGTTTCAGCCAATATGTTTAGAGATATGTCTCACTATTCAATTCAGTGGACACAAGATTCCAGTTTAAAATCCTGAAATATCTCACTATATTCCACTATGCTCTATGATTACTTCTAAATATTATAACTAGGAGATAAGAACCCTGAAAAATGTCAGGTATTACATCTTCAGCACATATACAGAATAAAACTGCATATTGTATAGCACGTAGCCTAGTTTACATTATAAAGTCCTGCTGGATCATACCAAAGACTTATCTAGCCCAGCACCCTTTTCTCACACCAGCTAGCCAGATGCCTAGGGGAATCCCAGATGGAGGACATGAGCACAACACCACCCTCCCACTCATGTTTCTCAGCAACTGATGTTAGATGAGAGCTTGAACATTTTCTTTTTCCAATATCATCCCTGTGATTTTGTATCTTCTGGGTAGAATTGTTGTTGTAGTCTCCAAAAAAGTAACTTTTCCAAATTCTATGCCCTGATCTTGTAAAGCAGTATATAGTCATCTTGACCAGCAGCCCCTGACGGCCACCTCCTCCAGCTAGATGTTATATTTACAAAAATCGGGAATCAACCACTGCCGTGGTTTTTTAAAAAAAATCTTTGACAGGTCCAGGTGCAGCGTGAAGCCGTTATGACACATAGCACAGTCTAATGTGAATGTGTCTTTCCTCCAGCCTTCTTTTTAAGAATACAATTAACTGCAGGATCCGGTTTCCACAGCCACCCATATTCCCATTTTTGTTTTATTTATCACCATTCTAATATAAACAAGAATCCTTAAGAGTTAGCAAGCTTGCACACACGTTTTCCTGTACCTTGCCGGGCTCCTAAGCAATTTTTTCCATTCCATGAAAACTCTGGGATCCATGAGAGTGAGGACTCTGAGGAGATTACATGGGAATTGTAAAAGCTATGGGAAGTTCTTAATCACTGAAAATTACTGATTAAAGTCATAATCTTCTATGTTTGCACAGGGGCTGTTCAAGCTCTTATACAACCAGTGTTGTAATCTTTTTGCACACATGAAACATTTACACACACAGTGGCACAACTCTCTGCAGAACTACCTGCTCAATAGTGTGGTCCCATGTAACGCGGCCTACTTTCACAATAGAATCTCCACTACCAGGAATCTAGTCATTGGCAGAGTCACTCTTAAATCTTGGCTTCCCCTTTCTCTCCCTGATTCTGATCTCATCATGTAATTGTAATCTGTCCCAGAAGATATAGGACCTTCTACAAGGGAGGGGAAGAGCTACAGAGAAAAAAAGGGGAATTGGCAAAACATTTCCAAAACACACACCCAACTGCTGTTCACAACAGCTTCCAATGGATCTAGGTGACTTTCATTCCAGGAAGGGAGTATTTGGTCCTAACTCCTTTGGAATTTTGTTGCTTCTTAAGAAAAGGGATAACTGAGAAGGTTTATCACCCCCTCTGTCTTCCTCCCTAGTTGCTCCAAGGCACTTTAAATTTTTATTCCAAATAAGCTATCAAGTTTGCCACATTACTACACTGATATACTATAGTTTAATGCTAGACCACAGGCCCACAACTAGGGTCAAGGCCACCTGAAGGAAACAGGGATTCTGTTTTCCTTCCACCAGTAGGTGGGTGCGGAACTGTAGAGAGTACAAATACAGGTAGTATTTTGTAATTTTAGCACCCACCAGTGTGGCACCTCTTCAAGCTCTTATACAATCTTATACAATTATGATCTCTTTGCACATATACTCACCTGCCTTCCCACCCCCACCCATGTTGCGGCCCTATTAGACAAAAGGCTAGTAATGCATGATAACAAAACAAAAAACAAACACAAAAAACCCAGATACAATTTATTTGTGATAGAAACAACTATGATGAACAACAGGAGACTACAATGTTTCAATGATATATAGGTGCATGTATTTGTATGTTATGGAGAACTTTGGAACACTGTCCCTTTCCCCCAGTGCCATGCAATATGGGGGTTCTCATTTGATGGGGGTTTCTGCATGGCAGGGGGTTGGACTAGATGGCCCTTGATGTCTCTTCCAGTTCTATGATTCTATGATTCTAACACATTAAACTGTTCACCAACAATACAATGATGCATAAAAGGAGAGCCAGGAATTGGCAGACGATGGGATGGGATCAAAGAAAGGGAGGCTGTGGGTATGGCATGGATCAAAATGAAAAGTGTGGACACTGGCACTGAAAGAATCCACTGTCCCGATGTGATCAACTAATCCAAAGGATGGTGGATATGGATAGACAGACACCAACTCCTCTCTGATATTCTAACCAATTTTGATTGATCTAGGAAATAGTACCAAAGGAAAAAAAATCTTCCTCTGGCATCTTTCTGTATTCTGCCTCACAGCCAGAAAGCAGGAGATTCAGCAGTGTTCCTGGCAGCTTGGGCTCTTGCTTCTGCTTTGTTCATACAGTACTGGACTTTTTTTTTCCTGGTGCACAGTTGTGACTACTGCCGTTGTCACCAATCCTGCCACCCTGTACTGTAAGCTCCGTTCAAAACATGTTATGTATCTCCTGATACAAAGTGCTGCATAATTCAATCAAGGCTCTTCTTTGAGTGCTCATCATCATCAATATTTCTGCAGTAACCTCACTGCACTGTCTTCTGAAGTAAGTTGCCTGAGTAACTCATCAGAACAGTATTTGTTTTTAATAGAACTGAATCTAACAGAATGTTTAACCACACATGGTGGAGAAAGACATTCAAAAGAAATTTGGACAAACACCTGGCAGATATCCTTTGATCTGTACTCCTGCACTGAGCAGGGGTTTGGACCTGAAGGCCTTATAGGCCGCTTCCAACTTCATTGTTGTTGTTGTTGTTGTTCAGTCGTGTCTGACTCTTCTTGGGGTAGGAACTGGCAAGCCACTACTGTATCCCTGCCAAGAAAATTCCATGGACAGAAACAAAAGGTTAAAAGATATGATGAGCCCCTCCAACTTCATTATTCTACGACTAATTCTTCATAAATGCTACCATGCACACATATTCCACCATAGCTATCATCTAGGGTCTTCATGAGCACATGTGCCTAAGATAGAAAAGCACAGGCATTTTAGATATGCTTATCTAAAAATCTGAATTTGATCCATGATGAATAAAACATCCTTAAGATCTCCTTCAGTATATGTGAATCAAGGGAGTGCCAATCTCAGACAAGGCATAAATCAATTTAAAACTTTTTTAAAAAGACAAGGCATGAATGAGTCAGAAGTGTTAGAACAGGGATTCTGATGCCACAGAACTTTATACACACCTAGGGAAAAATCAGAAGTCTGAGTTTGTCATAGTTGGCATTTATCCCAATTAAAACTTAATTACAGAATAGAACCAGATAATAAATTCCAATTACAGTATATCAAAAGTCATCTGAGTATCAAGCTATAAGTCTTGTCATTGTTGCAATGATTCTCCATAACATCAGCTTATCTAATTCTACCAACTTAAGTTTTATGCCCCATAATCACAAAAATACTCGAAAGTTTAAAAATACCCCAAAGATGTATATCTATGGAAAATGTATATACACAGATACACCTTAAAATGAATGAAAACTAAATGTAAAATGCAGGCAAATGCTTAAGTCAGAATCCAATAAAAATCACAGCAGGATAAAAACTAAAATAAAGTATCAAAAAGGATGTTTAAAATTACATTCTGAAAATGGAAGAGCTTACAGCTTTAAAAGGCAAACTTTTAAAACCTGGAATACATCTTTAAAAAGATCATTTAAAAGTAAAAAATGTATTATAATTTTAAGTAATCCTTAGCTTTTAAGAATATTATTAATGAAAATCAAAATTCTCACCCAGCCAAGCCAGCCTTGTACCAGTATGCATCTATGGAGGGACATCTATGATTATTTTTATTGGTGGCTTCTGGAAAGGAAACCTGTACAATGTTGCTACATGATTACTGTTGGTAATGTATCTGGTGTAGGGTGAAGCACACCAGGAGGCCCAGGGCCTGGAGCAGCCAATTTTAATAGGAAATTCTATTGTTCTCGCAGTCTCTTTAACTCCATGGGTTTGTATCTCAAAATCTGGGAGGCTGCCACCCTAAAGATAACATCACTATTTTGACTAAAAGTTTTGTAAAGCTTGGAGGACTAACACTCTGTCACACCAGAGGCATGGAACACCACAATATTGTAACACAAAAGCAGTGGTTCTCAACCTTCCTAATGGTGCAACCCTTTAATACAGTTCCTCAAGTTGTAGTGACCCCTTGCCCTGCTTGGAAGAGACCACAAGCCCCCTCTGGCAGGCCACTGCTGCAGTGTCATAGAGAACTTCCGTCTACAGGCACCCTTAGCCAATCCCAGCCTCCAGTGCCATTGACTGACATCCCCTCCAACCTATCAAGCTGTATCTCACTCTTTCCCCCCTTCTTCCTCCCTCCTCCTCCAGACCCAAGCCGTTTGTGCCTTTTTCTTCACTGGCTCATGGCGACCCCTGTGAAATGGTCTTTCAATCCCCAAAGGGGCCCCAACCCCCAGGCTGGGAACCACTGCACTAGGGTATTGGAACTGCAGATTGTATGCACTACCTCCATGTAAATACTTTGCAACATAAACACACACACACACACACACACACACACACACACCAAATTTCACATATTGAGAGGAGAGCATCTCATGGTTCCTCCCACCTCCTGCTCAGATCTTGCAGCACCTTATATCTCAGATACTAAGAGAAACCTGAAAATCACCTTCACGTATAGCATAATTTGGACAAAACAGAGGCACTGATACCTCAAGATGACAACAGGAACAGATGGAGGTTAAGAATAATCCGGAAAGAAAGAAAGAAAGAAAGAAAGAAAGAAAGAAAGAAAGAAAGAAAGAAAGAAAGAAAGAAAGAAAGAAAGAAAGAAAGAAAGAAAGAAAGAAAGAAAGAAAGATTTGGCATTCTACAAGGATCTTTCTGCTAATGAAAAGCTTAGTCCATGGTTTAAATGTCAGACAAGTATAAATTCACATAATCGCCAGTTAACTGGCCAGCAATCTGGGAACAGCTAGGGAAAACTGTGAGAAATCCAAGATAACCTCCCATTATGGGCATGTATAAATGTTTTCTTGGGTGGGCTGTTCTTCAAAACAAATATTCTTTACAGATAATTTTGGTTTGGTTTTTAAAACTCTACCTCAATATGCTAACATCTCAAAATCATTTTTTTAAAAAAGGTCTGTACTACAGCTATAAAGTAAAAGCACAAAAATGTGGACTGCACAGTGTCAGCAAGAACTACCACTTATAGGAAGGCTATGAAATGCACGCAGCACATTCAATTCCTGATTAAGAAAAAAATCAAGGAAAAAAGCAGGACACATTGCAGTATTTCCTTATGTTGCTTAAAACTTCATGCTATATAGCACAATCCTAACAGGAGACTCCAACCCTTCCCATAGCCGCCATCTCCATGTCAAAAATAAATTACTTAAGAGCCAAACATAGAAACATAGAAATCAAAAGTTAAAATAGTCATGGAACACTGGCCCGTACTGCCTTTTCAAAAAAAAAAAAATCAATACTTGTCACAACATGTATTTCAATACTCCACGTATAACCACATGACCTGGAAGAAACAGTAGCCAGTGATCTAAGCGGGGGGGGGGGGCATCACCGGAAGGAGAAACAGACAACTGATAGGTGTCTTCTATATATCAGGACTTAACTGAGAGAACCAGAGCATTCTCTCATTTACACTGCAATTCTGAATGTACAGTAACCTCCCGCCTATTGCGGGGGTTAGGGACCCACCCCACCCGCAATGCCTGAGAATCCCCGATATGCGGAAGCGGGTGGGGTGGGACCTGGGCCCGGGGGGGTGATCAGATTCCCCTGCTGCCGCCGGCACGCACCGTCTGAGAGGTCTTGGGGCGGTGCGCGTGGGTGACATACCGGTATTTATACGCTTTGCACAATATAGCTTAGTCCTGTCAAGTGCATTTAAGGACAGAATCCTAACTGGCTGAGATGGGTGAGGACCAGTTGTGTTGACAGCTAAAATTGTGCCCAATCCAAATGCCCCCCACCCCCACCCAGCCAAGGGATATCAGCAGATACTAAGGAATTCCTTTTTTCCTGGATTTTACACCAGTATAGTCACTGTGTCCTTGGACCGAAGGGGACTTGGATCTGGCCTAGAACAACTATGCCAGTGGTTCTCAACTTGTGGGTCCCCAGATGTTCCTGGATCGCAACTCCCAGAAGTCTTCATCACTAGCTGATCTAGCCAGGATTTCTGGGATTTGCAGTCCGGGAACATATGGGGACCCACAGGTTGAGAACCACTGAACTATGCCGTCACCTCACCCCTTCTCTGATCCTTTTTTTTCCTGCCTGCTGGTCTTCACCACCAGAACAATGTTGTTGGCTGATCTTTCTGCTGGCATATCTCTGAGATCAGCCAACAGAACCAGGGTGGGGGTGGGAGGGGAGGTTCTGCCAGCACAAGGACTTTTCTACGTGAATGTGGTGGTTTTTATCTGCACAAGAGGTTTTTGCCCGTTCCAAACCTCTTAATGCCAGCACACCCTTGAGACAGTATTGCAGCCACAAAACCTGATGCTGTAATAAACCCAAAAGCACCTTTAAGGTGTCACAATACTTTTTGCTGTTTTTACATGTTGTAGTTTCGCACGGAGTATCCTGCTGTTACCCTAAGGAATAGTTCTATAGGTAGTTATTGGTATTAAGAGCTTATTTACATACATATGGTGCCAAAATTATTGTTCTTAATTACATTTTGCCTCTGCCATTCTGTCAATCAAATCCATTTGGATTTCTTTACAGGTTACCTTAGATTTTGCCTAAATTGAATATAATATATAATAAATTACTGCAGTTTTAATTCCTAACTCGTAGGGTAATTGTGATTGCAATAGAAATCTATGACAGATGCAAGCAATGTCATAGGTATAGAAAGGCCTCTGTGAACCTCACCTCTTCAGGGATATTCATTCATTCATTCTGTCAGTCAGTCAGTCAGTCAATTTATATACTCACTATCTGGCTACTAAGGCCACTCTGGGCAGCTTATGACATACAATAATACCAAATATTAGTAATACTCCAGGTCCCCTTCCTGATTTTTTCAGTTTTCAAAAAAAGTAACCTGTAACTCTAGAACGTATGAGAAGGCAAGGTAAATTGGACTGTCAGTTCAACCATTAGCTCTGCATTCAGCATACAGTGTTTAGAGATCCAGAAGGTTACTGACATAACTATTTTCAGTCCATTTTATTCTTAATATCTAAAACCTTTAAATATGTTGTGACATCTTCATGTCACAAGTTTTAGATGTTTTGTGTTGATACTTCCCCTTGAGCTTAAACTTTTTCAGACTATAGCTCCTAACCATGGTTCTGGATATGGAACAAGATAGTCATTACTTAATTGCATTTACTGTACATATTACTATTATCACTTTCTATCTTGCCACAAACACAAGCACACAGAGACAAATAAAATTAAGAAGTAACACTGAAATGATGTTTTCCCTCACAAGAAAAAGAAGAAATGTTTAACTGACCTCTAGTGGGCAATGCATAAAATGCATTTCTGTAAAAATGGAGTATCATATAGCACATATATCAGTGGTTGGAGACATACCATAGTTTGGTGTAATGGACAAAGTGTTAAGACTTAGGCGAATGGGATTCAAATCACCACGTGATTATGGAAACTCACCGACGGTGTAGGAGTGGTAAAACTACTCCTTAAATGTCTCATGTACTTTGAAAACCCCATCAGAGTCTTCTGGCACATGTCAGCTCCATCAGTGGTGGGGGACCATTGGCCTTTCGGATGTTGTTGGATTCATGAATCTCAACCAGTATCCCTCACCACTATCACAGGTAATAGATGCTAAAGACTAACAACATCACACATTCTTCACTCCCATTACAAAGGTTGCCAAAAAGGCCCTGAAAATGAAACCATAATTCTTTGCATTATGTTGAATCTGAACACGTATGCTGCTTGTGTCCTCACAGAGGATCACACTCTTACATTAAACCTATGTGGACATGTGCATAAAACCAGGGACTGAGCACATGTCCATAAATACCACCACCTCCAACATGGATAGTAGAAGTATTTAACTCTAAACAAGAAATGGGTGGTGCAAAGGAACATTACACATTAATTTATACTATTGCTATTACATATACAGTATTTTAATGTCACAGTGAGCCAACACATGTAATTATGCATTACTGATAAGATTTTGTAATACAGATATCACTTCCTTTAGCATCCACACCTGTTTATTATATCCAATTTTCTCATCTCATTAAACAAATGTCCAGCTTCTGAAGCACTACAAAAACCAGTCTGGAACTATAAAGAATACAAATAAATGATTCCTTTAAACCACTTCAAACTCAATGAAATTCAGAATAAGAAGAACAAACTGTTAGCCAAGAGAAACACACTCAAAGAAAGGAATGCAGCATAAAATCATATTGCTCATATTATTCTGGCATTTTGATTGTTTCATTCATTTCAGGAGCGTTGGCTTCTTCACATGAGCCACAACCCATCACCATTTTTTGCACGTAGCAGAGAACTATGTGCGCACTGGGATTTGTTACTAGACTTATTAACCAGATTTAAGTGAAAAGGTACAAAATCTCCATAATGTCAATTTGCCCAACTCACAGGATATTCCCAGTAAGGGTTCTTCCAGGTGGCCACCCCGTGGAGCCCTGTCAGTCTTCTTCACAGTGGTTCCTGTCCTATGGAAGCAGCTCCCAGAGAAGCTCTGGCTGACCCTCTCCTTGTTTACATTCAGGAAGCAGTTAAAAACCATACTCTATAGGGAGGCATTCCCCACTGACCCTGGCTGAGTATTTATTTCTTCCTTGTCTGATCTAGCTTTTTATTATTGGTGTGTGTGTGTGTGTGTGTGTGTGTGTGTGTGTGTGTGTGTGTGTGTGTGTGTGTGTGTGTGTGTGTGTGTGTGTGTGTCTGCTTGTACCATCTCCCATTTCATTGTTACTGCAGTGGTTTTTAATGCTTTTTGTTATTTATTCTATGTTTTATATTGGTAAGACTGCCCAGAGTAAGATAGAAATACAAGAAATAAGATAAATAAGAAAAAGAAAAATAACTACAAATAGCATATCAATTTACATAACAGTTCAAAGGAATTTGCTGTATATAGGTTTAATAACCATAAATATTTACCTTCAACTTTTCAACTTCATCCTTGTGCTCTCTCTTTAACTGCAAAATAGCAGCCTGGTACTCTGTAACAGAAAAAGAAAAAAATATTCATCAGAACAATGGAAGAGGAGTATCTCAAGTAATTACAGCCTATGAGTACAGTGCACAATGTCTGGTAACAAAGTGGAAACCAGAGGTCAAGTCACAACTTTGTGCTAGAGGCAGCACTCTGATATACATGGTACATGCAGGTGTCCTCTGGATAGGGCTGATAAATGGCTAGTTATTTATCAGTTTCTCTAACTTATTTTGTATTCTTGATTTCTGCAGTGATAAGACCAAGTACAGTAATCCCTCGCCTATCGTGGGGGTTAGGGACCCAACCTGACCCGCGATAACTAAAAATCCACGATATGTGGATGCAGGTCCGGTCAGGCCTGGGGGCCTATCTGGGGGCTCTTTTACTTACCCCTGACCTGTTGCTGCCCTGAACAGACCTGTGAGGGCCTTCCCAGTCCCACCGGAGGCTCCAAAAGGGCTTCCCTATGAATTAGAAGTGACTTCTGGAAAACAGGAAAGCACTTTTGGGTTCCGGTTCACAGAAAAGCATTTCTGAGTCCTCTGACTTGCTGAGGAAGTCCCTCAGAGGCCCCAAAAGTGCTTTCAAGTGATCCAAAGGTCACTTCCTGTTTTCCAGAAGTCACTTCTGGCTCAAAGGGAAGCCCCTTTGGAGCCTCCAACAGGCCTGGGAAGACCCTTGCAGGCCCATTCAAGGTGGTGCCAAGCCTGGGGTAAGTACAGGAGGCCTGAAACATGCCTTTCCAGCTTACACCCTGGGGCTTTTTTTCCATATACTGCAGTCCCACGATATAGTGGGACCGCTGTATATGAACCGCGAAAGGGCAGGGGTTACTGTACAGCAAAACCTTGGTTTAAGAGTGTTCTGCAAGATAAGCAAATATTCTAAATTTTGCCTTGTTCAACGGGCAATGTCATGCAATATGAGCACTGGAGCAGGTCACATGATTACAAGTGAGCCAATGGTTGTTCTCTGTCTTCCCCTGCTGGATTGTGGGTGATTGCCTTGAATATTTTATCTCAGGCAAGCATCAAAAGCAGAGGGAGGCGACAGGAAGGGAGGTCTCCCTTGCACAGGTCAGGAACATTTTCAATGGAGAGTACAGGTATTTTATTTTTCTTTATATTTATATTTTATTTTATTTGTTTTCAAGATTTTCTTATTTTTCAAACAATTTCTAGCCATGGGGCAGCTAATCAAGTGTGTACAGTAGTCCCTCGCCCTTTCGCAGTTCATATAATGCGGTCCCGCTATATCGTGGGACCGCAGTACCATGAAAGGGCTTGAGGGAGAGGGGGAGGTTTTGGCTCCGCAGCCAGAGTCCTTTCCAAAGATCGCACACCGCTCACCCGCACCCCCCTCGGGGGTGCGGGCGAGCGGTGCGTGACATTTAAAGGGCTTTGGCTGAAGAAACTAGTGCTTGTCTCTGCAGCCAGAGCTCTTTCCGAAGATCACGCGCCGGTGGTCCACACTCCCCTTGCGGCGCGTGACGTTTAAAGGGCTCTGGCTGCTGGGACAAGCGCTTGTCTCCGCCGCCAGAACCCTTTAAAAATTTTGTGCACCCCTCGCCTGCACCCCCCAGAGTGGCATTGTGCCCACCCACCTGACCTTCATCCGCATATCGTGGATTTTCAATGATCGCGGTTTGGGTGGGTCCCTAACCTCCGCGATAGGTGGGGAGGGGGTTACTGTATAGGGCTACAAATTGCTTTTTATTCTTGTCACATTAAAAACACAGGGTAAAATCCAGTTGTTGGTCCCGAGCAGAGCAGATTCCGCTGCCAGGTACCTAAATCATAGTACATTCAACACATGAAAAGCAGATGGAATGAATTCCCGCCCTGTCTCTGCCATGATCAATTGCTTTTATGGAAGAATGTAGTGCCTGAGAGAGTGGCATTCATTAGGGCATGTCACACACTTTAGTGGAGTGGGATTTATTGTACAGGCACGTGTGTTGGATTTTGTGTTATACACAGAGTGCTGTTGACAGTGGCCCTCTCCATATTCAACCTGAGGAGGAGAAAGCAGAACTGTCTGATGGCACCACTTGAGCATCGCTGATTATAGGAGGCATCTTATGTTTTACTCTGAAATGCGTGTTCTTCAAGTTGTGTTCACATTGTTGCAAAGGTCACATCAACATCAGAGTCAATCAACAATCACATTTTTCTTTACACGGCCTCCACCCGAAAAACTCACAAGATTACCAATGCCTGATTAACAGCACAAGCTCAATACACTTGGTTGAACCAAAGAGACAAATCGACTAGACATACTGGCCTCTTGTAATATATATTTATGTATAGATATCAAGAAACTAAGTGCTGGACATCCAGCACAGGTTTCTCTGAGGAAAGTGAGAGATTCTGTATCTGGAAGGTACTTGCACTAAATTCATCTACTACATCACTAAAGTGCAATATATTGGATCAAATCAACTGCTTTTAATTTACTGGTACGCTCATCCATTATGTCTACTGTGAAGTACGTGTGTATTTCAAAAGCAGGATATAAATACTGAAATCAAGAAACATAGCAAATCATTCAGCATGTGCATTTACCAACTGGATAAAAGTTGATGTTATGGATTTGCTATATAGTACTACAATAATCATAGATTGCTAAAGTATATCAAAACAGTAGAAACATGCCATTCAATTCCATTTTGTTTGGTTGCTGGGGGGTGGGGAGGGATGTTGGACTCCAAATCCCAGACATTTTCAAGAATTCCCCAGGCAGACATCTCAGATTTGCAGCACACAAACACATATCTAGATACATTTTCCTTGGAGAGGAAGCTGCTCATATGCTCCCTGGATGTGTCTTGTTGCTCTTTATAATAGACAGCTCCTGAAGAACCACTATCCATAGGAAGAAAGGCAGTAGGAAATGAAGGTTTAAAAGAACATCTAGAGCAGTGGTTCTCAACCTGTGGGTCCCCAAATGTTCCTGGACTGCAACTCCCAGAAATCCCTTCCAGCACAGCGAGTGGTGGAGGCTTCTGGGAGTTGCAGTCCAGGAACATCTGGGGACCCACAGGTTGAGAACCATTGGTCTAGAGGGAGGCTTGTCTGGTCTAGAAAAATGAAATGAAGGTATCATAAAAACAACAACCCAGAATTCTGCCTCAAGAATTCTTGAACAATTCTGCCATTTGGAATCCAAGGGGGGGGGAGTGGCACAACTCTGTACTAACTTTTCAATAGGGTATTTTGTTCATGCACGACAGTAATCAACACCACTGGTGGCAAGAATCAGATGTTTCCTTTCTCTGCAGTTTCAGAGAAAAAGAAAGTCTTAGTGGTCAGACGTTCGCCTACACAATGTTGGGTGGAGCATTGTATTTGATGCATTTCCTTTTCTGTTGCATTTGTAATTTTAAAAATTAACTAAAGCAAAAGTTGAAAAGCCAAATTCATGTTGAAATATTCTGTTATTTATATTGTATTGACGCTATAACTCAAATAATGCCTTTATGTGTATTTCTTAATTCAGTTAAGATCATAGTCTCAGAAATTAAAATGAACTACTGTATATGGGTGTCACATCTACAAAACAGTGTGGCTTTATAAAAGGACATCGAAAGACTGCTAAATCATTGATTCATCTATGTGACATTGGAGAGACAACAAATAGATAAACGAAGGCTAGTACCTGTTAAGGTTAGAAAAGAGACAAATATGCAATTACTTGGACAATAGGTAACACACTAAATCTATCAATTTCATAAGACATTTGAGTATTTTCTACCTAAAAATCCTGAAAAGGGTTGCCATGTGTCAGAATGACTTGATAGTACATAGTAGTAGTAGTAGTAGTAGTAGTAGTAGTAGTAGTAGTAGTAGTAGTAGTAGTAGTAGTAGTAGTAGTAGTAGTAGTAAGTTTTGTTCATTTTTCCACATAGTGGAAGGGGTGAGTGAGTGACAAACAAGGCAATCTTTGAATAAACATCCAATTTACCATTAAACAGTTCTCTTATTTCTAGGAACAGGCAAGATAACAAGCATAAATTATTTAGCAGTGTTTATGTCATAAAATTCAGACAAGTTCTAGGAATAAGGGACAACACTGACATATGGTGGAGAATAATTAGTCTATTTCTGACTAGACACATTTTCCAAATGGTAATTGAACAGCAATGGGCGTCAGTAACCACAATAGTTTCAAGATGGTGACCCAAAACAGCTCTGAGTGAGATCGTCATTCTTATTGCAATGCTTGCTTGAAGATTAAAAGAATAAGTGAACACAAAGTTCAGAACATGCCTGATTATAAAGGGTCTAGAAAAATGCAGGTTACTTACCTGTAACTTAAGTTCTTCGAGTGAACCTCTGTGAACCCACACAATGGGTCTTCGCGCCTGCGTGCTTGAGTTCCCGGTCGTTCCAAGCTCAAGGCTTACAAGCCCCTCCCCTCCGTGCGCATGCTCACCCATCTCCCGCCTTGCTGACTCAGTTCCCCTCTGGTCCGCCGCTGACCCTTAGAGAGTACAGCGAGCCATGACGGAGAGAGGGGAGGCGGGTGGGTGGTGTGGATTCACAGAGCTCCACTCGAAGAACTTAAGTTACAGGTAAGTAACCTGCATTTCTTCTTCGTGGACTCTGTGAATCCACACAATGGGTGACTGGCAAGCTGACTTACCGGTGGAGGGTAGTCATGGTAGCACAGTTGTCAAAACTGCTTTGCCAAATGCGGCTGATGTCTACAACCTGACGTCTAGTTTGTAGTGCTTCAGGAACGTAGACGGTCGAGACCATGTAGCCGCTTTACATATGTCTTCCAAGGGCACTCCTTTTATGAAAGCAGTGGATGAGGCTACTGCTCTTGTAGAGTGTGCCCAAGGCATGACAGGTAGGGAGACATGCGCAGTGCTGTAAGCCATTTTGATGGTTGTGACAATCCATCCGGAGATGGATTGAGGGGATACTTGATGACCTTGAGATGGTGCCGAGGTTCTGATAAAGAGCCTGTGGGTTTTTTTGTTTTTTTTTTACAGGAGCTGTCCTGGAAGTGTAAAAGAGGAGTGCTCTCTTGACATCAAGGGAGTGGAGCGTCCTCTCCAGGTGAGTCGTTGGGTTCGGGAAGAAGGTTGGGAGAATAAGTGGCTGAGACACGTGGAACGGAGACACTATCTTTGGTAAGAAAGAGATGTCTGGACGGAGTTCCACCCTGTCGTGATGAAATTTCAGGAACGGCGGGTCCTGAAGCTCTTCTGGCGGATGTGATTGCCACTAGAAAGGCTGCTTTGAGGGCTTTGAAAATGGCGAGGAGTTCCAGGTAATTGATATGCTGGATTCGCTCCTTGGGTGTCCACCTGTGATGGATAGAGAGGTGGTTGCAGGTGGCGCCCCAGCCAGTGGTACTGGCATCCGTCATTACCTGGATGGATGGGTAACGTTGTTTGAAGGGCCTTCCCACCTCGAGATTGCGGGAGGACTTCCACCACTTTAGGGTGGTGAGGAGAGAGGAGGTAATTCTGAGCCGTTTGGATGGTCGCAGTGAGGTCGAAACCTGGCTTGAAGCCATGTCTGCAGCGGTCTCATGCGGAGTCTGGCATGCGGTATGATAGCTATAGTGGAGGCCATCAGGCCTAGTAAGCATTGGGCCTGATGAGCAGATACCTTGTTGGGGCTCTGAAATGGGTGTAGAGCCTGTTTGATTCTTATTGGACGATCTGGCGCTAAGTATGCCCTTGCTTTTTGAGCGTCCAGAAGTGCTCCTATGTACAGCACTGACTGGCAGGGTATGAGGTTGGAGTTCTTTTCGTTGAGACGAAGTCCCAGGGATGTTAGGAGTCGGATGGTGAGGTCTCGATCCTTCTCTGCCCTTGTTTTGTAGGTGTTACCCGGAGCCAAACGTCTAAATATGGGAATATGTGGACTCCCTGGAGCCTGAGTAAGGCCGCCATCAGTGCCATGCACTTTGTTAAACACCCGCGGGGCGGAGGAGAGACCAAAGGGCATCGCTTTGAACTGGTAAGTTGAGCCTCCTATCCGGAAGCGGAGGTATTTCCAGTCTTGAGGGGCTATGGAGACGTGAAAATAAGTGTCCTGTAGGTCCAGGACGATGAACCAGTCTCCTTGTTGTGTATAAGATTTTGCAACCTTACGCATCTTCTGGATGTTGTCCAGTGACGCATCAGTGGATGTCGCAAAGAGTCCTTCCCCATCAAATGGGGAGTCTTCTATACGGTTTCTGGCATCATCTGTAATATTGGATGTCCTGAGCCAGGCATGACGACGGCGATGTATAGCAGTCGTCAGTTGCTTAGAAGCTGTATTCGTTATGTGCATGGAGGTTATCATCTGGTAGTCGATCAGAGACAAAACTTCCATGTATGAGGCCTGTGCTTTGCCCTTTGTTCTTCCGGAATGTGGTTTATGAAGTCCGGAAAAGTGAGTAGGAGGTGACGGGGATACGCCTCCATTGCGCACAGATAGTTCAGTGCTCTCAAGGAGAATGAGGCAAGGGCGTAATGACGCCTGCCGATGAGGTCGAGCTTCCGAGCTTCCTTGTTGCTCGGGGTGGTGTTGGAATGGGACTTCCCTCTGTTTTGCATGGCATCCACTATCACCGAATTCGGTAGGGGGTGGTGCTTCATAAGGAAGTCTGTGCCCTCACTATATGTCTTGTAGAGGCTATCAATTCTCCTTGGAATCAGAGGATTTGGCCCAGGCCTCTTTGGCCTTTCCCAACATAGAGGGAATAAATCCCATTCGCAAAGGAGGTGGCCTGGACTTGTGCAAGTGGCCAAAGAATTTGCACGAGTCACTTGCTGCTGGGAGTTGCACTTGAAGTCCCATGACTTGTGCAATTTTGTGTATCATCTGTGAATAATGTTTAAAGTCTTCTATTGGGCTGGAAGATTGTTTGTCTGGCATATCGGTCTCAAAGTGTCTTGGTATTGAGAGGGTGGACCGATGCAACTTCTGAGAGGCTGCTCCCGTGTCGGAATTATCCATTAACGGGCGATGCACGGTGGCTGGCGAATCTGGCAGCTGCACCTGCTGATCCACTGCTTGCGGTGTGGTGTCAGTGGGGCTTTGCAGGGCATTGCTCTGAAAGGCTAGACCAGCAATGGTGTCAGTGTTGGACAGCAGAGGGCGCTGGGCCAGTGGCTTAGGTTTACTCCTTCGCTGCCTCTTATGTTGTGAGGAAGCGGATGAAGAAGTGGTAGAAGAATCAGTGTCTGAGGAGCTAGACACCATGCGGGCATGACGTCGTCTCTTTTTAGAACGGTGTTTGCTTTTATGACGCCGTGCGGGGGATGACTAGGAGGAAGATCCATGACGTCGGTGCCTCTTGCCCTGCCTGCGTCTAGATTTTTGACACCTAGGAGAGGATGAGGGGGATGATTTGGAATCATGAGAGTCTACCCTCACCCTCTTTCGGCCCCGACTCAGGGAGACAAGTGGGCATTGATCTTTTGCAGGACGCCCGATATCAGAGACTCCTCTCTCTTCGATGTCTGATCACATAGCGCCCAAGCGCTTGGGGGCATCTAGACCCTGCTCCTCCGCGTCAGAATGCTGGAGAGCTGAGGTCATGGAGGCAGCCGGTAGATTCTGTAGGTGCGACAACGGGTTGTAGCTGACTGTGGCCATGTCCGTGTCATGGACAAGCTGGACCAGCAGTAAGCCCGATAGAATCATAGGGCTATGAGGTTGCCACAATGTAGTTGTAATTTAATCCTATGTTGACCCTTTGTTATCCCAAATGGATGTAACTGCCTGCTAAATTGTGTTGTGTTTTGCCTTCCCAACCACACTGCTGTTTCCTGGTCTCCTATTTTGTCACCCCTAATTTATACAGGCTATTTATTTTTATGTTCTATTTTTATGAGCTACAGCATTTGCTCTTATTGTTCCTACGGAAGATGGGCGGGGTATAAATCTAATAAATAAATAAATAAATAAATAAATAAATAAATTAAATAAATAAATAAATAATAACAAAAATACTGGGTCGAATGTATTTAGCAGATGAGAACGTTTTGGTTGTTGAGCCACATTAAGCTGGTGAATCACAGTTTCCTGTTTGTTTGTTTTGAGATGTTAAGGAAGATCTAAGTTGGGGAATTCAGGCTTGGTTTCATCATTCAAACTGTGCCAAATGGCAAAAGACTATTATCCATATGTTATAACACACATCTATTAAAACAACAACAGAGGCATAGTACCTTTTTCACACTGAATAATATTTATGATCTATTGGTGGATTCTTACATCTCTTTAGCATAATAACAGACAGGCAGTAGATCCCAAATATTGCAGTTGACAAACATGCTATTCAGGATTATAAAATTCTAAGTAGAATGTCACAAATACTAGTGCAATGTCTCCAGATTTGATCTTCATGTTTCATGCAACACATCAACAGAAGCAAAATAAGCATGAAAGAAGGGTACCGTATTATATAGAGATGGGCATTTCATTTCGGAAAGGGGTCCAGTTCCGAAATGAACCACAGCAGCACAGCTGCTGTTCAGAACCAGTACCCACCCTCCAGAACAAACTCAACCACTGACTTACCTTCCTTTGGGTCACATGGGGCAAAACTCCAATGATGAAGCAGCCTCTGATGTGTCATTCTTCCTTCTACTTGGCACTGGCCAAACAGGAGCTGTGTAAGGACATGCATCATCTTGCCTCCCTGTCTGATTGGCCAGTGCCAGGGAAAGGTAAGATGGCACATCAGAGGTTGCTTCCTGATTGGGGTTTTGCCCGCGCAAACCAAAGGAAGGTAAGTCAATGGTTGATTTCATTCCGGAGGGTGGGTGCCGGTTTCGAACGGCAGCTGTGCTGCCATGTTTCATTTCGGAACCGGACCCCTTCCAAAATGAAACACCCATCTCTAGTATTATATTGAAATAATATGCTGCCTTATTGTAAAAACCCACTGAAATGTGCTGTCATATTACAAAAAGAAAATGTAAACTTTAATTTTTATTAAGCAAAGCAATTGAAGTAAAAACAGCATTATTATCATACTGCATTCCTAGTCTACCTTGCACTCAGAATTGTGCATGTATTTCTGACAGCTTGACCTCAGACACCGATACAGTGATGGTGACGGAGATAAAATGCTAAATAAAATTAGGCAGGTAATTGATCCTTTATTTTCGACACACACCTTACCACAATGAGCTAGTGTATCAGGGAAAAACTATACAGACTATATGAAAAGATGACAGATTCCATTGAAGAAGTATTCTGTGGTGGAAAACGTGCAATTTTAGAAAGAGAGGTGAAAGCAGTTCTCAAAATGGCTGGAAAAAATAAATCATTAGGAATATATGAGATACCAACAGACTATTTAAAGCTGAAAAATAGCAAATCTGTCAGAGTTCTAACAAGAATTTGTCATCAATGGAAGAAGCTGACAGCCCACAGATTGGAAACAGTCAATAAGCATTAAACTCCCAAAAAACATAGTAACGATAAGAATGTAGCATTAATTTTCCATGTAAGCAATTTAATGCTCAAGATGTTGCAACGACTATGACCATATATGGAGTGATGTTCAGGCTGAATTCTGAAAAGGAAGAAGTACTAAATATCATATTGGGTATTGGGACAGTGACTTAAAGTAAATCATGATGAAGATGAAGGAATAAATTTTGGAGGTCACTAAATCATGCAGTCCCAATAAGTAAGGGCAACTGATTATTCAGATTACTATAAAATGTAGGCTTCAAACCACAGATAGCTAAAATACTCAAATTACATGTACATGTGAGATCAGAGTTTAAGAACAGAGAAATAAACACTGTACACAAAACAGACCTATAAGTTCCACGTATACAGCTCACATCAGCCCTATTCAAGGATCCCACACAAATGTACTCTGGTAATGTGATAATAAAGGTAGGCTAATGGAGCACAGCTCCTCTCACCCTTATGCAGCTGTAAATCACATAAAGGAAACACTCCAATGAAGATACAGTAGGATTGTGGTGTCCATGAGGGATACCCAAAAATATGCAGAAGTAGCAGACACAATACATTGCAATGGTCTCTGGGTCCTTCTAGTGAGCACAAATGATGGATACACCCTGGAAATATACATAAATACATATTTCTGGCTTGTTTGTATTTAGTACTTTCAGGTAGCAGTGAAGTGAATCAGTGGATACAAATCCTCCAGATACTGTACTTTCCTGATCCAACATCCAGTAAATGATCCCTTAAGAGTACAATGTTGCTCCTTTTAGAGTCTGTTCTGCAGAACAAAGTTATAAAATAAACATTTTTACTAGGAAAGAAAAATTACAAAGAACGTGTTGCTATGTATTCTACATTTTACCACAAAACAAACCATGCCACCTAGCGCCCATATGCATCATTCAACAGCCCAGATTCTTGGTTTTTAATCGTAAAAACGATGTCTTCACCTTCAGACACTGAAGTATGTACAGTAGTGACTGAAAAAAGAGTCGCTGCTGTCCAAATGTCTTGTGAGAAACGAACGGCCGCCAAGGCTTTTCAGAAGGCTTAACCAAAGAGTGAAGAATTACAGCATTGACTACTGTTTTTCTGACTTTCACAGATTTCCAATTGCAGCATTCCCCATTCTTATACCATGGTAAGAATTGCCATTTTAGAACAAAGTCTAGTCTGTACGCAGACATTTGGGGCATGTTATAGGGAGCTGCCCACAAACAGTGCATAGAAACGCACACAAAGTCATATGAATCAGACGTGCAGGGGAGGATCTGCAACAGAACAATATATCCATGCAAAGAAGCAAAACTTGCTAATGCCACAATAAAATTATTAATACCTGTATTTCTATAGTTTATTTCTGCATCATAGGAGGTTTTTAGCACAGGGAGACCTTGGAGGAATTATTATTGATTTTGGACTGCACCTTCTAGGCTTCTGCACCCAGCCTTACCTACTTATCTCTACAACAACCTTACAAGGTAAATTTGGCTGACTGATAATGAACAGCCCATCTGCTGAAGCAACATAACATTGCAAACATATTGTAGCATCCCTCTCAGATCAGTGCTTCCTCCAGAAATGGTGCATGGATGAAACACAGCGGAAGCAAAAGAGTACAACAAACAGGAGTTAATCTGAATATTACATAGATTTTCCATACAATTTGAATGTAGACCCATGCAGATTAAACTACCAGGATTTGAGAGACTGGAATATGGAAAACCCAGATGAGAGCAGACATGATAAGGAGTTAGAAGATAACAGCTGGAAGTACTAAAATATGCAGATCTAGGCTAGAGCATTGGAAGTTGAATGTTGAAGTTGAATGTCACTTGGAAATAATTTAGTTTACATTCCTACTTAGCCAGGCCTTAGGACAATTGTTTTATCAACTTGCCGTACAAGACAGCTGTGGGGAGAAAAGTGAGACATGTTTGATGTTCTTAGCATTTTACAGATGTTGTTACATAGATCCTTTCCAACTTCCAGCAGCTCTATGAACAGGTGCACTGTCACTAATAGCTCTGTGCAGCTCTTGCAAGTCTGTGGCTCCTTTTATGAAATCAATCCATCTCACCTTTCCTCTTTTCCTGCTCTCTTTTGCTTTTCCTAGCACTACTGATTTTAAATTAAATGAATGGTAAATAAGTGTATATCTCTTCACCTACCCTGCCAACAGAATATGTACAGTACTGTATATGCACAGATAAAGACATGAAAAATGGTGCATCATTTTCTAAGGATATTACTAACCTGTACTGATGCATAAGCTGCCCATTACATTAAACCTTGGTTTAAGAGTACCTTGGTTTAAGGGTGTTTGGCAAGACAAGCAAACATTTCTACTAAATTTTGCCTTGGTCAACAAGCAATGTCTTGCAATACAAGCACTGAAGCAAGCCCCATGATCACATGTGATCCAATAATGGTGCTCTCCCTCTCTCCCTGATGTATTGTGGGTGATTATCTGGAATGTTCCATCTCAGGCAGCCTCCAAAGCAGAGGGAGGGGGAGGAATGCAGGTCTCCCTTGCTATGAATGTTTTTAAAGGAGAGTGCAGGCAATTTTAGTTTTCTTCTATTTATATTTTTATTTAATTTGTTTTCAACATCCTTTCCTATTTTTCAAAGCATTTATAGTCAAGGGGCAGCTAGTTGAGTGTGTATAGGGCTACAAATTGCACTTTATTCTTGTCACATTAAAAACACAGTAAAATCCAGTTATTAGTCCCAAGCAGAGCAGATTCCACAGCCAGGTACCTAAACCATAGTGTGGATGTGGACTTGTAGCCAACTGCTTCTGTGAGTTTTGGCATTTTGTATAGTATGGGAACCCAGAACAGAGTTTCCATTATTTCTTATGGTGAAATTTGCTTTGATATAAGAGTATATTGTTTTATAAGCATGTTTCTGGGACAAACTATGCTCACAAACCAAGGTATTACTGTACTGCCTTTCTTGGCTTTTGGTGTCTTTTTGTACTAGTTTACAACATTTAAGTAGGTCACCAATGTTTTATTTCTGGGAAGATAAGAAAGATGCATAGGATGCTGACTAACTGGACATCAAGGTGATGTTCAACTTTCTCAATAACTTAGGATAAGGATATCTAAGAAACCCTTTCCTCTTGCATACATCAAGATGTCCTCTAATAACTACAGAACAATCTTTTCCAGCTGTTCCACAACCAACTGAACATGGCTCTATAGCAGTGGTGGCGAATATATGGCAGGGGTGCCAAAGGTGGCACCTGGAGCCCTTTCTGTGGGCACATGACATTGCCCTCTTGCCACTGTGCTCTGGGCAGAGAGCTGGATGAAGGGAAGCAGTAGCTTGTGGGTTCGTTCGTAACTCCCGTTTACTCTCCAGCAACGCCACTCTGGGCATCCCAAAAGCAGCGTGTATGGAGAGTAAACTGGGGCTATGAAGGAGACCACAAACCACAGCCTCCCTTCGCCTGGCTCTCTTTGTGGAGCCATTTTGGCAGTCTCCAGTCACGCTGGTTTTGGAATGCCCAGAGCAGCGTGGCTGGAGAGTAAAATGGGGCTACGAACAAGCTCACAAGCTGCTGGCACTCCCCCTGGCTTTCCCGATGGTATAGCACCCCATCTGCCTCTCTGCCCAGAGGACGTGGATGGGGTGCTACTCTTCAGGAAAGCGGGGATCAAAGAGCAGGCTTTTGAATTTCCTGCGGCACGGTACTGTGGCCATGGGAAATTCAAAAGCCTGCTGTTTGATCCTCGCTTTCCCAAAGGGTAGCACCAAAGCATTTGTAACCTGAGGTACCACTGTAAATTGCTATATTGGGCACTTTGTGAAGAATAAGTGGGTTTTGAATCACAGTTTGGGCACTCGGTCTCTAAAAGGTTCGCCATCACTGCTCTATAGTATCACAAGAAGAAGAAGAAGAAGAAGAAGAAGAAGAAGAAGAAGAAGAAGAAGAAGAAGAAGAAGAAGAAGAAGAAGAAGAAGAAGAAGAAGAAGAAGAAGAAGAAGAAGAAGAAGAAGAAGAAGAAGAAGAAGAAGAAGAAGACGTTCTCAATAGTGGCACTCACCCACTAGAGCAACCATTCTCAACAGAGGCCATATGGCCCCTAGGTATCCTGGCACATAGAGGGGCAACCACAGACTGAAAAATGAGAGAAGTTTCAGAAAGATCTCTCTGTTCATGTTTTATCCTTGTTGGCAGGGGGGCCTTGGACCCTGAGAAGAACTTCTAAAAGGGCAGTGGCAAAAGAAAATGGTTAAGAATGGTTGCTCTAGAACATCCAAGAAAAATATATGAAGAAATGCTTTCTGTAAACCCTTTTGTTTCCACAAACTTCCCTCAGGTTTTAAAATTAATTATCAGGACTCCTTTCATTTCCTCCCTTCAACCTATGCACTCCTCCTTAGTCCAGCCACCCCCTTTGACACAGTTTCCTTCAGTTTTAGTTTCATATTGATGACACTATAAACAGGGAGGTAATGATAACTTAAATCAGCCATGAAATCACCTTCTGGCCTAGATGCAACAGTTTCTCTTAATCAAAGAAATCAGGGTGCTGGCTGTAATTTCGCACTCAAAAGACAGGCCAGGGATAGTCACCACTGGTTCCAGGCAGATTTCACATATTCAAGATCTCAACCATAACACTGAAATTTGGGTCAGTTCTCATGTTAACTGAAGATGCCCTGTGTTCAACCAACAGCAGTGGTTATACACCTGACAGATTGACTACATTCTGCTTGTTTGTTGACGCTAGCTATGGTGAAATAATGTACCACAAGAAGAAGAGTGAAGAATAAGGAAAACAGAGTTTAAAAACCCAAAACCACAGTTTTCCCCCTGAGGAACTGAAGTCTGAAAAAATGATTTTCTGTTTTTAAGAATCAATCACCAGGAACAGTCTATTATGAGGCCCAAAATATCTTTCCCCTGTCCATGAACTTCCGTGACTTTTCCATCTCTCTCCCTACCATTCCTGCTGCAAGGATGACCACAGGAATCTCAAGAAATCCACATGCTGGGGAGAATTCTCCACGTGAACAATGGAGAAACAGATGGAGTACTTCCTTGAGTGTGGGCTCAATAAACTGACTGGTTTTGGCAAGTTAAATTGATCTCCAAACCTGGCAGACTAAATAACATGGGAAGCAAATGTGTCTGCATTTGGTGTGTGCGGCATCTAAGTGCTGGGAGGAAGGGAACGGAAATACAATTTGGATAAATGGTCTGGAAGGAACAGAAAAGAAGGGATGATTCACTCTGGGCACAAGCCACAGATTCAGCCCATAAAATAGAACATTCAGGACAAATAAAAGTACTGGTGTAATACCCAGTTATGGATATTACAAAAGATGCCTTCAATAAATGGCTTCTGAAAACAAATTCACAAATTTATGGAAAGTAGCAACTGCATCCAAACCTCCGTTTCCACTAAAGGTACATGTTCTGTTCACAGGATACTGGGAATGTCGCAGGTGCTCTCACTTCGGCTGGCCACGCCCAGGGAGGCTAGGAAAGCGATAACCTGCAACCAAGCCTTCTCTGTGGCTGGTCCTTTGGTTTTGGAACCATCTCCCGAGTGAGTTGCACCTTGCACAGTCCCTGCCAGCCTTTAAAGGAGCCTTGAAAACCTGGCTCTTTTGCGAGGCCTTTGGCGACCTTTAATTTTTTTCTTTTCTTTTTTTCCCTTTCCCTTTCCCTTTTTACCTTATCCCACCATTTTGCCAGATATTACTTTCTATTATTGTTATTTTTTATTTTTATTGTTTATCTGTTGATATTGTTAACTGCCTGGAGTTCCTTCGGAAGATGGGTTGTAAATAAATAAATAAATAAATAAATAAATAAATAAATAAATAAATAAATAAGAAACAAATGCTGATTGACAATTGTGTACTGGCTGTCAGCCTCTCATAACATATTCTGGCCCCGGTGCCAAGACTGGTTATCTGATCCAGTATGTTAACACATGCATAAAAATGTATAGCTCAGAAAAAGTAATTTCTTTCTCTCTCAAGAATGGCACCTGTTCCACTGTGCACAACATGCAGTGGCATCCAACTTTTGTCAGTTTTGTCAAAAATCAAAGTTGGGATGCTACTGCAAGGAGTAACAGAAGAACAGGTGGGAAGTTAATGTTCAGCCCTTAACCCACATTTTATTTTCCCCTAGAAAAGCCCCTTGTATTGTGGCTTTTCTTCACATGCGGAATGTTCAGCCCTTAACCCACATTTTATTTTTCCCCTAGAAAAGCCCCTTGTATTGTGGCTTTTCTTCACATGCGGAAAAGAGGTAGGACCTAGATACGTTCCCACTGGATAGAAAGACATACGGAGAGGCTATTCACAGTAGAAGGAAATGTGGATCTTAAATGGCTATGGCTCAAACCAATAATGGTGCATGCATTTCCTTTCCTCCCTCCTCTGCTACATCCCCCCTCTGCAATTTCTTGATTTCCAAACAAAATTTTACAATTTAGCCACTAGATGTCACTAGCATATCCTCAGTCTGATGCAGAATGCTGCAGTAGCAAGGAAAGTACATCAATGGAAACACTTCACTGGCATTTATGGCCTGCTCAAGTTCTGCTTTCTATATACAGCCTCAGCCAAACATGTGCAAATAATTGCTTACACATTAGATACATGTGCAATCAAAGGCCTATGTGTGGAATAGTCACATTGGTGAAAGCTTTCCATGTATTTAGAAAAATAACATTGATTATAATTCTAAAACTAGAACTCATGCTGCTATCATATCCCGTGTAATATAGGAATCCAGTCAGTTTTACAGAGTGCAGTGTTAATGTTTGCAAGAAGCCCATGCACACCAATTTTGATAAAAATGGGATGAATTGCTTCGAGCCCATCTCTATTTGCAAGCACTGAATTTTCCACCCAACAAAAACCCTCCCACAGTAATTGTGGCACCAGGTTCACAAGGGAAGGTCTGCAGTGTACTGAGAACTCTTGGAGAGGCACAGAATCGCTCATCTCAACTTAACTTCTTCGCACATGCCTTAAGTGAAATGGAGAAACTTAGCTCCATTTTGCTACTTATAGTTAGCCGTTAGTGGAGTGATTTTTTGTCTCCCTAAAACTATTCAGCACAGCACCGAAGGACTGTAGGGTACCAAGACACCAGTAAAAAGAAATCACACAAACAATGCTACTTGGACCTCCAGTAAAAAAGGTAGAATTGTCTAGTTATGAACAGACGTGGGAGCTTAGCAGGTTAAGTATCTAGATGGGCATTTAATTCATTGCTGTATTCCCTAAGCACATCCAATCTCGCCTGATTTCGGAAGCTAAGCAGGGTCAGCCTTAGTTAGTCCTTGGATAGGAGACCACCAGGGAATACCAGGTGCTGTAGGCGCCTGGAGTAGGAACTGGCAAGCCACTCCAGTATTCCTGCCAAGAAAACTCCATGGACATGGGGTCACTGACAGTCGGTCATGACTGTAACAACAGAACACACACACACATCTTAACAACCACACTATATAGCCTTGGACAAGCATCATAGCAGTCCCAGAGTTGCCTCCATCAGAAGGAATTGGGAAGTGGTTTCTCAATACTCCATATCTAGAATGCCCCACAAAGGGTCGCAATAAGTCAGAATTGACTTGATGGAACACAATTAGAGATAGGCACAAAGAGCTTCATCACTTCATTCCATCTTCCCCTCATTCCCCTGGCCAACTGCTTGTGTGTCAGAGGCTTCTGAACACCACCTGGGCTCGCTATTAGGAATTGCCCATTCCTAATAGCTGTCCTGTTTGACTCAAATTTCAAGTATTTCAACCTAAATCTCCATGAAATAAGTGATTTTTAAAAATCGATAAATCTATGTAGATCAGTTGTGCAGTATTAAAAAAAACTTATCACACCATACAAAGAATAGAAATGTTCACACTGTACAACAAAAACATAATTAAAGAACCCATACCAATAGCTGAATTATAAACTGAAAACTTGCTCAAGGAGACACTCATTTGGGGGAAAACAAATTTGGTAGCAGATCAACAGGCATTGTACTGGTCTGGATAAGAGCAAACAGGACGAGTTAAACCTGGGTAAGATGGAAGTTCTATTTATTCTGTTAAAGTAACTCCCCGCCTATCGCGGGGGTTAGGGACGCACCCCACCCGCGATCCATGAAAATCCACGATATGTGGAAGTGGGGCCTGGGGGCAGGGGGCGATCACGTGCCTGTGAGAAGTCTTGGGGCACCGCCGCCCACGCCGCCCAAGACTTGTCCGGGGCAGTCTCCATTGAAATACATTCCCAATGCATATCAATGGAGAAAATTTTCCCATTGGAAAACATTGGCTCAATGCTTTCCAATGGGGAAAATTTCTCCATTGAAATCCGTTGACTCAATGCATTTCAATGGAGACTGTGTCCCCCCGCTACCTGCTGCACGGCCCCGAGACTTCTCGGAAGGGCCCGGGTGGCCCGGAGACTTCCGCGGAAGGACCCGGGGCTTCGCGGAGGCAACCGGAGGAGGGTGGGGAGTGCTGCCCCCTGGCACCCCTGCTCTCCGAGGCTTCTTGGAGGGGCGGGGGATGGCGGGGAGTGATGTGAGGCATGCCTCCCAGAGTTCTCGGAGGGGCCCGGAGGGGTGGCGGGGAGTGATCGCAAAGCTCCCTGGCACCCCCGGCAGCTCCGAGGCATCTTGGAGGGGGGATGGCGGGGAGCGATGTGATCGCTCCCCAGCACGCCCCCCAGGGTTCTCGGAGGGGTCCGGGGGTGGCGGGGAGTGATGCATCACTCCCACATGCCTCCCAGGCTGGGAGGGGCCTGGAGGGGTGGCGGAGCATCTCGGGCAGGGCATCTTGGAGGGGGCGGGGGATGGCGGGAGCGATGGATCGCTCCCCAGCATGGTGGGGTGGCGGGGAGTGATGTGCTCCCGCCACCACTCCCTGGCACCCCCTGGGCCGGCATCTGAGAATGGCCTGGGATCGCGCACCCCCACACGCCTCCCAGGGTTCTCAGGGGGCCTGGGGGGCGGGGGGATCGGGCCTCCCAGGCTGATGGAGGGGTGGCGGAGAGTGATCTCCCTGGCACCCCAGCTCTGAGGCGGGGAAGCACCCCCAGCATGCCTACCAGGGTTCTGGGGCCTGGGGGTGGCACGGAGCCAAAAGCCCGAGGCTTTGCCAGGGTGCCCTGCTGCTTGCCCGGATCTCCTGGGAGGCACGGGGGGGGGGTGGCGGGGAGCGTGTTCCCCCCCCGCCCCTCCCAGGCCCTTTCTGGTTACTGCGGTCCCGCACCCCAGGTGGCTCCTAGGCACCACTGGTGGGTAGTGATGAACTGCAAAAGAAGCCCCTTTGCCTAGCCCTGGGGCTCCACTGTTAAAGCCCCTTTGCCATCATTTTCTGTGTCCTGGGAGGCGTGGGTGGGTAGCTGATCCTTCAAGCCCTTTCCGGTTACTGCCAGATGGGTGGAATAGATGTGAACTGAAAGGGCGGGGACCACTGTATTTGGTATTGTATCATTTTCTGTGTTATAAGCTGCCTAGAGTGGCCAGATGGGTGGAATACATAGATAGATAGATAGATAGATAGATATAGATAGATAGATAGATAGATAGATAGATATATAGATATATAGATATATATAGATATATAGATGATAGATAGATAGATAACAAATAGTTAAAAATAATTAAATTAAATTAAAGGTGGAGGTTCCTACTGTCTGCGGGTTGGGAAGCTCCCTCTCCTTTGGGTGGGGTGGGGGAACTCTTCCCACCAAGAATGAAGTATGCATCTTGGGCATTTATTTGGACTCAGTGTTAACTATGGAGATCCAGGTGGAGTCTACAATCAGCTCTGTGCAGCTGATCACTTAGTTCCTTCTCTTCGTGGACTACTGCAGCACTCTCTACATGAGCTTGCCTTTGAGATTAATGCAGAAGCTTCAGCTAGTGCAGAATATAGCTGCCAGATTACTAACTGGATTGAAACTCATATCACACCACTCAAGTGGTCACTGGCAAGCTGGGTACATTCTGCATTACCTGCAGTTGGCATTTAACCACTGCGCCCAGTTCCACACTTCCACACTGACTTCAAAGTTTTAATGCAATATAGAAAACCCTAAATAGTTTAGGACCTCAATATTTGGCAGAGTGGCTCTTCTGACAGAGGAGCCAATTATCACTTATTCTTCCCAGGCAGGGCACCTGAGGGTGCTGAGAGAGTTTTGGAGAACTACAATAATGAACCAGGCCTTCCTGGTGGTCACCCCTTGCTTGTGGAATCAATTAAAAGCAGAGACCTGCCTTGCCCACCTCTTTTAAGAGTTTTTAAGCACTTATTAAAAACTTGGCTCTTCAAAGGTTTCCCAGCTCTATGATTTTCTACCCTGACACCTTTTCACATGCACTTTTTCTTCTTTTGCATCAATCCAGCATCTGCCTCAAGCTTCTGTAATTTTTGTTATGTGATCTGTTTATTTTAATTTAAATATGACTTAATTCTGTCGATATTATAATATCTACCTTCCCCCCTTTTGTATTTTTCAATTGTTTGTTGTACATATGTGAAATTTATCTTGTTTGTACACTGCCCAGAGTAGCTACTCACTAGATGGATGGTATAAAATTCAAATAAATAAATAAATAAATAAATAAATAAATAAATAAATAAATAAATAAATAAATAAATAAATAAAGTGTAATGTCAGCAACAATGTTTTGAATTTAGTCCTAAGCTTGACTGGTGACCAGTTATGTTTTTCTTAAAACTCATTTAATGTGTTCTACCTAACTAGTACCAAGCAACAAAGATTCACAGCATTCTGCACGTACAGAGGTTTCTAACCTGCCCTCATTAACAGTCTTGTGTACAGTCAAGAACTGACATAACCAGAATGATAATATGGCTTTGATTTTTGTCTTTTTAAAAAAGGGATATCTGCAGATTATGAATAATACATAATTTAAAATTGATCACAAAGCACAAAGAAAGAAGAGATAAAACGTTAACGTTGGTAGCTGTTTAACTTGTTCATTTAATGGGGGAACATTCTTTGTTCAGTGTATACTAAATTCCTATATAAGGGCACCTGACAAAACAAGTTAGCATCTGATTATTTCTGCAGATGCTAACTGGTATAAAAGAGATGCAGTTACTTTTGCCTAAGTGTATAGCTGTCAAGAGTAAGCATCCATTAGAATAATTACCTAATTAATCCTTCAATGCTTACCAACAGCTCTGAAGCTCATTTATTTTTACATATGATACTCATTTCCCCCAAGTTATTTCAATAGGGCAATAATGAAAGCGACACTGCAGGGCAGCGGCATCTTAATTTCTTTCTTGGAAAACAATTTTTTGTCTCCTTGTTTACCAAGAAATTACTCAGCTGCCAGATCATATGGCAAACTGAAAAATTATCCTGCTCTAATGACAATTGTTCAAGATTACAACACTGCAAATAACCACCCAGCTAGCAAACATTTATCTGAGTAAAACGCCATTGTCATGTCTCATACTCAGGTCGCCCATGTCAAACAGAGGAGTGATAGTAAAAGGGTGCTGTCTTTGTGCCATATAGTACAATCACATGAGTCACAGAGTTAGTTCAGGCATAACCACAGTTTGGCGAAGGAGAAAGTGTCAGAGGCTCATGTACTTCCTCTGTCTCTTCCTTCAATCTCATATTTAAGCTGATCAATTTTGATCAGCACAAATGTATCTGCCATGATGCAAAACAGTAAGCTATGGCTTACATTCCTTCTTCCGCCCAGAATTACAAAGTACGACTGAACAGAGGTTTGCAACTATGATCCAGGGACAAGCACAAACCTTAGAACTTTAACATTTTTTGCAGCTCACAGGGCCATTCCATTAATTTCTGTATTATTTCCTTATTATATTGATATGCAGACTAGACGAATCCCAGATTTTTAATAAGAACAGTGAGTAATATAGGTTCTGGGAAGAACAATCTAAAAAGCTCCATCTATGTGGTCATTTTTTCACAAGATCCTTTGACTCATTTTTTTTTTTTGAACTGGTGCCTAACCATAACTAAACCACACCAGACAAAAAAATAATGGAATAGCATTATTTTAATAGGAAAAACTGCTTCCACAACAGACAAACAAAATCCATAATCATCAAGGCACTAGGATCAATCATAAAAACATTCCATTTATCATGGGCAAACGTTTGTTTACAATTTTAAGGCATTCAAGCCTCCTCTCAGAATGTCAGCTCAAGTAGTGTTCAATGTAAAAGAATCTTCTTTAATTAAAAGTCTTTGTGAGTTACTTACTAATAAGACAATTTACAATACAGTTGAAAATTATTTTTCTGTGGTATAGAGTTTTATTTTCAGTACTTTAAGATACTTTTGTTTTAGTAAGGGAATTTTTATTCACACCCTTCTCTGTCTCTCTAAAATAAAAATAGCATGCATAGTGTTATATTATAGTCTGTTGCCATGGAAATTGAGGCACCATAGAGATTGTAGAGGTTTTGCTTCATGATTAAGCTAGTTCTAAAAGACAATGAAAGAAAGATCATTGACAAACCTGCAAATGACTCTTTAAAAATGTATATGAAACCCCCAAAATGATTTGAATTCTTTCTCAGTGTAATTATTTCTAGGAATACCAGTGAAGCAGTAATGGCTTTTGTTATCTTTTTTTTTTTTTTTGCTATTACTTTTTAAATGAAAGATTCTGCAGATTAAAACCACTGCTTTTATAGTTAGAAACAATGCACTGCTTGGTTGATATAGGATATGACAATATTTATGAACTGGTGTCATCAGAGTTTATTGTCAAAGCTGCTTGGTTTTAACACAGAACAGAGAAATAAAATACTCAATATTTATTTGTGGTATATAGTGTCAAGTAATTGAATAATTAATAATGGCACACAGTACAGAGATGTATTAATGACACCTGTCATTAGTCATGTTATGTCATTCAGAGTCTACCATGTTTTCATCTGGATATTTTTAGAAAACAAAACTATCATTCTACTGGAAAATAAACTATTTGGAATAATTTGTTAAAGTTTCTAGCAGATATAAAACGTTTCCAACAATTTAGTTCAGCCAAGACCTGAACTATTTCAGGTTTTATGTCTCCTATAGGACTTCATGCAGACATGACAGAGGAGAAGGCCCTTTACTAGGGGTGTGGCATTCCTTGAGGAGGGTGTTGTTGTTTTTAAAATCAAACTTCCAGAATCCTGTCTTGGAAATTCTTGGAGTATTCTGGGATTTGAAGTCCAAATGAGGGAGGCACACTTCTAACCTTTACTGCTGCATTTGCAAAGCTGGAACATTATAGATTTACAAGATACAACAACAGTAAGGCACTTTTATGCCCCTCCTCATCAAATAAGCCTACAGTATAAATAATCACTCTGGCTTCCAGTCGCCGCACCAGCACAGCAGAAGAAAGCCACGTAAATAAAAACACGAACGCAGAGCCATAACCCTTCACAACAGAAGCCAACAGTAAAGGTACTTATTACACAATAAATAATAGCCAGACAGCTACTGCATTCGTAAATAATTAAGAATATTCAAGTGCTTTTGAAATAAAATACTGCATTGTGCAACCAGGAGAAAATCTAAACAGGAGAGTCACTGTGACGCGACAGGTCAAAGACAAAAGAAACCCAGCTTTCTTTGTGTGACCCTGGGCCAGTCAGTAGGCGTCAACTACCTCACAAGATTGTTATGAGAGAATGAGAGATCCATGTACACCACATGGAGCTCACTGGATGATAGGTGGCCTGGAAATGGAATGAACAAATGAATGAAAGAAGAATAAATACGGTAGTGACCCGAGCTCTGACAAGTTCACCTTAATGTTTTAAATAGTCACTGAATACAAGATTACAGGCTACAATGATGCAAAATATCCAGAAAAGTGCTGCTTACATTTTTACTTATTTATTATCTATCACAATATTGTATCATACACTTTAAGTAGCTTCTCCTTGTGTTATGGGCTGTTGTGTCCTCTCTCTTTGCAACAATCTGGCAGTTTAAAAAAAGTAGGTAGGTAGGTAGGTAAGGTAGTTAGGTAGGTACCTACCTACCTAAAAAAAGTAACTCAAGCACAAATTCTATGCAAGGTTCCACTTTGAGAAGCGGGGCCGAGGGTTTATAAATAATATAATAATCTGTGAATATGAAACAAGTTACAAAAATAGCATGACCCTTTATCGCCTGAAAATACCAAAAGGTTATGATATTTCACAGAAAGGAAGGAAAAATAGAGGAGCCTTGAGTGGACTCTGCAGGTAGGTTCCTGGGATTGTTCTCTGTAACTAGTATTTACTGACTGTGAATGACCCACCTTAAATGGGAAGCCTTGTACTGCGGAGAATCTTTAACAGAATGCCTCTGTGGCATCGCCATTAACAGCAAATCACGTAGCAGGCAAGGAAAGTTTAAACACATGCTTATTGTACTAATCAGGTCAAGGTTAGATATGCTCAAAACAATATGTTGCACATTTAGGTGGAAAAACACTTTGTGATTGGCTGAAGTTACATGGTCTGATTTAGTTCCCAGGCTAGAATTCTACACATGCGCAGAAGCTTGTTATGTAACTAGCATTCTTGGGCATGCTCAGAACTGCTAAGTTTTAGACAAAGAAATACCCTTATTTGGGCATTGAGCAATCGTGTAAGCTTTTGATTGGCTTACCTGCTAAGGTGATGATGGGTAATTGTAACTGTGGTTTTCAATAAAACAGCCTTGACTGGGGTATCGCAAGAGGGGAATCAAGAATAAAGGTTAAGCTGCTCCATTTTGCACCAAGAAGAACACTTGTCGGAGTCTTTATTTTTCCAACCCATTGGGGGCTTGCTGGTTAACTTTCCTGCTGGGTTCCCACATCTCCTCAAGCTTTAAAACGTTAAAGCTTCCCTAGGTTTAACTGACATTTGGCAAGCAACTTTCCAAGCCTCAAGATTGGGAAGCCTTGTACTATTTATTCATCTTATTTCCCAAGTGGGGCCATAGAGTGAAATACAGGCCTGCCTTTGATCCTTTGTCCCCTTCTTGTCATGTAACATTCTATGGCTGCTTCAATCTTCTACCCATCTCATGTTTCACACTTGCTACTGATCCTTGCCTCCCTGATGTGATGCACCTGATCCGTATCTCACCTGTGACTACAGAATTGCACTTCTGAGTAGAGATGGGCATGACCAGAAAAAATGACGTTTCGAGTTTTCGTTTGTCGGAACAGGTCCGTTTCGGGTCGTTTCTGTTTGTCGCGAAATTTTTCAAAAATTTGTTTCATTTGTTGTTTGAACCGCCTGGGCCGAGCCCATTGTTAGCATTGAAAGGGGGAGAGATGGAAGCGGCAGGAGGGGTTACCCGGAGAGCTCACCGCAGATACTCGGCGACCCTAGCCGAGCGCATCCCCGTCAGGGTGTTCCTTTTTCCTCCAGCTCCAGGTGCGAGCGCCCGCCCCACCTTCCTCGCCTCTTCCTCCTCCTCCTCCTCCATCTCTTCTCCCCCACTCTCACGTGATCCAGGCCGTCAATCAGCGAGGGAGGCAGAGCAGGCAGACAGGTAATTGCCCCGGCGAGGGCGGCGGTGCAAGAGGGTTGGTTGGGATAAATGAGCTGCAACCCAGGGAGGGCGGTTGCACACGCTCCCACGCCTTGCAGTATAAACCAACCCGCAGGCGGGCCGAGCCCGGAGTCCCATTGATGAGCCGTGTGCGAACACACGGATCAGCGAGGGGGAGACAGGGATTGCTCATCCCTCCTCCCGTTGCCGCCGCCACCGCCGCTGCGGGTTCCTCGTCGTCGCAGAGGCTGGACGCACCCACCCTTGGAAGGCAGGGAGACACAAAGGAGCCGCAGCGCAGCAGCCCCGGCTGGAGCGAACACACATGCACGCGCACACATGCGCACCCGGGCTCCGGCATGCACACACACCTCCACCATGTTGGGAGGAGGAGGAGGAAGGCACACCGCCCTCCCGCCTTGTGGGCTGCGGGGGGGCAGAGAGAGAGAGAGAGCACGGCGATCAAAGATCTCCCTCTGAGCAACCCGCCTTCCTCGCTTAATCCTCCGCCGGCGCTTGGCGTTGCGCCCTTCCTGTCCCGCCACCGGCATTTGCAGGGGGGAGGCTTTGGTGAGAAAAGGGAGGCTGGAGCTGCTCATCCGCTTTGCCATTAAGGCTTTTGGGGAAGGGGGGGAGGACAGAAGAAGCACCTTCACTAATGGGGGGAAAGCGAAAACAATCAAGGCTCTTTAGTAGGATTTCCAAAGGACACGATAGAAAGGTGGCGGTTTGTTTTTTTGTTAGGCAACAATAAGCGTCAAGGGAGGTTGCCGCCTCCTGTGCGATTGCCGCGATGCCACAAACGAAAATGAAAAACCTGACCAAATTTTTCTTTTTTCGGTTCGAGTTCGAGTTCTGACGGCTTAATTAACCCCGCCTAACTATTATTGTTCATTGTAGCTCTGGTATTGCTTGATTCCCTTGTGTTGTTTTAATTGTGATGCTGTGAACCGCCCAGAGTCCCCATCGTGGGAATGGGGCGGTATACAAGTGTAAATAATAAATAAATAAATAAATAAATAAATTATTGTTACCGTTTCCGTTACGTAACAGAAACGAAAAACGGAAACAAAAACGGAAATTTCGCCGAGTCGTGCCCATGTCTACTTCTGAGCCTTGTCCATCTGCAGCTAATGGGATGCTAGCTCTAGTCATAGTTAAGGCAAGATTAACATAGAAAATCGGACTACTTTAAACTAACCTGTATTCTCAGTCGAAATAAGTGTTGTAAGCTTTAATGTATTTATTAATTTAGCCAAAAAAATTTAACCACCCATCTAGTAAATTGCTACTCTGAACAGTGTACAGGACATAAAGCAAAACACACACACACACACACACACACACACACACACACACACACACAAAGACAGGCAGACTCTACAATTCAATCGGCTGAGTGTCGCTAAAGGATTCCTTGTAAAGCTCTGTTTCTAAAAGTTTTTAAAAGGCTTGGAGGGAGGGTGCCTGGTGTAATTTTTGTGGTAATGAATTCCACAAAGACGATGCCACAACAGAGAAGGCCCAGCTTCTGGTTGTTGTTTTCCAGGCCACTCAGGACGTTAATACTTGGTCTCTGAATACCTGGTCAGACAGAACCTAGCAGAAGACATTCAAACAGGTGACAACATCCCAAACTATTTGGGGCTTCATTTGTTAGAATCAACACTTTAAAACTTGGTATGGAAGTGACTGGTAAGCAATGCAGACTACCAGGATTCGGGTGACATGGTTGCTGTATTTTGGACCTCTTGAAGCTTCCACGTACAGGGAAGCCCCATGCAGAATGCATTACAGTAGTCAATGTTTGAGACTTATCAGAGAATGGGCCAATGTTGTTAGGGACCTAACATTAAGCTGAGTAATACCATACATTTGGAGGAAAGCAGCACATGTCACAGAAGAGAACTGTTATTCCATGGTCAATCATGAATCTAAAATCACACCCAAATTGTGCACCTGATCCTTGAATGGAAGGGTAAATCCATGAAGTCTGGGGTAAACACTGGCCAAAGGAGAAGATAAATAAATAAATAAACACACTCCAGCAACATGATCTCCACCATTTCAGTATGCTACTCCTAATCTATTCCAGTAATGTACCCAGGCATCCCATGATTTAACTGAAAGATAGAGCTGTGTGTTGTCTTCATACTGATAACAAAACTCCAAAACCCCTGATGTACTCTTCTAGAGGGTTTACTGTATATAGATGTTAAACAGTAATGTGGAGATGACAGACCTCTGTGGGACCTCACAGTTGTGAACCCATGGGATCACAAACCCCCCTCAAGTTGCACTCTCTAACTACACTATATGTTATTCTTTTTGACCATAACTGTTTATGTTTTGTGTTACTGAATAAATATTAAATTTGAGGAGGGAAAAATTAGTTGAATATTAGGTTAGGAGATATACATTGAAGATGAAGGGGGAAAGTGTTATTGTACAGCAGGCATGTCCAGACTTCAGTCCTCCTGATGTTTTGGACCACAACTCCCAGAATTCCAAGCCTGTATTTCCAATGGCAAAGGACTGTGGGAGTTGTGGTCCAAAACATCGGGAGGGCCAACGTTTGGACATGCCTGTTGTACAGTGTTGAGTTCAAGGTATGAAGTGGTTGACCATCCTGGCATCTTAAGTAAAATCAGTGATAGATATTTCCATTTGATCTGTTTTTCATGATTTTTCAGGATAAATACTGTTCTATTTCAGTAATGCAAATAATTAAAAATTCTCCATGTACCAAATACTAAGGATTATTTAATAATTTACAATTATATCAATAGCAGTAATTAGACTCAAACTGTAATCAACATCTAGGTTCAAACATATTTTCATTTTTCTTTAACCTCAGTTACCCTCACTGGATCCCATTTGGCTTTTCCTTTACCTATCTAATCTAATGCAGTCTCACACCACTTTAAAAGCACTGGGTTTAATGTCCTTATACAAATTTTGCCATCTATTTTTTCTTACCACCTGGTTATGCTGGGCACCAGTTTTTATTTATTTATCCAATTATTTATTCAGCAGGTATCTATCTCTGATCATTGGTAGCCCAACTAATCTACGTAAAAACACTATCTTGACATACCTGCAAACAGATGCCAGAGCACAAATAATTGCTTCATACTGTTATATGTATGCACTGTGGGGATAAGGAAACTGTTTTTTCATCCTCAAAGCAACATGGAAACATGAAGGGAAAGATCATCCTGTGTAGAATGTATATACCCCCTGAATAAAATTTTGTGCTCTGTGGATTCTTCAGGGATCCATAACCCAATAAAAATAACACCAATGATGATTCTACCAGCAACGTTCAGGGTACAAATATGTGTGGCTATTTCACAACAGCATCACTGATCCTAATTGGCATCTAAAGGATTTCTATATTTGTACAATCTTCTGTACAGACTCTATGAGCAATTACACAACAATGGGAAGGAATCCAAATCTATGTAAATGAATGACATGCCCATAAGCCTGATTAACCATGCATACTGTAAATATATAGGTCCATGTGTGTGTGTGTGTTGTGTCGTTACAGTCGTGACCGACTCTTCGTGACCTCATGTCCATGGAGTTTTCTTGGCAGGAATACTGGAGTGGCTTGCCAGTTCCTACTCCAATACTCTCTGCCAAAACTCTGTGAATGTAAGTACGCCTGCAACATTTTGTTAACATCTATTGCTGCAGTCCTATCTCATTCATTTACTGAGTAAGCATGAATACGGTTTAAGAAACCAAGTCCTAAGCAGATTACAATAGTATACAGTGGAACCTTGACTTGCATCATTAATCCGTTCCAGAGGTCTAGACATAAGTCAAACATGCCTTAAGTCAAATGAACTTTTCCCATAGAAAGTAATGGGAAAGTGGATTAATCCATTCCAGATGATGAAAAAGACCCCCCAAAACAGCAATTTAACACAAATTTGACTGGGATAGGAGATTCCTTCCGGGGATGTAAATGAAATGTCTCTTCAAAGAGAGGAGGAGGCAGTGGAATTATAGTCCACAAGTTATACGCCTCCACTTTTTAATGTTCATAGCAACAATGTCTAACATTTAAGTATTACTGATTTTTAACCTGATGTTTCAAGTTCTGAACAACTCTGTGCTTACCATCAGAGTCCCACAACTCTACAGCTCCCCAACTAAAATGCTTCCATTGTGGACCAGAATTCTGCAGCCAGATTTGGTACAAGACTGAGCCGACTGTCTAACCAGCGAGGCCAGCCCTGAGCTCCTGGCCCTTCTTCTCCTCCGGCAGCAGTGGCGGCTTCAGTGAGGCCGAGGACCAGCTCCAGGTGCTCAGAGCTGGCCTCGCCGAAGCCGCCACTGCCAGAGGAGAGGAAGAAGGCAGGAGCAGTTTGGAGGTGGCAGCTGCAATGCAAGTCAAACAGGCCCCTTCTTGCTGCAAGTCAAATATGCTGCAAGTCAAGCAGCATGTAAGTCAAGGTTCCACTGTGTTTAGAGTTGTCACATCAAACAATACAAGTACTAAGGAGCTGACATATTTCTACTTTTCTAAAGTCATTCTACTGAATTTTACATTCACACTGAAAAACCTAATAGTAATAAAAATAAAATGCCTCTATAAAAACATTACTCCCAAGGCTCCTTTCCCTATGGATAACAAGCAGGCAACAGAGATGTGATAAAATCTGTGTCAAGTCAGTGGGTCACACCCTACCCACATACAACCGGGCCTGGGATTCGGGGGGGATGGAAACTACTTGATTCCATTTCAGACCAGTAGTACTCTATTGGCCCACCTATCCACGCATTAGTAATTCTGACCAGGGCTGCCCATCCCAAGTTCTGTCATATATCTACAGATGATAGAGACTGAATCTGGCACCTTTCATATGCAAAGCTCAGGATTTACCAGTTGCTCCCAACACAGTACCTAGTATTCTCTAGCAACTTCTTATCTGGGCAAGAATCAGTGTACTGTACTACCTGGTAAGCCCCCATATAAACTCATTTCAAATCCTAAACTTGGTAATGTCATACATTTCTCAGCAGAGAGCATACATGAAGAGTACATCCATACACACAAAATATTGCCAGCTTGTTAGTGTTTAACCTAAGTGGAATAATAGAAGGTGAAACCTCACAGGCCTAAATAGTATAAGAGCACTGTAAAGAGAAATATATAATACTCATTTCTCACTTTCAGCCTTCCCTCTTCCTGAGTTCAAGAATATTAAAATAATTAATATGAAGATAGAACAAAAATAAGATTCTCATTCGGAAGAGCATAAGTGTTGGTAGAAAGGAGGCAGGACCAATCTCTGTTAATTTTTCCTCCCCTGCAGCTGTTAACACCCTTCTAAAAACCCCTCTAGTAAACTGGTGGGCCTTCCATTACAGTGTGGTATTGGACATCATAAGAAAGGAAGCTGTTGGTGAAGCTCATCTCTTTCCCCCTTCCCTTTGAGCAACTAATAGACATCTTAGACCCATTATTAAATTTAAAATACTGAATAGAAGAAGCAAGCAACATAATGACCCAATTCTGATGTGCTCCAAAACAAAGAATTTACCATTGTTACTCCTCTAGCCACTGCCTTAAAAATAGTTTCTAAAATCCTGTTCATATAAGTTATGCCACGTAAGGCTGATGTTTTTACCCTAGGAACTGGAATTTTCAGTAACAAAATACTTCATCCAATTATCTTGCAGCTGCCAATTATGAAAGAGATTATGGGTGTCTTGGGATAGAAGTAGAAAGTGCTTAATTCCCAAATCATCATGCCAGTTGATGATGTCATTAACATTACACATGGGTAATTTAACAGGAACAGGATTTCATCAGTGTTTCCTAAACTGTAAACATTAGAGATAAAGACAAAACTCAAAATAATGATTAGTTTCCTCATCTCAGGGACATTTACAGGTTAGTATAAATGTTATAAACCCTTTTTCAAACTCACTTGACATTGGCATTTTGCACAGGTTAAACACATCAATCACAGAGCTGCATCATTTAAGGCCAATTTACCAACATCTATCTCTTGGTGAAAACTAACTAAAGCACCAGGAATACTGATACAGTTGATTCTCATGAGAGACCTGATTTTAGCACTTCAGTTTAGAAACCAGAACTTTCACTATTCTGTATTACCTGCTTCAGTATATTTTAATCCTACTTTCTCTTCCTCATCTTTTGCTTTGGGTGGTGGCCAGACTGTCTGGAGTTTCCCTGGAGTCTTGTCATCCTGTTCTGAGCAGATTGCATCAGTCTGATTTAAAAAATGCAAAGATAAATTATTATATAATAGCAATACAAGATATGTTAAAATATAAGCATATGATAAACTTTAACTTTTGTTAACATATATTTCTGTCCATCACCCTTAATTCCCCTTCACCATCTGATTAAAGCTCAGCCTGAGAAAGAATTAGAGATCCCTGAGAATTAAATCTCTATTTATAACAACTTGGTCAATTCCAAGAAGACTAGCTACCGTACCTTGGGGTGGGGTAGGGGTCATAATGGACCAATATGGCTATCTGTATTCTTATTTGCATGCTCCTACAAGATAATGACAATAACAGGAGGATTTTCCACTCTTTATGGTAGACAACCATGTGTGACCCCATCACATGCTGCCTGAAATACATCTGAAACATAAAACTACTGACCTGTGCTGGAGAATATATTATCACAATATAATCAGATTTCATAGTCAGAATGGTGGGCAAAGATTGGGAACATCCAGGCTGAAATTTCAACTCAGTCAAAAAAAAGTCTGTGTGAAAGCCTAACATCTCACAGACTTGATATGAATCACAGAGACTTTTATATGAATCTACCATACATGATCACATGCACTTTGTGTTTATAACCACTATAACTTTGTGTGATTGCATTGACACTATGTCAGTGATGGCAAACCTTTTAGAGACCAAGTGCCCAAACTGTGATTCAAAACCCACTAGTTTTTCCACAAAGTGCCAATACTGCAATTTAACCTGAATACAGGTGGCTGTGAAGGGCCAATGTCAGGTGCCCAGAGAAAGGCTTTTACACTGTGCCATAGGTTCGCCAACACTGCACCATGTTTCAATGTTAGTTTCCATCACTCATAAGTTTTACATGGGATTTTTACTCTCTAACTGCTCACGTTCTCTTGTAGCTTTAATGTAATCTTGCCTTTTAATGTTGTAAGATGCCCCTCAATTTCCTGTTCTCAAAGTTGAATGTGTCTTAATTGTACTGGACTGTATATGGTCCCTCATTACTGTAAGCCAAGGGGAAAGCTGGGGTAAAAATACTCTTAAAATAAATAAATAAAATAAATTGATATGAGGGCAAAATGTCTAGTGGTGGAGAGAACAAATCATATGTGTTGTCTTGAGACAAACTTCCAAGATGAAAGACTGGCTGGAGATATAACGTTGAATATCTGTAATATACTGTCTATTCATTCATTTTATTACTGTGATGCGCAGTATTCACCAGTTAGAAGACTGCTGATCTGGACCAAAGAAATTAAGATCCAGATTTCAGGTAAACCACCAACTTAGACAAGGATAGCTGAATTATTCTTTTTAATTCCATCTTTCATTTTAGAAATGGGAAATATACTGAAAATTTATTTCATTACATTGTTTAGAATATTCAGCTCAAACTACAGTAGTACCTTGTATAAAGGAATTAATTCGTTCCAAATGAAATTATGTTAAGCAAATGTTCCTTTATACAAATTCCCATAGGAATGCATTGAAAATGGAGTAATCTCATTTTTATGTTGTACGGATTTTCCCCATAGGCGATTATGTTAAGCAAATTTCCCCTATCTCCAGAATTTTTTATGTTGTCCAGATCTTTTGTTATACAAGCCGTTTGTTATACAAGGGTCCACTGTATATGTAATATTTGGCATATTAAAGAAACATTGAGATATAAATAGTGCCTAATTTTATATCAACATCAAGGTTTTTTTGCTGTTATTTTCTATTCATTTGTTTGTTTACAAAACACTGTCCATACTGCATAGCATTCAATAATAAAATTTTGTGTTGTGATGGTAAACACTGAAAAATAATACCAATCTTAGTTTGGTGTTTTACTATAGAAATATATGCCATGATTAGTTTATCTCACATCCATCAAATTACTACCAGATTAGAATTATATACCCTCCAAACATAAAAAAGTTTATCAACATACTGGTTTGGTGTCTGTTGCTCCATCAACCGATTTTGATTTAGATCTTTCAAATATTGCCTTGAGAGATTCTTTTTCATGTCTCATTTTAAGTTTTATTGCTTCCAGTTCTGAAGGGTCTGCAGTTGTCTCTCGTTTGGGAGGCCGTGTGAATAAAGCTTTAAATGCATCCAATGCCGATTCAGCGGGACTTGATTTGATATCCTCACAGGTGCTGGTGGGTTCCATTCTCACTGGAGTTTTTCTTCCTTGGCTATCCTCACTGATTCCAGAATCAGTGGTTACCTCACAAGAATCTTTATCCTCAGTTTTAGGACCTAAGAATTGAGACAGTTGTTCCAGAAAGGTCGGAGCAGCTTTAGGTTCTGATGGCTTCCTTTTTGTTATCAGTTCCGGCGCAATGTGGGACTTCTTGACAGGTTGCATTAATTTCAGCATAGCCAACTCACTGTCCTTCTGTTTAATTTCAGTGACTGTCTCCTCCACATCAGCAGATGGTCCTTTCTTTCGCACACGTAACCCGCTAAAAAAGGCAGGAAGCTGAAAGGTCTTCTCACTTGAGGCTGGCTTCTGGAGAGATTCAGTGCTGGAATTGCTTGTAAAAGAATCGTGCTCCTCTCCAGGCTCCTGCATCTCCTCTCCTGTAGCAGGGGTGCTAACCATACTCTTATTATTTAGGTTTCTGCTATCTGAACATGTTTCCTGTGGTACAGCATCTTCATCTGTTGAAGGCAACAAAGAATCTGATACCATTTGCTCATTTTTATCTCCATTTATAGTGCTATCAGTTTCTCCATCTGCTTCTGTTATCTGTTTCTCTTTTTTGTCATTATTATCCAAAGACACAGATTTGTTTGTCACAGTTTCATCACTGGCGGGGCCTGTAGCCTCATTGTCTGACTCGGTGTCACTTATTGTATCCACCAAAGTACCCTGAACAAGAATTGATTCCTTGCCATCTTGTTTGCTGGCTTCAGACAAAGGAGAGCATAGAAAGCCTGGATTGGAAAGAGAAGGCTCATTCTGTCGTATTTCTTCCCTTTTCAAGGAAGCCAGGCCATAAACATCAGCCTCGGGGTGATCTGATACACGAGTTGCATCTACATCTCCAATATGGTTATCACTGGTGACTCTGGAGTCAATGGGGATACCTACATCACCCTTAGAATTACCTGAGGCTACCTCAACAACTTCTGGGCCATTTGGAGCACAACCACCCACTCCTAAGACCGCAAGAGCAGTGGAATCAGACTGTAAACCAAATGTTGAACTAGTTTGCAGAGTGGGTTGAGCACTGCTTGTGCTTTCAGGCTGCGGCATTGCTGAAAGCAAGTGAGTTGAATCTGAATTCTCCTCTCTCCTGATGATGTGCCTCTCTTCCTGGTTATCAGCATGGTTGCTGAGATCACCATTAATACTTTGAAAACGTTTCAGAACTGCTTGTTCTTCTGTAGCTCCTGTTTCCAATTTTGCTGTAAACCCAAAAAGTGTTTTCATAGAGAACTTGGTGAAAAGGGTCTGGCCTGCTTCAGCTTCCACTGCCTTGTCTAGACTGGAGAGCTCACTTCTGCCAGCAGTTTGGTTTGCTTCCATGGTGGGCAAATCACGGCAGTCGTTCTGCTTAAACCGATCCCGGTATAGATACTGTGATTACTTCCAGGGAATATAATCTATTAAATTACCTAATAACGGCATTTCCCCAAGATCACACACTGTCTGTTTCCTACAGTGTTCTGAATTGATCGGAAAGACAAAATTCTTTCCAACATTACAATTCAGACCCAGAAGAAATGTGAAGATTTTGAATGTTGTCACATGCCAGAACTTTCTCAGCAGCTACACCACTTAAAAACAAAGGGCCTTCTTTCTCGGGGCAAATCTCCCATAAACGAATCACCTGAGGACACAATCGGTCGTTGCATTAATTTCTACTGCTCTGTGAGTGCTACAGTATTTTGCTTAGTAGAAAGCACAATTAACAATCAACAAGTTTGTTTGTTTTTTAAGTAGTAACAGCTGGTACTTGCAGTTTGCTACTTCCTTATGCCGTCCGAAGAATCACATATATCTATGAGTGGGAAAGTGCTGGAAATTTCTTGTAAGTTTCTCCAGACGTTCCAAAGGGGCAGATATTGGAAAGCTTGAAAATCCTGAGAAATGCTTCCAGATCGTCACTGAAAAGTGCCTTCTTTTGACTTCTGGTGAGCTCCGACTGCTGAAAATTCCTAACTCACTGAATGTAGTGCCCTTGAAGCTGAATAAAAAAAATCCACTCTTCCGCTTTGCTGCAGGTTTCGTCCGGAATGCAGATTTCAGCCACTGAACACCAGACTGGTTTCATATTACTGTGCCTGAAGCTCCGCGCAGCTATTTCTACTGACCATAAACAGGTACTTATCACACAATTTCACCACACCCATGGATTAGAAACCGTATGGGAGAAGAAGGTAAACAGCCTCAGCCCATAATTCTGCCATTAACTCTACAGGGAACAGAAGAATGTGTGCATCTCTATCTTCTGGCTTCCAAAACAATTCTTATACGTACACAAGGAAAGTAGATTTGTAAGTTCCTTTGCTTTTCACATTTCCAGGAAAGAAAAAAAAGAAAGCACTCCACAAAACCCGAAAACAAAAACAAACTAAAGAAGTATAGCTTTGTTAGTTGCAGCAGAAACACCATAAAAAGTCAGACCTGACAACTAAATACCAAGAGTACCAATAAGGTAAATTTCATGTATGTATGTATGTATGTATGTATGTATGTATGTATGTATGTATGTATGTATGTATGTATGTATGTATGTATGTATGTATGTATGTATATTAATGCCTTGGTTTACGAGCATAATTCATTCCAGAAACATGTTTGTAAACCAAAACACTCTTATATCAAAGCAAATTTTCCTATAAGAAATAATGGAAACTCAGATGATTCGTTCTGGGGTTCCATAGACCACATACTGTATACTCAAAATGCCAAAACACACAAGAGAAGCTGGCTAGAAGACCACATCCACACCATGGCTTAGGTGCCTGGCTGTGGAATCTGCTCTGCTTCGGACCAACAACTGGATTTTACTCTGTATTTTTAATGTGATAATAATAAAGTGCAATTTGTAGCCATATACACACTCGACTAGCTGCCCCGTGACTAGAAAGGGCTTGAAAAAGAAAGAATGCTGAAAACAAATTAAGTATAAATATAAATATAAAGAAAAACAAAACCCTAACCTGCATGTTCCTGGCTGGTGCAAGGGAGACCTCAATTCTTCACTCATCCCTCTGCTTTGGAGGCTGCCTGAGATGGAACATTCTAGACAGTCACCCTCAGTCCAGGAGGGGGAGGGAGGGAGAGCCACCACTGGCACTTGTGATCATGTGTCCTGCTCCAGTGCTTGTATATCAAGCCATTGCTTGTTGATCAAGGCAAAATTTTAAAATAAATGTTTGCTTGTCTTTCAAAATGCTCTTAAGCCAAGTTACTCTTAAACCAAGGTATTACTGTACTACAGTGAATGGTGGAAATGCATCTTGAAACCATTCAAAAGGATGAGGTGATCTAGAACGGTGGTCCCCAACCCCCGGGCCGCGGACCGGTGCCGGTCCGTGGACCGGTCGGCACCGGGCCGCCTGGGGAGGCTGGGGAGGCTCCTCCCCCTTTCCTCCGCTGCCCTCCTCCTCCTCCTCTTCTCTCCCGCGGGCGGCCGGTGGAGGAGGAAGGCTGGAGGAGCGCAGGAGGAGCCGCCGCCGGCGGGCAGAGGAGGGAGGCAAAGGCAAATGCGGCGGGGGCGGCTCCTCCTCCTCCTCTGCCCTCCTCCTCTTCGCCCTCCACCACCACCACCACCACCAGCAGGAACCCCGTTTGGCCCGCTTGCCCCTCCTCGCCTCCTCCCGGCCCCAACCCCCCTGCCCTGGGGGCAGGGCACGCGGGAGGCCGGCGGAGAGGAGGGGGGCCCCTCGGTGGGAAGAGCAGGTGGGTGCCCCCCCCTCCTCCTCCCCCGGGGCGCGCGCCCTTTGGCCCCTCCCTGCGGCCGCGCTCCAGGGCAGAGCCCCCCGCTGCCGTCGCCGCCAGACCGTGCCTGTGTTGGGGGCGGGCGGGGGGGCGTTGCGGGCCGGCCCGGATGTTTTCCCCGCCGCCGCTGCGCCTGTGTTGGGGGCGGGCGGGGGCGTCGCGGGCCGGCCGGATGTTTTCCCGCCCCACAATCGCCCCCACCGCCACCGCCGCCGCCAAATAACTCGGGAGCCGCCGCCGCCCGCCTTGCTGCCCCCCGCCGGGACGCGACCCCCGTCACCGGCCTCGCAGGGCCGTCCAGGGAGCCGCCACCGCCGCGACCCCGTCGCCACCGCCGCGCGCGACGACTCCCCGCCACCGCCATCCCCCAATCGCCCCCATTCCGCTGCCGCGCGACCCCCATACAATCGCCCCACCCCGCAAGAAAGAAAGAAAGAAAGAAAGAAAGGGGAAGGAGGAAGGGAGGAAGAAAGAAAGAAAGAAAGGGGAAGAAGGAGGAAGGGAGAGAGAGAAAGAGAAAGAAAAAGAAAGAAAGGAAGGAAGGAAGAAAGGAAGGAGGGAGGGAGAAAGAAAGAAAGAAAAAAGAAAGAAAGAAAGAAAGAGAAAGAAGGGAGGGAGAAAGAAAGAAAGAAAGAAAGAAAGGGGAAGGAGGAAGGGAGGAAGAAAGAAAGAAAGGGGGAGAAGGAGGAAGGGAGAGAGAGAAAGAAAAAGAAAGAAAGGAAGGAAGAAAGGAAGGAGGGAGGGAGGGAGAAAGAAAGAAAGAAAGAAAGAAAGAAAGAAAGGGGAAGAAGGAAGGGAGGAAGAAAGAAAGAAAGAAAGGGGGAGAAAGGAAGGGAGAGAGAGAGAAAGAAAAAGAAAGGAAGGAAGGAGGGAGGGAGAAAGAGAAAAAAGAAAGAAAGAAAGAAAGAAAGAAAGAAAGAAAGAAAGAAAGAAAGAAAGAAAGAAAGAAAGAAAGAAAGAAAGAAAGAAAGCTGCCCACCGGGTCCTCGCCGCCGCGGGGTAGCCCCACATGAGGAGGAGGAGGGGGAGGGGCGCGCAGCAGCCCCCCTCGGCCCCCCACCCGCCGCCTCCCCCGGGCTCTTCGCTGCCGCCGCCGCTGCCCCGCGCTTCCCCGGTGTCTCCGCCGGCGCCCGAAGGCAGCGCCTGCTCCTCCTCCTCCTCCTCCATGGGAAGGATCCGACCCCGTCAGCGGCGGCGGTCCCCGAGCAAAGCCGGGCCTCCCCGGAAAGGAAGAGTCCCAACTGGCCGGTTTGCAAAGGTGAGAGGGAGGGGGTGGGGTGGTGCGGTCGTGTGTGTGTGTGCGTCTCTCTCTCTCTCTCTCCCGCCCGACCCCCCATTCGCATTCCTTTATCTCCCCCCCTTCCCCACCCCACCCCCACCCCCGGGCCAAGGAAAAATTATCAAAAATTTACCGGTCCGCAGGGATAAAAAGGTTGGGGAGCACTGATCTAGAATGTTAGCAACTAATGGATCCTCTCAATTTCAAAAATGCCTGTTATTCTTGTCCTTGAATGTATACCTTCTGACTCCCCCCTTTTATTGTGCACTTGTAAAATAATTTATTGCACTTTTTGAATTGCAATGACTATGCTTTGCCACTCTGTGATGACTTCATTGAACTGTGCCATGGACAGTTTGCCTTGGCAGACATCACATCATCCAAAATATAGATAATTACTGTGTAATTATAGTCTTGATATTTAAAGAAGTGCTTTGATGCTTTAAATAGTATAGGAATAAGGTAATGAGACTTCATTTTTTTCTGGATAGGCAGTCCACCACTGTCCCTCCAACATCTAAATTCAAAACCTTTTTGTTGAAACACATGACATTCCTTAATTAAAAAGCTGAAAAGAACTTTTACATCTGTTTTGGGAGATGATATTTGTATTTTCCAATCAAGTACCATGTTAATCTTAACATATTTTAATAAGGCTTTTTCTAAGGACTCTGTCTATTGGAAAAAAATAAAACAAAAATTAACTATACTGTTAAATTAAATAATCACATGGGTTGTGCTTTGCCTTTGAAAAAGCATAGTGTACTTCCAATAAGTCATGTCACTAAAAGCACATATAGTGATTTGAGTGTTGGACTAGGACTTACGAGAAAGGAGTTCAATTCCAATTAGTAGTACTAACTAAACTATGATTAAGTCAATTATTTATGAAACATACATCCAAAGAAATGGCAACAGAGGTTCATGTTGAAAATTCATTGTACAGCCCTTGATAACTCCATTTAAACAAACAGACAGACAGACAGACAGACAAAGCTATTCAGACATCGGGTAGAGATCTTAAGAGAGACACTGTTAGAGTTGACAGTGCTGATACAGATGGACATATATAACCTAGTATAGAGATATATATATGATACTATGATTACTGTCATCATCAATTTAAACCACAGCAAATCTGAATTCATTGAATGGACCGAAACTGAGTTATATTTACAACCAAACCCCTCAAATCTTTACTAACTTGTTATCTACTGTCAAGTCACTTCCAATTTATGGTGACCCTATGAATGAGCAACCTCTCAAATGTCCTGTCTTCAACTGCCCTACTCAGTTCTTGCAAACTCAACTCTTATGGTTTCTTTTAAGCCAGGGAGTCAGTTCATCTTATATTTCATATTCCTCTTTTCCTGACACCTTCCACCTTTGCTAGCATTATTATCTTTTCCACAGAACCCTGCCTTTTCATGATGTGCCCAAATTAGGATAGCCTCCATTTCAATAGGTTTCCCTCCTGCGATAGTTCAGAGATTTGATATAGGATTCACTTGTTCATCTTGCCATATGTTGCACTCCATACGACCACATTGGAGGATCCAGCATTTGAGTCCAGGGAATCTGCAATGTTCTCCTTCAGCAACATTTCAAATGAAACAATTATTTTCCTATCTGCTTTCACACCCATACATGGTGATCAGAAATACAAGAATAGGGATGATTTTGGCCTTTGTCTCCATTGACATATCCTTACACTTGATGATCTTTTCTAATTTCTTCATTGCTGCCCTATCTCTTGTCTCAGTCTTCTTCTGACGTCTTGGCGGCAGTCTCCATTTGGATTGATGACTGGAACAAGGAACACAACATATCTAATGATTCCCGTTTCTTCATTGTCAATGACAATGTTGTGTGGTTTTTCTGTAGGTATGATTTTTGTCTTCACAGCCAAAGCTCAAAACTATTCAACTGCAGTCCTGCTATGGCACTTTCTTCTTTTACGTTCCCTAAAAATCATTTCAAAGCATTGCTACATTCTGCCATAAAATTGTGTCATCGGCACATCTTAGATGACTGATGTTTCTTCCACCAATTTTCACCCCTCCCTCTTCTGAATCTAACCTGGCATTCTGTATCAATATTTTCTGCATATTGATTGAACAGATAAGGAGACAATTCACACTTGTTTGACACCTTTGTCTATAGGAAATAATTCTTTTTCTCCATATTCTGTCTAGCAGTAGCTTCTTGTCCACAATACTAGACTATGACCAGGACAATTAAATATGCATCAGGACAATCAAATGCTAAGGCATACCCATTTCTTTCAGAACAACCCATAGGTTTCACATGATTGACACAGTCGAAGGCCTTGCTGAAGTCTGTAAAGCATAGATTGATCTTCTGAATTTCTTAGGTGCTGTCCCGTTGCCAGTGGAACTTTGCAATACGGTCTCAAGTGAAATCAGATATGCCATGATCCATATAAATTAAAGGCCTTTATTTATTCATTATTTTATTTTGTTGCAATACCTTGAGTATCAGTTTGGTTGCACAGAAAATTCAAGAGGTGGTCATATATTTATTGAACTAACAAGACCCAGCCATTCGGATGAATCCAATCTAAATATGTCTATGTTGCTATTCAGTACACAAGCTGCTATTCAACTTTGTATTAACAGATTTCTGCTAGCACAACAGAATGTCTTACAAATCAGCTTTTTTTGAGGGGGCGGGAGAGGAGACACAATGGCAAGGCGAATTTTCTCTGTTCTGAATCTGGTGATAGAATCCATTCCATCAGTAGAATAACCCAATTGTAAGATGCCCATTATTCACTAGTTCTTTCTATTTTACACAATCCATTCTGGTCTCCCTGGGCAGACTGAGCATTAAGAAAGAGGAATTTAAGATGAGATATTTTGTGTGAGTATACAGATAGTCTCTTCTCCTTTAATTGCACTAATTAATAATAGATAAAAGAAGAAAAGATTTTTTTAGTCAAAGACTAATTTATTACGTAGAACAGCAATAACTACATATATAAGCAGACTGAGTTACAACTTAGTGGCAAAATACTGTGCAAGCAATGAAAAAGACAAGGTTATTGCTCATTCATGTGGCGATATCGTGCACCTAGAATTACAGATGCACCATCAAAACCTGCCAGCTTACAAAACATGATGGGGAAGCAAAATGGCTTTAGGAAATAGTTCACAAGACATTTCCACAGATACGTCTGTGAAGATTCTCAGTCATCCAGGTTCGTTTAACTGGGAGTTGAGTCATGGCTACTGGACTTCTTTTTTTGAGAGATAGAAACGTTTCACTGTTATTCTAAACAGCTTCATCGGTCTGCATCCTTACTAACAACTGAAGTATGCAATATTTTAATAATACACAAATCAGAGCCTTGGGGATCCCGGTATAGAAAAATACTGCAATTATAGTCTATGTTGTTTTTCTCTACTAAAGACCTCCCCATTCAAATATGATAAAAGAACTTGCCTATTATTTCTCACATTCAAACTGATTTATTTATAATGTACTGTGACTGGGAAAGGCAATTAGAGCAAAAGCTGTTTGTTTTCTTTAATGTGGGGAGAACATTCTCAAAAGTGGGAATGTGAAAGATAGGCTAGAATCTTATAAATAGAAAAAAAATCCTTTGATGGATGTAGCCATGTAATTGTAACTCTATATTTAAAGTACAATGATTCTGAATGTGATGACTGAACCAAAATAGATGCATTCAAATATGATAAAAAGAAATTAATATTTTGATTTTTTATTCTCACATTCAAACTGATTTATTTATAATGTACTGTGACTAGGAAAGGAGGGGAATACAGTAACTCCCCGCCATTTTGCGGTTCAGGTCCCGTGGTCCCACTACATCGCGGGATCGCAGTACCTGCACTGCAGGGGGAGGGTGAGGGGGCATCTGGTCGCTCTGTGCCCTCCCTGCACCTCGGAGAAGCCCGAAAGGCCTCGGAGCCATGGGGGGGCAGCGGGGAGGGGCAGCGTCCCTCCCTGCAGCCGCCCCGGGTGCCTACGGAGGGCCTGGCAGCCACGCGGGGGGCGGCGGAGACGGACAGCATCCCTCCCCGCAGATGCCCCGGGTGCCTAGGGAGGGCCTCGTAGCCGCACGGGGGGGCGGCAATTGGGTCACTCCACACCACCACCACCCACGCTCCTCCGAGGCTTTTGCGACAGGTGCACGATAGCCCCACCCACCCCCAGGCCCCCCACCCACTTCCGCATATCGTGGATTTTCATGGATCGCGGGTGGGGTGAGTCCCTAACCCCCGCAATCGGCGGGAGGTTACTGTAGCATCAATATCACGGAAAGTGATACTACCACTCTATACTGCCCCAGTTAGGCCACCTTTGGAATTCTGTGTCCCATTCTGGTCACCACAATATAAACAAGACACAGAGGCCCTAGAAAAAGGGAAGAGAAGAGGAACTAAGATGATAAGGGGACTGGAGGCTAAATCATATGCACAATGACTAAAAGAATTAGGCATGTTTAGTGTGATGAAAAGAAGACTAAGGGGAGACATGATAGCAGTCTTCCAATACTTGAAGGGTAGCCACAGGGAAGATGGCATGAATTTATTCTCAGTTGCACCTGAGGTTATGACAAGAACCAGTGGGTGGAAACTCCTCAGAGGGAAAGCCAATCTGGAGATAAGGAGAAATTTCCTGACAGTGAGAGCCATTAAACAGTGGAACAGCTTGCCTCCTGATGTTGTGGACACCCCATCACTGGAGGTTTTCAAGAAGAGATTGGACAGCCATCGGTCTGGGATGGTATGAGGTCTCCTGCCTTGGGCAAGGGGTTGGACTAGAAGACCTCCAAGGTGCCTTCCAACCCTACGATGATGCTCTTATTCTAATCTATTCCAATATTCCTGCAGCTTTATTTGTCGCTGATAATTTGACAGAACATTGCTGAACACTAGCATAGAGAGGATTTCCCAGTATAATAATCTTAAAGACTGAATTGCCTGGAACCCAGTGAAGACTTTAGGAATAACTGAGGGTGTAATTCAGTTGAAACTAAGCATGCATACACCTAAGCCCTTGCTTGGATAGAAGGTTATCCAGATTCCCATGTAATAAATTTAATAATTTTTTAAGAAAAATAAGTCTTGTTGCTTCAGTGTGGCACTGGATCCATCTAATGCATAAGTGGTTATGTCACAAAACAATCATTTGAATAAGTAACCATAAAGAAATTCATTTATGGAATTACTTACATTTAGATCTAGGTGTAGGAAACTTCTGTCAGCTCCCTCTGATGCACTGCAAAAGTTAGGTGGATCAGATTGTCCCAACCTGTAACTTAAAACCCCAGCATCAACACTTCTATTTGTGAGATGTATATTATCTGCTTGCTCAGAGAAGTCATTCTTCAAAGCAGCTTCAAATGGAACACCTAAATATGATGTTTACAAAGAAGATTATTATCCCCAACAAGGAGAAATTTAAAACTGCAGTACATACAACATACCACATGAGGCTTCATCAACTCAAAACAGAAAGAGTATATTATATAGTTGGCTTTCTTTTGACCACCATATTCCCCATATGATCTCATTGAAGTAACTATTGAGTCCCTTTTTCCACTTTCAGTTGAAACAGACTTCAAGTTAATAGTCTTGCAATGGATTCCGAGTCCACTGCTCCTTTACTTGACAGCAAGAGAGTTGCAGGCACACCCTTATCACAGACATTGCCTTGGCACCAGTTTAACAGCATTCCATAAACATGGAATATCAAAATGCCTGCTAATAAGAAATGCCAAGTAATTGGTGAAAAGAGGGCTCCTCTGGTACAGAGATCCTGAGGGCAGAAAGTGCCCCTTGGGAAGCAAAAACACATCTCTTAGGACAGGCATGTCCAAACTTCCGCCCTCTTGATGTTTTGGACCACAACTCCCAGAATTCCAAGCCTGTATTCCCAATGGCAAAGGACTGTGGGAGTTGTGGTCCAAGACATCTGGAGGCCGAAGTTTGTACATGCCTGTCTTAGGACAACTGCACCACTCAAGATCAAGGGACGTTTTTCTCTCACTCCAGCAGGCTTTCGCCTCCACAGTTCCTAGAATCACAATATCCTCTTTCCTTATCAGTTACATCCAGGAAGAAAGCAAAACAGTATACACGGGAGACCTGTTAAACCTAGGATGAACCTGTCCCTGGAGATTCTGATTTCGTTGACTACAGCTGCATTTGACCTTCCCCCAGTTTTACCAACTGCAGCACCTTTATTTTTATTACATATAGTACAGTAACCCCCCGCTGATCACGGGGGTTAGGGACCCACCCCACCCGCGATGCATGAAAATCCATGATATGTGGAAGCAGGTGGGGGGCCTGGCGGCAGCAGGGGAGAATCACACACCTGTCCGGGAAGTCTTGGCACGGCGCACACAGGCGATGTTGCGGGATCTGACCTCCCACCGCCGCCCGCCCGTACCGCCCGAGACTTCTCAGAGGGGCCTGGGGCAGCAGGGAGCAACCTGATTGCTCCCCGCCACCCCTCCGCGCAGCTCCGAGGCCTTTCAGAGGCCCGGGGGCAGCGGGAGCGACCCGATCGCTCCCTGCTGCCCCTCCGTGCGGCTCCGAGGCTTTTTGGAGGGGCCCGGGGAGGCAGTGGGGAGTGACCTGATTGCTTCCTGCTACCCCTCCGTGCGGCTCCGAGGCCTTTCAGAGGAGCCCAGGGGGCAGCGGGGAGCAACCCGGTCGCTCCCTGTTGCCCCGCCGTGTGGCTCCGAGGCCTTTCGGAGGGGTTCCGGGGAGGCGGCGGGGAGCGACCCGATCGTTCCCTGTGCGGCTCTGAGGTGCAGGTATTGCGAAATGGCGGGGGGGGGTGACTGTATAATGAAAGCCATTCTTGTTTGCATAGCTCAACCTACAATCTCTTTCTGTATCTCGTGTTAGACTGGAAAATAAAATAGATCACAGAATCATAAAATAAGTGAGTTGGGAGGAGCCAATAAGGCCATAGAGCCCGTTCCCCTACTCAAAGCAGGAATCCAAAACAAAGCAAGTATATAGAATTCAACACAGATAGAGGAATAATAGCTATTCATGTGATACATGTTAAAATGTCTGTGAGGTATATTACATACGGGTATCTCTTGGCATGGAAGGTGAATGACTGGGCTTTATCGGCAAAGGTAAATTTGAGGTTTGCCAGGAGAGTCCGTTAAAACAGTTAGGGAGAGAGTGGAACTTTGGTGAATGAAACTACATTTTGATTGGCTAGTCTACTGCCTGACTCTCTCTCTCTCTCTCTCTCTCTCTCTTTCTCTTGTGTGTGTGTGTGTGTGTGTGTGTGTGTGTGTGTGTGTGTGTGTGTGTGTGTGTGTGTGTGTGTGTGTGTGTGTGTGTGTGTGTGTGTAATGATAGTTAAGAGAGAAGTAAGGTAGAAGAAACTTCAGCTTTGTGATAAGAAATTGATAGATTGTAATATTGAACCTTCTGATTCTTGTCTCTCTCTGTGTGTGAATAGATTTATTTTTGGCTTACAAATAATTTTTATTATTAAAAAAACACAGAAGTAACACAATAATACCAGTGCTTCCCAACTTCAGGTTCATGACACCTAAGGAGGTCACAATTTTTTTTCAGAAGGTCATGGGTCATCTTATATATGCTATAGCCAATATTCCCTCTAATTTTATCCCCAGTGTGGGGCTCTTTTCCATGTGCATGTGCATGCAAGGCATGTGTAAACCTACCCCCCCCCCAGTTTCACCTCAACCATAACAAAAACAATTACAATGGATGCACATGCTCTCACACTTTGAAGACAACTTTAGTGGTAGTGCTTGTTAAATATTTCCTTCCTTGATTTTTCAGAGCCAGATATTGAAGTTAGCGTGTGATGTTTGGGAAACAGATCCTTGGGGGAGAAAGAAGCCTCTTTTTTTTTTTTTTTTTAGAAGGGATGAATTTAATGTACTAAAAATCCTTTTTCTGCAACCATGAAAATGGGGCACAGATTACTTGGCTATTATAAAAGGAAGTCACCTTACATACCACTGGCTAGCACTGGAATACATATTCAGCATAGTGTCATCCACCCTGAGTGTTTTTCACTGGATCTTTGTTTACTCTTTGAACATGGGCAGTTTAAATTCAGCTCTAAGGTTTGGCCATCTTTAAGCAACAGTGGAAAGAGAATACAAGCTGATTGCTTAGTTTTGTAAAAGGGCCATTCCCTCCCCCCACCATTGTAATACAGAAAGAGTCACTATTACAAGTTGAATAGTGAGCCCAAAATTTGTGAAGGGGTTTTGCAACTGATTATCAGTACACACCAGGCAAGAGAAGAGGGATGAGCCTTTCTCCCTGCCATAGGCTGCCATCTTTGACATGACTCATTTCCTACCCATTAGGCATGGGTAACTAAGCAGCAGAAGTCTAGTATATGTAAACATTAATAGGAGCAGAAACCCAAATACACAGGGTTCCAACTCCCATTCAGGTCTCTATGCCTACCATACCGCTTTCGGATAGCTGGGGCCACTGACTTTCAATCTATATAGGGGAACAATGAGACAAGGAGGACTGGTTCTCATCATGTGTGTGGATATCACATTTTGATGGTTTTATTAATTCATGATCTTGTCTCAACAATTTAACACACATGATGCCATAAACAGAGCTGAAGCAAGAAAAGCCAAATGGGAAGGCTTACTGCAAGCCAAGGAGTCACTGCACAGTCACAGCACTGCAAAGTAACAACACTGCCATGAAAATGCTATTCACGGAGGGACCCAACTTAGCAAACAACAGCACAGCTGCAAAACCGCCTAAGCCAGGGATGGCGAACCTTTTTGGGACTGAGTGCCCAAACTCGGCGGCAGCGGCGGTGGCGGTGGCAGGGGGTCGAGATCGGTGGCAGCGGGGGCAGGGGCAAGGCCACAAGGGTGATGGGGGGATGTGGTCAGGGTCATCGTCGGCGGCGGTGGGAGGGGCAGGGATGGCGGCAGAGGGGGTCGGGGTCGGGGCGGCAGGGGCGATAATTGCGATGGCGATGGGGAGGCGGCGGGGGGTTGGGATCGGCGGCAGTGGGGGGTCAGGGGTGGGGGTGAGGCCGAGGGCAGCAAGGGCGATGGAGTCAGGGTTATTGGCGGCGGCAGGGGCGGCAGGAAGGGCAGGGATGGCCTTGGTGAATGCGGTGGGGAGGTGGAGGCGGGGTCAGGGGCGGCAGGGGGTGGCAATGGCAATGGCGATGGGGACGGCAGTAGGGACAGCCTGGCACACAACATGCTCCCTGCCCCCTCCATTAATTCCTCCACAAATTCCTCCAGCAGAGGGTGAAGTGAGGGGGCAAGGAGCATGTCGTGTGCCAGGTGAAAGCTCTTTCTGTGCCACTTTTGGCATGCGTGCCATAGGTTTGCCATCCCTGGCCTAAGCTAAGACAAAGGGGAAATGAGGAAACGTGTTAGGTTAGAAAGCCTGATGCTACAGTAACCTCCCGCCGATTGATATTTGATGCAAAGTGGGTGTATTTAGAGAGACACAGAAAACTGAGCACTACGTAAAGACTCGGTCCCATGGCTGCTGAACTGCTGATAACTAAATGTTATCAATCTGTCATTAACTGATCCATTACAAATATTTTTATATTGTTAGTACACATACTTTTCTTTGGACATGATTTGGTGATTATTTGTATTTACAATAATATTTCCAAGAGGCGCATAATAATATTAAATGTATACAAACAACTTATGGGAAATGATACAAATAACTGCATTTCATTTCACTTTTATATTTTTTAAACATAAGCATTCTGTAATCTATTGAGAAAATAAGGAGTTTTAATACAATAGCGTAAAGTAATTGCCTCTAAATGGTGCAATTGTGCAGCCACACAGAATTATGCATCTAGGACCCATAGACCAATAAATATCAAGGCCCCATCAATACATAGACAGTTACTCAACTCTTCCTAATGACATTTTGTAAAATGTACAGTACATGCTTCACAGCCATACATTATCAGGATTTTCTTAAAATCACATCAACATGTTCCTCATCTTACATAGTATATGTAATAAAGTTTTTGGCTTATGTATTCATTTATTTGATTAATATATATACCACCATATTAGTGCTAGGCACTGTTATGAGTTGCTAACAAATAATACAATCAATCAAACATCGAAGGCACAGAAACAACAGTAAAATGGTAAAATAAGAGGGGAAATCCGAATGATCATAAATGTCCAACAGTGCAGTGCTTACATAATATAAGACCTTTTACACTAAGCCTTGGCACTCTCAGGCATGCCAGATTACAGTTACATTCAGTACAGCCAGTGTTGGGAGATGCAGTCCAAAACATTTAAAGGACATCATCAGGTTGGGGAAGCTGTATGAAATGTAAAGGCAATTATTAGTATCCAGCTGTTTAACTAGAGTGGCATGGGAGAAATTATGTCACCAGCAGTGGTAAACTGCCACTAATTAGAATCCTCACTTCGACTGCAAGTTGCACATGTTTTCATCTCATGCCATTTAAGTAATACACAATCCCAAATTGAAGAACAAACTGTTTAATTAGTGGCCATCTGCCAATGTCACACTTCTCTCTATTCCTGAACAATTTGGGACAACACTTGACCTTTAGGGTCTCTTCCAATTCAATATGGCACATATAAAGAACATGGGTACAAAAATAGTAAGGATCATGCCCACAGACACCCCACCACGCACATCTCAGACCACACAGGATAGATATTATATATCCACAAATAATCCACAGATATTGCTCCTGTGGTAAGTGTTCAACATTTTTGCCAAGGTCAGATTACGCATACAGAGCCTGAATGCAGACAACTCATATGCAGACAGGCCTTATTCAGAAGGTACAATGAAAATGCCTAAGGGCTGAACCGCCATTAGGATTTTGTGTACCTGGATATATCCAACAGAGGATGAGAAATCTACATCAAAGTTGCAGTTTTGCCATCACAAATATCAAATGCAACAATCTTCGCTAACGCTAGAAAAGATTATATATTGCTGATCACACTGTACAGTGGACCCTTGTATAACAAACGGTTTGTATAACACAAAATCTGTACAGCATAAAAAATTCCAGAGACAGGGAAATTTGCTTAACAGAATCGGCTATGGGGTGAATCCGTACAACATAAAATGGTCAAAATTAGGGATTACTCCATTTTCAATACATTCCTATGGGAAATTTGTATAAAGGAAAATTTGCTTAACATAATTTCATTTGGAATGAATTAATTCCTTTATACAAGGTACCACTGTAATTGAGTTTCAAGGACTTTCAATACACAATAGTAAATGAAACAATGTTCCAAATCTGTTTTCTACCACCAGTCTGTCTCTTGCTTTGATCTATCATTATGCAGCAGCAGTTGATTTTAAACTGTACACAGAAACAGCATCAACCAATCAGAAGGGAATTTAATAAAAGCTAAGCTCGTGAAGGATACTGAATTCAACTATTTGTTGGATTATTAAAATGCAGTTTAATGGCTATTAAAATTAAGGAACAAGGGCTTTGTATTTTCTATCACAACAAGCAAATTCAACAACATTCTTACTTAACCCATATTTTGGTGGTTTTAAAAAGCCACCAAAACATGTTAAAATTAATTTACAGCATTTGAACTGTCCTCAAAATGTCCATTCACGTTCACTTCTCAGTTATGGGATCTGTAGTCTTTATTATTCTGTGATTATGTTTCACTGTACTGGCAATAGGCTCCGTTTAACAAAGACACATCAACAGCACATGGGAGGAATTAAGCTGAGATCTAATGCTGATGATCAGCTATAACCACTTATTTGAACTATTCAATCAGCACAGGATTGGCTTACCCAGAAGTATATCTGAAGGTTAGCACAGACTGCAAAAATGCAAATGCAAGTCAAAGAAGATTATTACTCCTTTGTGGGCTTCCCTATAGGCATCTGATCAGGATTACTGGGCAAAATAGGCCTTCGGTCACACCTGGCAGGGTTTTTCTTATGCTCTTGCACAGCACAAGAACAAGGGCCCCAGGTGAAGACAAAGCAAAAGTAGGGCTTAGTGCATAATTCTGCTTCCAGATTCTTCTCCTTATTAGAAACATACTGCCTCATTTGAAAGCAAAGCTAAGAAAACACGACCATCTTTAAGTGGTGGTGCTGGAACATTAGACCTGGAAGTTATCGTTTTACACATGTGAAGAAATGTGCTACAACCTTCTTGAATATCCCATATAGGCAAGTGAACAGAAGCAAAATTGAACATAAGTCACTTCTAGAACAAATGAGAATTAAAAAAATAAGTTAGCTGTTAAGATCTACTGCCATCTAGAGTTAGCAAATGTCAACCCTTGATGTTCAATTTAAAAAACTCAATTGCATCAATCTCTTTGGCCCGTTCTCTTCACTCCAGCCCCACCTCCATCCTAGGCAGTGCATCCTTCAGCTCCCAGAAAACCTGAATTACAACCATAATAACAATTACCACCACCACCACCAGAAGAACTGCAGAGCTGGAAGGGATCCTGTGCGTCATCAGGTCCAGTCCCTATCAAAGAGGCACCATGGCAGTGGTTCTCAAAGTTCCCAATGCTGCGACCCTTTTAATACAGTTCCTCATGTTGTGGTGACCCCTTGCCCTGATTGGAACAGGCCACAAGCCCCCTTTGGCAGGCCACTGACGCAGGTGCCATAGAGAACTTCCCTCTACAGCAGTGGTGTCCAAACTTTGGCTCTCCAGATGTTTTGGACCACAGCTCCCACAGTCCTTTGTCACTGGCAATACAGGATTGGAATTCTGGGAGTTGTAGTCCAAAACATCTGGAGGGCCGGAGTTTGGACACTCTTGCTCTACAGGCACCCTCAGCCAATTGCAGCCTCCAGTGCCATTGACTGACATCCCCTCCAACCTATCAAGCTGTAACTCATTCTTTCCTCCCTTCATCCCCCCTCCTCCAGACTCAAGCCGTTTGTGCCTTTTTTCTTCGCTGGCTTATGGTGACTCCTGTGAAATGGTCGTTCGACCCCCAAAGGGCTCCCGACCCCCAGGTTGGGAACCACTGCACCGTGGGGAATTGAACTTGCAACCAGATATCTAAACCACTGAGGTGTTCAGCAATTTATGATCAAGTGCTCTGTGCACTGCTGGGGCCCTTCTTCAGTGTTGGCTCTCCAATCTGGACAGGAGCCTGGCTGGCCCTTCCCTGACTCCTCAGGTAGTCCACCACTTGGGCAACCAAGGAGATGGGAGGAGGAATGGTCAGCTGCCTGTGAAGGCAGGAAAGGTCTGGTCACGCTCCTGTGCACACTGGAGAGCCAGCAGTGAAGAAGGGCCCCAGCAGTGTGGCCCACTCAGCTCAGTGGGTGGGGATAGACCACCACGGTACCTCTGGTGCTGCGGTTCATGCTTCATATAACTTTGTATGAAGCACTGTTGAAGCACGAGAAAAATGTATATAAAGAATAATTCATAACTACAGAAAAGGGTAAGAATTGGATGCAGCTCAAGTTTTAATTCCAGTTTTGGGTGTTTTGTTGCACAGATTTTCCACACTTTTCTTCACTGGTCTATAAGAATTTCCATTGCTTTTGGTCTGGGCACAGTTCATCAAAGCAACATAATGTTTTCCATTTATGTTTCATGAAGATCAAAAAGCAAAATTAAGGAACATTTTAAAACATATTATTCCATTTCACTGAAATTGCTATTCAGGGAGGTATCATATAATTCCTTCTGGACTTAATATGCGGTCTTGCTGATTATTCCTAAGAATATATCTCAACCTTCAGCACTATCCATTATCCAGTTCAGCATGTTCTTCCTCTGCAATTTTGAAACACTGTCCTTTCCTGGTTTTACTATACTAGCTCTGTGCTATCCTTGGCTATCATTTCCATGCCAGGAAGAAATTTCCCAAAGCTCTGTCTTTGGCTCTTATTTTTTTCCATTTGCATGAAAAGACACCACCATAAAAAGACACAGTCTTTTTATGGTCAGTTTTAAGTATATAAACACAGGCAGATCAAAAGCTAAGTAATCTTAAGGCTGGACCTAAGGCCAAAGTCCAGTGACTCACAATGCAGTGCCTTTACAAATGGCCACTTAAAAACAGCAGGAGATTTGGGGGGGGGACATCAAGATAGATCCAGTGTTACCATACGAGTATAGATATGCCAAAGCTCACTGGAGCTCACAATACTCCCCACAACACATCAGAGAAAATCATGGGACACAAGAAAAACTATACCAGAGAGAGGCAGATATTATGGTAAGTGTATTGCAGCTATGCACTTTCTGTCTAGCAGCTCTTGGGTGGAATTAAATTAGCGAACAAAGGAGAACAAGTGTTGATCCCTCACCCCCAAGGCCATGGCCCTAAAATGTCCCATGTGACCCTACTTCTAGCATTTTGTTTGTTTCAAAGAGAGCAAAAGTGATCACAAATATGTCTGTGAAGGGTTCTCAGTCATCCAGGTGAGTTTATCTGGATGTTGAGTCATTGGCTACTGGACTTCTTTTTCTTGAGAGATAGAAACATTTCACTGCTCATCCAAAAAGCTTCATCAGTCTGAATACATCTTATAAGATGGAGGACTTGCACTAGCTGTATTCAGACTAATGAAGCTGATTGCATGAGCAGTGAAACGTTTCTATCTCTCAAGAAAAAGAATTCCAGTAGCCTTGACTCAACTTCCAGATGATCACAAATAGCTTTATATTTCAACCATTTAGGCTTTTGGGCCTATAAGATTCGCCTATTCTTTTTTACTCTTTTAATTTTTCTCCATATCATCACCATTGCCACTGCCACCTTTGAATAGCAGAGCTTGAAAAGACCTTATGGATCCTTATGAGTCCAGCCCCATTGCGGAACTAAACTCCGAACCACTGCACCATAGCCAGAGATCTAAAACCCTAAGTCATGTTTGTCTTTTTACCATTAGATAGCAGCTCCTCCATTCATGCTGCACAGACATTTTAGAAGGACATAAACATGTTACTTTTGTGTGCTGTTCACTCTAAATAATGAGAAAATTTCAAGTTCCCACTGAGGATAAGAGGGTAGATCCTCTTATGGACTGAGAACTGGTTGAGATCAAGGAAACAAAGAGTAGGTGTCAATGGGCAGTTTTCACAATGCAGAGAGGTGAAAAGCGGTGTGCCCCAGGGTTCTGTCCTGGGACTGGTGCTTCTCAATCTGTTCATAAATGACCTGGAGACAGGGATAAGCAGTGAGGTGACCAAGTTTGCAGATGACATGAAACTTTTCCATGAAGAGAAAAGAAGATTGTGAAGAGAAGATTGTGAAGAGCTCCAAAAGGATCTCTCCAAACTGGGGGAATAGACTGCATAATGGCAAATGCGTTTCAATGTAGGAAAATGTAAAGTAATGCATATTGAGGCAAAAAAAAACTTGATCAATCTACTCATGGGCTCTGAACTATCTGTGACAGATCAGGAAAGAGATCTTGATGTGTTGGTGGTCAGCTCCATGAAGGTGTCTCCCCAGTGTGTGGCAGTGGTGAAGAAGGCCAGTTCCATGCTAGGGATCATCAAAAAGGGGATTGAAAATAAAACAGCCAACATTATAATGCCATTATACAAAACAATAGTAAGGCCACACCTGGAGTATTGCGTGGAACTGGAAAAGGTGCAGAAGAGAGCAACTAAAATGATAACTGGGCTAGGGGATCTCCCTTATGAGGAAAGGTGGCAGCATTTGGGGCTCTTTAGTCTGGAAAAAAGGCACCTGAGGGGGGATATGATTGAGACGTACAAAATAATGCAGGGCATGAGTAAAGTGGATCGAGTGACGCTCTTCTCCCTCTCACAAAATACCAGAACTAGGGGACATCCACTCAAACTGAGGATTGGGTGACAACAGACAAAAGAAAATTTTTTTTTACCCACTGTGTTGTTCCTCTGCAGAACTCTCTGCCACAGGATGTGGTGATGGCATCTGGCCTGGATGCCTTCAAAAGGGGATTGAATTGATTTCTGGAGGAGAAGTCCATCACAGGTTACAAACCATGATGGAGATGTGTAATCTCCAGCCTTAAAACCACAATGTTTCAAGGGCCAGATGCAGGGGAGTGGTATCAGGAGACAGATCTAGTCTCGTGCCCTCCCAGATGCATTGGTGGGGCCACTGTGAGATACAGGAAGATGGACAAGATGGACCCTTGGCCTGATCCAGCATGGCTCTTCTTATGTTCTTATGGGATGATTATAACAACGAGTTCACTGTAGAATAAAAGGCAAATCATATTTCTCTAGGAAACAATCAAGTATTCTACCAGATTACAAGGCCAGTTTAGATTATCAAAAGGCATATGAGGACCTGGGATTATCCTGAGTTGGGGCCAGGGGCGGGGGCAGTGTTTTTCACAGTTACGTATAAAATGGGAACAGATACTCATGCGAAGCTTTAGTGATTTTTTTTTTTTTTTTTTTTAGTACAGAGATGTCTGATTCCTGTATCAGCCATTCCTGAATTCAAGGGATGAATGATCCCTTTCCAGACTAGCTGACAGGAGGTATGGGGCTGAAGGGAAAATTTGCATTGCAATTTGTATAATGTAGTACAGGTATTTATTTATTATAAATGTTACTACAGTAAGATTTTGTTAACTGAAAAAAAAACCCTTCCCTGCACCCTCTGGTGGCCAAACTATTTAATGACAAATACAATGTGAGATACTGTATGGGCATCTCAGGAGTTCAAAGCAACCTTAAAATGTGACAACTCTCCCTCCTTAGAAACCACAAGGGAACTTTTTCAGCAAAAGAAAGAAACACCACTATTATTTAGATTTTTGAACTGTGTGGGGCCCAGAGTTCTGCTTGGACCCAGGGCAAAGAGGATATGTAGATGTAAATTCTCTCATGCAGTCTATGCTTATATTTATTTATTTGAATTTTTATCCCACCCATTTAGTGGGTAACTCACTTCTCGGGGTGGCTTTCATAACATAACAGAATAACACACAAAAACATAGTCTGCCCTAGGAATATAAAAGAACTAATACAGAAATACAAACATATAGCAGATGGCGGCAGAACATAACCAATTCCTACAAAATAAATGGAATACAGAAGGCCATAATCTGAGGTATGTTATTTGTTTTCTAAAGGCAAGGGGCAAAGGGTTGTCATATCTCTGACAGGAGAGAGTTCCATAATGATGCAGCTATCATAGAGAAGGCCTGGTTTTGAATTGATTTTTTCCAAGTCTCCCTTGAGGTGACCACCCACAACGTTCTAGAAAATGGGATGAGGGATGCCATTCTGAGAGAGAGGAACCCCGACAAGTAGCAAGGTCTCAAAATGTTTAATGTCAGCATAAGTATTAAATGTTAGCCTAAACACCTTGAACTTGGCCTGGAAGCTTACAGGCATCCAGTGCAAACACGCCAGGAGAAGGTGATACATGGTCATATTTTGACGCTCCTGTGACTAGCCTGGTTCCTGAGTGCTGCACTTGCTGTAGCTTCCAAACCACCTTCAAGGGCAGCCCCAAGTACAGAACATTGCAATAGTCTATTCTTGAGATTACAGGTAAATGAACCATTGTTGTCAGGGACTTCCTGTTGAGGTGGGACAGAAATGTGCTATGTACCTAAAATGAATTTTTTAAAAAAGACAGGTCTGGACATGCCCAATATTTATTCTCCACTGAGAGGGGTGTGTCCAGGAACACATACAGATCATGCTCCTGAACCTTCAGGGGGAAGTGTGTCCCCATCTGGACCAGGTAAGCGCCCTCTTAGTCAATCCAGGTTCCCTCTTAACAACAGGATCTCTATCTTATCAGGATTTAATCACAACCTGTTTTATTTTATTATATTTTATTTTACTGGACTTACAGTATACACCGCAGCCATCTAGCCCAAGGACTACCTGACCATGGTTATCCCTTATCTATTTCATAACCCCACAGCCAGGTAGGGCTCCAAGGTCTGCACAGCTTCCACTGCTGAAGATGAAAAGGAGGCACAGCAATAACCCTCCTGATGTTTTGCATATTGATGACCGCACACTGCAGATCTCTGGATGATCTCCCCCAGCAGCCTCATATAGATGTTAAACAGCAATGGGGAAATGATTGGCTCCTGTGGGACACTGCACTGTGATACTCAAGGGAATGAAACAGCCTCCCTAAGCTGAACCCTTTGGTGCTGGTCATCCAGGAAGGACTGGAGCCAGCATAGTGTTAGCCTCCAATTCCCATCCCCAACAGCCAATCATGGAGGAGACCATGGTTGATGGTATTGAAGGCTACTGGGAGATCCAGGACAACCAACAGAGTCACACTCCCCCAGTCAGCCTTCAGAAGAAGATCATCGAGCAGAACAACCAAAACTGTCTCAGTCTTGTGGCGTGGCCTAAACCTCAATTGAAATGCGTCCAGACCAGTGGTTCTCAACCTGTGGGTCCTCAGATGTCCCTGGACTGCAACTCCCAGAAGCCTCCATCACTTGCTGTGCTGGAAGGGGTTTCTGGGAGTTGCAGTCTAAGAACATCTAGGGACCCACAGGTTGAGAACCACTGGTCCAGACTAATGATGTCCTCCCAAAATAGGTGCAAGTGATCAGCCACCAGCCTCTTGATAAATTTCACCATAAATGGTGTGATGGCAACATGACAATAGTTGCTTAGGTTATCTCATGGAAGGTTAACTTTTTCAGAATGGGCCAGATCACTGAATCCTTCAAGCAGGAGGGAGCATGACCCTCCTGCAAGGAATTTACACATTGAGAGGCTCGTTGGACCATCAGTTCTCTTGCTGATTTCAGGAGGAGAATGGATCTGATGGGGAGGTAGTGTTCCTAGAATATGTAGACACCTTGTCAACATCAACAAGCACCAAAGACTGACCTTGATCCAGCATAAATGAACAAGACAGACCACTAGACATCTTGGCTTGACTTATTTTCATGCTAACAAGAGTCCAAGTCCCTATAGAAGGCCTCAGTTTTTGTTTGAAAATGGGCTGTGGATTGCTCACATGTCAGGGCATCTGATTTCGGGCTCTGATGAGGTCACTTGATAAAGCTCCGCCTGTGGTTCACTGTCTCAAGTATTTCCCTATGTGGTCTCCAGCTTAGCTTGGGAGTTAGTATGTTTCTGCCTCTCATATGGAAAACAATGAAGGGGAAGGTTCAGTCAAAACAGTTTTACGAAACCTGACCTCATCTAAAACAAAAGCATGCAAGACCTATTTTACTGTGACTCAGATACTCCTTGCTAAAAAAAAAAAAAAGCCATTAATAAACAGCCAGTAAAACAAAAGTTTATTCTGCTGTTGCTGAGCATTTATACTGCTTTAGTCAATGTACTATTTAAAGAGCAGGGATCTTCCGCAAATGAGCCATCCTCTGAGGTACACCCGAGGTGCATTTAGACACTTGCATCATCAAAAGGATAGTAATGCACATAACCTGGAAAATTCCCCCTTGCATCCATTTTTTATCTAGTATATCATAGCAGTATCTTCTACATCATACATTTATTTATTTGTTTGTTGCTGAGTGCATGAAATTGCTCTGGGTACCTATGTTTGCACATACTGTATATGGAATTGCTCCCAGATATCTCAGTTCCAACCGAGAATACCCTATCCCCAACTATTTTAATCTCTCCTCCCATTCCTCTTTGTAAAATAGAACCCAGGAATCAAGGTTGTTTGTCTGACTATGACTCTATTGACACTGTTTTAGCACTGCATTGTATGGAGACTGGGGAGCAGTTACTGGTACCATGGGTGGAAGTAAAGCTGAACAAACAGTCAAACTGGACTCGTTCAAATTTTGGTTAAGAACTATACCAAAAAATCCACATTCTTGTATTATATTCTGTACGTTTGCTTCCCTGTAAAATAAAACATTGTTTCATTCATTTCACCATCATAACTGAGATAGGTAAAGATACTTGAGTACCACATAAAGATCTGCTAGCAAGGCAAGCATTAAGCACCACACAGGACAATCTTATGCATCCTATGTTTACTCAGTGGATATCCTGCCATGCTCCAAGAAACTCTGAGAGTACACAGGATTAAAGCTTGTACTTAAACAGGGGGGAGGGAGAAATCTCCTTCTCCCATTTTTGCTTAAGGCAGAGGCATCATATATTCCAAGCCTGGAAAAGTTACAATTTTGGGTTGCACTTTTCATAATCTCCCCACCAGCATGACGAGCTACAATCTGTGAATTGTAATTCAGAAAAGTATAAATGTATTCTCGAAGGCTTTCATGGCCGGGATCTGATAGTTGTGAGCTTTTTTGGGCTGTTTGACTGTGTTCTTGAAGTTTTTCTTTCTGGCCTTTCGCCAGACTCTGTGGCTGGCATCTTCAGAGGGCAAGAAGCTCAGGGAACTAGAAGTGCAGAGAGAACTCCCAGTTCCCTGAGCTCCTTGCCCTCTGAAGATGCCAGCCACAGAGTCTGGAAAAATATCAGGAGAAAAAACTTCCAGAACATGGCCAAACAACCGGAAAAACTCACAACTCCTCTCACAAAAGTATGTTTTAGTCTGGAAACTATTTCAGCAAAAGAAGTAGTAGAGCCATTTGACTCTCTGATAAATTTTATTTATTTATTTATTTATTTATTTATTTATTTATTTATTTATTTATTTATAATACTTATATACCACCCGTCTTCCGGGGGAACTCCGGGCGGTTTACAGCAGAAACTATAACAATAATAACAAACTAAATAAAAGAAAGCAATAATAAGGGGGGAAATCATAAAATAAACAACAAGGTAAACGATTCTGGTAAAATGTTTCTGGTTGATACTTTTGGAGCTCAGAATTATGAAGATGCATCAATCTGAGGGCCAAAAAGATGTCCTTCCTGTCGAAACACCCAGATAAAACATAAAAAAATAATCTTGATCCGAGTCTACATCAGACTACTACTGTTTCACACAATCTGACCTGCTCCCATGGAGGTCTCTTCCCACCCCCTGCCCACCCCCCATTACTTGCTGCACTAGCAAATCCCAACCTTTATTAAACTGACAGATTGGCAAACGAGCTGTTTCAATTATATTTGGTGGGAACTAACTGCTTACCTCCTGATGTAAGGTTTTCTTTGTAGCTTCCTGAATTCTTTATGACGCTGCAGTAACATGTGCCATTTTGTCGCAATCTGGAATAGCTCTTCCTCAATGGCAAGAGTGATTTCAGGTGTTCTCCTTCTTTTGAAAAGGAGAAATTCGGGAAGAAGCTCATGTCCCTACAAGATTGCTTGCTTTAGCTAGTTTGATTTAAACATGCACGTTAGTATGAAAAACTTCCTGGTACATTATCCTCTCTGCACTCTTCATTTGGAGTGGCATCCTGAATCATTACTATTACACACCGACTCAAACATCCCAAAATGGAAAACACCCAAATCTTTATAAGTATTATTTCCTAACCTTTGGTCTCAAACAGGCAATTATGTTGGAATAGTTCAGCATTGCTCTATGGCAAACTAATAAAACTATAATAAGGCCAGCTATGTCTAGCAGCATACCAAGTTTCAAGCACTATAGGGGTTTTTTATAGGTACATGGCTCATTTTAAGAAGGGGAAAATATATCCTTGTACTACTCACTTCTTCAACATTCCTTCGCATCTCTCAGGCTTTGACATATACAAGAGACAACAGCTGCAATTCAAATTTTTGCCATGTAACATAAAGTTTCACCAGGGCAACTTTGCCAGGTATTATGCTCAGACAAAGTAGTTTGTGTAGTTCAATTGTGTAATAAGTCACACATTTCCCATCATGACTGATTTTGCAATGTACAGGGACAAGTGCTTTATGGGCAGCACATTGTTGTAGCTAAGATGCACAAAACATCTATTTATGCCCACAGAGGTATGCAACAGGATTTCAGTCCATGGTTCTCAAGTGGATTGCTACTCTATTCAAATATGCTGTTGGAAAAATCATCTTAAGGGTTTGTCGCTGTTCCTGTGTTCCCTTACATTCTTCTACAGTCACTACGTTATATCCGACTTGAATTTTCACCTCCAGATTGGGTGTAGGTGAGGAATATGTCCTGTATCTGTAACAATTTTAGAGGGGAGCTGGGAGCCATTTGCAGCGGAGTTTAGGGGTCGTGTAGAAAGGGCCTTAGAGGGAGCTTCCGAGTTTCTGAGACTGCCTGTTCTTTCCAATCTTCATTTTCTGGTCTCCAAAGATAGATGAGTGTTTACATAAAAATAACAAAACCTTGAACAGTAAGCAAAATCTTTTCTTCCAAGAAGGATCCAGATCAATCATTTATTGTCTGTCAAGAGAAGGGATGAGACCGCATATATCAATAAATTGAGCTATCTTCTGGGCAATGACAATACTGGACTTCTTTTCTTCAGAGATTGAAATGTTTCACTACTCATCCAAGCAGCTTCGTCAATCTGTGTCAGCTAATCGTTTCACTCCAAGTGCATCACTGGATTGCTTCCAACACAAGCAAAGAAGAAAACAATTATGTGACCTCTCCAAACACAGGCACCCTACAAGATGACTTGTATTTGCCTTTACCCCATTTCAATCATTTTATTCAAGATATAATACAGTCAGTTACTTAGAAGTAACCCCTGTTCAACTCAGTGGGATGTATTTTTGAGGAAACATACACAGAAAAGATGAGCACAAAATGAAAAATGAAATGCTGTTTTGTCGTTTCATTACTAATGAATTGTTTCGTGATGAAATGAAACAAATTGCCATTTTTGGCTCTAGAAAGGAAAGGATTTGTCCTAGAGGCACCACATTTGGTGGGTCGCTTCTGTGAACTCTTCCCTTTAAGTCCTCCAAATTTGGAGAGGTTTGGGGTTCAGTGGGCTGAGTTATTAATCTCCAAAGTGGGTCTCCCATGGAAAAAGAGGAAGAAGAAAAATGTGGTGTACATTTTAAACTCAAGCCTCATTCCTCTCTGTGCTGTGGAATGTGGAGGGGAGTTGAGGCGAGTGTGATAGGTCTTGCTTGGAAGGGTTGCTAAGCGATAAAGCAATTAAAAACTCCAGTTTCACTCTCTGAAAGACCAAGAGAAAATGTATGGCCCTGAGCCTGTGCTTGCTTGAAGTGCCTTCCTTTTTAGGGAAAGGCAAGCGAAAATAGAACAGAATTATTTCCTCTTCCTTTTTTTCCCATGGGGGACTCATTTTGGAGTTTAACAACTCAGCCCCTGGAACCCCAAACCTCTCCAAATTTGGAGGGCTTACAGGGAAGAGTTGAAGGAAGCCACCCACCAAATTTGGTGCCTCTATGACCCAGGGGAGCTATTTTATAGCATAACAATCTGTTTTGCTTTGTTTCATTTCATTTCAAAAATTCTTTTAAAAATTCATTAATAAAGGAAAGGAAAGGAAAGGAAAGGAAAGGAAAGGAAAGGAAAGGAAAAAAGGAAAAAAGCTATATTTTCATTTTGTGCCCATCTCTAATACACAGGTTTGTATTGTTATTGTCTTACTAGACATCTTTTCAATATATATTTCTAAAACAGTTGAGAAATATAAAATTAAATACTCTCAGTCCATTTAGTTGATTACATGCAAGAATGAATAGGCCCGCATGAAACAGGAAGATGCATCTATAAAGCAATGAGCTTGTAAGTGTCAGGTTCCAGTTCAGATCGATTTACACAATGTGTTTATCTTTGATCGATAAACAAGGATTTGTTTGCATTTTATTTTTCAGTAAACTAAATCTTTTATGAAAGCTCAACTACATCTAGTGATTGCCCTACCACCAATCCCTTAAATATATGTGCTAATTCGGATCCAAAATACATTACAGGCCACCCATCTTGGTGTGTTGGTGGATAGCGCAGTGAAGGTGTCTACCCAGTATGTGGCAACAGTGGAGAAGGCCAATTCCATGCTAGGGATTATCAAAAAGGGGATTGAAAATAAAACAGCCAACATTATAATGCCATTGTAAAAAACGATAGTAAGGCTGCACCTGGAGTATTGCATAAAGTTCTGATCACCGCATCTCAAAAAAGACATAGTGGAACTGGAAAAGGTGCAGAAGACAGCAACTAAAATGATTACTGAGCTGGGGCACCTCCCTTATGAGGAAAGGCTAAAACATCTGTGGCTCTTCAGTCTGGAAAAAAGGCACCTGAGGGGGGATATGACTGAGACATTCAAAATTATGCAGGGCATGAGTAAAGTGGATTTTCTCACACACAAAATATGAGAACTAGGGGACATCCACTCAAATTAAGAGTTGGAAGAGTGAGAAGAGGCAAAAAAATATTATTTTACCCAGCATATTGTTAGTCTGTGGAACTCCCTGCCACAGGATGTCATGATGGCATCTGGCCTGGATGTCTTCAAAAGGGTATTGAACAGATTCCTGGATGAAAAGTCCATCACAGGTTACAAGCCATGATGTGGATGTTTAATCTCCAGGCTTAAAAAAGAAGGTACTTCAAGGACTAGATGCAACAGAGTGCTATCAGGAGACAGATATCTAGTCTTGTGCACTCCCAGATGCATTTGGAGGGGCCACTGTGAGATACAGAGAACTGGACTATATGGGCCCTTGGTCTGACCCAGCAAGGCTCTTCTTATGTTCTTATGCTCATTTCATGATTATTTCATTTGTTATTATTGAAAAGTATTATGTATGAGGTAATATCAAGTAACTAAATCTTTCTGTTGGTTAATTTTTGATGTTTTCATAAAGTCAAGTCAGCATTCAGCCTGAAGGGCGATAGCAGTTATTGACACTGGATGTAAATGTAAGTTTAAAGAAATTGTTCGCTTCACAATCCCAAAATGTAGGCTCAACCCTACCCTTGAATGTACTTGAGATCAATAGAAGTGTACTGCAGCCAACCTCATGATATGGACTGCAGCAGAACCTCATGAACACATACAAATCGCTGAACTACTCTGGTTTTAAGTCATAGGAAACTAATATTAGGATTAGAGATTTGAGCTGTGAACTTCGCTGTCAATTTGAAGTTGTACTGGTAACTTGACTCAGATTCAGCTCAGTGTCTGTCCCCCCAATGAGTTGGACTCAACTTTCAACTTGGAACTTTCCCTCTTTTTTTCCTGGGGAAAAAGCTTGTTTTTAATAGGGACTTGGACTTGGGACTTGGGACACAGTACCAAATGACTCAGACCAGACTTGGAACTCAAACCCAAAGACTTGCCAGCATCCCTGACTAATAAATGTTCTCCACCCATTTCCCAATAAAGGAACAATAGTTACACTTCTGTGGATAGTTAACCTGTTTAATCCCTATTAACCTCAATGGGATTCAAGCAACCATGATCACAATTAAAATGTGAACTCAGTCCAGCTCAACATCTCTATTTCCCTTAGTCCTGTCAAGGAAATGACTACAGAGGCCAGGAGTGATGCCTATTTATTACCTTGCACTTCTGACTTTTTCTTCAATTCCTGATGATTCCAAACAAAATGAAGGAACACTTATCTTCCAGCCATTGATTTACCATGCTAGTCTTTTTTTTCTCCTTAACTGAAAAGAGGGAGTTGCATTCTGTACCAAATGAGCATGAAAGAGGCACCACAAGAGCTGGGATACCCTTCTAGTACACTTGATAGGCAGCTACATTGATAAGTGTTCTGGGTACCTGGGCCCACTAAGGTATCACATTTTTCCATGTATAATATGATTTTTGTCTAAAATAAGTAGACTAAAATTGATGGTCATCTTATACACAGAAGTAACCTGAGGAGAAAACTGTGCATTTGCAAAATTGCCCATACCATATGTTCTTGAAGGCTTTCACGGCAAGGATCTGATGGTTGTTCTGGTGTTTTGGGGCTGTTTGGCTGTGTTATCGAAGTTTTTATTCCTCCTAATGTTTCGCTAATTTCTATGGCTAGCAGCTCTAGAGGGCAGGAGAGCAGGGAGCTAGAATTCTCTCTGTGTTCTGGCATCGAGTGCCCATACCTTGTCTCTGTAAACAGTCATCTTATACATGGGGGCGTCTTACAGATGAAAAAAAAATACAATAATAGATACATAACCAGGCGCAAAAAAAGAGGAGACAGTGCAGCCTCAAAGATAGTGGCGTAACTCCAAAGAAAGAGCTGTGATTTGGACTGGGGGAGGGAATCTACTTTCACTGTGCCCAGAGCATGCACAGAAGCCATTTCCACCCTAGGAAATAGTTCTATATACACTAAACCAGGGCTGTCCAACTTTGAACAAGCCGAGGTCTACTTTTTCCATCCCAAAGTGCCTGAAGGCTACTATACTAAAAGCTCTACTTACAAATTTTATCCATTCCTTCTGAGCACATGGTCATAAGTGAAAAAATTGTAAGTAGAGCAGCAGTTTCCCATAGGAATGGATTGAAAATCAATTAATCCATTATGGAGGGAATTCTCCAGGGGGAAGAAGAAGGGAGATGTCACTGCACAAAGGATGGGCACACCTGCAACCCCACCTCTCACCCCTCTCCTTCCCTCTCCTCCCTCCACTCCACACCAGCGACTCAGCTGGTCACAAGACAGTGGCACACCAATCATCTGGCTGGTGGGGGGAGCAGGGGACTGCGCCATGGCCTTGAACTGCCCCACTCAGCTGAGACAATGGGCTAGCAGACCCAGAACTTTGCTGGGGCAGTGGTGGTCCTTGGGGTGGGGGAGGGAGGGGTGGAGAATTTATCCCCTCACTTTTTTATTGATAGCCGGTGGGCTACTTTTGAACCCTTTGCAGGCTACTAGTAGCCCACGGTCTACCTGTTGGGCAGGCCTGCACTAAACCAATGGTGGTGAACCTTCGGTACTCCAGAGTTTTGGGACCACAATTCCCAGAATTCCTAGCCTAGATTGCTGGTGACAAAGGACTGTGGTAGTTGTGGTCCAAAACATCTGGAGTGCTGAAGGTTTACCACCACTGCTCTAAACCAACCCAATGTAAACTAGGAAGGGGTGGAGTTCAAGGTCACAGCTCATGTGGGCATGGCACATGCTTTGCATGCAGAAGATCGAGTTCCCAGACAGCTAAGGTAGGTCTGGAAATTAATAAATCCTAGTTCTTCCAAGCAATGTAGATTAGACTGTATTGGAGGAGGCACTGGCCTGAGTAGGCAACTCAGTCCTCCCCCCATCTAGTTTCTTTCTTTTCCCCTTTACTGTTTTTGTTTAAGTGTTCATTTAAACACTTACAATATGTGAATTTTCAGCAAATGTGCGACCAAAAGTGCTTTTTATATCTCGCCTGAATTTTCTGAATATAAAATGTCTGTTTTTAGGCTCTTGCAAAAACAGTTCTGTGAATGATTAAGTCCATTATTATTTAAAGCAAAAATCAAAGAAAAACAAAACAAAAGACACAAAACATGTGACACCTTAAAGACTAACTTGTGTCTTTTGTTTGGCTTTGTTTTGTTTTGATTTTTGCTTGAAATTCTTGAAAAGACTAACATGGCTACCCTCTCTGCAACTTCCATTATTGTTGTCCAACTGGCTTGCTACCAAAAAACAGGGAATGCTTCACAAATTGTAATTTTTTAAATTAGGAACAGTATTCTTTGCTCATCCAATACAGTCCTTTTTATTTCTACACTACAGTTTATTTATTTATTTATTTATTTATTTATTTATTTATTGCATTTTTATACTGCACCGGTTTCCCAGAAGGGACTCTGGGCAGTTTACATAAATGCAAAAGATAAAAAAGCAAACAACAAGCAAATAAAACAAATAAAAATGAATAGGATAAGCAAATATACGATAACATACAAAAACTGTCAAGAGGCAAAACACTAAGGGTGGTGAGAACACAAAACAAACAGGGGAAAACACAACATAAAAAGTTACCAATCGCCGTACACCTCCTTAAAAAGCCATCTTTAAAGCTTTTTAAAGGCTAAGAGGGACTCAATTTTGCAGATTTCACAAGGGAGTTTATTCCACGCAGCGGGGTCAGCCACCAAAAAGGCCCGATTATGGGTCGAGACCCTATGGGCCTCCCAGGGGTTGGCCACGTGGAGTGAAAGTGCCAAAGATGCTCTGGTGGGCCGGGTTGATCTATTTTGTCTTTAACTTCAGTTCCATGTTTCCTCTTATTCTGTCTTTTCTTAATGAGTAGGAGACTACTTGCAATTTAAACAAACCAGACAATAAATACAACACATCTGAATCTCAAAACAATTCAGCTCAACTTATTTGTACCCACCCTCTTCCTACTGTTTTAAAACACCGGAAGACAGAACAACGAAGAGCTATGAGCACTGCTAATTATGAAATGTAGGATAGCATTCCAGCTTCTGAAGAAGATCAGAAGGCTAACAATTATCAAGTGGATTAGCTGGCAAGGTAACCATGGCTCATAGCCAAGAAAATTCTTCTTGATACTAAATAACACCTTAAATAAACGCTGAAACGCATAAAGCACAATTAGGCTTTCATGCTGCACTCTTTCATGCTGCACTGCTAGAAAAGCTCCTATACCAACAATTCTGTAAGGCATTATTGCTACACATATGGGGAAAAATGCAGAAAATAAAATAAACATCAATGGTAAAAAAACATTTCTAAAACCTAACAGTCGGATATCCAGAGCTTGCAATTCATGTGATGATCACTTGATGTTCTCAATTGTCACAAGACACTTGAGGTTAGTCACCATGGCAAATCAGAATTACTAGCAACTGTTTTTGAAGCAATTATATTTGTTCTCTGCTTTCATACGAAACAGGGTTCAGATAGATAAGAGTACTATTTTTTTTTAAAAAAAGAAAAACTCATAAAAAACCAAATGAATAAAACATTGATGAAAAACACCAGATAAACCCCTTGTCCACTTATTCACAGGTCAGGTTACATGCAAAAGTTCTGGCTAAGTAAAAAGCATTCTGCCTCCCCAAAGAATCTCACTCAAGCTTGGACTAGCTGAACATTCCAGAGCCAGGGAACAAAACAACAACAAAGACCCTCCCTCAGGTTTCAATCAAATATGCTTAAAAAACTGGCAGGGCACAAAATGAGACCTTCCTTTGGGTTCCAAAATGACCAATAAAGGAAAATGAAGTATTTCGGTTGAATATCAGGAAAAACTTCCCAACTGTTCTAACAGTACAGCAATGGAACTAATTATCTCAAGAGGCGGTGAGTGCCCAAACACTGGAGGCATTCATGGGAAATTTGGACAACCACCTGCCAGACACCTTTTGATTTGTATTCCTGTATAAAATCAGGGGTTGGATTCTATGGCCTTGTACGCCTTTTTCAGTCTCATGACTCTCATTCTATGATTTCAGATAACATGGTCTTTGTAGTTCATCATAGATAACTTTTCTGGAAGCATGTCCAGAAACTGACTAGTAGCTAGCAAAATGGGATATTGACAAGTGTGCTCTAACTATCCCTGCACTGACCATCTGCCTTCCTCTTTTCCTTTTGCCTTCATTCTTTCCCAACATCAGGGACTTTTCCAAGGACTCCTCTCTTCTCATGAGGTGGCCAAATTACTGGAGCCTCAGCTTCAAAATCTGTCCTTCCAGTGAACATTCGGGGTTGATTTCTTTCAGGGTGGATAGGTTTGATCTCCTTGCAGTCCAGGGGACTCTCAAGACTCTCCTCCAGTTTTAGTACAAATTAATAATTTTTCCTCTCTCTGATTTCTATCAGCAACATGATTATGAAAGACTCACTGCTGCAGATGTCTGCATTTATTACAAGGATACTGACAATGAAGTCAAGGGATGGAATGGAGCTAGTAAACTCATCATTCTCTCTCTTTGTGCATTCATTGTACTATTAATACAAAATGCCTGAATGGGGCTGTCATCATGTATAACTGTTTTAAGACTGCTTCTAGAAGCTCATAAGATCTGAAAATACATTACATTGCATGGGTGAGGAACTGGCTATATACTTTAAATTCTCGCATCTAAATGACTTATCCACTACTTCATTCCTACCTATTCAGGATGTTTTGTAGTTCAAGTATTAGCCAGGTATATGGATGCAGTACTGGATGTCTGTATATAGGCTGATTGGTACATCACAACATTCTGGACATGGCCGGAATCATGTGGCCTGCAGGAACCATGTCCCCCACCAGTCCCCAAGTAACTTTCCATGCCACATTTTTTTAAAGTTAGGCTTTGGCAGTTGCAAGAATTCCAGTTTGGGACTGGCAACAGGATAGTATTAATTGCCCCTCAAGCCATGTATTTTAAACCAAGGCCTACAGTTCTTGATCCCTATTAGTTTCTCCCCCTCCCTTTCTCTGCATGTCACTTTTATCCTTCTTAATTACAATGGCACTGGCATGAGGTGGGTGGGAAAGGGAAGCAATTAAGAAGGAGGAGGGAAAGACCCCAGTAATTATTTTACTGGCTTTAGTAAATTCTGGCACAATGAACCAACATTCTAGACTTTAAATTGACCTGAAAAACTGGGCCTGCTCTGATCTCGTAAAACATTTTTGTCACTCAGTGCATTTCAACTGCTGCACCGTATAATTATATTACATTACTCAGAAAGGCATCACTGTCACCTTTGAAAGTTCAAGAGCGAACAGCAACTGAGTTCATGACTCTGTCTAATATTCCTCACACAATATTATTTTACATTGATATAAAGAACAGAGATGTAAGCAGAAAATTATTCATTTTATGCACCCGTCTTTCCTGCTGAGTATGATACTAAAAACAAAACTGCAACAAAAATATGTTTTTGCGAGAAGTCTGTGAAATGCTGCCAAAAATATAGCTGGCCAAGCAGCTTTCATTACCTACATGCATACCCTGTTGCCATTATTATAGGACAGGTACGGTAGTTCTTTGAGAGGCACCCTCTACAAAGTCTTAAGAGGCAGTGATAGTATATGTTCCATGAAGCCTTGCCTAAATGAATGAAAAGTAGGAAATAAATAAATAATGCACTGTCATACAGGAATACTGCTAAAAAGTTTGACATCTCTTTTTTTTTTGTTGTTGTTGTTGGAAAAATACAATCTTGCATGCTTCTCCTTTAGTATTAGGTGTCTGTGGGGAATATGCTTGGTATCTGCCACTAAACTGTGAGGGTTTCTCCTCCCAAGCACACACACCTCAGAGGTGACCACACTGAAGTCTGTCCCAGGCTGATGCACACGTCTCTATACCACATGCTCACATTTAAATGGCTGTTGAAGTCCACACAGAGATGTTTAATTATCCTGGGAAAACAGGTTTTACATGTCCACAGATCACATACGCTACCTTCTCCCTCCTTCTCTGCTATTATCATCACCTGTGACTAGAGATGGGCACGACTAGGGAAAATGACGTTTTCGAGTTGTCGTGTGTCGGAGGCAGTCCGTTTCGGCTCGTTTCCGTTTTTCACAAAATTTCGCAAAAATTAGTTGGTTCGTTTTTTGTTTTTTCATTGTCGTTAGTACTGGTTTGGGGGGTAGCGGGCTCCTGGAGGGAGCTGCAGGAGTCAGCCAGAGCCACAAGTGACGGACTGGCAGACTCTTTGCACCCGCTGTGTCTCACGTACTTGCATGTAGTGCAATGCAAGTAGATCTGGCTTAGGGTTAAGACGGGTTAGCACAAGGGCTAGGGTTAGGCTAGTTACGGGTGAGGTTAGGGTGAGTATTGGGGTGCACCTCTGGGTGCCTCTCTGACCCACTTAGAAGGACAGTGTACTGGCGTATGGGTTAGGCTTAGGCTTAGGGTTCGGGTTTGGGCTACGATTAGTGGGCTGTTTATGCCCGATTGGCACATCCCAGAAGTCTCTGTGGTCAACCTGGCCAAGTGGCCATGCGATTGGTGGAAAATGTGCATGGTCCACTCCCATGGGCGAGCCCATCATTGCAAATGTGCAGGTGTAAAAAAATAAAATAAAATAAAATAAAATAAAATAAAATCAATGGAGACTTTTTTTTGCAAGAAAAACCCACTGCTGCTACTGTAAAAATTCAAGCATTTTAAAATAGCTAATTTTCGCATGTTTCTGTGGTGCTTTGGTGGGGTTTTGGGCAACGATTTCAAAAAAATATTGCGGTCGCCATTTTGGATCCCCTGCACTGCATGGCAAATGGATGCGCCCTCCCAGCCTGGTACAGTCAGCAAAACCTGGCCATGCGATTGGTGGAATGGCTCCAAAACTTTGCATGGTCCACTCCCATGGGCGAGCCCATCATTGCGAATGCGCAGGTGTAAAAAAATAAAATAAAATAAAATAAAATAAAATCAATGGAGACTTTTTTTTGCAAGAAAAACCCACTGCTGCTACTGTAAAAATTCAAGCATTTAAAATAGCTAATTTCCGCATGTTTCTGTGGTGCTTTGGTGGGGTTTTGGGCAACGATTTCAAAAAAAAATATTGTGGTCGCCATTTTGGATCCCCCGCACTGCATGGCAAATGGATGTGCCCTCCCAGCCTGGTACCAGCAGCGCAGCAGTAGCAATAGCCAAGGAGAGGGGGGGGGAACCCCCCCAAATAAAACACCCTTCTGGCCTGGTAGGTGCCCTCAGACAGTTTTCGCCTACTTTTAGGGCCAGGAATCGGGGTTTTTTTTACTTTTAAAAACTTTTTTTCTGTGCCGCTTGGCATTGCGCGATCGCCGCGATGCAAGTAACGAGCACGACAAATCAGACCAAATTGTTCGTTCGTCGGTTCGAGCTCGAATTCTGGCGGAGTAATTCCTGTTACCGTTTCTGTAGAGTAACGGATACGAGTAACGGAAACGGAAACGGGAATACCGCTAAGTCGTGCCCATCTCTACCTGTGACCTATCCCTTTCACCAACATCACAAGTATTTTTTTTAAATTAGCAAGTGAAATGAACTCAGGAGACATGGGAAGAACTGGACTAAGTTAATTCAGGGATACAAAACCGACAATGTATGCATCTCATTGTAGTTGCAGTTTTTACCAGTGTTGAGCAGAAGGCTGGCAAAATGACTAGAGTTCATTCCCACACCATGTCCCACTTGGCACATCATCAGTGATGCCATCTGGACATGCTCAAAAATGGCCCTTAAAGACCAGTAGAATAGATCACAGAAGCCAAGGGAAAATAATGTGAGTAGAGACACTGCAAAAAGAGAGAGAGAAATCTGCTAACTCAACAAAATACAGTACTGTAATCAGTCATATATTCATGCCACATGTTTGAATCACCTCATGATTAGCTCTAACCCCATGTAGTCAACAGAATAAATATTGAAAACAATATTGAGAAACATTACATAGACAGTGGGACAAATACCCTTTAGCCAATCCCTTAATGTTTTTGAGATGGCTTATTCCAGACATGTACAAACTTCGGCCCTCTAGATGTTTTGGACCACAACTTCTCAGTCCTTTGTCACTGGCAATCTAAGCTTAGAACTCTGGGAGATGTGGTCCAAAATATCAGGAGGGCCAAAGTTTGGACATGCCTGGCTTATTCGTTCCTCTTTCTTCCTTTGCTAGCTTCTTTTATTTTCCTCCATTTTCTGCTGTCTGAGGATGAATTTGTGGAAATGCAGCTCCACACTACATATATAAAAGAGGAAAGCTACAAACGATAAGCATTTTTTTATTTCTTTCAATCAAGAACAGGCAGTCAGACAATTTTCCCTCCAAAGGAACAGGGGCAAATCTCTTCACACTTCTATGTGAAAAGGGGATAACAAAAGTTAAAGTCTTTCCAATGGCTTTAACTCCTAACAATCTGAATTATTAGATTATGACATCAAGAAGTCCCTAAAATATAAAGCAAGTTAACCCTAAGCCAAGGCTTGTATCTTATAAGGGCAGTGTTTTTCAACCTTTTTTTGGGCAAAGGCATATTTTATGTTAAAAATTTAACTCTGTGCCTATATTGACTATATATAAAGCTCTTGAATAGGAATCAAATAAACACAAAGAAAGCTTTATTATGAAATATCTATGAACAATTATAAAATACTTTATTCAGTGCCCTGTTTGGCTGGTATTCTTCAGCTTTTCCAACGGTCTCGCGGCACACTAGTGTGCCGCGTGGTCTAGGGTATGGTTGCACCCAGAATATTTCTTCATTCCCAAGAAATTTTGATGGAGGAGACTGGATTTGGACAAATGTATCCCTGCACTCTGGAAACTCGAAGTGGCACAAATATCCGCAGCACACACCAATTCTTTTGTTTTATATCAGGGATTTTGAAATTTTGCTTAGCATTTCAGGGCAAACGCAGGTTCATAGTGCCTACTACAATAACATGCATAATAATTCTTCTCTGTGTATCGTACACATGCTTTACTGCTCAGAGTCATTTTCCATGGCATTTCGAAGCCTACACAGAGCGATAGAAGTGTTCAGAACTAAGCATTTATCATCATTAACATAATTAACAAACATGTTACAATCCACCTCCACCAAACAGGCATCATGAATTTCAATTAAACTTTATTTGAAGTGACAGTTTCCAGTGAATTACCCATCTTCCCTAGCACCTAGGCAGACAAGGCTTTGGGTAAATTTAGATTTGTATCATAAATGTTTCAATTTACTCTGCATTTAATACAGCTCCTGAATAACAGTTTTAGCAAAAGGAGATGTGTATAAAACATTTTCAAATGGTCGCCAGGTTAGCTATTGCCACAAGAATAAATTTAAATCTTGAACAAGAATTGGGGCAAATTGGAAGCTGGTACAGTATAGTTCTTTTGTCCTAAGGAATGCTGAACAATCCATCTATGACAACTGAGCTTTCAGTCTAGTTTAGTTCACTTTGTTACCCTTGAATGACTGCCTTTTATCAACAAGTTACACTTACATAGAAATAACAATGCCAAATGTCGCTTAAGGGGGTCTTGTAGGAAAATTAAAACAGGACTCATTTTCTCACAGTATCTTGTTCAGAACACATCTACAAATGGCATATCAGCTGTCTTCCTTTCAAGAAGCATGTAAAAGGGCCTTTTTGTTTTTAAAAACTGATTTTTCCAAAAGCATCACAGAACAGCTGATCACAAGACTTTCTGACTGAGTGCCTCTTATTTATTAAGCTTGCTTGTTCCTTTTCAGTTCACAGATCCAATTTCTTGTCCAAGCAATTGCTAGGAGGACTGAGTGTTTTTTGGAGCAAGGTTCTGTGCTGGCAAATGGACAACAGGGCAACATTTCCTCTCAAGCTTTCAGATACAACTTCTGGTCTTTCTGAGGAAAAACATCCAGTACTCTATGAACCACCGTTTTTCAAGAAACAAACTCCATTCTATTATTTTACAAGACCATAAAATCAGTAACCATTTCAAAGTTGAGTCTGTTCTATATTTGGCTCCTTCAGAAAGCCATAAGTAGCCAAGTGCACAAGTTAGTGTAGGGTGATATCAAACCGAGGGTCATTGCAAAGGTAGGGGAAGTTGTAGAAATTTAGGCCAGTGGTGGTGAACCTTAGGTACTCCACATGTTTTTGATCAAAACTCCCATAATCCCAAGCCTAGACTGCCAATGACAAAGGACTATGGGTGTTGTGGTCTAAAACATCTGGAGTGCCAAAGATTTGCTGCCACTGGTCTAGGCTAAAAGCGTACACCAAAAAAAAGTGAAGTGGTGACTTTAACCCCTTTCTGACATCTCAGCAAACGGACCTTGGGCTGCTGCTGCTTCCGTGCACTTCCAAAAAGAGTCTTTAACCTCCTCCTGACACTTCAGCCAACAGATCTGGGGCTGCTGGTGCTGGCATGCACCTCCAAAGATGGTCATTAATCCCCTCCTGATACCACAGCAAACAGATCTGGGGCTGCTGCTGCTGGCGTGTGCTGCCAAGAGCCCAAGGTCTGTTTGCTGAGGTGTCAGGAGGGGGTTAAAAACCTCTCTTTGGAAGTGCATGGCAGGAGCAGCCCAAGGTCTGTTTGCTGAGGTGTCAGGAGAGGGTTAAAAGCTATTATTTGAAAGCCTGCTTCTCTCAAGAAAAAATCCTCTATATACTGAGTGTAATATATGAACCCCGTTGTGACGGGGACTACTGTGGTAACACTGATGGCAAGAATGCTCATGGGAACTACATGTTCAGATCATATTACACCTAGCTGGTATCATTGGCTGTGTTCTAGTTTCCAGACCTAGCTCAAATCTTGGGACCTCACTATCTAAAAAACCACCACACTTGTGTGAACCTACCCAAATGTTAAAATAATGACTGAGTCATCTGTCTCTGGCCCTTTAGAACAGGACCTAACTGCCAATTATTATGAACAGGACATTCTTAGTAGTGACACCACATCTTTGGGAAATATCTCCCCAGGAGATACATATAAGTTGTAAAAATAAATAAAATATATAAATACAATAAATATATCCTAATCACTGCTAAATTGAAGACACCCCCACCCCAGGATATGGTTATTCCAATCTGTAGATAGTCCTAAGAGTTTGTCTACATTCATGTTTTTACAAACTTATAAACCAGTGATTACCAGCCTTGAGTCCCCAAATATTGTTGGACTTCAGTTGCTAGAAATCTAACACTCAGGGATTTGGGGAGTTGTAGTTCAAAACACATGGAAAGCTGAAGGCACAGCAGAATTCATGTTAAAAAAATTTTTAAACAGACAAACCCACTTCTGTAAAGAAGCGTTTTACGAAAAACACTACTAAAAGGTATATAAGCATCATAAATAATTTCTGCCAAATAATGAAATAATGCCAAATCTATGAAATGTTTCTCTGGCATCTATTTATGTTCTGTCATTCCAGTATCTCATTGCAATACATATTTTAAGCAGTCCCAAGTCTTGCCTGAAGAAAAAGATGTGACAGTAATTGAACAGTAGGGTAGTTCAACTTAAGAGCAAGCATCTGACTCACAAACTGTTCTTTTTGTGTGTAGCTTCAATTAGCACTAGAGAAGACCCTTGAGCTAGAGAGCTGTGTTAAACTTTTCCAAACCTTTGCTTATTAGGCTCAGGTTTCCCTCTCCAGCCTTGTGAAAAAAGAAATGGTCAGTCATGTATATAGGAGAGGTGATGTATTTCAAAGACATGGTTTGAATAATTGGATGCAAGGTTTATGCGTGCCAACAGGGCTGATTTAAGACCCTTAGATGCCCTAAGCCAGTGTTTTTCAACCACTGTTCCGTGGCACACTAGTATGCCGCGAGATGTTGCCTGGTGTGCCGTTGGAAAAGCTGAAGAATATCAGCTTTGTGTTCAGCCAAACAGGCCCAGGTTGCGCACTGAATAAAGTATTTTATAATTTTTCATATTTCTGTTTAACTATTTCATAATAAAGTAATTATAAAATACTTTCTTTGTGTTTATTTGATTCCTATTCAAGAGAATTACTTTATATATAGTCAATATAGGCACAGAGTTAATTTTTTTTAACATTTTCTAATGGTGGTGTGCCTTGTGATTTTTTTCATGAAACAAGTGTGCCTTTGCCCAAAAAAGGTTGAAAAACACTGCCCTAAGCACTTAAAAGATTTTGGTGCCCACAAATACATGTAATTCAAAATATAAACAATAACAAACAATCAAATAATTTTTTATTTATCAAAATTAAACAAAACTTACAGTAAGATGGAAAATAATGTTTATATTTGTATACTTCCACTTTATATTTGAAAAGTTCTCTCCAACTTTTTAAATGGCAAAGTCTTTGATCAGTTCCTCAAAACTAATCTTATGGAACAAATCTGCTTCTATACATAATAGAGATAAGGCTTCCAGCCTGCCTTGTTGCATAGTTGTTCTGATGGGATTTTTAATATACTGTACTTCAACTGAGAAAATGAACACTCAGCTGAGCAATTTGTGACCACTAATGTTAAAAATTGGAGTAGGAACTTGCAAACCACTCCAGTATTTCTGCCAAGAAAACTCCATGGGCATGGGGTCACGAAGAGTCAGTCATGACCGTAATGATGCAACACACACACACACAATGTTAAAAAATTATTATTTATTATTTTATTTTATTTTTTTATTTTATTTTATTTTATTTTTATACCGCCTGTCTTCCAGAGGAACTCCGGGCGGTTTACAACAGGATTAAAAATCAACAACACAATACTAAGTAAGATCAGATAGAACCATAAACATTAAGAAGGAAAACCCTCAGCAAGAGGCATCAAAAGGGCGGGGGGGAGCCAGTAAAATTAAATTAAATTAAATTAAATTAAGTTAAAGGTTGCCAAATGCCTCCCTAAAAAGCATGGTTTTAAGCGCTTTTTTGAAGGCGGGCTGGGACTGTACAAGGCGCAACTCACTCGGAAGATGGTTCCACAGCGAGGAGCCCACCACAGAGAAGGCGCGGTTGCATCAAAGTGACTTCCGCGCCTCCCTGGGTGTAGCCACTCGGAGTGAGTGCACCTGCGATGTTCTAGTGGGCCTGGCCTCAGTTGACCGCTGGGAGATACGCTCTGACAGGTATTCAGGACCCAAGCCGTGGAGGGTTTTGTAAACCAAACCCAAGACCTTGAACCTTATCCGTAGAGCCACTGGCAGCCAATGCAGGCAAGCCAGAACTGGGGTGATGTGATCGTATCCACCCACCTCCAGTCTGGCAGCCGCATTCGGCGCCCGTTGGAGTCTGCGGACAAGGGTCAAGGGCAACCCCACGTAGAGGACACTGCAGTAATCGATCCTCGATCCTGTATATGAAGACAATGCCTATATTTGGAAAGGCACGCTCAACAGTGACTCTTACAATTATTTTATAAAGTTCAGCAGAACTAAAACTTATTCTATTGAACATGTGTGCACTGAACATGGCGCACATATGAAATTGGTTTATAAGTTCAAGCAGCCCTACAAAATTCCCATTTTGCAATGATCCAAACCTTTCTTCTGTTCTTCGAAAAGCCAAGCCACGTTCAGCTAACATACGAATAACAGCTATGACCTGTTCCCAGTAATCACACTCTTCCTGAATTGGTTTTTCCAACTGTTGCCCCAACCCCACACCTTGTCTGCAGGGTTAAGTATGTTAGCATAGAGTCTCTGTGAGTAGTACTTTTTTCATGATTATCAATTGTAATAGCATTTTGCCAGTCACTGAACCCTTCTCTTATAAGAATATTCGATCGATAACTTTTTAGGAGGAAATAGTTTTGCAAACAAAACAATAAACTGATCCTGTTGATGGTGAATACAGTAACTACTCTCTTTTGTTTTTCTCACCATTGACTTTTGCCCCAACAAAAAGTTTCTGTGAACAATAACATACTGGTTTGCCACTACTGAAATGCCAGTAAGACTTATCAAATGGCCCATTGTGGTGTTGGCAGTCACTGGGCTCACAAGCAATCCAATAAGCCATATCATGAACAGAGGAATCAAGCCACAACCCTGGATCCTTTGCTACACTGTGATTTACTGCCTTTGCAGACAGAATAATTTCACCACCATTACCATGGTCCACTAAACTTTCGTTTTCAGCAATTAGTTCATCCCCAGAATGTACTGTAAAATAACCTGAACCAACATTTGCAGTAGAGGTATCAAGAAAATTTACAGGCAAGGTGAGATAGATCAGTAATGAGACATGAGCTAGACTTGATGAACCAGCTTGTGACACCTCAGTGATTCTTACATCGTCAGACTTTGATTCTGAAGTGATCAAAGTGGTATTTATTGTATTTGTATCCACTTCTGATGGCAGAGATTGGTTTTGACCCGAAATAGGTATATCATGTTGTGGAACTCGTGTGAAGAAATTAGACAGCTTTGCAATCCAAAGTCTCTTCTATTGTTTCTTTTTTGGTAGTTTGCGCTTTTGTGGACCGCTTAACTGAACACATTTAGTCTTGGTTCTTAGGGTCTGTAAAATACAGAAACCACCATGCAATAAATAAATAAATAATAGAAAATGCGTGCATACTCAAAAGCAACACCATTTGGCCATTTTTATGAGTTTCATAACATTTCTTAAGCACTTCCACAAAATTGTGTGTGTGCTGTGTCATTACAGTCGTGACCAAACTCTCTGTGACCCCATGTCCATGGAGGTTTCTTGGCAGGAATACTGGAGTGGTTTTCCACAGCACCTGGTATTCCCTGGTGGTCTCCCATCCAAGTACTAACCAGAGCCGACCCTGCTTAGCTTCCGAAATCAGGCGAGATCGGATGTGCTTAGGGCATCTAGGATCCACCCTCCATAAAATTATAGAACATTAATTGAATTATTTTTTGTCAGTGTTATTTAAAAAAGGAATTAGCTTACTTACAAAGTGGCAGAGTCTGGAAGCTAAGAGGTGGCTACAGGGTAGGAGCAACAAGGCAGGAACCAGGAACCAGGCCAGAACAAGGCAAGGCTGGGCACACAGGCTGAAGCACAAGAGACTTGTGTTGCTGAGGCAAAGTCTGGGAGGGAGAACCACTACTTAAATAGGTCTTCCCTCTAGGCTTCTGGGTGGGCTTCACAAGTGGCCTAGCAGCTGCTGCCTACAAACACCAGGTAATTCCTGGGTCAGGCTGCCCCTGATCCTGCAGGTTAACAGGACCATGTAAGGCCAGATCCTGGCACAAATTTACAATGTTAGCACCTGTGTTGTTGCCTGTTGGCATGCCGGATGCCTAGAGTTACTAGCACCCCTGCATACTCTCACACTCTGTGGACAACTGACTGCATACAACGTCCCCCCTGCTTTCATTTATGTTGAGGAGGATTTCCTCTGCCCCTTCAGTCTTATAACCCTTGGCAGAGGTCTACACTTTCTGCTCATGTTATTGTGGAGGTCTTAAAAACCTGCCAAACACCCAGTAGACACGAGACTGGTGGTAGGTGCTCGTAGATATGATCACATCACCCCAGTTTTGGCCCACCTGCATTGGCTGCCCGTGGCTCTCCAGATAAGGTTCAAGGTCCTGGCTTTGGTTTTCAAAACTGTCCACGGTCTGGGTCCTGAATACGTGTTGGAGCATATCTCCCAGCGGTCAACTGAGGCCAGGCCCACAAGAATGTCGCAGGCGCGCTCACTCAGGGTGCCCACCTCTAGGGAGTTGCGGAGGTCAGCTATGTGCAGCTGCCCTTCTCTGCTGTGGGCCCCTCATTATGGAACCACCTTCCGAGTGAGCTGCACCTTGCACAGTCCCTGCCCGCCTTCAAAAAGGCCTTGAAAACCATGCTTTTTAGGGAGGCATATGTCGACCTAATTTAATTTAATTTAGTTTAACCTAATTTATTTTATTTAATTTTGCTTTTTTTTTATCCTCTCCCGCCCCCTGATGTATCTTGTCTAGGGCTTTCCCTCCTCTTTTTATCTGTATATCAATGTTTTTTAACCTGTAAAGTGCCCAGAGTTCCAGTTTGGAAGATGGGTGGTATAAAAATAAAACAAATAAATAATAAATAAATAATAATAGAGGTGGAGTTACAGAAAGGAACATCACTGGGAGGTAGGCGTGCATACTATGATGCACTGGTTACACAAAGGAACCACTGGAACAAACACTTTGTTCATGCCAAGAGGCTAGCAGGGAACTTAGATTAACAATGGACAACAGAAGGGAGTGGAGAGGAAACAAAGAGTTTACAAACAGGGAACACTTGCCAGATGTCTGCAGATTCCTCATGCATGAATGATACAAGACAAGCCTTTCCACTTTCCCCACTTTGATATGGTGTTGTTTTTTTCAAAGAGCAACCCTAACTTGCCCTCTGATGTTATCAGGGAGGTGAGAAGAGACCAAGGGCGTTTATACACGACCCCTAAGCTCCGCTGCAAATGGCTGCAAGCTCCGGAACTTAAAAATGTTTCCCCAACAGCTCCGGAGTTTGCAGACAGAGACTTTAGCACCCAGCGTTTTCCCTTCTCTTTGGAGGTGAAAAATCTTTGAATAGTGAGTGCTGAGTTTGTTGCATTTGGCTTGAGCTTTTTACAGAGACGAGAGGCAGAACGAGGTGAGGTGAGCGGCATGCTTTTCTTTCTCTTTTTCTCCCTCCCTCACGCAGCCAGCAACCAGGAAGTGCGGAGGGGGGTGGGGACAGAGGAAGAGCGACGAACCCCTAAGATCTCTGGTCCGAATTTAAGTGGCCAGTGGATCTTAGGGGTCGTGTAAAAAGGCCCCAAGTGTCCTCCCTGCTTAACAGTGCTGAGGCATGGCTTGTTCTCGAGCTGATTTCTAAGTGGAAGATAAAAGCTTTTTTGTGGCTGTCGTTGTTCGCTTGGCTGATATATTTTATCATATTATATTTAGTGTGGTGCCCCCTCATCCCTTGATGCCCCTAAGCACATGTTTATTGTGCTTAATGGTTAACCCACCACTGCATGCCAGCAATGACAGTGTATATTTATTTGTGTGTTCTCATCAGCCTCAGCCAAGAGAACCAATAGTAGGAGGAGGTGCTAGGAGGTGCAGTCCCTCAGTGTCTGAATGTCCACCATTTGCCAGCCCTGGTTTGAACTGGCAGATTTTGAGAAGCTATGACAAGTCGTTGTAATGAAGCTTGTATCTAATCATCCTGTTGACAAGTTCTGTTGATGATTTTGATTTCATCACACATAACACCAAAGCTTTGTATATTTCTCCATTCAGCATAATTTTTCAGCACTTTCAACATGAAGTCTCTGAACAGAAAACAAAATTTCTTACACTGTATTTTGAGGAAGTATTTAACCTATTTTTTTAAAAAAGGCACAAGTGCAAAGGGCAGGTTGAAAGATATGCAGGATTCTAAACAATATAAATGAGTCAACAATATATATGAAATTATGTATACAGTCAGCAAATCCATGTTCATCATATGGCATGGAAAATATTTAGATACTGCTTTGTTTTATAGAGGTGTCATGATGGCACCCAGAAACACTGAAAGTTATATTCCAAATGCAAGCTATATTCCAAGTCAACTAAAATACAGCTTTAAAAAGCAAGTAGGTAAGATATAGTTAAAAAAAGAAACAACAGCTTGAATGTAGAGCAGGACTGATCAATAATAAATAATATAAAAACAATAGCACTTTTATTAATGTACTTTTCAACACAATCAATCTCTTGAATGATTTGCACCTTCACGTGTATTTTAGTTGCTATTTTCCCAGCCTGTATAGGTAGATTTAATTGCTAAAAAGAGGAAGGACTCTTATTTCATCTATATAAAAAGTATTTGGCTGATATCCAACAGATCATTTTGATTCTAAATACATTTTCTCCCAAATGCAAGACAACATGCATAGCTTTGATAACATATGTTTGACTTCAGACAATTCTCCAGGACCTGGCCTTACCACACACACACACACACACACACACACACACACACACACACACACACACACACACACACACACACACACACACAAACTATATCAATGAGACTTACACAAGAGAAGTTCCCAGTTGCTTAGGCCACACCTTGGCTTCTTTTTTTGAATAAAATGTATTTTAAAAATGACTAACCTGAATGCAGTTGTTGCAGTGGCTGAAGAGTGCTTGTTTCTTGAGGGCTGATTTTTCCAAAATGGCCCACATTGGCACCTTGGTAAAGGCCTGGCTGTTTCATAGAAAGTCTGGGATGTTCAGAAAACCTGAGATGCAGCTGTCCTTCCAAATCCTTAGCCGGCAGAAAATTGGTCCTCAAATGTCTTGAACTGGGAGAGTCAATAAATGCAGATTCTTGTTCTGCGTCAAGGACAGGCAATGGAAGTATTCTGTGGTGGAGCTGAGGGCTGGGCAAACCCGAAGATAAAGGAGAAGGCAGAGGAGACATCTGTTTGTACGTATTAGAAGGTGGATATGAATTATTAAAAACATTGCTAACTGCTACTAAAGATGGAGACAGTGGCCTTTTATCTTCCTGCTTAACATTGATCCGGGTCTGACAAATATCAGGGTTCAAATTTATTGGCAGGTGCAAAGACAAATGTTTGTTGTTCGGCTGTGACCCTGCATTTCTTTTCTCTCTCCCCTCATATAGCAGTCCTGGAGGGGCTGAAATAGGCTGTAATCTTTTCCATTCTGCCGTTTCATCTAACCTGTCACTCTGTATAACTTTCAGCAAGGTTTTATTGACTGCTCCCACAAGGCCACATGATTCTTCAATCACAGGTTCTTGTTCTTCAGGCTGCTGAGCGTAATCTTCCTGCTTTTTCTCTTGCATGACAGAAGGGAAACCGGAACCAGACGATTCTTTGCTTCCCTTTCTATTGTCCCATAGTACCAAGCCAATTTCTGCAGAGGCACCCAGAGCTTCAGGTGGCAGGTGTGCTGAATTACGAGTGTAATCATGCACCGTTCCAGATACTTCAGTCTCATGAAAGGCCTCAGGTCTGGTGGCTGAAGTTTCCTGGAAAGAGTTCCCCAAAAGCCTTTCCGATGGGACCTTCATCCCTTTAAGGGTGTCCTCGACATCATCTAACAAACTATGGCTGGAATGTGCAAAACAGTGACCAAAAACATCATTGTCGTATTCAGAGAAAGAAACAGAGAGGTCTGTATCTGAACCCAAAGCACCACTGCTCTCCAACAAATGCCTCTCTTGCCTTGATTTATCAGGTACCTTACTTGCACTGGATAACAAATTGTCCTTGTCTTCCACATTCTCCTGGCAGAGATACGTGAAAGAACTGGTAGAGCCATCCGCGGGACATTTGGCAGAAAGTAATTTGCTACTCCCCAGTGATTTTTCTCTGCGGTTTGATACTGAAGGCTCAGAAACTGCAGAGATTTTCCTTTTAATTTTCTTGTTTATGAAGTCCTCAATGCTCTCTCTCCTTTTGCTAGATTTCCTCGGTTTTTTGGTTTTCAGGGCAGACTTCTTCTCCGTGGATTCTACCAGAGATTCTTGTTGATCTTTGAAGCCCAGGTTCTCATCATCGTTGCCTTCCATGCTTTCGGAAAGATCTTGCAGCTTTCCATCCTGATTCCCCATTTTGACTCCTAAAATGTGGCTGGAACTAAGTAGAGTGGCCAAGAGCTTCTCCTTTTCAGTATTGAGTTTATAAAGCTCAGCGAGGATATCCTTGGTAGTTGTTTGCTTGAAGAAAATGTCCTGAATGTTTTCACAGGTCTGTCTGCTCGGTCCTTCTGTCGCTGAACTTTCCCTCACTTGATAGCAGTTACGAAAACGTTTGCTGGACTTGTCCAGAGTTACACAGCCCTTGTACGTGAATCCTCTCACTTTCCCCCTTGGAAGATAGAAACTGACGTAGCAAAGCTCCATAATGGGTCTGTGCAACTGGAGGACGGTATGAGTGCCTTCCATTGTGTCTGTCTAATTACGCATGCATTTAAAACTTATAAGGTCAATATTCTTGCATGACACACCATGTGATGCAAGAAAAGGAAATCAGGCGTCTGATTAATCTTCCACAGTACATTTTCCTGTTAAAAAGGAAAAGAGAAGATTATCACAAACAAATTACAGCTATAAACTATAAACTTAAACTATACACTAATAGAAAATGTTGTACCCTCCACTGCCTTCACTGGATACATTGTCCAATGTTATTTTTATTTTATTGTTACTGCTATAGCATCGTTATATTAGTATTTTTATATCTATTTGTATCTTTTTATTTTTTTCATGATTTGTATTGTGTTTGAGTATGTTTGGGGTTGTCGATTTGGGTAGTTGTTGTTTTTGTGGAACGTGCAGAGTCCCCCTGGGAAAATTGGGCGGTCAATAAGCATAAAAATAAATAAATAAATAAATGTACTCCTCAAAGCAAAAAAATAGAGGTAATCTGTACTTCAGCTCCTTTTCAATAAAATCCAAGATACCTCCTCTTACTAGGAGTGTGATGTGATAGTCATCCTGCAGTTATTTATCATATCCTTATAAAACCTCTTCCTCCCATCAGACTTTTAAGATTTCTATATGCACTAAATTCTTCCTAAGCTCTTAATCATCCTTAACAACACGTGAGACCTAATGTTCGTGTAACATATTATGGATAAATTATTAGAAACAGATGATTGCCTAAGGCTGCCCTGGGCATACTTCAGCTGGGATCAGAATCATGATATTTGCTTTAAATGTCATAGACTTAACTACTACATTTGTGCATGTATGTTGCACTGTATAGATACTCTGGTAACTTTCCAGATAAGAAAGAAAGAAAGAAAGAAAGAAAGAAAGAAAGAAAGAAAGAAAGAAAGAAAGAAAGAAAGAAAGAAAGGCAAAATAAAATACAAAACAAAAGAATTACACAATAGTACAATACAATACAAAATTTAAAAATAAATAATAGACAAAAGAAGGCCCACTTAAACTATACACTAATAGAAAATGTTGTACCCTCCACTGCCTTCACTGGATACATATTATGTCATTTACTTGTTCAAGAAGATGCACTTCCTTTCCAAAACTGCACTGAATCTTGTAAAGTATGAAATCTTTCCCTTTTAGTAATACATATTAACTACAAAATCCCCAGATAGCATTGCAATTATTCTTATTTACCAACTCCTTTTTCATGTTAGTATCACAAACTTGCTCACCATAAACAGCTATATTCCAAATTTTTCTAAACCAGTCACTAAAAATGAAATTCACATTTTATTTTCCAATTCCTCACTATCATTAACCTTGTAGCTGCAAATAAATTTTCTATTAGTTCTTTAACCATCAATTCCCATTGCTCTTTACCAAATATTAATAGCAATACTATGTTAGGGTTTATTTCTAAATTTAACTCCAATGTTTCATTAATTTCATTTAAAACCACTTTCCAGCATTTAGTTATATTTTCACATTCCCACCACATATGGAATAAGTAGTGCACCTACATCTTGGGAACACCTCCAATATATATTATAAAAGCATTCCATTATCCAACAGTTCATTTGTTAATTCACTTCCAGGCCCAGTTCCAAGATGCAGTTACAATAACCCCCACCCTATCGCAGATCATATACTGCAGTCCCGCAATATCACGGGACCGCGTTATATGAAAAAAAGACCCCTGGGGTAAGCTGGAAAGGCCTGTTTCAGGCCTCCTGTACTTAACCCCAGGCTTGGCGCTGCCGTGAACAATCCTGCAAGGGCCTTCCTGGGCCTGTCGGAGGCTCCTAAAGAGCTTCCCCGTGAACTGGAAGTGACTCCTGAAAAATAGGAAGTGACCTCCGAATTGCTTGAAAGCACCTTTGGGGCCTCCTAGGGCCTTTCTAGTCATGTTGGAAGACTCAGAAATGCTTTTCTGTGAACCAGAAGTGACTTCCAGATCACTTCCGGTTTGCAAAAAAAAATTTTTGAGTCCCCAGACAGACCTAGAAAGGGCCTCAGAGGCCCCAAAAGTGCTTTCGAGCGATCCAGATGTCACTTTCTGTTTTCCGGAACTCACTTCCAGTTTGCAGAGAAGCCCTTTAGGAGCCTCCGACAGGCCCAGGAAGGCCCTTACAGGAGCGTTCATGGCAGTGCCAAGAGCCCCCAGCTAGGCCCCCAGGCCTGACCCAACCCTGCATCCACATATCGCAGATTTTCAATTATCGTGGGTCAGGTCTGTTACTGTACATACCTTTTCAACCCACAGGGGCACTGAACCCAAATACTTTTCCACATTAATCTGCTCAAGCTTTGTGACCTTCTACTCAGGTCTTCTCCTTTCTGAGAAAGATGTCTGTGAAGATTCTTAGTCATCCAGGTGAGGTTATCTGGAAGTTGAGCCATGATAACTGAAGAACTACTACTACTACTACTACTACTACTACTACTACTACTACTACTACTACTACTACTACTACTACTACTACTACTAGATCAAAACACTTTGCCACTCATCCAAGCAAATGACTGATGAAACATCTGCTTGGATGAGTGGTGAAACATTTTGATCTCAAAAGAAATTAGTCCATTTGCCATGACTCAACTTCCAGATTCTGAGAAAGATGTTATACATCAAGAAAGGATAGCATTGCCAATTTTGAACATAGTGGCTGACAATGATATCTAGGCATCATATCTGAAGGGGTGAACTTGTCTATGATAACTCTCATCAGAACACAGCAGTTAGTCTTCAAATTGTCACAACCTTTTGGGCTATTTATTATTATTATTATTTGCCTGGTATCTAGATATCAGATATTCAAATTTCCTCTTAATGTCTGGTTTCCACACCCTGAAGTGTAAGGAGGGTCCACAGTAAGTATATTTTCTCACCTAATCTGCCCTGTCAGAATCTGATTTTTCAGAGTTGAGTGTTAGCCAAAATTTCAGGTGCACGTATCAGCTCATCCAACTGACCACCACAAAGTACTACCTGATACTACCTAAGCAAGGCACCCAGAAATACCTAAATAAGACCCTCAGAGGAATGCATCATGTAGAACAAAAACAAACATATTACAGAAACATTATTAAAAATATAAATGCATTAAAATAAATACACAGGAAATTTGGTATATAACTGAAAAAAGGTTTATTTTATTTATTTATTTATTTATTTAAAGGCTTATATCCTGCCCATCTTCCCTAACGGGAACTCTGGGTGGCTAACAATGTTAAAAAGACATAAAATAAGTGGAAGAGCCTCTGAGCGAGAAGCAGCGGAGGGCAAGATGGCAGCGATAAATAGGGAGGGGGAAGGAGGGCGGAAAAAAACTGATAAGGTCACCATAGGCTTCTTTAAAGAGGAAGGTCTTCAAGGCCCTTTTGAAGGCAGGCAGGGACTCCAGCAGGTGCAGCTCAGAAGGGAGGTGATTCCAGAGTGAAGGCCCCACCACAGAGAAGGCACGGTTTCGCGTGAGCGTTTTCCGCGCCTCTCTGGGTGTGGCCACTCTCAGTGAGCGCGCCTGCGATGATCTCGTGGGTCTGGAACCGGATGCCCTCTGGGAGATACGCTCCGACAGATACTCTGGTCCCAAGCCGTGGAGGGCCCTGAAAATCAAGACCAAGACCTTGAACCTGATCCGGAAGGCAACGGGAAGCCAATGCAGGCGGGCCAGGACTGGGGTGATGTGCTCGTGTCTACGGGCACCCACCACCAGCCTGGCCGCCGCATTTTGCACCCGCTGCAACCTCCAGACCAGGCCCAAGGGCAACCCCACGTAGAGGGCATTTCAATAGTCGATCCTCGAGATCACCAGGGCCTGCACAACTGTCCTCAGGGAGGACTCATCAAGGTACTGGCGGTTCTGGGCAATCCTGCGGAGATAGAAAAAAGCGGCCCTGGAGACGGCCATCACCTGGGCTTCCAGGGAGAGGGCCGAGTCCAGGACCATGCCCAGATTCCTGGCCCTGTCTGTAGGCTGGAGGGAGATACCCCCCAGACTAGGGAGGGGGCCACTGTACCGAGACGAGGGTGCCCCGAAGAACAGAACCTCCGTCTTCTCCGGATTAAGCTTGAGCCGGTTATCTCTGGTCCATTCCAGTACAGCCTCCAGGCACAGATCGAGGGAGCGAACCGCCTCCTCTGCAGATGAAGAAAAGGAGATATAGAGCTGTGTGTCATCAGCGTACTGATGACAGCGAACTCCATATCTCCTGATGACCTCCCCCAGCGGCCTCATATAAACATTGAACAGCACGGGGGAGATTGCCGACCCCTGGGGCACCCCACAAGGGAGAGTCCAAGGAGCCGACAAGTCATCCCCCAGCTGTACCCGCTGAGTCCGGCCGCCAAGGAAGGAACGGAGCCAGGCCAAGGCCTGACCACCAATTCCCGCCTCAGCGAGCCGGGCCAGAAGGTTACCGTGGTCAACGGTATCAAAGGCTGCTGAGAGATCAAGGAGGACCAGCAGGGAGGAGCTCCCCCTGTCGGCCTCCCTGAGGAGGTCATCCTGCAGAGCGACCAGGGCGGTCTCGGTCCCGCGAAGAGGCCTGAATCCGGACTGGAAGGGATCCAGGCTATGATTTACCTCCAGGTATGACTGAAGTCGGACAGCGGCCACCCCCTCGACAACCTTGCCCAGGAAGGGAACAATGGCGATCGGACGGAAGTTGGAAAGGTCATCCGTCGCCAGGCCAGGTTTCTTAAGAGTGGGTTTCACCACGGTCTCCTTCAAGCGGGAAGGGAAACAACCCTCTCGAAAGGAGGCCGTGGCAATCGCAGAAACCCACTCAGGCATGTTCCCTTCGGCAGATTTAATGAGCCAAGCTGGGCAAGGGTCAAAGGGAGTGGCAGCTGGCCGGCAACGAGCCATAGCTCTGGAGGCCTCCGCCGAAGAAACCGGCCCGAACTCATCCAGGAGGGGAGAACGGAGGGGTGAGGTACCGGAGATCCCAAAGGGTGGGCTAGAGCAACTGGGGGGCAAGTCGGAACGGATGGCCTCAATTTTAGATCTAAAATGGGCTGCGAATTGCTCGCTAGTGAAATCACTAGGAGGAGGCCGCAGCTGACTGGGATTGGAGAGGTCCCGAACCACCTGGAATAACTCCGCCTGGCGGTTCGAGGCCTCGCCAATTCTCAGGGAGGCAAATGATCTTCTAGCATCCCTGATCACGCGAAGATAGCGGCCAGTCAGCTGTTTAAGGGCAGCCCTATTTACTTCCGTCCGGCTTGCCCTCCATATGACCTCCAGTCTCCTACGTTCTTGCTTCATCGACCGCAACTCCTCCGTGAACCACGGGGAGGAGCGGCCTCGACATCGTAGGAGACGCTTAGGGGATCCGGTCCACCGCCCCGGCGGAACCCACATACCACCTTTCCACCAGGGCATCAACCGGATCATCTGCCAGACCGCCAGAAAGCTCCCCGAAGGCCTCCATGAACCTGGCAGGGTCCAGGAGCCTATGGGGGCGGGCCCAGATGTAGGATGGGCGCTCCCCGCGGGGCGGGGGGGCGATTGACAGGGAAAATTTTAGCAGGAAGTGGTCCGACCATGACACGGGCAGGGGCAAAATGCCCCCAACCCCCAGACACGAATCTGGCGACATGGAGGAAAAGACCAGGTCCAGGGTGTGGCCAGCTCTATGGGTGGGGCATAGAACATGCTGAGATAAGTTCATGGAAGTCATGGATTCCATGAATTCCAGAGCCGCACCAGAGAGTTCCTCCTCGGCGTGCAAGTTGAGGTCCCCAACCACCAAAAGGCGGGGGGGTCTCAACAAGGCAGCCGAGACGAACTCGGCGATCTCTGGTAGGAATTGTGCTGGGTTGCGGGGAGCACGGTACACCAGCACAATGCCAAACTTATCTCGCTGACCCACTGATAGATGGAGGCATTCCACCCCAGGACACACCATTGTCGCAGACCTACTAACATAAAGGGATTCCCTGTAAACAATGGCCACCCCACCCCCCTACCCTCCGATCTGCCTGCCCAGTGAACCTGAAACCCAGGAGGGCACAAGAGGGAGAGGGAAGCTCCACCCTCCGCGCCCACCCAGGTCTCGGTAATGCACGCCAGGTCGGCGTGCTCATCCAAGATAGAATCGAGGATGAGCGGGGTCTTGTTATGCACCGACCTGGCGTTAATCAGCAGGCAGGACAGGTTGGAGGCGTTAGCGGGATGGCACCCAGGTAGATGGCGGTGGACGAGGGGATCAGAATGGGGGACAGGCAGTAAATGTCGGGCCCGAGTTCTTCTTACCCGACCAATCCCTCCGTCCAAAGCGTACCTCCCACGGCCAGACACCACAGAGATGCGAGTCCCTTTTGACATGGTGAACTAAGGGGGGAGGGGGAAAAAAGGAGGATCTCACCCCCCCTCTCTCTTGTACACACACACACACACACAATATGACATTTAAACTAAACATTTATTTCCTGTTTGTTATTGTATCTGCTTCGATATATTTGAATATATTATTAATAAAATCTGATGCACTGGCAGCACTGCAGAAGTCAGATACATAGTTAATTACATTACATCTCTTCCTAATTTAATTTCTGAAACAGCCATGTGTCATATCTTCCATACACTCTGCTCTTGGAGCACACTATGGTGCTTCTTTAATACCATGTACTTCAGAGCATTAAAGAAAATAAGACACAGTTGCTTTTGGGATAAAGGATCTGGAGGTGGCAGCGGGAATCACACCCCTGTACAAACTTTCTCCAAATAGAGAGCAGGGCTTCTCATTTCCATTTGCCATAAACACCAGTACTGCTAATTTCATAAGATGAACTTTCTAGACTGGAGGAAGGAATTGTTGAAAATGTAGATGTTTTGAACCACGAATCTCGCAGCTCCTTATTACCGGCCAAGAGGGATGCTGCTGACAACCAAAGCATCTGAAACATCAAAGGTACCCTTCATTCCCGGTTTGGGATGCTGCTCTGATTGACACCTGCTCAGAGAAACTCCCCATGCAAGTGAAGGAACTTTGGGATTCACCCACGCTACACTGAGCAGTTCCTGATGCAATCAGACTGACAAGCTGGGCCACTTGACAAGGCCATGCTCCCCACCTTTGTAGCTTCTCTTTTCTTCTTTCCAGTGGATTCCATGCTGGGATCATAGGCATCCTCCATACCCCCTCCCAGTGGTAGCCATTGAGACCAGGAATGGCTTCTTGCCTGGCAGACCAGAGAGAAGAAATTTCTGTTCTTGTTCAAAAGGCATGTATATGATAGGCAGCCGAGGCCTCTCCCCAGATGCCCGGGCAAGGGCTGGGTTGATGGGCATTGGTTGTCGGGTAGATAATAAGCTTCTTGTGCTGTACCAAGGCTATTTTATCACCCAAACAGCAGTGACCTTTTTATCTCCATTTCTAACTTTCAGCGCCAATAAACTGTTGCATAGTGTGTTTTTTCTTCCAGGGGGCAGGGAGCTGAGATTGCAGAACAGAAAATCTCACTTGGGCCCATAAATAACAAGCACTCTGCAATCTCCATAAAGATGAACACTGATTTTAAAAACAAAAGAAAAAGCTAAAGCCTAAACACTTGGTTGCATTAATATTTTAATTATACTGTCATTTACAGTATAATTGTTAAAATACAACTTACAGCCTTTTGTGCTTAACTGCCCAGAGTCCCTTCTGGGAAATTGGTGTGGTATAAAAATGCAATAAATAAATAAATAAATAAATAAATAAATAAATAAATAAATAAATAAATAAATAAAATCACTCCATAAGAACATAAGAACATAAGAAGAGCCATCTACACCAGGCATGTCCAAACTTTGGCCCTCCTGATGTTTGGGACTGCAACTCCCAGAATTCTAAGCTTAGAATACCAATGACAAAGGACTATGGGAGTTGCAAACATCTGGAGGGCCGAAGTTTGGACATGCCTGATCTACACCATCATCCAAGTCTATCAATATGATACAACAAATCACAACCCACAAGATGTCTGCACATTCTATTGAGATTTACAGGAAAAACAATTTTTCCAGTAGTTAACCAGCTGTATCATCATTGATTTGTAGAAATAATTACCTGTCATGAATAAAAGGTGTTCAAGGAAGTGAAAGGACATTAATAACTAGATTTTTCCTCAAGAGTACAGTCAATACAGTAGTTCCCCACCACAACACGGTTCATATATTATGGTCTCAGTATATCATGGGGTTTTTTTTTCCTTGAGAGAAGCAGGCTTCCAAAGAGAGGCCTTTAACCCCATTCTGGCACCTCAGCAAACAGACCTGGGGCTGATCCTGCCTGTTCAGCTTGCAAAGAGAGGTTTTTAATCCCCTCCTGACAGCTGAGGTGCCAGGAGGGGGTTAAAAACCTCTCTTTCAAAGTGGAGCCACCAGGAGCAGCCCTTGCTGAGGTGTCTGCATTTCACTTCCAAAGAGAGATTTTAACCCCTTCCTGAAATCTCAGCAAACAGAGCTGGGGCTGCTCCTGCCGGCTGTGTTTGCAAAGAGGTTTTTAACCAAAACATAACACCTTTATCAAACTGACCTCGAGCAGCTCAGCTGCTGTTTCCAAAGAGAAGTTTTTTTTTTTTAAAAAAGCCCCCACATCTAAGCAAACAGACCTTGAGCTCCTGGAACCAAGGTTTCCTGAGGTGTCAAGAGGGGGTTAAAAACCTCTCTTTGGAAACGCAGCCAGCAGGAGCAGCCCAAGGTCAGTTTACTAAGGCATCTGCATTTTGCAGATTTTCCTTTATTGTCGGTGGATCAGGCACCAAACTACTGCAATAAGCGGGGCAGTACTGTAGTCTATTCACAACTATTTAATGTTATAGTTGGAGATAAAAACCTAACAGCTATGACTTCCAAAGTATGGAGGGTCATTTCTCTCACTTCTTCTTACCCAGGCACTGGTGAACGCCCAACTGCTAGTTCTGATGCTACTAAACTAACTGTTAGCTCTGGGTAGAATTACTAGACTTTACACATTGATACTCATGCTTACAGGTGGTCATTTAACTTTTTCAGCTTTTAAACCACTGTTCCGTTCCCTGCAACAAAACAGTGCTTATTCTGAAATAAATGTGTTTCATGTTCTGGGGAATGCACCAAAGAGAAATATAAGCAAATAGCCAGTATATGCAGTAGGATGGTAAGAACAGCTAAAGCACAGAATGAATTTAGACTTGGCAGAGAGATTAAAGATAGTAAAAATGGGTTTTTTTAGGTATGTCTACAGCAAAAGGAAAAATAAGGAAATGATAGGGTCTCTGCATGGTGATGACAGCCAGTTACTAACAAGAGATAGGCACAAGGTAGAACTACTCAACACCTTCTTTGCCTCTGTTTTGTCCAGAAAGGAAAAAAGAGCTCAGTTGGGTCGAAGAGTAAATGAGGTAGGGTGGAAACTGAAGCATAGAATAGATAGGAAGGAATACCTTGAAACCCTAAATGAATTTAAGTCTCCTGGGCCAGATGAATTACACCCAAAGATATTAAAAGAACTGGCAGATGTAATTTTCAGAACCACTGGCAATAATCTTTGAAAATTTCTGGAGAACAAGGGAAGTACTCATAGATTGGAGGAGGGTGAATGTTTTCTCCATCTTCAAAAAGGTGAAAAAAGAGGACCCAAATAACTACCACCCAGTCAGCTTGACATCTATTCCTGGAAAGATTCTAGAACAGATTACTAAGCAGACAGTCTGTAATTACTTAACAAGCAATGCTGTCCTTACTAGAAGTCAACACGGGTTTCTCAAAAACAAGTCATGCCAGATTAATTTGATCTCTTTCTTTGATAGAGTTACAGGCCTGATGGATGAGGGGAATACTGTGGGTGTTGTTTATTTTGATTTCAGTACAGTCTTCGAGCTGCCTAGATGGTCTAAGCACATCCGATCTCTCCTGATTTCGGAAGCTAAGCAGGGTCAGCCCAAGCTTAGTACTTGGATGGGAGACCACCAGGGAATACCAGGTGCTGTAGGCGCCTGGAGTAGGAACTGGCAAACCACTCCAGTATACCTGCCAAGAAAACTCCATGGACATGGAGTCACGAAGAGTCGGTCACGACTGTAACGACACAACACACAACACACAGCCTTCGATTTGGTATCCCATGACATACTTGCAAAAATACTAGAATGTGGAACATATAGTGCTACTGTTAGGTGAATTGGTTATTAGTTGACTGATTGTACACAAATGGCAATTGTAAATGGCTTCTCCTCGGCATAGAGAACGGTGACCAGTGGGGTGCAACAGGGTTCTGTTCTGGGTCCGGTGTCATTCAACGTCTTTATTAATGACTTGGATGAAGGAATAGAGAGAAGACTGATTAAATGTGCAGATGATACCAAATCGGGAGGGTGGCTATTTCCCTAGAGGATAGGAGAAAAATCCAAGATGACCTTGACAGATGAGAGTGCTGGGCCAAAGCAAATAGAATGAGTTTCAACAGAGAGAAATGCAGGGTCCTGCATCTAGCCCCTCCCCCCAAAAAAATTAATTAAATAGATATAGGATGGGAGACTCCTGGCTGGAGAATAGTACCTGTGGAATGGATCTGGGATTCTGGGTGGACTACAAATTGAATATGAATCTGCAGTGTGACGCAGTGGCCAAGAAAGCCAATGCAATTCTTGGTTGCATCAACAGAAGCATAGTTTCTAGAGCAAGGGAGGTGATAGTACCACTCTATTCTGCTCTGTTCAGACCCCACCTGGAGTACTGAGTGCAGTTCTGTGCTGATCAATTTAAAAAGGATGTTTAGGTCCAGAGGAGGGAGACAAGGATGGTTAAAGGTCTGGAACATATGTCTTATGAGGAGCGACTTAAGGATTTGGGAATGTTAAGTCTTACAAAAAGGTTTAGAGGGGATATGATAGCCATGTTTAAATATTTGAAAGGATGTCATATCAAAGACAGGGCTGGCTTGTTTTCCATGGTTTCAGAGACTAGGACACAGGGCAATGGTGTCAAACTACATGAAAACAGATGCCATTTGAACATTAGGAAGAACTTCATGATGGTTAGAACTGTTCGGCAGTGGAATATGCTGCCATGGAGGGTAATGGAGTCTCCTTCTTTGGAGGTTTTTAAGCAGAGGCTGGATGGCCATCTGCCAAGAGTACTGTGATGGGGGTTCCTGCATGGCAGGGGGTTGGACTGGATGGCCCTTGATGTCTCTTCCAGCTCTATGATTCTATGATTCTATGTGTACTCAGCACATAGAAACTCCATTATCTAGTCCTCTAGTCAAGTGGGTAATAGACTTACCCTAGAGCAGTGATGGTGAACCTTTTAGAGACCAAGTACCCAAACTGCAATTCAAAACCCAGTAATTTTTTTTTGCAAAGTGCCAATACAGTAATTTAACCTGTATACAGGTGGCTATGAAGGGGTGATGTCAGGTGCCCACAGAAAGGGCTCCGAGTGCCACCTTTGGCACCCGTGCCATAGTTTCGCCATCACTGCCCTAGAGAATGGGAAGAGAAACTTCAATTATTTCTCAATGTCATACAGCAGTCTATCTAAAGCCTCCCTGCCCCAGCCAGCCCAATGAGAATGCTAACTCCAGAATCTAAAACTGGCAGGTTCCAACATTGAGAACACATAAACCACTGTGTCCTTGAGTCCAGCTACCCTCTTCTATTTCTTCTCCTTGGTCTGAATCCTTTTCTCTTCCGTGTCCCCATTCTGGTTTTGCTACCACTTCCTACTTCCATCCCACTGCTCCTTAGGCTATAGATATCAGATTCCTACTAGGGGTTGTGATTTTCTTATAGATGTTTCCTGAAAATGCCATGTAGATTTTAAATTCTGATGGAAATTTTTAATTATTTACTCTTCAAAGCAATTATTCTATGGAAGAATTTATCCAACATTTGTTGATTTTATTTATTTATTTTTAGAGTATTTTTACCCTGCCTTTCTCCTGGGAAAAGGACCCAAGGTGGTTAGTTTGAATTTTTAAAATATCCTGAAATATCCTGAAATATCACAAGTACTTGGTTTAGCCATCTTGTTCTTTATATTTAAAAAAAGCAAAAGCAAAGTGTGCTGCTTATATACTGCAAGTTAACACTTAAAGCATTATCTGTGTGGTTTATAATTTAGTTATGCAGGCTACACATTGCCCTCTCACCAGTGAGCACCCAATTTACCAACCCCAGAAGGATGGAAGACTGTCAGCCTTTAGACTGCTACCTGAACTTGTTGGGATCAAATGGATCTTATCCTTCAGGCCCTCCAGATGTATTTAACTGCAACTCCCAGAATTCTGAACCTAAATTGCCAAATGATAAATGACTGTGGGAGTTGTGATCCAAAATATCTAGAGGGCTGAAGGATACCCTTCCCTTAAATAGTCTAACACTCTTAGAATGGAAAATAAAATATTATAAAATACTATAAATTTATGTAACACACAAGGCTACTTCAGAAGTAAAGGCTATATGGTGAATTCACACATATGCACTCCAGACCATTAAACATTCAAGGGGGGCAACTGGACACATTTCCCAATAATTCTTACAAATATAGATGTGATTTGGGAAAATACATAAACAATAACAACACACACAAGCATACACTTGAAGCCAGCTGAAATATTTAATTATGAAATAATATAAGAGTGGATCAGGAAATCAATATTTAAACTAGAGACTTCAAGAAATACACCTTAATGCCAAGCAATTAACCAAATAAGTATCTCTATGGAGGCTTAGTGTAAAACTACACAGGTGTTTCAAGATGAGGATTTACAAATTGAAACTAAACCCAGTCAAGACAGAGGTGCTCCTGGTCAGTTGAAAGGGAGAACAAGGGATAAGGATGCAACCTGTACTGGATGGGGTCACCCTCCAACTGAAAAAAGAGGTGTGCAGCTTGCGGGTGCTCTTGGACTCATCCTTGAGCTTGGATGCCCAGGTCACAAGCTGTGGCCAGGACCACATTTGCAAAATTAAGGCTAGTATACAAGTTGCACCCATTTCTTGAAAAAACAACTCTGGTCATGGTGACACATGCCTTAGTGACGTCCCAGGTAGACTACTGTAATGCACTCTATGTAGGGCTACTGATGAAAAGTCTCAGGAAACTTCAACGGGTCCAAAATGCAGCAGCTAGGTTACTGACTAGGGCAGGGTACAGAGATCACATTACACCCCTATTAAAGCAACTCCACTGGCTGCCAATAAGCTAGATATGTCTTGTGGGAACCCATGAAAGGACCTTCTTGACTGCTGCGGCCAGACTCTGGAACTCCCTCCCACTAGAGGGCAGGACTGCCTCATCTCTGTTGTCTTTCCAGAAACAGGCAAAGACGTTTCTCTTCAGGCAAGCTTTACCTGAATGATGGACTACCTATTATGCGTCTTTTATATGAATTGATAGGATCACATAGACTTTGTGTTTATAACTACTTATAACCTTGTGTGATTACACTGACACTATGTTTTCAATCTTAGTTTCCATCACTCATAACTTTACATAGAATTTTACTCTCCTTTTAACTGCTCGCATTCTCTTGTAGCTTTAATGTAATGTTGTCTTTTAATGCTGAAAGATGTCCCTCAATTCCTTGTTCTCAATACTTGAACATGTCTCAATTGTACTGGACTCTGTATTATCCCTCATTACTGTAAGCCGCCTTGGGTCCTTTTCCAAGGAGAAAAGTGGGGTAAAAATACTCTAAAATAAATAATAAATAATACTTTGAGTAGAGTACCATGGATGGCTAAGATGAACTTAAGGATAAGAAATAGGAGAATCATCAGGCAAGGGGGAGGGAGCGAACATAGCTTCCAAATAATTTATTTGGGAGAAAAACAGAAGAGTTCAGAGTTGGGTTCCATGTGAGCAAGTGAGCTGAACAGCAACATAATCATGAAGACATGCTGAAAGCTGGTCATATGCTAGAGGCCAAGGAGGAGACCAAAACCAAAAGAGAAACCAAAATCGATATAACCCGCCCTTTCCTATTCCTTTGTTGAAAGGAGAGTGGTATAAATTGGTCGTAGGGCTGGAGTTACCACTAGGTGAACGAGAGCAGTGATGAACCTTTTAGAGACTGAGTGCCCAAACTGCGATTCAAAAACCCACCAATTTTTTCGCCAAGTGCAAATACAGCAATTTAACCTGAATACAGGTGGCTGTAAAGGGGCGATGTCTGGTGTCCACAGAAAGGGCTCCGAATGCCACCTTTGGCACCCGTGCCATAGGTTTGCCAATGCTGGCCTAGAGCACAGACTTGAGAGGGGTGCAGAACTGATGTTAGAGGGTTGCAGAACTGACCTGAGAGAGGCCCAGTTTTATACCGACTGGTTTCTTAGGAAAAAAATGCAACTGAAAAAATGATATTTTGATGTAGCAAAAATACAGCAGAAACTTTTAAGAGACATTACAATTTATAGGCTTATTCAAAATGATTTGTGTGCTAAAACTGTTTTCTATTTGAGAAAGAAAATTGAAAACTGTTCTATTACTTGCTATCTCAGTTTTTTTTAGATAAAATTTTCACAATTTCAACTTTTCTACTTTCTATTTTTCCTACAATTTGTCTGTTTATGAAAATTGGTTGGGGGGTGAGTGCAATTACCTGGTCTTGCTTAGGGTGCAAAAAGCCTGGCCCTGGTTGGTTACTATTGTACTTGCAATAGTAAGATTCAAGACACCAGTTACTCAAGCCCTCTAAGCCACCTACCAGTCTATCACATCCACCCATTGGTTACCATATATACCATATTGCTGCACCTACTCTAATTTTAGAGAGATAATATTTCAAGACCAAGTCTTCCATGCCATAGTGTTGGGTTTGCAGAATGTCCTTCCCAATGTCCTTGCCTCTCTCTTATTGGCTTCTCAATGGCTGATAAAAGCTATACTATTCTGCAACTGCTTGCTTTCACAAGAGTGTTCTGCTTTATTGTTATGTGTTGCGTATTTAACCTGTTTTATTGTTTTCATCTATTTTCTGAAATCTTTTTTTAAATAATAATTTTATTCTAAAGAATCTTGAGTCATTAGTAGAAAGGCATTGAATAAACAAGTAAATAAATTTGTATCAATTGTGCTTTTCTTATTTTTTATTTTGATCACTATAGCCTTGGGTCGGATGTTACTTTTTAAATGAGGTACAGTTTGCTTGTGTTTATTTGTTGTTTTGACTTACATACTGTCCCATGGTGCTTAGAGCACTCTTGAAGTAGTTTACAACGTAAATATGAAAACAACTCCCCCTCTCCCCAAGAACTGGGTACTCACTTTAGTGACCTCAGAAGGATGGAAGGTTGAGTCAACCTTGAGTCAGCTACCTGAACCCATTGGGATCAAACTCGGATTATTAGAGAGGCTTGACACCAATACTGGTGTCATGGGGCTCAGTCACACGTCCTCTCTCCTCAGCTCACTTACAGCCGCTAGAAATCAACATACCTTTTACAGGAACTCATATTTTAATTGTTACAGCAAAACTTTAAAGTGAGGGGGCAGAGAGTTGGCAGACTATAGCAGAGATAAAAATTGAACTTTATGCTCATAAACCATGATATACTCCCAAGCAGGAAAGCTGTTTATTTGATTTATAAACAGTCTTGGGCTCATACAAAGCATTGAGGGGATGATTCAAAATGCAAAATTGGAGATCACCAAGATAAGACATAATGAATTTTGGCTGCAAATTGTGTATAAGAGTGATAGTCTTCAAATACAAAAATGAAATACAATAGGACAATGGTATCAGCAGGGAGGGCGGGGAAGGATCAGTTCCATCCCGCCTCCCCCCCACACACAGATTCTGGAAATAGCAGATAAGTGAAGCACATCCAATTTCTTTCTTGATACAGGAAGCCCTGGCCCAGCCTTGCCAAATGACTGTGTTTGGTGCCTCCTGCTCGCAAGGGAGTCTTCCTTGAAAGCTCAACCACCCTGTCCTCCCCCTACCCTCCCAAATGCAGCCTCGTGGCACAGTGGTTAAATGCCTGTACTGCAGGTAAAACTGTGCTCACAACCTGGGGTTCAATCCCAGGTAGCAGGCTCATGACTGACTCAGCCTTCCAAAAGGAGATGGTAAACAATGAAAGGCAGGCAGGCAGCTTTTTGAAGTATAACATTTTCTAATCAATGTAATTATGAAGTATATCATGGAGTCCATAAAATAATTGAATTCAAATAAATAGAAATGGTCAGATAAAAAAATCATATTCTATATTTATTCAGATAGCTATTTGATGACAAAAAGTAATATTTCAACAGAAATTGTGCATTAAACATTAAACATTCAGGTTTGAGGCAATAAAATGTTTTTAATGCACCACTGATTCTCTGCTAATTATTGATGAAGTAGTCCTCTATAATGCTCTAGCCACACCACCCAGTAATGAGCTTAAGCTGCTGGTAGAGATCTTAACATGTTTTGAAAAGACAACATAACTGTGTCAGCTTTTCTGTTTAAGACCATAGGGATGATCTTGTTTCAGTGAAGTTAACAGTAACCTAAATCCATTCAAAGAAATAAAACAATGGGTCTTAAACTTTGCAGTAAAAAGGAGTGCTATTAATATCTACTTGGTCCTCATGGACTATATAGATACAATTTATCCTACAAGGCATTTATTTAAAAAATCAGGATTTCAAACCAGCAAAGAGAGAGAGAGAGAGGCTGGAACAAGTGGAGAATAAGGCTGTGAAACTACACTGGGTAAACCAGCCCAAAGGGAAGGTTTTTAAAGGGATTCCTGAAGTGTATATGTTGGTGCCCAATACTCCATGATAGATGTGTCATGATAACTCCCCTACTATGTTGTGTTGAACACAGCAGCAAAATGGAAGTGGTGGTTAAGTTTTTTTCTAATAATTCTTATTGTTTATGACATATTTAGGCATTTAAAATGATTGTTTCAAGGCAATGCCACTTCCTTATTAATCCTCAGGCAGGCGAGCATAAGTGTGTTAGTAAAAAAGCAACAGAATGAGCTACAGAATGTTACATTTCTTTTTTCTTAAAGGTGCATCACGTAACAGCAGCAAAGTCATTTAAGGAAGACTGAAAGAAGGAACAGGAACAAATTATTATTAGAAAGTAACTTTCCAGTCTCGTCTTAGGAGCTGACAAGCTGGAACTTTGGGGATGGGACATGACAGAACAAAAAAGACACATTTTTGTTAAAATAGACTGGATCCAGAACGCAAATGGAAGCTTCAGCATCTTACCAACCTTTGTCTGCCTAAGAGCCCTACAGATCCCTCTCCTTGAAACTCCAGGCAGTACCAACCAGGATGCCAGGAAAGAGAAGCTCACACAGAGATGCAAAGGAAGGGAAAAAACACAAGCTGTAATGGAAAATGAATGCAAATGTTCTCCATATTTCACACATGGTTCACTATGAAGTAGTACTTGTGTATCTGGAGCCACTCCCACCTCACAGATAACAGGGAATAAAAGAAAGAAAAAGAAATAATTATTTGCATTGTGCTTTTCCAACCTAGCAGTTTGAAAGCATGTAAATGCAAGTAGATAAATAGGTATCACTGTAAAAAGCGGGAAGGTAAACAGTGTTCTGTGTGCAGAAATGCATTCAATCACACCAGCCACGTGACCACGGACTTGCACGACACTGGCTCTTTGGCTTGAAAATGGAGATGAGCACCACTCCTAGAGTCGGACACAACTGGCACGCAGGTGCGGGGGGACCTTTACCTTTTTCAGAACTGGCCACTAGAGAGAGGCTGAGACCATGTCATATCTTGCCAAGTGAACTTTTAAGAACTCTCTCCTGGTAAAATACATCCATTGCCACGCCTGGATTTTTAAAACTGCTTTGAAAAAGGGAGCTTGCTCCTGAAAGCTCAGCAACTTTTTAGCAACTTTTTTATTTTTGTTGCAGCCTATGAAGGTATCACCCATAGTCTAATATTTTCAGTAAGTGATTTAGAATAGCTTTAGATACAAACCAGTTCAGGCTACTGATTGCCAACGTTCTAGGAGGACATGGCACTCGAAGAAGAAGAGTAAGTGAAACTTCAGGTGCTGATCATTCAGATACAGGGGTCCTACCGTAGAAAAATATTGTTCTTTATTGATTTATCTTGTTGTAACTATCTGCAGTATTTGGGAATGCTGTTGTCTCTCACAAAGAGGAGATGCTCATTCCAACATGGACATAAACTTTTTCTTAGCAAAGGCAAAGCACTTCAACACTACACTGTGAAAAAATAGATGGTATATACAGAATCCACTTCCTCAGAAACAAGAGGCTTATGCCTGAGGAAGTGGATTTGTCCAGGAAAGCTCACATTAGCAGTTAGTCATTAAAGTCCCACAACATTTTCTCTCCTTTTTTCATATTTCATTTGTTTCTCCCCAATATCTTAGCAAAGACTAACAAGGCTGCCTCTTCTAAAACTACACATAGGGTTAAAGATGCTTCATTTTTTGTTTTGTTTATGTTTGTTTTGTTTGTTTTGAAATGATTTTTTTTTAAAAAATTGTTTTGTTTTGTGTCATTTTTTCATTCATATGTGTTTTATGTGTTTTATGTGTGTGTTTTATGTAACTACTGTGTGTGTGTGTGTTTATGTGTTTTTTATGTTTTTTACCTTTGTTTTATGTGTTTTTTTGGGGGAAAGCATGGGCTTTTACAACTTTTTATTAGTCCTGAAACAAATGCAGATCAGCTGATGGGGCTTGCTTCAAGGAGTAAAAAAAAAGTTTTAAAAGCCTGTGCTTTTCCCCACCCAATCGGGCAAGTTGGGGGGAAAGCAGGGCTTTTAAAACTTTTTTTTCCACCTGAAGCCAGCACCATTCAGCTGGCATACAGGGCTTTGGTGGTGGTGGTGGGGAGTTTTAAAAGCCCGTCTGATCGGCGCAGGAAAAGGGCAAGCTTTTAAAACTTTGTTTCCCTCACCAAAGCCCCGCTCGCCAGCTGATCTGCACTGGCTTCGGGTGGGGAAAAAAGTTTTAAAAGTCTGTGGTTTCCCCCAGCCGATCGAGTGCATTCTTGATGTATCTCTCCTTACTCTCCACAGCTCAGCTGTCCTCATGCAGAAGAACCATGGTACTATATCTTGTACCATGCAGATAAGGATGTCTCCCCCCCATGCTGCCAAACAATATGCAGGATGCTTCACACAAGGCCAGGCAGCCTGCTTCCTCTGGGCGGGCTCCTCTACACTTGGAAGCTCCATGGTTGGGACTTATGCTTCAATGTATAGTAACCCCCCTGCCTATTGCGGGGGTTAGGGACCCACCCGACCCGCAATGCCTGAAAATCTGTGATATGCGGAAGCGGGGTGGGGGAGGAGGGGTGGGGGGAATCAGATCCCCCTGCCGCCACCGGCACACGCCAGTCCAAGAAGTCTTGGGGCGGCACGCGCCAGTGGCGACAGGGGGATCTGGCCTCCCGCCGCCGCCCGCCACCCCGCCCCGCCCCGAGACTTCTCGTCTGGGGCCATGTCCATTGAAATGCATTGGCTCAATGCATTTCAATGGAGAAAATTTTCCCCATTGAAAAACATTGGCTCAATGCATTCCAATGGGGAAAATTTCTCTATTGAAATGCATTGGCCCAATGCATTTCAATGGAGATTGTGGGGCAGTGCCCAACGCTGTTGTCCCACGCTTTTCCAAGAAGCCTCGGGCCGCATGGGAGGGCAGCGTGGGTGATCGCATTGCCCCCTGCTGGCCCCCGCGCAGCCCCGAAGCTTCTTGGAGGAGCGCGGGGTGATGCGATCGCCCCCATCGCACCCCCAAGTGGCCCCAAGGCCCCCCAGTGGCCCTGAGGCTTCTTGGAGGCGTGCGGGGGGCACAGGGTGATGTGATCGCCCCGCCGCCACCGAGGGCCCCCAGGGCTTCTCGGAGGAGTGCGGGGGTGGTGGTGCGGGGCAATCATTGCCCTCCCCCATGCAGCCCGAGGCGCAGGTACTGCGATCCCGCGATATAGTGGGACCGCAGTACCTGAACCACGAAATAGCGGGGGGGGGTGACTGTATACCTCGTTTACATTGGCCCAGACCATCCTGATTCAACTAGCGATTTGGATCTCATCCAAAACAAATGGAGATTCCTGCCTTATTTTCATGAGATTTATTTTTTAAAATCTGAAATTATGAACCTTTGCTTGTTCCACCATTCTTGCCATAGTTAGAGAAGTGGCAATTCAAGATACTAATCTAGGGAGTTGGAATCTCCAAATCGATTCTGGGTTTGAGTCTGCATTATACAGAAGCTATCCAATATGTGACCTCTATTCCCACAATAGATTCTTCACCTTGGATAACTCTTGTAAAGTGCAGACTAAAACACAGTATGGATACCACACTCAGCCAAGTCACTGGTCTCTGCCACTGAGACAAAAGATTTATGCCAGGTTTGGATAAAATACATACGTAGTATCACCTAGGAATGTAGATGCATCCTTTGTGTTTTTAAACTCCATTCCCATCTCCTTTAAATACAATTGGAACATGGTCTCATCTCAAGAGACTTACATTAATATCTCAGATAATGAATGCCTCTGTTAATGAAAAAAAAACAGTTAACAAAATGAAATTTCCAGGAATATGGATGTTTCAGCTAATGACAATTTCCTATGGGATGCCTCAGATAACGTTTTTTCCATTACACTTTGCAAAAAAAAGTGTTTCCATGTTTGCATTGCACTGCAGGGGGGATTCTGGGGGTAGGTGTTTTCCGGCTCTGTACTTTTCCGGCACTTTATAAAGAGGTCTGGGGGGGACAGGTTTTTTTTTGCCATTTTTGGACCTCCAGAATGGATTAAACAGTTTCCCACTCATTTCAATGGGAAATCGTGTTTCGGTTAACAAAATTTTTGCACAGAGAAATGGCCTGCAGAACAAATTAATTTTGTTAACCAAGGTACCACTGTATTTGCAATTGCAATGAATTTTTCTATTAAACATTCTGTATTCGCCTTTTTGACCCAAGAGAGCCAATATTGCTTTGCTTTTTCAAAATTATTTAATTATTTAAATGTCCGAAGAGTCGGACATGACTGAACAACAACAGCAACAACAGCTTTGTCACTAGATGGGTGGAATAGAAATGTAACAAACAAATAAAGAAAATGTGGAGAAAACCCAGCTGACCTGGCAGTATAGTAACAACATTTTATCCAATTTTAATTCTCCACTGGTTTCTCTCTCCCTCTGCTCCCTAAACTTCTTCCTCTCTTCATTCTTTTCCCTCAATTACCACACAACAGGAATCTAAATTCTCTTTTTCATTCTTTATCTTACTCTTTCTTTCTCCCCCTCTCTCTCATACACAGAAACATATGTATATATACACCTTGGCATCAGGGATAAGCAATAATCACTGGGCAACCGAGCTACAAAGAAGTGGACCGTATGCTGTTCTAGCAATATTGAAAGTGAAAAGTCTTTTAAGTAGGCTGATTTTTTATCTCCACCCAAAGCAAACAGCAATTATTTACACTAAATCTCAAAGCTTTATGCTCTTGAAGACTTCCACCAAAAATTGGATCTTCTCAGATATAACAAGATACCCAGGCGTAATTTGGAAATGCTTGTCTGTGATTATTTCATTCTGGCATCAACCCTTTTCTGGGAATATTGTCAGCTATGATGAAGGGGTAGAAAAGCTTTGCCAAAACACAGTAGTCAAAACTCAGGTTTCTGTAATTTATCGTGTTGGTCTGACTTTAGGTTGGCTTGAAAGGGAGATCATGCAGAGTGCCTCCAAGTGAAGTCTGACAATTTATTACATTTCTCTGTTTACTGTAATATTATTTTATAGTTTGACTGTGAACCCTCCCCCAAAATAGTGCTTTCCACTAATCAGGTGGTATAAAAATTTAAGAAATAAATGAATAAATAAATAAACCAAGCAGTCCTCATTGTCCTGAGAAGCCTGGTGTCTGCCACACATTCTGTTGTTATGACAATCACATTATAAAACAATAAGCATAGTCAGTAGATCTGCCTTCCTGAAGACAGCACTGAGTGAAGATTTCTAATACAGTGGTACCTTGTATAAAGGAATTAATTCGTTCCAAATGAAATTATGTTAAGCAAATTTTCCTTTATACAAATTCCCATAAGAATGCATTGAAAACGGAGTGATCCCATTTTTGTTATACGGATTTCCCCCATAGACAATTATGTTAAGCAAATTTCCCCTATCTCCAGAATTTTTTATGTTGTACAAATTTTATGTTATACAAGCTGTTTGTTATACAAGGGTCCACTGTATGTTAGTTCTGCTACAGCATTTGTAGAACTCCATACATTTTGCTGTGGCATTACATCAGTCACTGCTCAGATGACCCAGCTCACAAACAGATAAGAATCTTAAAGACTAGCTAAAAGACAGGAACCTGGTGATTGTCCACCATAAATAATTTCCTCATGGCAAAAGAAAGCAGCAATTGTGCTTGCCTTTACAATATAGGTCCTTGGCCAGATTTGGAAGTATTATAAACTGTAGTGTGAAGCCCGAGCTTCCAGTAACATGGAACTTCCATGTTTGACCAGCACCCTCGAGCTGATCAGGGAGCCAGAATTTGATCTGAAGGCTTCTGGCTCAAGATGAACCCACATCTGACTTTAATTAACACTGACGAGTCATCTGCCACCCCAAGGCCAAAAACAAAATAACACTGCATCAGGAAAAACATAACTACCGTACATACATTTCAGGCACACATAATTTTTTTAAAAAAGTTGCTAGATGGAAAGGGAAATTTCAAGCCATCGAAGCAATTCTCAGACATGAAAGTCCAATTTAAGATACATTCTGGATATATTCCCAAATATCTTTATTTCAGGAATATCCTGCTCTTTACTGTATAGCATCATTTATGCTCTATTTAAGCAAAATAGAAAATGCTCAAGCATTAAAAAAAAAGCAGAGGGCAACCTGACAACCAAAGGTTCACTGCATTACAGTAAAACACATCTATCCACTCAGATGTACAGGCCCAGAAGCACAGAGAAGATTCATTTAACTCAAAGACCAACGTTTTAAAAAAAGCAATTGCAGGCAAACGAAAACATCCTTAGCCAAAGGGTATAGAGGTTTTCTACAGTAGCTACTGTTATGTTGCTGAATTTTCCTGTCTAGAGAAATAAACCACTAAATTGTGGCTCTCTCTCATTCTCTCTGCAGATATCCAAATTGGTCAGCTCCATTTGGGGGTGGGGGTGAGGACTCTGGGGGACTGACTTTTAGCAAGCCACCTCCTGTGTCACTTGGCTCTTATGCAGTAGTACGGCTTCATTTTTCACTGCTGGCTCACAATGGAAGCTCTACAGCAGGCATATCCAAACTTTGGCCCTTTTGGACCACAACTCCCACAGTCCTTTGTCATTGGCAATCTAAGCTTAGAATTCTGGGAGTTGTGATCCAAAACATCAGGAGGGCCAAAGTTTGGACATGACTGCTCTACAGTATGCCTGATGTAGCTGGATGAGGTTTTAACCCTGTGTTTTCCTAGGTGCTACCCACGGCCTTCAATTTATGGTAACCTTATGAACGAGTGACATCTAAAATGTCATATCCTGAACTCAGCTCTTGCTGAGCTTTGCCAACACCAAGGCCTTGGCTTCCAGGGAAGCCAAGAATGATGCCATCGCAGGGTTAGATCCATTATGAGTCAGGACTCCTAGCAGGGTCACCCAAAGGGAATGATCAAAGATGAGACACTAGACTAAGAGAAACCTATCAACTCAGGATTTAATAGCCACATCAAGCAAATAACATTGATAGGCCCAGTGGAGATGGGGGTAGGATGGGTGGAAAAGAAAAACACCTGCAGGGGGCTGTTAAACCACTCTACTGCAGCCAAACCTGAGCTCAAGATCCAGGGCTCAGCCTCAGAGAGCCAGCTCAAGGTTCATTCAGCCTTCTCAAAAGAGTACCCATGTCACAGGGGTGGGGTGCAGAATGTGAAGTCTGTATAATTAACTTATAAACCACCCAGGGAGTGCTTTAAGCCCTATGGGGAGGCACTGGCTGCTGACAGCAGCCTTCATGATGCTATAACATAAAAATGTTCCCTGTATATTGGACAACTAGGGGTGGAAGAAATGTTAAAAAAAGATGAAAGTACAAATAGGAATTGTTGATGTACTCTCTTTCATTAACACAAATTATTTTTAATAATTTGAGAGTCTTTTTGAGAATCAAAGAAAGAATATATTTCCCTCCCTAACAATAAAAACTGATCCCTAGCACTGCATGTAACAGTTAAGAATATTGGTAGGGACCAATCTTGAAAATCAATTTTTAAATTGTCCAGAATGCAGATAAAGAAAAGAAGGAAATTATTATCTCATATCCGTAGAAGTTAAAAAAAAATGGGTTGTAGCCTCATGAGGCTACAGATGGCATTGGGTTGGATCACAAGAGTGGGTCACTGGAAGCAGTGATTATTTTCTGCCTTTCAATCATTACACAGTGCTACTTTTAACTTCCATGCATGGCTCTGCATAACCAAGAAGCAATCTGCTGACTGCTTTCCCATAGGGAATGTTTTCCCTATTGCACAACACTAGAACTAGGGGGCACTCCATGAAATTTTGGGGTGCTAGATCTCAAAAAAATAAGAGAAAGTACTTTTTCACAGGATCACTGGTCTCTGGAACTCCCTGCCAGAAGAAGTGGTGACAGCTGTCAGCCTTCACAGCTTTAAGAAGGGATTGGACACATTTATGGAGAACAAGGGTATGAATGGCTATCATGATGGATGCCAAAGGACAACTTCTGGATTGGGGAGATAGGCAGGACATCTCTCAATGCCATTTGTGGGGAATCATAGAAGACATCTGCTTGAGAATACCCTGAAGCAAATTGCCAGCCACTGTGTGAGACAGAACGCTGGACTGGATGGGCTGTGGCCTGTTCCAGCAAGGCTGTTCTTATGTTCTTTTTGTGTTCCATTACCTATCTGTGCACTGTGTGCGTGGGTGGGTGGTTTCTTCTCTCCTTTCTCCAAGGATCTCAGAACACAGGGTTATGTCTTCCTGTTCCGTGCCATACCTCATCCTCAAAACAGTCCAGACAATTTGATGTAGAGATAGGAATTGGCATGAAGTCACCCAGAGTAGATAAGGAGATCCATGATGGATCAGATGGAAGGCTTATCTCCACACAGTGGCTGACCTGTTTCCAATGGAAAGGATGACATGAGGACAACCACTCCGAATGAGTCTCAGGTCAGAGATTTAAACCCAGTCATTAATACTGCATGAACCATTATACCACACTGTCTCACTCCCCACCATGATGGATACTGAATTTTTGCTTTGTTTTTACTGTAACAAAGCATATATTCTACATTTCTTCACACATCCTGTAGCACTAAACATGACAGCTGAATTCTAAACCCATCAACAAGCTTTGCAATTTTAAAAAATGCCACCATCCTTGAGTCACTTGGGTGAAACAGGATTTACTCATATTAACATGTGATAACAATACTGTCACATCTATGGAAGAAGTGCTAAAGCGATGCACACTTGTTACTAACTGTGCTGAAGAGAAAAGCAGCGTTCAGAATCGATTATTACACAGCTCTAGTCAAATTGCCGTGACACACAAATGCAATTAGCCAGAAACCTAAAGCCAATAGCTCCGCATCATCTGGGATTATGTTCTGCGACATCCCGAATTTAATAATTAGGAAACTTAACACTATGATGAAACACCTTTGCTGACGGGAGAAGTGGTAACGTAGTGTGAAGGGAAAGTTCAAATGGGCTCCCTTTTGAAGGTAGGCCTGGGAAACTGAATAAAGCATTTGAATGTAGCAATTACTACACACATTTTCTGAGATCCTTAGTGAACATAAGGAACTAGCGCATAAAGGTAAAGGTAAAGATTCCCCCCACAGGGGCGGTGCTCCTCTCCGTATTCAAGCCAAAGAGCCAGTGTCCCAGGAGTGATGTGATAGTTGGAGTATTCTATCGTCCACCAGATCAAAAACTTGAGGGGGACCTTGAAATGAGGAGAGAAATCATGGAGGTGGCTAAGAGGGACAGGATAGTAATCATGGGGGACTTCAATTATCCCCACATTGACTGGGCCAATGCGAGCTCCGGGCAAGAAAGAGAAACTGGGTTTCTCAACTTGCTGAATGACTGTGCCTTAGAGCAACTTGTCATGGAGTCCACCCGAGAACAGGCAACTCTGGATCTAATTCTGTGTGATACTCAGGACCTGGTCAGGGATGTGAATGTCACTGAGCCTCTGGGGAACAGTGACCATGCTGCAATTTCCTTTGCCATACATGTCGGAGGAAGAGTGTCAAGCAAATCAGACATAAAAACCCTTGATTTTCGAAGGGCAAACTTCCCTCAAATGAGGAAACTAGTTAGAGAGAAATTGAAGGGGAAAGTTAGAAGAATCCAATCTCTTCAGAGTGCATGGAGCCTGTTTAAAACAACAATAATAGAGGCCCAGCACAAGTGCATACCACAAAGAAAGAAGAGCTCATTTAAGTCCAAGAGGACACCGGCATGGTTAACGAGTGGAGTTAGAGAGGCTCTAAAGCACAAGGAGAGGTCTTTCTGTAAATGGAAATCCTCCCCAAATGAGGAAAATAAAAAGGAACACAAACTCTGGCAAAAGAAATGTAAGAAGATGATAAGGGAGGCAAAGAAAGATTTTGAGGAACACATGCCTAGCAATATAAAGGGTAATAATAAAAACTTCTTTAAATATGTTAGAAGTAGAAAACCTGCCAGAGAACCAGTTGGCCCTCTGGATGGTGAGGGAAGAAAAGGGGAGGTTAAGGAGGACTTGGACATTGCAGAGAAATTGAATGACTTCTTTGCGTCTGTCTTCACGACAGAGGACCTTGAGTGGATTCCGCTGCCTGAGCCGCCCCTCTTGACTAAAGAATTAAATCAAATACAGGTTAAAAGAGAGGAGGTTTTAGGACTAATCGATAAATTGAGGATTAACAAGTCACCGGGCCCAGATGGCATCCACCCAAGGGTTATTAGGGAACTGAGAAATGAAATTGCAGATCTCTAAACGGTTATATGCAACTTGTCTCTTAAAACTGCCACAGTGCCGGAGGACTGGAGGATGGCAGATGTCACACCAATTTTTAAAAAAGGAAGGAGGGGGGACCCAGGAAACTACGGGCCAGTTAGCCTTACATCTGTCCCAGGGAAGATGGTGGAAAGCCTCATCCAAGAGAAAATCTTAAAACACATAAAAGAACAAACCTTGCTGAGAGAAAATCAGCATGGCTTCTGTAAGGGTAAATCTTGTCTGACAAACCTTTTAGAATTTTTTGAAAAGGTCAACAGGCACGTGGATTTGGGTGAACCAGTGGATATAGTCTATCCGGATTTTCAAAAGGCTTTTGACACAGCCCCTCACCAAAGGCTGCTGAGAAAATTGCACAGTCAGGGGATAAGAGGACAGGTCCTCTTATGGATTGAGAACTGGTTGAGATCCCGGAAACAAAGGGCGTTTATACATGACCCCTAAGCTCCGCCGCAAATGGCTGCAAGGTCCGGACCTTAAAAATGTTTACCCACCAGCTCCGGACTTTGCAGACAATTAAGTGCGACCCTGCCCACTTAGCGCGACCAAACAGCAGTTTTCTTGTACCTGGTCTTTGATGGTGACAAATATTTGATCCGGTGTAAGGATAGTGAGTGTGGGGCTCTCCTGGCTTCTGTTTGTTCTTTTTTTGCGCCCCGCCCCTTTAAGAGATCTGAATGCTGTCCGGAACAAAACTGAGGTAAACCGGCAGTCTTTGCTTTCTTTTTTCTCCGTCCCTCAGGCACCCAGCAACCAGGAAGTGCCGAGGGGGGTGGGGACAGAGGAAGACAGAGGAAGAGCGACCAACCCCTAAGATCTCTGGTCCAAATTTAAGTGGCCAGCGGATCTTAGGGGTTGTGTAAAAAGGCCCAAAGAGTAGGTGTCAATGGGAAATTTTCACAATGGAGAGAAGTGAAAAGCGGTGTGCCGCAGGGCTCTGTCCTGGGACTGGTGCTTTTCAATCTGTTCATAAATGACCTGGAGACAGGGATGAACAGTGAGGTGGCCAAGTTTGCAGATGACACAAAACTTTTCCGTGTGGTGAAAACCAGAGAAGATTGTGAAGAGATCCAGAAGGATTTCTCCCAACTGGGGGAATGGGCTGAGAAATGGTAAATGCGTTTTAATGTAACCAAATGTAAAGTAATGCATATTGGGGCAAAAACTCCAAACTTGATCTATCAACTCATGGGCTCTGAGTTATCCGTGATGGATCAGGAAAGAGATCTTGGTGTGTTGGTGGACAGCTCCATGAAGGTGTCTCCCCAGTGTGTGGCAGCGGTGAAGAAGGCCAATTCCATGCTAGGGATCATCAAAAAGGGGATTGAAAATAAAACAGCCAACATTATGATGCCATTATACAAAATAATAGTAAGGCCCCACCTGGAGTATTGTGTACAATTCTGGTCACCGCATCTCAAGAAAGACATAGTGGAACTGGAAAAGGTGCAGAAGAGAGCGACTAAAATGATTACTGGGCTGGGGCACCTCCCTTATGAAGAAAGGCTAAAACATTTGGGCCTCTTTAGTCTGGAAAAAAGGTGCTTGAGGGGGGATATGATTGAGACATACAAAATAATGCAGGGTATGAGTAAAGTGGATAGAGGGAAGCTCTTCTCTCTCTCCCAGAATACCAGAACTAGGGGACATACACTCAAATTGAAGGCTGGGAGAGTAAGAACTGACAAAAGAAAATATTTTTTCACCCAGCACGTTGTAAGTTTATGGAACTCCCTGCCACAGGATGTGGTGATGGCATCTGGCCTGGATGCCTTCAAAAGGGGATTGGACAGATTCCTGGAGGAAAAGTCCATCACAGGTTACAAACCATGATGGAGAAACCAGGGTATTTCAAGGGCCAGATGCAGGGGAGTGGTATCAGGAGACAGATATCTAGTCTCATGCTCTCCCAAACGCATCTGGTGGGGCCGCTGTGAGATACAGGAAGCTGGACTAGATGGGCCTTTGGCCTGATCCAGCATGGCTCTTCTTATGTTCTTATGTTCTTATGTTGTGCAAGTCCGTGGCCATGTGGCTGGCATGGCTGCAAGGAAACACTGTTTTACCTTCCCGCTTTATGCAGCGGTAACTATTTATCTACTTGCATTCGCATGCTTTCTAACTACTAGGTTGGCAGGAGTTGGGGTTATCAGCGGGAGCTCACTCCACTGCGTGGCACCTGGGATTTGAACCGCTGAGCAGCCAACTTTGCAGCTGACAATATTTGGAAGCCTTAGTCTACTGAGCCACTACGCCCTGATCTTATTTCAAGAGGGCTTGTCAGCTTGAAAACTATTAAACAGACCCCCCCCCCAGGATTTTTTTTAAAAAAGACAAAACAGAAGAAGAATATACCATGTTTTTTTGCCTAGGATTCCAAAAACAGACAGCGCAACCCAACAGAACAACATACAAACTGAGTTATTGCTTATCTGAAACAAGAGTCATAAACTGAGACATATGCCTCCAGACTCCAGGAATACTGTGTAACAATTAGATTTTACCTGGAATTACAACACACTAACTGTGCCCTATTGTAACCATCGCCAATGCATAAGGAGACATCATAAAAGTATCAAGTGAATCCTCAACACTCCCTTGCTTTAAATATAGGCTTCCTTTACAGGTAAAATCAGCCCAAGTCCGTTTTTAAGAGTCCACAATAAACCAATCAATTGTGCACACACACATATGTAAATTTTATTTATTTATTGTTTATTTTATTTTTTAAAGTGCCTCACTTTATTCCTTAAAAAGAAACTAGATTGATATAAACCAGGGTGGTTTAAAAGTAGCTACGAACTAAAAACGAAAGTACTTAGCCATTAGAGCTAAGAGCATCCTGACCCAGCAAACCTGTTTAGAAGATAATGAGAACATTATGTTTTAATATCACGCTAGAAAAAGACTGGATGCACCTTGACAGGCAGCATAATCTGGACACCTGGTTTCAATGCTGAAAATTCCTCACTACCTGCACATGATTTCTGATAACCCAACACATTTCAGCATAGGCAGAAAGGCATTATTTGACAAACTAGTGACTCACAAGCTAAGTCCACAAATTCATTTGATTCTGAAGTTTTGTATTTAAACTAAGCATCATTAGTTTAAGGATTAGTAGAGAAATGTTGTGGCATGGGGAATGGCGTCAACTTACTGATCTCCAGAGAAGCTGGTATTCAGTGGCATACTACAGTACTCATCCCGGAAGTGACATATAATCTTCATGTCAAACATCTACCATGAAGCTGCCTAGATCTGTGGTTTTCACAATTGAGTCCCAAGATGCCCTTGGACTACAACTCCCAGAAATCCTGCCCACCACAGCTAGTGATGAATTCTTCTGGGAGTTTTAGTCCAAAAACATCTGGGGAGCCCAAGTTAAGAACCACTGGTCTAAAGGAATAGAAAGAACTGGTAGGACAAAACTTTCAAGTTATGTTCTCAGTTAAAATGCACATTTTCATATTTGTGTGCCAGTTTACAAAAGTAACTACAAGTTATCTCACAATGACAAGAGATGTTCATGCGGTGTACATAAGGCCCTAAGGAAAGCACCAATTGAACTTTTATAGGTAGACTGTTTTATAATCAACGTGCCACAACCAAATTCACTTTCTGGTCTGGCCACTTGCCTAACATCATTTGTCAGGACTCAGGGATACTCAAAGTAAAGCTCCTCATTAAGGTAGTGGTTGATATATACAGTGGTACCTTTTATAAAGGAATTAATTCATTCCAAATGAAATTCTGTTGAGCAAATTTTTGTTTATACAAATTTCCCATAGGAATGCATTGAAAACAGGGTAATCCCTAATTGCAACCATTTTTATGTTGTATGGATTCACCCCATAGGCAATTCTGTTAAGCAAATTTCCCCTCTCAATTTTTTTTTATATTGTACAGATTTTAAATGTTTTGCAAACTGTTTGCTATATGAGGGTTCACTGTATCGAAAAGGCATCCTTTCATGTAACTAGGTCTGAAGCCAGTTGTGGCTAAGGTTAAGAGTAGCACTTTAAACAGCACCCAGAAAGTGGATTGTGAGCAAAGGAAAGTGACAAAGAAGAGAAATGACAACTCCCCAGTACTGATGGTCCTAGTAAGAACATTAAAAAGTTTATTACTGGATAAGAACAGATGCCTGTCAAGTTCAACATTCTGCTCACATTGCAGCAAGCCACTGACCAACAGGAAGACTTTTAGGAAGGAATAAATGCTACAGGATCACTCTGTTCTTGTTCTCCAGCAGCTGGCACCGAAAAACATATTTGGTTATGGAGGAAGTACTTGTTCATCATGACTAGTAGCCACTGATAGCTCCATAATCCATGAATTTGTCCAATCCTCTTTAAAAGCTGTCCATCTTTAAAGGGTTGTCATCACTACATCTTGTGGGATTGTGAATTTCATCATTTAACTAGGCAGAATTCTGGACCAACAGCAGTTCCAAACAATTGTTAAAGGCAGTCCCAGGTATCCACAAAAATGATTATTGCTGCACGTGAGCGCAGCAATGATCGTGTGCTAGCAGAGCAAATCAACATTCTATAAGGCAATTGTGCAAATGGGGGCCTTCTAAACAAAAACTTTTAACATTTAAATTGGAATACAGATTAGCATCAATATAGAACTGTTCCCTCTATTCAGAAATAGGTGGTTCTAAATGTCCCCAGATTTAAAACAGACCACATACATTGAAAAGACCAACCATGTTTATCTTGAAAAAGAATGACCGGTCCTACCCTTTTTTTTTTAATTTGGAAAGACTGCAAGGGCTAAGACACTGATCCTCAAAAAAGCCCTTCTAAAAGGGAAAGGTAGCCACTTTGTTAGAAGACTGGGCATGCATGGAACAGGCTTACCAGTAAGAACATTTAAAAGTAGATACATTGTCACAGCTGTTTCCTTGGAAAAGGGGATATTTGGAGGGCAGTGAAAGGTCACAAAAACAGTCAAAACATCCTCCTGAAAGGGACATTTTACCATGTATTATCACGGAATTAGCATACAAATTTGTAAGGCATATTCAAAGTATTTCTGCATTACAAAAGACGAGAGCAGTTGTGTTTGACACAGGCCAGAATGCATTCAGTATTGTTTGTTTTTGTTTGTTTGTTTGTTTTTATTTTAAGATTTATACACCACTTGCTTCCCAAAGGGAACTCAAGGCGGTGTACATAATGGATAAAACAAAGCAAAACAACAAGATGTTATCTTGAGATTTCAGAGGCCAGGTTCTTGACACAAGTCTTTAAAGGAACTCTTGGCTCTCAGGGTCCAATTAGCTGATTCTAAGAAGCAGAACTTTTTAACTCTTTCCTGGGCTAATAGGCATTTGGGCTGGCAAAGGGATTCTGTGTCTGGTTGTAAAGATATTTTAAAATATATTTTAAAAATGCAAAGAGAACAAATTTTCAGAACCTCATTTGTTTAAACAGTGAAATTGGGCTCTTTGCTTTAAGGTTGGAGAATGGTCTTACCCAATGTTAGCAGAGCTTTGGTGGCTACATCCCATCATAATTTCATTTATTCAACCAGTCTTATTACTATACATTTGTTTTTTCAATTAAGAGGAACAAACTCTTAATTAAGGTGTTATGTGTCACCTTCTGATGCATGACAACTGTATGAGTTAATGACCACCAAATGTCATGTCATTAACAGGTCTGCTCAGCTCTTGCAAACCAACAACATATAATGTTAGGTTGTTTTCTCTTCTCATTCTCCAACCTTCCTAGCAAAACTGTATTCTCCAATAATGTCTCCTCAGGTCTTGCAAACTAACAATTGCAGCTTCCTTTACCAAGACAATCTTTCTTATTTTAAGTCTCTCTCTCTCTCTCTCTCTCTCTCTCTCTCTCTCTCTCTCTCTCTCTCTCTCTCTCTCTCTCTCTCTCTCTCTCTCTCTCTCTCTCTCTCTCTCTTTCTCCCTCTCTCTCTCTCTCTCTTCCCCTCTCTCTCCCTACTGCCGCCTCTTCCCTTTTCCAATATTGTATTTTCTGCTCAGTTCTGAATTCCCTTGATATTTTGCTCTACTGACTGGATTGAGCACCCACTTTTCTGCCTTCCCCGACTGTATTTGGTGTCTGCATGGCTCTCCTCCAACACCACATTTCAAATGAGTTAATTTTTGTTCCTTTTTTTTCTTCACTGACTTTTCCCCCCACACAGCATGGATGATGTTAACCTTGGCTTCAAGTGACAGTCCTTGCTCCCAGCTCTTCCCTCTTTATTATTACTGTAAAATGTGAGGGGACCTGTTTTAGGAAACTGATGGTCCAATACAGCTTTTATTCCTCAGGTTGTCTACCCCAAGGAAAGCATTTGGAGTCTGGCACAAAGATTTCTAGTCCGCATTCTGCAGAGCAGACATGGCAACATTTGTTTACCTGAGAGGGTGTGTATGTTTCTTCACTGTGTGTGTCCCACTCACATATTTGCTTTACCATTTTATGAAGCCCCAAAACAGCCCTTCAAAATATTTTGGCACAAAAGGAGTGCAGCCACATCCCAGTTGTTCTTGCTTCTGGCCTCTCGCAGCAACCATGCGCTCATCTTCTAGGACAGGCATGTCCAAACTTCAGCCCTCTAGATGTTTTGGACCAAAACTCCCAGAATTCCAAGCCTGTATTCCAAATGGCAAAGGACTGTGGGAGTTGTGGTCCAAAACTTATGGAGGGCCGAAGCTAGGATGTCAAGTACTAGGTAATTCTACATGAGGGAAGTGGATGTCGGAATTTGTGCATAGTTCACATACAGTTCATGTATACTTAAACCTCCATTTTAAAAAGTCAGTCTATGGATGTGGGATATGTGCTTCTTTATCGATAAGTCAAAAGGCCAAAGAAGACCCCATGTTGCTGTCCAGTATCATGCCAGCAATGTAAGGAGGAAAAAATGCCAAAATTCACATATCAAAGGGCAGCTTCAATGTGGATGACAACCTTATTAATTGTCAAGATGGTCTACAGCAGTGGTTTCCAAACTTGGGTAACCCATGAACTACAGCTCCACGGAACTCCAGTCAGTAGAGCTAGAGGTGAAGACTTTTGGGAGCTGCAGTGTAAGAACACATGGATTACCTAAGGTTTGGAACCACTGGTCTACAGGATGCCTTCTTGTCTTATTGCCATTCACAAAGTAACACCAAGCAGAGGAAAATCCCAGAAGCTAAGTTCTTGTTTCATCAGTTAACCACTTATCACCCAAACACAAAGCAACTGACAGCTGTTTTTCAACAAATTCTCTAGATATCACAATGCCTAAAAGAAACCATAGTGAGCACAAGAGGGTATCCTGTAGAATATCTTGACTGCTGACATGGGTGTCATTAACATTCCAGATACGCTTTGCTGTGTAAAATTGGCATGCTTTTTCCTGCTGACAAAGTGAGCATGATATTTTACAGCAATATCAGACCATTTCCTACATTCTGAGTCATGGATTCAGAAACACAATCTCCACCAATCATAAATTTATTAAGAATTGCATCTATAAACTATGCATTATTCTGGACCAACAGCTGTTTCCAAACTGTTTTTTAAAAACAGCTCTGTGTATAATACATTACAATAATTACTAAACTAGGGGGAATCCCATAAAATGCTTAACTTTTTCCCAGGGCAAAAATTCTATAAACAAATCACTCAGGGCCTTTTTACACGACCCCTAAGATCCGCTGGTCTCTTAAATTTGGACCAGAGATCTTGAGGGTTCGTTGCTGTTCCTCCGTCCCCACCCGCTCCGCACTTCTTTGTTCTGTCTGCGTGAGGGGAGGGAGGAAAAAAAGCCTTAGACAGAGACAAAAGAATGCATTCTTACCTCCGGGTGCCGGTGGAGGTTGCTCCGACCTCCGTTTACTTCCTGGTTCCTCTTTAAGGGGCGGAGGCAAAAGAAAAACAACAGAAAGAAGCAAGGAGAGCTCAGGCACTCTCCGCATCAAATATTTTTCACCATCAAAAAGCAGGTACAAGAAAAGTGCGCTGGGTCACGCTAAAGTGGGCGGGGTCGCACTTAATTGTCTGCAAACTCCGGAGCTGGTGGGTAAACATTTTTAAGGTCCGGAGCTTGCAGCCATTTGCGGCGGAGCTTAGGGGTCATGTATAAACGCCCTCAATCTTTCAAGCTGCTGCTTCCCCCATCCTCCCATGTGTGTATCTGAGTCTCTTGGGGAAAACAGAAGAGAAAGTGCAAGAAATACTTCTTTCATTGTTGTTCCATTCTAAACCATGTATTTCAAGGCATCATTCCTTGAAAAACAAGGCAATGGGAATCATGTGCACAGCATTTAGTTAGGATAGGTCATCAAGGAGGAAAAATGGGAGTGCTTTTAGATATTGTCGGACTTCACTTCCCATCAGCCATAAAAAGTGCAGGAAATGGGATGGCACACTGGGACCTGCAGTCCAACACCATCAGATGGCTCACACGTCCATGCCCCAATCCTTTCAAATAACAAACACAACACGCCCTGTGTATTAGATGCCGTATCATATAACTGTGTCTGTGGATGCATTGCCTTCAGCTATGGTGGCAGAAGCATGCATGTGTCACTTTCAGTTTCTATATACCATTTAACATGAAACAGATATGCGCCTTTCATCAGTTGGCACAGTTAATGGCGAGCGAGGGCAGGCCTGCAGCTCAACAACATCTAGAGGACCTCAACTTTCCCACCTTGCCCTTCAAGGCCATTATACATTTGTACATCATTGCACGGGTGGAGGGATCGGGTTGAAATCATTACTGAAAACTGCAACCTTGCTCTTCCTAGAGCTTCTTTTCTCTCCATTCAGTTGCCCTTTTAATAGTGCTTGCTTTCTAGCAAGTGCTTTAAGGTCAGTTAGGTTGAACATGAAAAAGGAACTATTGTACCATCCTTCTCCCAGAGCTCAGTTTCATCTGCACCTCAAAGGTTGGCTTGAGTTTCTTTGCAAGAGGTCATACAGTATTTGTTTTGCAGTGTTATAAAAAGACCGATGCAAATGCAGTCATTCAAAGTAGGACCAGGCAGCAGCCTAGGTTCCAGGGTTGCTGCTCTACCACTCTTGAGCATTCGCCAAGGGCTGGGAGACTGTAAACATGCATCATGTGTTTTTTGCTCAGCAACCCGCCAAGAGCATGGAAGGGGTTGACAGCCCTTTAAAGCTCCTGGGAGGATAAGCTGCAGCCACTGCTACCCTATGCATTTGTAACTCTCTCACACGCATATACTGTACATACAGGCTGACTGCAGCGATAAAGGAGAAGACCCTACCTGATTTTAATTAGGGAGCAAGAAAGCCGCATCACGCATCAGCAAATGCCTCTAATAAAAGCTGCAACCCGGGGAGGGAATGAAAAAGAGAGCCGATCACAGATGTTTCGGGGAAAGCAGAAGGAGCCGGCAGTGCGCCTTTCATCCGTCTCCTCCTGCAGTCATCGAAGTGGGTGATAGGGAATGATCGATAGCCAAGGCGAAGGGGTGAGGGTGGGGGTGACGAAGAAGTTTGTCCTCCCACCGCTTTTTTTTTTTTTTTTTGGCAAGACGCGACGCCGCAGGGAACTTGACAAAGTTACAAATGAAGGGCTGTTTATTTACCTCGGGAGCGGTACAGCCCGCCCTGGGCTCAGCTCTTGCCGCGGCTGCAGGTGGGGACGGAAAGAGCCGATGCCCAGTCCTGAGTCGGGAACGGCGGCGGCAGCGGCCGCCTTCGGCTCATCCTCATTCCGGCCCCCACTGACGGCCAGCAGCCCCGCCGTTCAAATCCTCAGCCCCTTAAAACTCTCTCGCCCTCCGGGTTCATTCATAGCGGCGGCGGCGGGGGGGGGTGGGAGAGAGAGAGTTAAAAAAAAAAGCCCGTGCGTGTGTGCGCGCGGCACCTTCCCAGAGAGGAAACTGACAGGACCCCTGACCAATCTGCGGCCCGAGCAGGCTTCCGGCTTTGAGGGGAAGACCAATAGCCGCTCAGTAGAGGACGCCAGCCAAACCAATGAAGGAAGGGCCCGGGGGGGGTGACAGACCCTCGGAGCGAGACAAGCGCTCATAGGCACCCATAGACAGTTCAGGGAGAGGGCATGTTCGTATGTCTGTGTTCATCCCAGGCTGTGCTGATGCTGAGTCTTCTCCTTGCATACTTTGCCCCACCGCCGGTCCCTTTTCATCCTGTGAAGTCATTCCAGGTCATGCAAAAATATCAATTCATAAAATAATCATTGAAAGCGATTGAGTTCGTAATCAAGAAAGAGGCTCGATCTCCAATCCATTCAAGCGCCGATCTTTCGTTACTTCTCTCTCTCTCTTTTTTTTTCACTTGATCGAACACCCCGCAGAGTTGCGCCTCTCGCCTCAGAAAAGGAACAATTTAAAACCCACGGCTCTGGACGACTTGTAACGCGTTAAATGCACGGCGCACCAAGAGCTTGTGAGCAGCTTTCAAAAAGGAAAAAACGAGCCATCCGTTATTGCCCGTGGCTGTGTGTGCGCAATACGGTTCTGTGGATATACTGTATGATGACATGTAAAGTTCCACTGTATTCATTGGAACTCCGTCTAGTCGTGGGATGTCAAGTCAATTCTGATGTATGGAAACTACAACTTAATAAGTGCACACTGAGCCTGTAGTTTTATTATTAATAAAAGGAGAAGCATTTAAAAGTGTAGTGCTCTCTCTACCAGACTTGTTGCAGATGAAATAATAAAAAATCATGTGGTACCTGAAAGACTAACCAATTTTATTTAGCTTAAGTATTTGTGGACTTTCAGGCCAAAATCAAAGAAAACCAAAAAACAAAACAAAAGACAAACATATAGACTAACTTTCATATTTTAATGTGACGTTTTGTGCACATGTGCACTTCTTTAGACACTAACAGGGCTACCCTCTCTGAAACTTCTATTTGTGGACTGTAGCCTATGCATATTCCCATTTCTTTTTGCCCAGAGTTATGTAGTCCTTATCTACTCTCACATCAGTTCTGTGAAGGACATCTTAATTATTACTTTTTTAGACCAGGCAGCTGAGGAAGACCAGTAGCAGCCTGCCCAAAGCCTCCGAGTCAAGAACAGAAAATGTACTCAAGACGATCACAAGGCAGAGATTATCAAATGAGTTGCAGAGGTCAGGTGGCATTTTGGTAGCCATGCCATATGACGTGGCTGTCGGCAGGCTCAAAATGTTAGTGGAAACAGCACTAAGGGATGCTGTTGAACAGTACATGCAGTCACTATTATTATATGGCTAGGGATGCATTGAGAGGATACACATTTGTAAAATAAACTGTGCGGATCATGACCAGAGCCTTTCAGAGACAGCTATAATACAACATCCTGTAGACTTAGACATATTTTACTTCAACATTACTGCTGACTACTGCAGAGTCTCCATGAGCAATACAGAGGCTGTTCTTGCTGAACTAAGTTGACTGTGTAGAATTGTTCCCATAAAGAAGAGAAATGGCCATGTGTCAAGTAACTACCATGAAATTATTATGTCCATCAGCAATGTAGGGCACATAGACAGCAAAACCTAATCTCTGAGAGGTTTCCCCTTCATCTGCACTCAGCTACATAATCAGCTTTTCATCTCAACATAGGATAAATGCAACCTGCCTGCTGCTTCATTTGCTGTCTTCACCGAGCTATGGTAGATATATTTGTATGAATCAAGCAATGGCACAAGTCTGAATGAAATGAAAAATTATTGCCAAAAGTTCCCCAGCAGTACCCCAGCAGCTGATTTTTTTAATTTATGGTTTTAATTTTTGCTTTCTGAGTTCCACAGTATGGAAAATTAGAAGGTCTTTGATTTTAAGCACAAGGATAGCTGTTGCAGCTCAGTCTTTTGCATATAGAGACTCCAGGGTTTGATGGGGGGTTATAACCCCTAAGGACAATTTGGGTCAGTGCAGTGGATGGGAAAACTCTAGGAAGGGCTGTGTCTCAGAAACTGAGTTAGAAGAAGTGAGAGACCTGGACAGGCAGGAACTGCTGTCCCCCTAGAGCAGGGGTGGCAAATCTTTGGCACCCCAGATGATCTGGACCACAACTCCCAGAATTCCAAGCCTGTATTGCCAATGATGAAGGACTGTGGGAGTTGTGGTCCAAAACATCTGGAGTGCCAAAGGTTTGCCACCATTGACTATAGCTCTGCTTTTAATACCATCCTTCCGAGCATCCTTATTAAAAAGCTGACTGACTTGGACCTTTCTTCTAGCATCTGTGACTGGATTAAAGACTTTCTGAGGGATCGGTCTCAAAGAGTGAGGATCGGGCCTGTTACATCTACCTCGTTGAAGCTTAGCACTGGCTTCCCACAGGGCTGTGTGCTTAGTCCCTACCTGTATTCATTGTATACTTATGACTGTGTAGCATCTGACCCATCCACTGCAATCATCAAGTTTGCAGATGACACTACCATAATGGGTCTTATAACAGGTGGAGATGAATCAGTATATAGGGGGGAGGTCTAAAAATTATCCTCATGGTGCCTAGAAAATAATTTCCACCTAAATATCAGCAAAACTAAGGAGATGGTGTTGGACTTCCAGAGGAAAAGAGAGGAACTTGCTCCACTGTACATCATGGGAGGCCGGGTGGAGAGAGTCTCCTCCTTCAAATTCCTGGGAGTTCATTTTAGTGAAGATCTTACCTGGAAAATTAATACAACCCATGTGGCCAGGAAGGCTCAACAGAGACTCCATTTCCTCAGGCTTTTGCAGAAGAACAATGTGAAACAACAATTGATGACCTCCTTCTATCGGTCTACAATAGAAAGTGTCCTTACGTACTGCATTACAGTCTGGTATGCTGGTTTGACAGCCGCGGACAGGAAGACTTTACAGTGGGTAGTGAACACAGCACAAAACATCACGGGCTGTCCCCTGAGTCCACTGGATGACATCGCCAGTGATCACTGTCTTAGGAGAGCAAGGAAAATCATCAGGGATGACTCACACCCCGGTCAGCACTTCTTTACTCTCCTACCCTCGGGTATGAGATACAGAAGTATAGCAAGCCGCACCAACAGGCTAAAAAACAGTTTTTATCCGTGGGTTGTTCGACTGTTAAACGGGATGTGACAACACGTGATAGACTCATGGGGCTAGCGAGTTGTGCAGCAAGCACACAGCGTGATATCAGATTGAATGGCTTTTTAGTGGGATGGTGTTGGGGGGAGGGAGGGAGCTCAGCCAATTTAGAATAGAAGAATAGAATAGAATAGAATAATAGAGTTGGAAGAGACCTCAAGGGCCATATAGTCCAACCCCCTGCCATGCAGGAACCCCCATCACAGTATTTCCGACAGATGGCCATCCAGCCTCTGCTTAAAAACCTCCAAAGGAGGAGACTCAACCACCCTCCGCGGCAGCATATTCCACTGCGAATAGCTCTAACTGTCATGAAGTTCTTCCTAACGTTCAAATGGAATCTCTTTTCCTGTAGTTTGAAACCATTGCCCCGAGTCCTAGTCTCTGAAGCCATGGAAAACAAACCTGTTCCCTCTTCAATATGACATCCTTTCAAATATTTAAACATAGCTATCATATCCCCTCTCAGTCTTCTTTTAGAGAGGCTAAACATTCCCAGTTCCCTAAGCCGTTCCTCATAAGACATTTCCTCCAGACCCTCAACGATCCTGGTCACCCTCCTCTGCACCCACTCGAGGTTGTCAACATCCTTTTTAAATAGAGGCGCACAGAACTGGACACAGTACTCCAGGTGGGGTCTGACAAGAGCAGAATAGAGTGGTACTATCACTTCCCTGAATCTAGACAATATGGTTCTGTTGATACAACCAAGAATCGAATTGGCTTTCCTGACTGCCGCATCACACTGCTGACTCATGTTCAATTTGTGGTCCACCAAGACTCCCAGATCCCTTTCACAGGTACTATCCTCTAGCCAAGTATCCCCCATCTTATATTTGTGCAATTCATTTTTTTACCTAAATGTAGTACCCTACATTTCCCTCTGTTGAAATCCATTTCATTAGCTTTGGCCCAGCACTCTAGTCTGTCAAGGTCTTTTTGGATTTTCATCCTATCCTCTAGGAAATTTGCAGCCCCTCCCAATTTGGTATCATCTGCAAATTTAATTAGCATACTCTCTATTCCTTCCTCCAAGTCATTAATAAAGATATTGAACAGCACTGGACCCAGAACAGAACCCTGGGGCACCCCACTGGTCACGTCTCTCCAAGCTGGTTGTACAATGACAATAAAGGTTATTATTATTATTATACCACTGCTCTAAAGGATGATAAGCTTTTGCCATATTGATTTAGGTAGTAGAATTTCAATATGTTTGTGCAGCAAGGGCATGGGAGGGTGAATCCACATTGTGATCTTATGCATTTGCATCTCTATTTGAATTTTGTATTTTAGAATTTGGAGACTAAATTTGGAACTGTTTTCTTTATTTGTGGATACCCTATCTTGGTCGACAAATTTATCTGGGACTTTCTTCTCATTTGGATTCAAAGGGGCATTTGAATTCTTTATTTTTCTCTGGTGAAAAGAACTCAGGGTATACATATTGTAGCATCCAGTTTTGTTACAGCACTATTATTGATGTTTTGTTTTAATCATCATCTTAGAACCAAAGAGCTGGCAGGGACTCAATGGATCATCAACCCCAGCCTTTGCCAAGGACACACAATGAAGAATCAGACTCTGTAACCAGATACCTAACTCTATCCAGCAGTATAAGTGTGTGCGTATGTAAACATTTGTGTAAAGTTTGTGTTTGTAATAGTCATTTAAAATATAGACGGGCAGGTAGCCCATAGAATGAGAAAGTTCTACAGCTGCTCTCAAGAAAAGTGTAAAAGGATTGTGGATCATGTGAGATACATTTAATTACTACAATAGTAATTATATAGCAGCAGGCAAGTGAATGGCATGCACAGTTAATGGAGAATAATGGTATTTATTTGTTTGTTTGTTTGTTTGTTTGTTTGTTTGTTTTTGCATTTCTGGTCCACCCAATTTCCCAGAGGGCCTCTGGATGGTTCACACAAAAGCCAAATAAATAATCAACAATTAAAAACACAATCAATCAATCAAATCAAATCAAAAACAACAAACACCTAAGACTTAAAAAGACAAGAGGCAAAAACTAAAGGGTGGTAGGAAAAATACAAGAAGACAGGGGACAGCACAACATTACATTACCAATCGCTGAAAGCTTCCCTAAAAAGCCAGGTCTTTAAAGCTTTTTAAAAGGGTGCTACGGACTTGATTTGGCACATTTTGCAAGGTAGTTTGTTCCACTTTTTCGTACCAGCCACCGAAAAGGCCTGATTATGAGAGACAGCTTTATGGGCCTCCGGGGGGGGGGTGGCCACATGAAGCAAAAGCACCAAAGATGATCTGGTGGGTCGGGCCGACACTGGCCTTTGGGAGATCCACTCTGCCAGATACTCAGGCCCCAGGCCATGGAGGGTTTTGTAAATCAAAACCAGTACCTTGAACCTTATCCGCGAGGCAATGGGTAACCAATGCAGGCATGCCAAAATTGGTGTGATGTGGTCAAAGCGACCCACACCAACCACCAATCTGGCCGCCATATTCTGCACCTACTGCAATCGCTGGACAAGGGTCAAGGGAAGCCCTATGTAAAGAGCATTGCAGTCAATCAATCCTTGAGATGACCAGTACTTGCACAATTGTCCTCTGGGAGTCACCATCAAAGTACAGGCAAATCTGGGTGATAAACCTAAATTGATAAAAGGCTGATTGGACATGGCCGGGTCCAAGACAAAGCCCAGACTCCTCACTCTTTCAACTATCAGGGGGGCAGACCTCCCTTCATTCTTGGGAGAGGACCACTGTACTCATTCCCCCTAAAGAACAGAACCTTGGTCTTCTAGGGGTTGAGCTTGAGCCTTTTAGTCCTGGTCCATTCCAACATGGCATCCAGGCAGCAATGAAGGGTCTGGACCAGGGAGGCCACAATTCTCCACTCAGGCTTACTCACTGGGAATGGCCCCAGAGGAAGGAGAGGAGCCGAGTTCATGCCCAGGAGGATACCATTGTTGACGGTATCAAAAACCACTGACAAAGCCACTATCTTGTTGAGAAGGATCAATAAGGTAGCAGAGCCCCTGTCCCACCCCCCTCAAGAGGTCATCCTGCAATGCGACCAGGGTGGTCTCAGTCCCATGGCATGGCCTGAACCTGGATTGGAAGGAATCCAGGACATTATCTTCCTCCAGGAACAACTGGAGCCACTTGGTGGCAATCTGCTCCACCACCTTGCCTATGAAGGGAACATTGACAATCGGGTGCTAATTATCGTCCAATTACAGGCCAGATTTCTTAAGGATGGGCTTGACCACCATCTCCTTCAACTGGCTGGGAAGAATCCATCCCTGAAGGAGGCAGTGGCGATGGTAGCAGCCCACTCTGGAATGCTCCCTCCGGCAATCTTAATAAGCTAAGACAGGCAAGGATCGGAAGGGGAAGTTGCCGGTCTGCAGCAGACCAATACCCTGAAGGCATCAGTGGGAGTCACAAGCCCAAACTCAACAAAACGAGGAGACCGAGTGGGTGCAGCACCAGGCATGGTTGGGGACAGATCAGTGCAACCGGAGTCCAGATCGGCACACATGGCCTCAATTTTAGATTTAAAAAGGCTGTGAAAGACTCAGTAGTGAAATTACTAGGAAGAGGCCCTGGTGGACCAGCATTGGTGAGGTCTCGAACCACTCAGAACAATTCCGCCTGATGATTCAAGGCCCCACCAATTCTCAGAGAGGCAAAATATCATTTAGCATTCCTGATCGCTTGCAGTAGCATCTGGTCATCACAAGATATGCAGGCCAATTAAATTCCGTCTGATCATCCCTCCATCTGCTCTCAAGCCTTCTCCTTTATTGCTTCATTGCCCACAACTCTGCTGTAAACCACAGCAAAGAGCAGGCTCGGCAGGAGATAGGGTGCTTGGGGGCAATCTGGTCAACAGCCCCAGCAGCAGCCACATTACCACCTGTCAACCAGGGAGTCAACCGGGTCATCAGCCAGTCACTCCAGAAGACCTCTGAAAACCGACAAGGACCCAGAAGCCTACGGGGCGGCCCCAGGTGGAAGGGCCAGGCTCCCTATGGGGAGGGGCGACAATTGCCAGGGGGAAAGTCAGTAAATTGTGATCTGACCATGACACAGGCTAAGAATGCAAATTCCCAGCCCTCAGATTATAGTCCACGGACGTGGAGGAAAATACCAGGTTCAGGGTATGCCCAGCCCTATGGGTGGGACCGATGACAAGTTGGGATAGGTTCATAGAGGCCATGGACTCCATGAAATCCAGAGCCACTCCAGACAGTCCAGACCCAGCATGCACGCTGAAATCACCCACCACCAACAGGCGGGGGGGACCTCAACAGTGCCGCTGAGATGAACTCGGAGAGCTCTGGGAGGGACAGTACAAGGTTGCGGGGAGCATGGAACACAAGCAGTATCTCAAACCTATCCCGCTGTCTGAACAATAGGTGTAGACATTCCAACCCTGACAGACCAACACCATGGATTTACTGACCTAAATAGATTCCCTAAATACAATTGCCACCCCCCCACCCTAGGTACTGGACACAAACACCGGGGGGGGGACAGCTGGGAGAGGGATTCGCCGCCCTCTGCATCCACCCAGGTATTGGTAAGGAAAGCCAGGTTGGGCCACTCATCCACAATCAGATTGTGGATGATAGGGATCTTATTGTGGACCCACCTGGCATTAACCATCAAGCATGACAGGTTGGAGGCACTGACGGAACGACTACTTGGTAAGTGGCAGTAGGTCGGAGGATCAGAACGGGGGACAGGCACAAGTTGCCTGTCCCTAGTTCTTACCCAATCAACTGGAGGACTTGTACAAACACCATTTGATTCAGGCTAACTCAAAATAAATTAGTACAGCAGCTGAATTGATGAGGAGTGAATGCAATTGATTTACAATGGTGAGTTCCACAGAGCTGCAGTTGTTACTTAATGAAATTAAAATATTACTTGCATACAAGTCTCTTGCTTGCAAAAATATTAAATTGCCTCTGAAAGGGGTAGCAAAAAGGAAGACTCATAAAAACACAATTTAGGGTATTTGTACACGACCCCTAAACTCCGCAGCAAATGGCTGCCAGCTCCGGAGCTTACAATTGTTTCCCCACCAGCTCCGGAGTTTGCAGGAAATTAAGTGTGACCACGCCCACCTAAGCGCGTCCCAGTGCACTTTTCTTGTACCTGCTCTAGGAGGGTGAAAATCCCCAGGTCCGGATTTAATCTGGTGAGTGCGGGCTCTCCCTCGCTTGGTTTTTTGCCTCCCGCCCCTTTAAGAGAAGGGGCGGGAGGCAAAAAAAAAAAAACAGAAGAGAAGGAATCAGGACAACGACGGGGCTCCGGGCAGCTTCGGAGGTGAGCCTGCATTTTTCCCTCTCTTTTTTCCTCCCTCCCCTCACGCAGACAGGAGCAAGGAAGAGCAAGGAAGTGCGGAGGGGTGGGGACGCAGAAAGAGCAACGAACCCCCAAGATCCCTGGTCCGAATTTAAGTGGCCAGCAGATCTTTGGGGTCATGTGAAAAGGCCCTTAGTCAAGATTCTTAATATTTTGCCATAAACCCTTGTTCATTTGAAACAATATTGCAAGGATGCCAGACAAGACTAAAGCATTAGAGCAGGGGTCCTCAACCTAAGGCCCCGGGGCCGGATGCGGCCCCCCAAGGTCCTGAATCCGGCCCCTGGGACCAATTGCAACCCCCCCACCTACCCCCTGTTTTGTGAACAAGCCAGCCTCCGCAGCTGCTTTTGGACTGTGATCCGGCCCCCAGTGGTGGTGGACCGGCCCGCTGTTTGAAAACTTTGAGGTCCCCTGCATTAGAGATTATTATTAGATATATCACCATAACAAGATCTTCTGAAATGTGTGTTTTTGGGGTTGGGGAGGGAGACACAGAGAGAAAGACAGATAAAGAGAAAGAACTCTAAATTTAGTGATCAGGGGATTGATGGGATTTAGCCACATAATCTAATTTTGGAAAAAATGTTTCTGCCTGTGTAAGTTAAAACGTTTCACTCAGTTAATGCAGTACAATTTTAGTAAAACCGGTAGGACGTACATTTATTTTAAATCGCAGCAAGGATTTCGAAAAAACCTATAGTCAACCCACTTTTAAAACGGCAAATATTTATATGCACTGAACACATGGAGACAAACCTGATGAATATATCCTTCACACAGATCTCCCACGTTCATGAAACATTCAGTATGGGAATTGGGTGAGAACATGACTGTTAGATCTTGAACAAATGCCTCCGGTTGTTTGAAGCTTCTTCATTAATTAGCCCTCATATGGCCACAGAGATGCATGTGAGGCTGGGTTACTGCAACACACTCTGTGTGAGGTTGCCTCTGGAAAGTGTTCACAAACTTAAATTGATCCAGCATGAGACTGACCATTTGCTAACTGGGGCTGGTCACAGGAATTGCACAACCCCCGTGTTACAGCAGCTACACTGGCTTTGCCAATCCATTTCCTGACACTATTCAAGGTGCTGGTTCTAACCTATAAAGCCCTAAGCAGCTTAGATCCAAGCAATCTCAAGGACTACATCTCCCTTTATGAGCCTGCTCAAAAGTTACATTCATCAAGAGAGATTTTTCTCTTGGTTTCACCACCTTCAGAGGTACGTTTGATGGGGACAGAGGAGAGGGTCTTCTCCGTTGCTGCTCCCAAACAAACTCCCTCCCACAGAAGGCCAGGCTGCCCCCTCTTTGCTGCACTTCTGCAAACAAGTGAAGACCTTTCTCTTCAGGCAAGCTTTCCCTGAGTGACTGGTTGTCTGAACAGGATTTTTAGATGGATGGTTGTGCCTTACTGCTTTCAATGCATTTTTAGTGTTGCTTTTGTTTACTGTCTTTTATTGTGATATTGTAATACCTTGGTTTACAAGTACCTTGGTTTAAGAGTGTTTTGCAAGACGAGCAAACATTTCTGATCAATTTTGCCTTGATCAATGAGAAATGTCTTGCTATACAAGCCCTGGAGCAGGTCATATGCTCACAAGTGAGCCAGTTGTGACTCTCTTTCTCTCCCCCTGCTGGATGTTGTTTTGAATGTTCAATCTCAGGCAAGCCTCAAAAGCAGAGGGAGGAGAGAGGAAGGGAAGTCTCTCTTGCTCCAGCCAGGAACATTTTCAAAGGGGAGTGCAGGTTAGGGTTTTATTTTTCTCTATATTTTTCTTTTTCTTTAATTTGTTTCCATTGTCCTTTTTATTTTTCAAATGATTCCTAGTTATGGGGCAGCTAGTCAAGTGTGTATGAGGCTACAAAATGCACTTTATTATTATCACATTAAAAACACAGAGTAAAATCCACTTGTTGGTCCGAAGTAGAGCGGATTCCACAGCTAGGCATCTAAACCATGGTGTGGATGTGGACTTCTAGCCAGCTTCTCTTGTGAGTTTTGGCATTTTGTGTGTACAATATGTGGTCTAACCCAGAATAAATCATCTGAGTTTCCATTATTTCTTATGAGAAAATTTCCTTCGATATGCGAGTGTTTTGGTTTACAAGCATGTTTCTGAATGGATTATGCTTGTAAAACAATGTATTGCTGTATTTGTTTAACCTTTTTTAGTAATTCATGCAAAAATCAAAGAAAAATCAAAGAAAACAAAAGATACAAAAGACGAAAAATGTGGATACTTACTGTTTAAAAATTGTCTTTTAATTTCATAAGCCAACTTGGGTTCTTATGGAGAAAGGTGGGGTAAAATATTACAAACAAACAAGCAAACATTTTCAGCAAACCTGTTGAAATACTACACTATATTTCATCTACCAGCTCCAGTTACTTAAAATCATTTGAAATAAAGTGGTACCAGTGGAACTATTCTGGAATGTCAGAAACTGCTTGTTTCTTTATAAATGGAAGTTATGATTGTGGGATGATGATCCACAATAACTTTGCCATTTTTTACTGATTGCATTTCTCTTATTTTATTTATTTAAGGTATTTATTAGGTTTTCCAAAAGCAACACTTCCCAAAATAGCTTACATGACATAAACAGAAGAACATCTCATTTTTAAAAAAATCACAGTAAAGTATAAAATATGCATTGCATTAAGCAACAAGGAAAATAATGGAGAACATCCGAAGTTATGTGAATGGGAACAAGCAGAGACAGGATCTCACAAAATATGTAACTAGAATAGGACTATCAGGACTGATAGGGACCCAGAAGACATTTATCTCAGACAGGAAAAAATGTAAGTGACTAAAATGTGTAATAAGGCCAAATAGGGTTTAAGAATATAATCTACCATCTATTTAGTCCTGTCTGACTCTCAGTCACTTTGTGAATCAATCCTCCATGCCTTTCTATTAGAGATGGGCACAAAATGAAAAACAAAACACTGTTTCATCATTTCATTATGTACCAAAATGGTACATGTTTTGTTACAAAATGAAAAAAATGCCATTTTCCTCAAGGAATGTTTTGAAAGGTTTGGGGTTCATGGGGCTGAGTTATGAAGCTCCAAAGGAAGTCTCCCTAGGGAAAAAATCATTCTAAATTGAATCAGGAAACTGAAACAGTCCCCTCACAGGCGAGTGATTAGTAGCTTGGCTTCCGAATCCTATTTCAATTAGAATGGCTTTTTTTTCCTAGTGGACCCTCTTTGGAGCTTAAACATAACTCAGCCCCATGACCCCATGAAGACATAGTTTTTGTATATCCTCAAAAATAGGATTTGCAGCCATGTATCAGCATGGAAATTGCAGAGTGGCTTCTTTGGACTCTTCCCTGTAAGCCCCTGAAATCTGGAGAGGTTTGGGAGTCAGGAGGCAGAGTTAAGTATTATGGGGGGGGAGCAATGTGTAGCCTGCACACTGTGATTAAAATTGTAAACCGCCCAGAGACTACTTGTAGTGGTATGGGGCGGTATATAAGCAGAACACTTTGCATTATTAAGCTCCAAAGGGCATGCCCCTAGGGGAAAAATCATTCTAAATTGAATCCGGCTTTGGATGCCAAGCTGCATTCACTCAACCATGAGGGTATATTATGATTTCCCAATTCAATTTAGAATGATTTTTCCCTAGGGGACATCCTTTGGAGCTTAAGAAAGCCCCCTGACCCCCAAACCTCTCCAGATTTTGGGGGCTTACAGGGAAGAGCTTGAGGAAGCTCTCCTGCCATTTTGGTGCCTCTAGAACCCAGGGAAGCATAGCACTTTGTTTCAATTGTTTTATTTCATACCAAAACTACCTTAAAATTGTTACTAATGAAATGAAACAAAACTACTAAAGAAGCAAAATGAAATGCTCTATTTTTTCACCCAGCGCATTGTTAGTCTGTGGAACTCCCTGCCACAGGATGTGGTGACAGCATCTGGCCTGGATGCCTTCAAAAGGGGATTGGACAGATACCTGGAGGAAAAGTCCATCACAGGTTACAAACCATGAGGGAGATATGCCATCTCCAGGCTTAAAACCGGGGAACTTCAAGGGCCAGATGCAGGGGAGTGGTATCAGGTGACAGATATCTAGTTTCATGTGCTCCCAGACGCATCTGGTGGAGCCACTGAGAGATAGAGGAAGCTGCACTAGATGGGCCTTTGGTCTGATCTAGCATGGCTCTTCTTATATTCTTATGTTCTTATATCATTTCATGTGAATCTAACAAGGAGAAAGAAAGTAATCAATTGAAGAAATAAACACTATTTGATTAATTTAACATAAATTACTCTTTTCTGGCAGTAATTCATTCTTATTGTGTAGTGTTGGGTATGTATAGCTGAGTAGTTAGTAAATGTATTTTAATGAAATCATATATAAAATGGAAACTATATAATTTGCATGTGTATTCATATTCTGCTAGCTGAGAAAAATGCAAGATGCAGGGGCACTTCATAAGATCATTCAATACTAGATTGGCTGATTTGATCTGATTTGATTTACAGTCTGCTTTTTTCCAACATTGGATACCAAGATGGTTATCTGGTTGTACTTATACAATGTAATCAGTTGTACCTTATTTCTTCTTAAATTATAGTAACATTTGCCAGCATCCTAAAGGCTTCAAAAACTGTTGGCTGCAAAGTGGGCAGTTCAAATCCCATGTGCCACGCAGCAGAGCGAGCTCCTGCTGATAACCCCAACTTCTGCCAATCTAGCAGTTCAAAAGCATGTAAATGCAAGTAGATAAATAGGTACTGCTGTAAAAAGTGGGAAGGTAAAACAGTGTTTCCTTGCAGCCATGCTGGCCACATGACCATGCACTAGCTCTTCGGCTTGAATACGGAGATGAGCACCGCCCCTAGAGTCGGACACAACTAGCATGCATGTGTGTGGTGAACTGCAAATGGCCACGGACACGGATGTACAATAAAACTCATATATTAGCAGGACTAGTATCCACGGTTCCATATTCACTGTCTAAAAAAGGTTAAATAAAAAACACCCAGAAATATGTTTCCCAGATGTATTGAAAATATTTTAAATATATAAACTAAATAAGGACATTATCATACCAAAACTCCTTTATCCACTTTCGGACATATATTCAATGATCGTTAGCTATTTAAGTGTGTGGAGGAGAAGGAAGTGGTCCATATTTTTGCTTCCCTTCCGCTGCCATGGAGATTAAGTGGGGCATGGGGAGATTGAGAGGGATGGAGCAGGAGTTTCTTGGGTCTAATTTCCCTTGTCCCCCAACAATACTTGTGGTAATGATATGGACTTTCTTTTCACTTCTTCAAAATTATGGAGACGACAACATAAGAAGAGCTATAGTGGATCAAATCAAAGGTGCCACTAGTCCACTGCCATGCTTGACTAATTCTCTTTTAAAGTCACCAAAGTATTCAGCCAACACGCCATCTCTCAATAATTAATTCCACTTTTTAACTGTGTATTATATGAATGCAAAAAAAATTATGTCCAGAATCTCACACTGTTTAGCTTCTCAGTATTAATTGAAAGGGGGAAAAACCCTATCCTATTTTACTCGCACCATGTAAAATTTCATATACCCATAGTATTTCTCCTCTTACTTTCCTGTTTCTAATCTAAATAGCCTTGAATATTATCACTTCTTCCTGTTGAACTTACCAGCTTCTTACAAAATCAACCCTTTGTCTAACTAGGTCCTGAGAAACAACGTTGTCAGCAGCATCAGAGGTGGAATCTGGAACCTACAACTCTGATTTAACTCTGCATCCCCCATTTTGAATCATCCTCTTAACAACTGAATTTGGCATGCAGACCTGGCTTCTGGAATTGTTGATAGCTTCTTTGAATTTTGATTTATGAGCCCCGTGGCGCAGTGGTTAAATGCCTGTACTGCAGGTAAAACTGTGCTCACAACCTGGGGTTCAGTCCCAGGTAGCAGGCTCATGGTTGACTCAGCCTTCCATCCTTCCGAGGTTGGTAAAATGAGTACCCAGCTTGCTGGGGGAGGGAGCAATGTGTAGCCTGTATGCTGTAATTAAACTATGAACCACCCAGAGACTACTTGAAGTGGTATGGGACAGTATACAAGCAGAACACTTTGCTTTGCTTTGCTTTGCTTTGCTTTTGCTTTATTTTTGTACCACCCATAGCTTTTTCATGTCTAGACTGATGAAACTTGTACAGAGGCAAAAGCTGACTGGTGTTAGTGGTGTTTGTGATGTTTACTGTTTGTGTTTTTAATAATGATACCATCACCCTTATTTTAAGAGTTGAAGCTATTCTACTATGATCTAGCCATATGACAACATTACTACTTTATCATTTACATGACTGCAAGAATGACAAGAATTTAAGGATGCTCTTCATCTTATCCAAGTTTGCCCTTTCCTCATGGATTTCCCACAGTTCCCAATGTGAACTGTGACCAAAAATGAGGCATACAAAAATGATGGTGTTTCACTATGGACACAATTACATTCCCTGTAGCAACCACATGTTCCCAAATATCTACTGGATCTTTTAATGTCAGAGGCAGAGAGGTGCCTGAACTTTTCCCAACTGGCTTTATTCTACCCAGTAAAGACAGAGGTGCTTCTGGTCAGTCGAAAGGGGCAACAAGGGATAGGGATGCAACCTGTACTGAATGGAGTCACCCTCCAATTGAAAAAAAGAGGTGCACAGCTTGGGAGTGCTCTTGGACTCATCCTTGAGCTTGGATGCCCAGGTCAGTGCTCTTGGACTCATCCTGTGAGCTTGCCAAGGTGACATATGCCCAGGGATGTCACTACTGATGAAAAGTCTCAGAAACCTTCAATGGGTCCAAAATGTAGCAGCCAGACTACTGACAGGTGTGGGGTACAGAGATCACATTACACCCCTATTAAAACAGCTCCACTGGCTGGCAATCAGCTATAGGGCACAATTCAAAGTGCTGGCCTTAACCCATAAAGCACTGTACCAACCTGGGTCCTAGCTACCTCAAAGATCGAATCTCACAGTATGAACTGACTTGGATGTTAATGTCATCAGGAGAGGCCTTTCTCTCCATCCTGCCACCCTTACAAGCATGTCTCATGGGAACCCATGGAAGGGCCTTTTTGGCTGCTGCACCTAGACTCCTTCCCACTCTATTGAGGCAGAGGAAAAGAAGTTCTTATGGAGGTGAAACCTTCCTCTTTTTTCTGCATTAAAGGGATAAAGATTATGTTATATGAATCATGAGCCTTACTAGAGAATCTGATTATATATGGGACTTAGATTCAATTATTATTTTTAGTTTTGAAGCTCTTCATTCACTCCAAATATTCAGAGATTTACCTGGGAAGGAGATTACTAGCTAGACAAATCCCATTAATGTCAACGGGCTTAAGTGGAATACATTTTACTCTTGTGCATTTTTTTGCTTCTTTTAATGTGAAATTTATCAAGCTTGGAAAAAAACATGTGCATGTGACCACTTACAAAGATGGGATGAGTTGTTTTCTGGAAGACAGTTCCCATATCTGGGAACTATCTTGACTAAGATATTCTGAGAGTTGTAGAGCAGAAGGAAACTTTCCCCATTTCTGACGCCCTGTGTTCAAAGAACAAAAAATAAGGCAAGATTGCCTAAAAGTTTGGGCTTATGAATACTGATTTCTGATGCATGTCTTACCAATCATACCAGCAGGATAACAAATTATCAACAGGTATATAGAGGGTCTGTTACTATATCTATTGTTATATGCTATCATGTCAATTTAGGGCAATGCTATGAATCTGAGAATTCTCTGAAAGGTCCTATCCTTAACAGCATTGCTTCGGTCTTGCATATCTAAGGTCCTGGCTTCTTTGATTGAATTGATCAATCTCTTGTCCAGTCTTCTTCTTTACCTGCTGCCTTCCACTTTTCCTGACATTACTGTCTTTTCAAGTGAGGCTTGTCTTGTCATGATATGCCCAGATTACATTAGTGTCAGCTTAATTTTTTTTAAAATTCTAGAGACAAAACAACCTTCATCAGATCTCACACCTACTTGTTTGTCATTCCAGCACTGTGAGGCATCTTTAAGCTGTCCTCTCCTACATTTTCACACACACACACACACACACACACACACACACACACACACACACACACACACACACAGAGAGAGAGAGAGAGAGAGAGAGAGAGAGAGAGAGAGAGAGAGAGAGAGAGAGAGAGAGAGAGAGAGAGATTCCACACTACAACTTTTATATATATCCATAATAATCAGAAACACCATATCATGGATGGTCTTGGTCTTGGCCTCCAATTATGCACCCTTACTTTCAAACTAACACACAACTACCCTTTGGGATTGAACCAAGGTGCTTTTTGTCCATCATTTCCTCTGTGCGTGGGTTGTGTCGTTACTAGAAATGGGCATGACTTAGCGGTATTCCCGTTTCCGTTTCCGTTACTCGGTTCCGTTACTCTACGGAAACGGTAACGGGAATTACTCCGCCAGACTTCGAGCTCGAACCGACGAACGAACAATTTTGGTCTGATTTGTCGTGCTCGTTCCTTGCATCGCGTGATCGCGCGATGCCACGCGGCACAGAAAAAAAGTTTTTAAAAGTGAAAAAACCCGGTTCCCGCCAAAAAGCAGGCGGAAAAATGCCTGCCGTGCCTCAGGGCACCTACCAGAGGGGTTGTTTCTGGAGGTCCCCGGCCTTCCCCGTCGTCATGGGCTGCTCTGGTGGGACTCGCCGCAGGCTCGCAGGCAGCCAGCAAAAGCCCAGTCTCAATTAAAGTGCAAGCAAGCGGCACGGACGGCACAGGAAAAAAACTTTTAAACTCTCCCCCACCCATTCCCGGGCCAAAAGCAGGCGGAAAATGCCTGCTTGACTAAGGGCGCAGGGCACCTACCAGAGGGGTGGTTTCTGGAGGGGGTCCCGCCTCCCCGTCCCTGGGCAGCCGGACTCGAGTCGCCATGCCATGCGGTGCGGGCGGGGATCCAAAATGGGGCGGCGAACGCAATATTGTTTTTGAAATCGTGGTCCAAAAACACACAAGCACAACAGAAACACGCGAAAATTTATAAACTGCCAGATTTTTCACAGTAGCAGTGGGTTTTTTCTTGCAACAAAATGTCTCTCCTCTCCTCCTCTGTCCTCCGTTGATTTTATTTTATTTATTTTTTTTACACCTGCGCAATGATGGGCTGGCCGAGTGGCCAGCCATATGGGAGTGGACGACCATGCAAATTTTTGGAGCCACCCCACCAAACGCATGGCCACTTGGCCATGGAGACTTCTGGGATGTGCCAAAAAGCCCCCTAAAACCTGCCCTAGCCCCCTAACCCTAACCCTAACCCTTGACTCCATACCCATATGTCACATACTGTCTTCTTAGTGGGTCAGAGAGGCACCCAGAGGTGCAACCCACTAGCCCACCATAACCTTACCTGTCACTAGCCTAACCCTAGCCCTAACCCTAACCCACCTTAACCCTAAGCCAGATGTACTTGCATTGCACTACACGCAAGTACAATTCCCTTCTGTGTGAGACATGGTGTTGCGAGAGCCTTAGTTAGGCATCTCACCTATGGCTCTGGGTTCAGTGCCATCCACTAGTCTTCACAGTCACTGTCTGCACATTTGCACAACTGGTATGCAATATCCATATGGCTATTGCATACCATTTTGCAGCAGCAGCAGGTGAGGAGGGGAGACCCCCATGTAGAGGGGTCTCTTGGAGCCTGCTTCCCCTTCCTAGTGGGTGAGGATAGGAGGCACCCAGCCTCCAGGAGCCCACTTTCCCTTTATAGCAAACCCGCTCCCCCAAAAAAACAGTACTAACGGAAAAAAAAAAAAAAACGAACCGACTAATTTTTGCCAACGGAACTGCCCGACATCAACGACAACTCGAAAAAAAAATTTTCAAGTCGTGCCCATCTCTAGTCGTTACAGTTGTGACCAACTTTTTGTGACCCCATGTCCATGGAGTTTTCTTGGCAGGAATACTGGAGTGGTTTGCCAGTTCCTACTCCAGGCACCTACAGCACCTGGCATTCCCTGGTGGTCTCCCATCCAAGTACTAACCAGGCCCAACCCTGCTTAGCTTCCAAAATCAGGCGAGATCAGGTGTGCTTAGGGCATCTAGGCAGCTTCATTTCCTCTCTAAATGGAGACAAATTTCTTGGAGCTCACAAACAGGGAATGCAGACATCAAATCCACCTCTCAACTTTTCTTAGGACCTGTTATTCACCTCTGAACATAAAAATTCCATTTAACTTATATATCCTCCTTGAACTTGCCTATCCTTTCACAAAACCAGTTTGTAGTCATCTTCACATCTTGTAGCCATTCACATCTTATACTAGCTAAGTTTTTACTTGGAAGTTGTAAAGGCTCCCTGTTTCATTTTGTGCCCAAATAAAGATCATTTTTGTCCAAATAAAGTAGATGAGACAAAGGGAGAAAGATTTATATTTATATTTATTTTCCCAGTTTTCAAGCCACTGTGAGAAAGTCTTAATCAGTTTCTTGAGGCAGCCACCTGGAATTGAGTGAAAAGGAGATTTTAAACATGAAATGGGCAAAGACCTCACTGAATCTTTCAGGGAATCCATACTTCTATCATTTATTTTCGTTTTCTGTCCTCCACCATTTTTGTTGTCTGGCTCATGAGAATTTCCAAATGAAAACAATGAATTTGCAGCAGGAAAAGCAGGGAAATTTTTACTTACTTACTTACTTACTTACTTACTTACTTACTTACTTACTTACTTACTTACTTACTTACTTACTTACTTACTTTTAATGCTACACACTATTCTGGGCAGGAGACAATCTAAAAAGTCCATTTCTAAGAGCATACTCTACTGTTTCTTCATTAGATTTTCCTTTCTCATTTTTAATCATGATAGAGTAACACCAGATTTACTCAGAACCAACACTCTATCTACGATGTATCTAAGCACTATGAAGTGTCCAAAATTATTTCCCAAACTAAACAATTACAAATTTCAACAACACTGTAACCTAGAGTTATAGCATAGAATAAGTTGATACTGGATGTGGAGTCACGAAGGGTCGGTCACGACTGTAATGACACAACACACACACACACACACACACACACACACATGCTGCACCACATGCATATGAAGAAAAACCATCTTGGCAGTTGTAGGAATTTCATACAATTACCTCTACAGTCTGCAGTAATATATGAAACTGTAACAGGAGGGCTGTTTCTATTATTCTACTTAAAAACACCAGAACACTATAAACACCACACACACACACACACACACACACACACACACACACACACACACACACACACACACACACACACACACACACACACACACACACAATTACACTGTATTTACTAGCTAAACCTTACCTGAGTGCATCCCATATTCTTCAGAAGAATGGAATGGCAAAGATAGTCTATGGCTAAAATGAAGGGGATAAAATTGACAAGTATGAGTGAGTCATATGACTTGCCCATTATTGCCACCCAATGGAAGTGATCATATGAATTTGCTTTCAAAATGGTGCCAAATAGAGCACTTATGCAATTTGAAACAGAAGCAGTTTCAAGTACTGTGAGCTACTAAAAATACATTTCAACTCATATGACATTAACTCCACAACAAGAATTGTCAGCTTTTAATGTTAAAGGAATGGATAGATACAAGAAGTACAATCCACACAGTGTTCTTTATTTATGCTTTCATGAAAGATTTAGTCAGAAGACCAATTAATGCCCAACAAATAAATACTAAAAAAAAAAAAAAACAAACAGAGCATGAATTTGCTTGCTTGTGGCCCAAGAGTGTTGTATCTGTTTACTTAATTAAAATTAACGGGGTCCACTCACAAAATAATAGAGAAAGAGATGCTACTCAAAAAACTTTTCCTCTCACGAATTAACTATTTTTGGTGGGAAATTATACTATTTCCTTCACTTCTGGAAGCTAAAGTTCACCCATATCTGGTGAGTTTCAGCTTCCACAAATACAAAAGAGCACTCCTATGGAAAGATCAAGGACACATACACACAAAGCTGGTAATATACACATATTAGCTCCTTTCACCCTTGTTGTGTGCTCTGCCAGCCCCCACCACCACCACTGGTGGGGTCAGCATCCTTCGCCCCCGCAATAACTACATAGCTTCCTCAGTCCTTTCCAGTGATTCTTATCAGGGAACTGCCTCTCCTTCAGTTGTATGGTCTCTCTCCGCCCCCCAGTTGTCTATGATTTGTGTTCTGGGGTCAGACACCTTGCTGGGGATCCATGCCTGTAATCCCTCACACTTGGGCAGTCACCCCTTTATCTTATGTACCTGATTTTGGAAGTGGCAGGTCTAAAAGATGAGGCCAAGCTGTTTCCAATCAGCCTCTAATTGTGCAGCCAGAAAATTCTTCTTTCCCCTACCCGGTATCTTTTGCCTTGATGGATGAGGTATATGAATCAGTCCATGTTCTTTTTAATTGCATGATCAAAGTATTCTAGCTTTCTGGATGTTATGCATTTTAATGATTTTTCATTTGCTTTTATGCCACTTTGTTGCCCAGCCTCTTGAGTAAAAATAAATAAATAATCACATTCTGCATTAAATCCACTTTTTAAAAAAAATCTTTTAAAACAACAACAACAAAACCTAGGTTAAAAATATAATCAATGCTATGCAGAAAAACAGCAAATATATATAGCATAGTAAAATGTGTTTTCTCAAAGCTAATATTATACTTTTGTTGCTTTGGTGGATGTTACAGTGCTGGTTGCTTTGGTGGATGACCTAGATTGGGACCTAGATAGGGGGAATGTGTTGCTGTTGTCTGTGAAGATTCTCAGTCATCAAGGTTATCTGGACGTTGAATCATGGCAATTTGGCTTCTTTTTCTTGTGAGATCAGACTTAATCCAGACAAAACAGAGGTGATCCTGGCCTGTTCAAAAGTGGATAAAAATAGTGAATGGGGTTACATCCCTTCTGAACAGTCAGGTGCACAACTCGGGGCTGCTCGTGAATTCATAACCTCTGTTAAAGTAGTTGAATGTGTTTTTCATGTTGCTTTTGTTTACTAGTTTTAAGTGTAGAAACACTAGATACTTTTTTAAACATTTGTATACACATTGCTGTTGCTGTTCATTTTATTATTGTCTTTTAACGATGTAAACTGTATTGAGTCCTTTTTAAGGAGAAAGGTGGGGTAAAAATATTTTAAACTAACAAACAAGCAGGTTGGTCTTTAAAGCTGATTCTTCAAGGGACAATAAATGAAAACCCTTGATTATATATTGTGTATAGTCAAAAGGAGAAACTATGGTTAGTATCCTGTTCCAATTGCAGAATATAAGTGAGGTTTCACGAGCTGGAGATCATTCCACTGGATTGAACTGAGTTTTACGTCTAGACAAGTAAGGAATGGATACTTCCCTAAATTATTCCAGAAACTCACATAAGAGAACATTGTGCAAATAGAGTGGGTAAGTAGGATACTGGCCTATGTTTTTAATTTCTTAATGTGAATTTAGACATTCAGTATAGATAAAGACACTTCTAAATTTTGTTACCTAGGTTAGGAATCATATTTAAAATGTGCATTTCCTTTCCTACATGTTTGTGATTACATTTAAGTTCTGCTGTGGTATAATGCTGGAAAAAGTTTTAAGTTGCAACTTTATGAAATCCTCAGAGAGTATAACTGCTTAGTGAGGTGATGCATCCTATTTAAATAATGACAGTGGCAAAAACACTGGACTCTTAGTTAAACATTCTCAAAATGTGATATATTTTTTAAAAAATCTCAGAAAAGCATGTCTCTCAGACAAGACTTGAAGATGTATGTGGGATGGCAAACATCTCTAGTAGTGGCACAGTAAATGTCAGATTCTGAAGCATCCATAGTTAGAGGGAAAGTTCTTACCCTGGTCCCCAATAAATATGCCTGTGCTGCATCAGAAGACTTGTTTTGTGGATTTAGCCAGGGAAAGAAGCTCTGCAGTGCCTGAAGTGCTGCTATGCATAGCAGCAGTTTGTCTCCTCTTTGCTTGATCGTCCCTTGGGCATTGTATTCTTGAAACATTTACTCACCCTTACCAGCAAGTATACTGTCATATTGTACAAAAGCTGTTACTTCTGACAAGAAATCAAGAGCTGTTCTCCAGCTCTTCATCCTGATCTCCTGCATCATCTGTTGCCAAAGCTGGATGTCCTGCTTTGCCTAATAAATTGAATAAAATGAATGAATGAATGAATGAGGCCACTCCCACTTTCACTAACCAAGCAGAAAGCAAGTGTCACTTCCCAGGCCACTGAGTTTTACTGTTGTGTGCGTGTTGCATTGTTGCACTCGTGACCGACTCTCCGTGACCCCATGTCCATGGAGTTTTCTTGGTAGGAATACTGGAGTGGCTTGCCAATTCCTACTCCAGGTGCACCTGATATTCCCTGGTGGTCTCCCATCCAAGTACTAACCAGGGCCGACCCTGCTTAGTTTCAGAAATCAGGAGAGATTTACTGTTACTGAGTATTATTACAGAGTTACCTCTGACTGTTCAAATAATGGACACAGGCTGACAGGAACTATTCACATCTTGTCTCCTGCAGCTCTTAACCAACAATGGGAATTTTTTAAAAAAATGTTTCCAGGTCAAATCTGAAAGCAAGAACTCATGTATTCTAATGGTAATAAACCTTTCTAACAAGAGAGTGAAGGCAAATGTTTATTTTACTATCTGAATAAACAGACTATGATGTAAGACAGGCATGTCCAATTTTTGGCCCTCCTGATGTTTTGGACCACAACTCCCAGAATTCTAGGCTTAGACTGCCAATGACAAAGGACTGTGGGAGTTGAAGTCCAAAACATCTGGAGGGCCAAAGTTCAGACATGCCTGATGTAAGAAGAGTTATTTTATATTAGAATCCAGTATAAGGACTGCTACAATATCTTCATCCCAAATTCGGCTGAATGACCTGAGAGGAAAGAGTTGTCCTCCAAAGTGCCTCATCAGTATCCAGAATCGATGCTAAGGATGAAAAGGCAAAAGAAAGCAGTAAAAGGAGAACCAAGTAGATAAAACTCTATGAACTAAACGGAAAGTTGTAACTGAAAAAGGATTCTAACAAATGTCTCTAGCCAGTCAGCACAGTGTAAGCCAACCCCACACAGGCAGCAAGAGAAATCAATCAAGCACATTTTAGCACAGAACTCAGATCCTATTGTTTACCTGCTAAATTCTATTATTTCAAAGAGCTCTCATTGCCTTCCATGCCTTACGTAGGAGAGAACAAGGCTTGCTTTGCCTGATCTTGCAGCAAGACTGTGATCCAGTCAGATATAAACTGTTTTGTGTGGCATTGACAGCTCTTCCAAGTTGGATGCAGGGACTAAAGATGAGAGTGTCATTAAAAACAGGGCTGTGTCATCATATTATACTAGAGCATAGTCAACAGTGACAACAAAATATAAGAATCAATCTTCCCAAGCTGAACATTTGCTTTTTTTTATCTTAACTAGCAGATTTAATCAAGATAGTGTGTTTAAATACTGTGTATATTGACTGGTGTAGTGTAGCAACTAAAGCCAGCCATCTATTGGTTTTTCCAAAACAGAATAGACTTATTGACCAATTGTCAGCCTTATGACCACAACACTTGCTGGTGCAGCTGTGTGGTCATAAGACTGATGTTATTAAGCTTTAGACATTAATCTTTCATTAAATGTTTCCTACCCCTCCACCAGGATCCTGACAGTCAGACCACCAACAGCAGTTTTCTGATACTGTATTAGCAAGAAATACAGCCTCAACTATGGATGCCACAAGCCTTCAAAGGCTCAACACTTGGTGGCTCAGTGTGCAGGGCTTTCTTTTAATGGTTGTGCATTGCTCCAAATGGAACAAATTGCTCAAATGCATGTAGCTCTTCCCACCCCCAGTTCTGCACCTCTCATTCCTGGCTTACCACCACATTGCTGGCAGCCCCATTGCACCTCTTGGAGCAAGGGAGAAAATGAACCCTCATCATTGCAGCTCACAGGTCGTCTTCTTGCACGAGCCATCAAAGCAACAGCAACAAAGCCTGGAAAAATATCTTACTTTCATCTGTGTGGCATCCCAGTCATCCATCTCTGTGATCTCATAAAGGCCTATGAAGAAACCTGGTCTGACACTGTGACCTTGAAATCTTAAGGCATGCAATGTTGCTGACTTGGCAATTTTCCGGAGGATGAATTTTATGTAATGGTACTATTATTGGAATACCAGGTGCTGTAGGCGCTTGGAGTAGGAACTGGCAAACCACTCCAGTATTCCTGCCAAGAAAACTCCATGGACATGGGGTCACAAAGAGTTGGTCATGACTGCAATGATGCAGCACACACACACGCACACACCCTCATATTTTTCCTACTACCATCATCCCTCTAATGGTCCAAAGACATCTCCTTGATGTATTAAGTTAGTGGTTCCCAACCATGAGTAACTCAAGTGTTCTTGGGCTGCAACTCCCAGAAATCTTGGCCAGCACAGCTGGTGACGGAGACTTCAGGGGACTGCAGTTCAAGAACACGTGGTCAACCCAAGTTTAGGATCCACTGCATTAAATAAGAACTGATGAACAGCTCCGTGGTTTAGGTATCTGGCTGTGGAGTGAGAGGTTGAGCGTTCACTTCCTGACTATGCCTATTTGAACTTGATGATCTGTAGGGTCCCTTCCAGCCCGGCAGTATAATGATGATGTTGCGGTGGAAACAGCTTCTGTCGTTACCTGTTCACATTGAAGTTTTCTTAACAAACCTCTAAGCAAGACAAAAGGGCAACCGCATTAGCAAAAAATGGGGGAAATGGTATGGATTTGGGATAGGCTGGATCACTTTCTTTTTCTGATGACCACATACAATACAATGATACATATGAATTTGCCTGGAAGCCCTCTCTCCCTCTGTAATTTTTCCCCTCCACCAGGTTTCTGCTTTTTTAAAAATATGAATCTTTTTGCATCAGTTCATACATATCATTGCTTGCACCAATGCAGAAAGAGAGGAGGAGCTCCATGCACACGTGCACACTAAGCACATTTCTCCTTGCCTCACAACGGGGGACGAGCACATGCACAGACACACAACAGTGCCAGCATATGCTGTCTGCCTGCAGCAATGCTCTCTCCCAAAACTCTTATTTATTTTATTTTGAAAAAACTTCTCGGTGACACTCCTGTTTATTATACTTTTTAAATCTTTTTTGTCTTCAACTGTAAATAAATTTACTACTACAGTAGTACCTTGTATAAAGGAATTAATTCATTCCAAATGAAATTATATTAAGCAAATTTTCCTTTATAGAAATTTCCCATAGGAATGCATTGAAAACGGAGAAATCCCTAATCGCAACCATTTTTATGTTGTACGGATTTGTCCCATAGGTGATTCTGTTAAGCAAATTTCCCCTATCTCTGGAAGTTTTTATGTTGTACAGATTTTATGTTATACAAACTGTATGTTATACAAGGGTCCACTGTACTATACTTTTTTTTTGTATTTATAATTTTATTGGGTTTTTTAAGGGGGGGGGAAAGGGAGGGGGTATAGGGAAAAGGAAAAGGGAAAAAAGGGGAGGGATAGAGTTTAAAATTTACATTGAATATGTCAAGCAAAGTAAAAAGAAAGTAGTATAACATATTGATAAATTGCCAAATATTATCACAGTACTAATAAGTTTGTTACTTCTTGCCATCTTTTCCGAGAGATCTCATCGTAGTCTCCTTTTAAATAGCCGGAGAGTCTATCGATTTCGATGCATTCTCTTATCTTTTCGTGAAAATTCTTCTCTGTTGGCATGTTTGGTTGTTTCCAAAATTTCGCATACAATATCCTTGCAGCAACAATTACATGGTGAAGTACATATCTCTGATCATATGAAATATTTATATTTACTATATTTAATAAAAAAAAAGTTCTGGTCTAAGCTCTATCTTAATTTTCAGACATCTTTCTAGAAATAGTTTTACCATTTTCCAATATGCCTTTGCCTCTTTACATGTCCACCACATATGATAAAAAGTACCAGAGTCATATTTACATTTCCAACATTTGGGTGAGCAATTATACATCTTGGATAGTCGGTGTGGTGCGAGATGCCATCTATAGAACATCTTATAACAGTTTTCCTTAAAGGAAATAGATTTAAAAATTTTAACTGTATTCCACAGAGAGTCCCATTTGTTTAGATCAGTGCTCCCCAACCTTTTTGTCCCCGCGGACCGGGAAATTTTTGATAATTTTTCTGTGGCCCGAAGCGGGGGGTGTGGGGAGGGGGAGGGGGAGAATGCGAAAGGGGGTCTGGCGGGAGGCAAAGGGGGGTGAAAACAAAGGATGGGAGGGAAGGAGGAGGGGGAGGCACGAGAGCGGCGGCGGCGGCGGCACTCACCGGCTTGGGGCGTCGGGGTGCCACTCCCCCACACGGGCGGGGTGGGGGGAACCCGGGCTCCTGGGCAGGCGGGCCCCGCCTCCTCCTCCAGCGCGCGGGAGCCGCACGCGGGTCTCGCTGCTGGCGCCCCGCTTGCTCCTGCTGCCGCCTCCGCCGTGGGCCTCCTCCTCCGCTGGGGAAAGCGAGTGGGCGCCAGCAGCGCTTTCCCGGCGGAGGATGAGGCCCACGGCAGCGGCGGCAGCAGGAGCAGGAGCAAGCGCGGCGCCAGCAGCGAGAGCCGCGCGCGGCTCCTGGCTCAGGCGCCCGCGCGCACCCACCCGCCCGGCCGCGCCAGGAAGTGCCCTCGCGGCACCGACGAGCCGCCGCCGCCACCTCCTGCTCCTGCTCCGGTTCCTCCTCCTCCTCCTCCTCCCGTGCCGCCGCCAAAGGAGCAGCAGCAGCAGCAGCGAGGGCAATTGCGGAGGGGTGGTGGCGGCGGCAGGATGGGGCGATTGCAGCGGCGGCAGCGGGGGGGCGATTGTGGGGGGGTGGCTGCTGCTGCAATCGCCCCCGTCCCGCCGCCGCCGCCGCCACCCCTCCGCAATTGCCCTCGCTGCTGCTGCTACTGCTCCTTCGGCGGCGGCACGGGAGGAGGAGGAGGAGGACGCGCTGCCGCCACCGTGGCTGCTGCTGCTGCTGCTGCTGGTGGAGGGCGAGGAGGAGGAGGGCAGAGGAGGAGGAGGATGCGCCGCCGCCGGCGGTGGGCGGAGGAGGGAGGCTGCGGCTCCTCCTGCGCTCCTCCAGCCTTCCTCCAGCCTTCCTCCTCCACCGGCCGCCCACGGGATAGAAGAGGAGGAGGAGGAGGGCGGCAGAGGAAAAGGGGAGGAGCCTCCCCGGCGTCCCCAGGCGGCCCGGTGCCGACCGGTCCACGGACCGGCACCGGTCCGCGGCCCGGGGGTTGGGGACCACCGGTTTAGATGAATAGAATAACCAAAGTTTTCTGCCCATCTTATCATATTGTCTTTGACCAGTGTATCAATCATTTTTTCATTTAACAATATAGTGTAAAATTTACTAAGCAGTTTAGAGTCACCAGAGGAAAGTATTTTATCAAGTGGAGTATCAGTAGGCGTGAATCCCTCCTCTTTGGTGAGGTCTTTGAAGTGTGAATGTATTTGTTGATACTTCCACCAGTCTAAGTTATATCCTTCTGATACTAATTTCCCCAATGATTTCAATGAGAGGTCATCGTTCAGAAGGTGTCTATAAGTTGCATTTGAGGTTTCACTTATATGGGGACTATAAATAGCTCCTAGCGGAGATAGCCACAGTGGTGCTTTAGGGTAAAATTGTTTTTTAATCGATAACCATATTCTAACTAAGGCGTTCCTTATCCAATGTTTTTTGAAGAGAGTAGGTAAGTTACCTTTGTACCACAAATAATAATGCCAGCCCTTGTCTAGGCCATAACTCTCAAGCTGCAAAATTCTTTTGTTTGTCATCAAAATCCAATCTTTAATCCAGGTCATGGCAGCAGCCTTATAATATAATACTAAATTAGGGAGGGCAAAGCCACCAGTTTTGGTTCTGTCCTGTAGATAGACATTTTTAATCCTTGCTTTTTTCTTTTGCCATATGAATATACGTATACTTTTTTCCAGATCTGTAATGATCTTAAAATTTGGTAGTATAGGCAAGGATTGAAATAAGAAAAGCAGTTTGGGTAGAACATTCATTTTAACTGCAGCAATTCTGCCCATTAAGGATAATTGGAGTCTTGACCAGGTTTCGAGGTCGGCTTTGATTGTTTTTATAACATTAACATAATTATCTTTAAGTAAAGAGTTACAGCGGTTAGATACAGTAATACCCAGATATTTTACCTTACTGGCATGTTGGAAACCCGATTGATTTACCAGTTTTTCAATCATAGATGAGGTCATATTTTTGGTGAGCAACAATGTTTTTTCTCTGTTTACCTTTAGTCCAGAAATTTTAGAGTATGCCTCCAAAGTCTTCAAGAGTTCTAAAGAGGAGGTCTGGGGGTTCTCCATAATTACCAACAAGTCATCTGCAAAAGCTTGTACCTTGTAAACTTCTCCTTTACTCTGTAGGCCTTGAATACCAGGGTTTTTTCTTATAACATGAAGGAGAACCTCCAGAGTTAATATAAACAAGAGGGGAGAGAGGGGGCATCCTTGCCTGGTACCTTTGTATATATTGACTGTGTCTGTGAGGTGGCCATTGACTATAATCCTGGTATTTTGGGTGGAATAGATTTGTTCAATTGCTCGCAGCATTCTATGGCCACATTGTAGATAATCTAACTGAGTTTTAAGTAGAGTCCAAGATATGTTATCAAAAGCTTTCTCAGCATCAATGAAAGCGAAAGCTACTTGCTTCTCGGGGTGAGATTCGTAGTATTCCAACACATTGAGGGAAGTTCTGATGTTAGATTGTAGATGCCTTTTCGGAAGAAAGCCAGACTGATCATGCGATATCAAAGGGAGTAAGATCGACCTCCATCTATTAGCCAAAATAGTTGCAAAGATTTTATAATCCACATTTAGAAGGGCGATTGGCCTGTAGTTCTGTATCAAGTCTTTTGGTTTCCCTTCTTTGGGAATCAGTGTCGTATGTGATAATTTCCAAGAGTCTGGTATATCTTCGCCTTCTAAAATGGATGTAAAAAGATTTTTCATATTTCCAGAGACTATCTCCGAGAATTTTTTGTAGAATTGAGCCGGTATTGAATCGGGACCAGGAGCCCTGTTTATTTTTTTGTGATTGATAGCCTCTGTTATTTCCATCATTGTGATAGGAGCGTTCGTCTGGGCTCTCTGTTCTTCAGTAAGTTTTGGGAAATTGGCTTGTTCAAGATAATGAAGGATGGCATCTTGGTCGATCGTCTCCGGCTTGAATAGGTTCTGGTAGTATGCCTCTATAATTTTTGGATTTGTTTCTGCGCTGTCTGATTTTCCCCAGTTTTATCTTTGAGTGATGGTATGAGTTTTTGAGATTGTACCTTTTTTAACCTGTAGGCTAACCATCTGCCTGGTTTGTTTGCATTTTCCACAAAATTCAGTTTGGCCAACTTGATTTTGTGAGCTATATCTGCCGTCAGAATCAGATTTAGTTCATGCCTACAAGAAGCCAAGTCTTTGTCCAGTTGCTCATTGCGGGGATCATGAATTAGATCCATTTCAAGCTTTTTCATCGTATTGAGAATTGATTCAAATTGCTTTTTCCTCTCTTTGTTCCGTCTTGCCATATATTGAATGACAAAACCTCTAAAATAAGGCTTAGAGGCATCCCACACAGTTTTCAGTGGTGTACCCTTGTTCAGGTTCATTTCAAAATATAGGTTTAAGTCTTTGGCTGCCTCTAAGATAAATTCTTTATCCGTCCACAAGGCTGAGTTAATTTTCCAGTGTCTGGGCTTACCTGAAGATTTCAGTGTCCATAAGATGGCATTGTGATCAGATATTGTTCGGGGCAGAGTTTCTATATCCCTTGTATTTAGGAGAAGATCGGGTGTAGCCCAGCACATATCTATACGGGAGAAAGAGGCATATTGTCTTGAATGGAAGGTGAAACCATCTTTTAGTGGATTTTTCCTTCTCCAAATATCTTGAAGTTCTAAAATGTTGGACATGTCCAGAAATGATTTAGGCAATATGGAAGATGAAGTCATGGATTTTTTTCTTTTGGATGTTTTCCTATCTACGGATGGAGTATGTACAGCATTGAAATCTCCCAATATTATTAACTGATGGTTTTCGTATTGCAGCAGTTTCTTGGCCAATTCTTCGAAGAAGGTTTGTCTTCCATGGTTATCATTGGGGCCGTATATACCAACAATAATTGTTTCTTTAGATTGAATATTTGCCTGAACAAGGATCCATCTGCCTGCTTCATCTTTTTCCAGAAGGGTTGGGAAGAGCTCTGGTTTAATGTATAGTGCCACTCCATTTTGCTTCTTTACTTTGTTTGATGTGGAGAATAAATTCCCCAATTTATTTTGGATTAATATTGTTCATGCTTTCTCAAAATATGGGTTTCCTGTAAACAGATGATTGAACATTGTTGTTTTTGGAGGAGGTTGAAGGTCTTCCGACGCTTCTGTGGGGTGTTCAATCCATTGATATTCCATGTTAGGATTTTCTGGGCCATCTTATTTTACTTCCAATGATATTTCTTTTTCCCCGATTTCGGCCTGAGATAATGTTTCGGCCTGGCACCTCCCACTGCGCCATGAGAATCTTGGTCCTGCTTTGAGATCACTTGTTTGGGGGTCTGATTTTCTCGTCTGTCATCTTTGGTGGTGGTTTGAGTATCGCTCGTATCCTCGCCTTCAGAGGAAGATGGTGAAGAGGAGGAGGGAGAGTAGCCCAACTTCCGTGCGTTTTTTTTTTTTTTGCAAAGTTTTTAGCTTTCTGGTGTGATTCAATTTTCTGTAATTTCCCTTCCCATTGGAAAGAGAGACCTTGAGGGTAGAGCCATTTGTATCTTATGTCATGCTTGAGCAGAAGTTTAGTAAGAAATGAATATACTTTTCGCAGTTGACGGACATCCCAGGGGACGTCTTTCAGTATTGTCACTTTGGATTTATTAATTTCCACCTCTTTGTTTCGGATAACCTTGAGGATGCAATCTCGGGTGTATCTTCTGACTAGTTTGACTATTACCTCCGGAGGTAGTTTGTTTCTTCTGGTATAAGCTGTAGGTTGACGGTAGATCACGTCCACCTCACGAAGGAATTCTTCAACGGGTGCCTCAAGTAAAGTGGCCAGGCTTTCTCCAACTATAGTATAGAGGTTTTCATCTTTATCAGCAATGAGGTTTTGGATCCTTAAAATTTTGGAGGAGGCTTCGATTTCCTGCGTGAGGGCCAGTCTGCTTGTCGATTCCATTGTGGCTTCAATTTCTTCTAGGCGGAAGTCGGTTACGTTCATGTTATCTTCCAAGGCTTGTAAACGTCCACCAAAGGCTTCTAGTTTAATATCCACATTCGAAAAGCCCTCTTTCATTTCCGCTCTTAAATTGGAGAACCCGATGCTTTGGTCTGATACCAGCTTGGCCTGGGTTAAGTTCAATTGATTAAGTGCATCTAGGATTTGGCTTTGGCTTGTTTGCTGAGACATAGTCGTTGGATAAGCCAGAGATGTAGAAGCAGACTTTTTTTGTATGGGTGGAGTTCTGCTCATTGCTAGAGATTTACAATACAGCGTATTATATTTACTATATTGTGGAAGTGAAGTGATCGATTGCCTCTTCTCAGAGATATTACAAAGTCTCAGTTGGCTTGCTACTTTCAAGAGGTGTATGTATAGTTGCATACATAGAAAAGTCCAGTACATGGCATATTGTACCCACTTTTAAAACCAACAGAGTCCGAAAACCCTATCAGAGGTAAAACGGATGTTTTAGGTTTAATCTGCCTTTGACGAAGAGAAAGTGAAAACTGCAGCCCTTTCCGAGAGGCAGATAATAGCGATTAGGCTGAAGAAGTAGTTAGGAGAAAGCAGATTTCTTTGCGGTAAGTTTGCTTGATTTATATTTTTGAAAGGGCTGTTAGGTGGAGGGAAGCCACTCACGTTTGTGGAGGAGTAGACGCAGCTCAATTTCCATCCAGATCTTCCAGAGTCTCAGCCACACGGGAATTCCCAGGGATTACAACCCCTCTTGAGGAGGGGGAACCGCACCTGGGTGCCCCGGATCGGTTCTGGGATATCTTCTGCTCCCAGCGGGTGGTCTTGGAGTGGAAAACACCCTCTAGGGACTTGGAATACACTCGACGCTAGCCGGGCTGCGTTCAGCTAACGTCTATGCTGGTCGCCGCCATCTTGTCTCCTCCACTGTACTATACTTTTTAAACAGCTTTAGAACCAAGAACAAAGCTCTGGGTTGAAAACTCACTAATAAAGAGGAAGAAGCCTTATTACCTCATGTTAATGCCATTCTTTGAACAGTGCCAATAGTCGGGCTGTAGGGAGAACTTCATCAAGCAGGTTGATTTAGGGGGGGACTGCCCTAGCCCTAAGCACATCCGATCTGATTTTGGAAGATAAGCAGGGTCGGCCCTGGTTAGTACATGGATGGGAGACTACCAGGGAATACCAGGTGGTGTAGGCGCCTGGAGTAGGAACTGGCAAACCACTCCAGTATTCCTGCCAAGAAAACTCCATGGAAATGGGGTCATGGAGAGTCGGTCACAACTGTAACAACACAACTCACACATACGTAAACTGATTTTGACTTGAGTATTTTAACCGTTAATTTTGTTTCTTTTTATTATAATTACGTTGATAGTGGTTATTTTTGTTATTTTGTATTCTATTTTGTGTTTGATTGGTATATATTTACTGTACGTGTTTTATAATTTGTATTTTTCACTTCGTAAACTGCCCAGAGTAGCCTTTGGGCCAGATGGCCGTGGTATATAAATTGAATAAATAAATAAAATAAATAAATAAAGAGATCCGAATATCTCCAACTTCACACAGAGTGTATTCCTATTTCCTTCACTGTGTGGTTATCTTCCAAGTGAGGGCTGGGGACAGGGCAGATAGAACTGTGACTTGCAAAATGACAAAGGAAGGTAATTGTGAAAAATAGCAGCTGCTATTCACATTCACACACACACACACACACACACACACACACACACACACACACACACACACACACACACACATTTATATTATATAGCCTATCAAGAGAAGATTTGAAATTTGTTTTCTGTAAACAATAAAACAAACCAACAGATTCTTATTCCTCCAAACATACGGACAGAATTATTTAAAACACTTTTTTAGGGTTCTCATAAAGCTACTGTAGCTATAGAGAAATAGAGGTGCATCCATTGTTGAGAGACTCTCCCATAAAATCTCTTAGCAAAGGGGGACATGAAACAGGCCTTTGCCTTTGTCATCTTCAAATGTAATTGTGTGTGTTTTGCATAATCTGTTGTACACCAATGACCCTATGTAAAGCTGCAGACATCAAAATCACATTTATTTAGGGGCAATAATCCACTGTTATTTACAGGATCAGAATCTAAGCCCCAATAAGAACTGCTGTTATTTTTGCAAGTCAGTGCCTTAACAGACTGGATATGTAATTATTTGGTTATGCAAACTCAAGCTGGAATATGAAAGAATGATGCGTGCAATGCTTCCTCTCACTGCCGACGGTTTTCAAGGGAAGGGATTCATCAGCATCTGCTGATCTATTGTTTTTGATCAAAGCAAAAAAAAAAAAAGCGAAACAAAGCCAAAAGCCCAGCTGTTTTTTCTAGATTGATTTTAGCTCTAAATTTCTAATTCTTTAATCTTTGGAACAGCTCCGTCTGCCTTACAGGTAATGTTCAACATTGAATTATTCTCTTAAACAATAAACTAAGGTCAAACCTATCTTTGCAAGGCTATAAAGTAGGAATAGTATAGCTATTACAATGCACAGTTCAGTCCTTGAAGCACTGAATCAAAACTTTATGGTTTCAGAGTAGGTAGAAGGTATAGCCTGTACATGAATAATGCAGACATATATCAGCATTGCATTCTTGCAAGATCTTTGAAAGTGACAAAAAGGTTTTAAAGGCTTTCCATAAAATTCATTTCAGTTTTACCTTCTGAGCATTAAAATGCTCCATTAATTTGCAATGGACTCCATCACTTCACTTGCTTGAGTCAAATGGGACCATCAGTATGCTGTGTTGCAATGAAAAGCCACAATCCTAAACAGAGCTGGTCTAAGGCAATGAGGCAACAGGTAAATGTACTGAAGTGAAAGAGTCTGGTGTTCGAAATTTTGCATCTCCAATGCTGTGCACCAGAGATGCATAGCATCCTTTTTAAGACTTCAGGGCTCCATTCAAATTGAGGTCTACAGAGCTGCCCATGCAGTATATAGAATTCTGCTGTGGCATTCACCCTGAATCATGAATATTTATTATTTAGAATGTTGGATGGATCTTGTTTTGCATGATCCAATACAAGTTGTTTTGGGTTGAGTCATCAGTTATATATATCTCTGTGCAAGTATTCAGGGAGCCAGAGAAGGTCTGGCAGATGTAAAGAGAGGGAGTAGAGTTAGGGATTACAGGGACTTGTTATATGGAAGATGTGAAGTACAGTGGACCCATGTATAACAGTTTGTATAACATAAAATTTGTACAACATAAAATATTCTGGAGATAGGGGAAATTTGCTTAACAGAATCACCTATGGGCCAAATCCATACAACATAAAAATGGGATTACTGTGGTCCCCCACCCTTTCGTGGTTCACATACTACGGTCCCGCTATATCGCGGGACCACAGTACCCCGAAAGGGCTTAAGGAAAAGGGGAGCCATCGCGCACAGCTGGCCTGCCCTCCCCTCGGGGGTGCGGGCCGCAGCAGGTGATGTTTAAAGGGCTCTTGGCAGAGGAGGCAAGCTCTTGTCTATGGAGCCGGAGCCCTTTCCAAAGATCGCGCCGCCCGCCCTCCCCTGGGGAAGCGGGTGCGCGGGGAGCCATGTTTAAAGGACTCTCAGCTGCGGAGAGAAGCACTTGCCTCCACAGCCAGTGCCCTTTCCAAAGATCGCTCCCAGCCTGCCCACTCTCCCCTGGGGGCTGCAGGCACGCGGGAGCAATGTCGGCTCTGGGCAGCGCCCGGTGGTAGTGGCGGAGGATGGGATCCCCCACGCTGCCGCTGCGTGCTGCTCCGATGCAGCTCTGCACAGCGCATGGCGGCAGGGGTGGCGGGGAAGTCGAACCCCCAATGCTGCTGCCGCGAGCTGCTCCGAGGCGGCTCTGTGCAGTGTGCGGCAGCGGCCCCTCACCCCCCCAGGCCCCACCCGACCTGCATCTCACGGATTTTCAGCCATTGCGGGTCGGGTGGATCCTTAAGCCCCGCGATAGGTGGGGGTTACTGTACTCCATTTTCAAAGCATTCCTATGGGAAATTTGTATAAAGGAAAATTTGCTTAACATTATTTCATTTGGAACGAATTACTTCCTTTATACAAGGTACCACTGTACTTTAACTTGGAGAGTATGTTACATGTTCCATATAGAAATTGTAACCTAAGTCAATATCAAAAAGCATGGATGTCTTTATTCTTTGTACTACAATAAACCATTATTGTTTGTTTTGAAAGAAAAGACTATGAGACTCCATGATTTCAAATACCACGCTTGGTCCTAAAAATAAATAAGTTAAATAGTGGCAGCAGAATACATCGCTGAAGTCCGATCTCATCAGTTCTCAGAAGCAAAGCAGGGTGGGGCCTGGTTAGTACTTGGATGGGTGACCACCAGGGTATACCAAGTGCTGTAGGTGAGGTGACAGGTTGACTGAATTTACCCCCCCCCCCAAAAAAAAAGTCACATCAAAAAAATAGATCTGTCTAGCGGACTCCACCACCAAGTGGGACAAATACTGAAGAAAGCAGAATATACAGGCACACGACATCTGCCTTCCAGTAGAGGCCCGCCATGGTCAAGGTCTTCAAAAGAGGAATAGATGGTGGCTGCTTCAGCTGCTCCCCATCTTCTGCCCCCCTGAGGTGGTTTCCTCATTCTGACAATGACCAGAGATGGCTCAGAACCTGAGGATGCTTAGGATGACTTTGGATAGTGTACATACAACAGTAATTGTAACCGCAAACCTTGGCGGCCAAAATCATATGGTGTAGTGCACTAGATATATCAATGCATCTTGATTAGGGATTACTGGGCTAAATTCTCTCTCTTGGAAAAACCAACCATTCGCCTTCACTCTGTCTAACATATGTCACAGGATACTGTAGTTGTGTGGGAATGAGTTTGTTGGACTGAGGGCCCTGGTAGAGTGAAGAGATAAATAAAATCTCCCCGTGCAGAGACATGTGTTTGCTTTTCATGGACTTTCTCCACCAGCAGGAGCACAGATTATCTACAGGGCATTGCTTGGAGACTGGGAGTTTTGCCTCAAGTGGGAAACATTCCCTTCTGTAGCTAGCACTGATGACTTCTGGGCTTGTCTTTTAAGGACAGGACATAGAGAGAAACTATACTCTGTCACTGCCAGCCATCTGACTCTGAGACAGTGGTGAAACTAGGACTTAGCACAGCATAGCATACCATGTCATAAGCATATTAGCCAACAATGGGTCTTTGGGCACAGCCCTTAACAGCTACCATTTGCTGGCATCCCAAAGCTTTACTGAATCCGGAGAACTATATTAATGATACCATGAAAAATCGGGCTCCAAAACATTTATTCTAGCTAGATAAATTATAGGAACTTGAATAGATTAAGAAATGGAAATTAACTGGAAGTATATGACTCCAGGAGGAGGCAGAACACCTGGATGAGGAGATTATCCCCAAGATAAACTGTGCCTGAGGGACAGGAGATTGTCCCATTGTCTGGAGTTCCACGTTCCCAGTCTCAGCCAGACTGGGCCCAGTTGAACAATAGGACACCAATCTATGGAACATTGACTCAAGGATTTGGTCCATCAAGAGCTTGATGGCACAGGAAACTGAATCATCAGGGCAACTGTGAACAATCACCCACCAATGCAGATTAAGGGAAACCTTGAACTGGTTTGTGTGTATAAAAACTGATGTAAAACAAATGTCCAGGGCTCACTCACACCATCCAGGGTGAGACCACTGACTGTTATTTGGCTTGGATTCAATAAATCAGACTCAAACAGTTCAGTGTTTGCGCTTTCTTACTTTATTTCAATTTAATTATTGGACACTGGTTCCAAGCCAAGCATGGACTCAAAATAATCTGTAAAAACTGGTAACATTAACTCAATATTTTCAAGTGAAACACGTTTTGTCATTGTTATTGTTAAAAGAATGTTCAGAATCTTTTTACCCATCAGCAGTCAGGTGACACTGTTGCTATAGAATTTCTTATCTATTCCTTCCGATTCCTTCACCTGCTGCAGCAAGATTCCAGATGTTAGACACAGATACAAGAATGGAGGAAGATGAAAACAATATGGAAAGCACACAAGGAAGAAGCCACAACATATTATGTGTAAATAAACAGGAACTGTCAAATTAATTCCCAATTATGGTGCTCCCTTTTTCGCATTTTCTAAACAGAGGTTCAGGTTTTCTATATGAAGCTTTATTGTTTATTGTTGCCGTCTTCTAGGGGAAGCTTGGGACTGTGTGCTGGTTGGATAAGTCAGTGAGCTACGTGTTGAAAAGTCAGTTTCCTTTGCTGAGTCCCAGGAGAAAAGCCAGCTGGTGTGGCCTTACTATTCCTAGAAGAAGAGAATAGTAAACCAATTCTGAATAGTCTCTGCTGGAATTTTTATAACTTCATATGCAGTATGGAATAGGTTTGGCTGGGGTTTTCTGGGCTGGGGTGATGGTCAACCCATCCAGTAGTAAACCTTCTTTCTCTCCTGCCTCTGAATTCAAAGACAAATTTGGAATCATGACCATCAGCTTTTAGTCCTCTTCACTAAATGCACAGCATGTTTGAAAGAGATGCCCACTTACACCGATGAAAGCTGTGCCCAAAATTGGTAAAACAGGAAGAGGCTTCACTAAATGCAGTAGTGTTTGAAAGGCTGCAAATGAAAGTTTCCCAAAATTGGTAAAACTGGCTCAGCAGTAGAGTGGTTGCAGGCATCAACTGCCGATTTATCAGGTTTATAGGTAAGAGAAGATGAAAATGGCTCCCAGCCATCTCTGGCAGATCTGTTCCTTTAAAAGCTGCTTTGTGAAAAAGACAAAACAAAATGCTAAGACACGATTCTGAAAGCTTCCCAAGACAAATGGATGAACCAATTGGGAAAGGTTCAGCCTGTCAATATTTGCACATAGTGAACTCTGAAAGGGAAGCAAGTTCTCGGGGGAGAGGAGGAGGGGACTGGCAATCATAAAGAAGTTCAAACAGCACCTTTGCATCCGCAAGCCAGGTAAAGTGGCAGTGCTTGGGTATTTGACTTTGAAAACCTCTGCCAAGGGAACAGGCTGTCAACTATGGGGGACAAGCTGTGAGTCCCTGTCTGTACACAGAGGCTCCCCACCCCCGCCAATATCAGATCCAGTGTATAGGAATAATTGATAATTCACAATTTATTAAGGAGCATACAGCCACAAGCCTCTAGAACCTGGCAGACTTGATCAGATCATTCCTGGACTGAAAAAGACCATTTCCATTAGGACACAACAATTGCAAAGCAGCCCTCTAATGATCACCATGCCATGTTTCTTTAATGCCGCAGGAGTATAAAATTAATCTTTTTAAAAAAGGGACAATGTCCATAAAAAAACAAAACAAAACAAAAAAAACCAGGCGCAGCCTCCCATTAATTAAAACATTATGCCAAGAAAAATCTCTGTAGCTTGTGAATTAAAATAGCTCGTTATCATTTCTTCAGATATGTTGATAGGCCCTTAGTGGTGACAAGACAGCAGGGACCCAGTGTGTTAATTGGAAAATGTCTTTCATTCAGTTTGTGCATTCTGAGGCATTGCTGTCTGCGATATACTTGCAGCTGGGGAATATTTTGAAGAGTTATTTGCAACTGGAAATATGTAATTGTTATCATGTGGCTTTCCCTGGAGTTAAAAATCATTAATAACAATAGAGTCTTCTAGAAGAAATTAAGCGTGAACCCCCCCCTTTATATTTATCTTGAATGACAACGTCTCATAACCAAGCCATAAAACTACTGCAACAGCAGACACATGCTTGGGAACGGATGTTTTAGCATATAGACCCCTGTGCCAGCAGCAGTTCCTCAGCACTGCAGCGAGTAGAAATGTGTCACATCAGCAATGCAGGTGCATTTGCTTCTGCCAAAATATACGCATGAGATTGAAGAAGAAACATAATGATACTTCTAAAACCGGAAGCCTACATTTGTCCAACTGCACATGCCACTTCAACATTTGTGAGCCTTGCAACGTCTTTCTGACTTTCATACTCCAAGGCCATTGCAACAGAAACATTGTCTGAACAACAACAACAACCAACCAATCAATAATATCCCCAAATAGAGGGATCCTTGTTGTTGTTGTGCGCAGTCAAGTTGTCTCCGACTCATGACAACTCTATGAATTAGCAATTTCCAAAAAGTTCTGCCTACTTTTGTTTTGGAATGGGTCCGGTTACAAAATGAATTACTGCTGTTTGGAATGTGAACCCACCTTCCAAAACAAATTTACCCATTGACTTCCCTCGCCTCACGCTCACATGGGGCAATATTCTAAACAGGAAGTATCCTCCAATGCATCATTGTTCCTTCTCCCTGGCAATGACCAATCAGACAGAGAGGTGGGATGATGCATGTCTTTGCCAGCTCCTGATTAGCCAGCACCAGGGAGAAGGAATGATGATACATTGGAGGATACTTCCTGGTTGTAGTTTAGCCCCACACGAGGCAGAATGGGTGATTTCATTTCGGAGGGAGGGTCCAAGTTCCGAACAGCAGCTGTGCTGCTGTGATTCAATTCGGAATGGAACCCATTCAGAAACAAAAGGCCCATGTCAAGTCCTGCCTTCATCTGACCTGCTCAGCATTTGTAGCCTGTGGCATCCTTCAGAAGTTAGTCCATCTCATATTGGGCTTCCTCTTTTCCAGCTGCCTTTCTCCTTTCCAGCATTATTGTATTTTCCGGAAAATCCTGCCTTCTCACTATTTCATCCATAAGTAGAATGATTGGCTTCACATATCTGAGGGAATGGTTGTCTAAAGCTCAGTTACTTTGTGAAGGAAGGAAGGAAGGAAGGAAGGAAGGAAGGAAGGAAGGAAGGAAGGAAGGAATGGGAAGGCCAGTCCTCTGTTTGAGGATCAGCCCAAGGGAAATCTTCCTTTTAAAAGCATCCTGAATCTGGAAGACTGTCAGTTCCAGGTTGGATCACAAGGAGGGAGATCAGGGATCTTGACATTACCTGCCCATAGCAGAAACCTGGATAGTAAACTCAAAAACACACAAGGGCACCCCATCGCAGTCTTCCCCACCCAATTGACATGAATCATACCTTTCTTCCAATTATTAAAAAAAATTCTAACATTGTATCTGTTCATATTTATTTGCCTATGCAATTTTATGCAAATCAGTGCTCCCTTTCCCCCTTCTGCTTTGGTGAGGCACTCACCAATATCCTTGTTAGGGACACTGTACGGCCACTTTATCCAATATCCTTGGCCTAATTTTTACTGCTGTGCTGATATGAGAATGGTAGAGTTTTATTTGTCTATCACTTATTTATTACACTAATTACACTTCTATTGTGCCTTTGACTAAAAGATGGTTCTGCAGGACAGTGGTATCATTGGCAATCAATTCTCCAAACCTTCTCCTCTGTGGATACTAAATTTTTTTTGCAAAACATCAAATGCTTGATCTTTGCCTCCCTCCACTGGCCAGTTGTGGTAAATACACTGTGGAAACAGGTAAAAATACATATTTCTGGGGGTTTTATTTAGTATTTTCAGGGACACTGATCCCCAAAATGGGGGGGTTTATCATACTGTATTCAAATCAACTAACAAATGGGGGAAATAAGCTTTGATTTTTATGTGAATGTACTGCTGGTTTCATTCCATTTAAGGACTCAGAACAAATTCCTGAATCAAGAATTCTTTAATTCTAAGTATTTTTTTTAAAAAAAGTTTGGCAGGCTAATTTTTTTAAAAAAGAAGTGTATGTGTATATATATATATATATATGCATGTTAGGGTGGATTCGGGTTTCTTCCAGTGTAGAAATCTGGTTGTTTTGGCGACGTTTCGACGAGGTCTCACTCGTCATCTTCAGGCTGGTGTTCTGGCTTCTTTCTTCTTGAAGCAAAGCGTGATCTCAGTTGAAGTCCTTCTATAAATACTGCTGGGGGTGTGTTGTTTGCTTGCTCTGTTGCTGATTGTAGGTTCCTTTGTTCTTTTGTGATCTGCTGTGTGGCTGAGGCGATCGTTAAGGGATTAACTGCTGGTGGGTTAGATGGCTGTTTAGAGACATCCTGTGTGGGTGAGGTGCTGGATGTGTGTCTATCAGTCTTTTGTTTCTTAACGACCTTGGTGGTGGGCGTTCTGGCAGCATCCTGGGCTTTGGTGGAGTGGGGTCCTGTGTCTTGTGAATTCATTTTGGTCTGGCTACGTGTCTGTGGTCTCCCAATGTTTTTTTTGGCGTGTGTAAGTGTGCTCCATGTGGTGACTGGAGTGGGGTGCCGCAGTAGATGGTGCAGTCATGGTTTTGTTATTGGATGGTGGTTTCGTTTCATCTGTGGGAAGGGTCTAGGTTTGTGTTTGGTGTGGATGGAAGGTGGTGGCATCTTGTGTCCTTTTGGACCTGGTGTCAGTCTTTGTGACAGAGGCTCGTCTGTTGACCAGGGCTAGTTTCCAGATGTCAGGCAAGCGGGAGGTGTCATCACGTTTATTCATGTTGTTTGGGTGTTTCTCTATTTCAATGGCTTCCATGATTATTCGACTGTTGAAGTGTTCAGTTTTGGAGATGAGTTTGGTTCTTTCAAAATCAATTTCATGACCTGTTGTTTTTATGTGCTGGAAGAGAGAGGAAGATTTTTCTTCTTTTTGACTGCGTTCTTGTGTTCTGCGATGCGTGCGCTTATTCTCCTGTTTGTCTGTCCGATATATGTGGCTGGGCAGACTTTGCATGGTATTTCGTAGACTCCTTGGTTTTCTAGCTCAATCTTGTCTTTGGGGTTTCTTAAAATGTTGGCTATTTTTTGGTCGGTGCAAAAGGCTGTCTTGATATTGTGTTTGTGGAGAATTTTGCTGATTTTGTCTGTGGTGCCTTTGATGTAAGGGAGGAGGGCGGTGCCGTTGATCTCTTCTGTTTCTTGGTTCTTGGGGGGTGTTTCCTTTTGGATTAGTTTGGTGATGGTGTTTTTTTGGAATCCGTTCGCAATCCGTTCGAGAGAGTGTGTAATTCAGTTTTTAGGTGGTCTTTGTCAGCGAGGCGTTTGGTTCTGGAGATGAGGGTTTTTGCTACGGAGTTGATCTGTGCAGGGTGGTGGTGTGATTGTGCATTTAAGTAGCGGTTTGTATGTGTTTTTTTCTGGTAGATGGTATGTCCTAAGGAGCCGTCGGGTTTTTTGTAGATTAGGACGTCCAGGAAGGGAAGTTGGTTGTTGGCTTCTATTTCCATAGTGAATTGTATTTTGGGGTGTAGGCTGTTGAGATGTGTGAGGAAGTTGTTCAGTTTATCTTTCCCGTGTGGCCAGATAACAAAGGTGTCGTCAACATATCTGAGCCAGAGTTTGGGTTTATGTTCGGACTTCTGTAACGCGTTGGTTTCAAAGTGTTCCATATATAGGTTTGCGATGACCGGTGAGAGGGGTGATCCCATGGGTGCTCCTTCTATCTGTTTGTATCTTTGTCCATTGTGGATGAAGTATGTGTTGGTTAGGCAGTGGTTGGTCAGATCTAGGATGTGCTTGGGGGGGTTGTATTTGTTGTGGATAGCTGTCAAGGCTTCTTGAATGGGCACTTGTGTGAAAAGCGAAACAACATCGAAGCTCACGAGTAGGTCATTGGGTTGTAGGTCTTGTTTCTTTATAATTTCTATGAAGTGGAACGAGTTTTGTACGTATGAAGTGATGGATTCTGCATAGGGCTGGAGTTGTTTGGCAAGAAATTTGGCGAGGTTTTGTAGAGGTGAGCCTATGGAGCTGACTATGGGTCTGAGAGGTGTTCCTTCTTTGTGCATCTTGGGGAGGCCGTAGAGCTTGGGGCATCTGGATGATTTCTCTCTGGGGATGATGCTTGGCTTGATTTCTTCACTTAAGGGAGAGGCTTTTATTTTGGCTTTGGTGGTTTTTTCCAGGTAGGTGGTGGGGTCTGTGTTCAAAGGTATGTAAGCAGGGTCTTGTAGTAGGTTGGATAATTTGGCTTGGTAGTCGGATGTGTTCATCACCACTGTGGCATTGCCTTTGTCTGCTGGGAGAATGATTATGTTGTTGTCTTTCCTCAGGTTGGTGAGGGCTTTTGTTCTTCTTTGTGTAAATTGCTTCTGGGTGGTTTGCTGGAGCAGAGGACATTGGTGACTTCGAGTCTGATTTTGTTGGCTTCATCTGGGTTGATTTTGGTTAGGCTGGCTTCCACTCCGCATATGATGTTTTCAGTGGGGATGTGTCTGGGGCGACTGCAAAGTTGAATCCTTTGGAAAGGACTTTGGTCTCTGCGATGGTGAGTGTCCTGTCTGATATATATATATATATATATATATATATATATATATATATATATATATATATATATATATATATATATATATATATATATATATATATATATATATATATATATATATATATGGATTCGGGTTTCTTCCGTGTAGAAATCTGGTTGTTTTGGCGACGTTTCGACGAGGTCTCACTCGTCATCTTCAGGCTGGTGTTCTGGCTTCTTTCTTCTTGAAGCAAAGCGTGGTCTCAGTTGAAGTCCTTCTATAAATACTGCTGGGGGTGTGTGGTTTGCTTGCTTTGTTGCTGATTGCAGGTTCCTTTGTTCCTTTGTTCTTTTGTGATCTGCTGTGTGGCTGAGGTGATCGTTAAGGGATTAACTGCTGGTGGCTGTTTAGATGGCTGTTTAGATGCTGGTGGGTTAGATGGCTGGTGGGTTCTGGCAGTATCCTGGGCTTTGGTGGAGTGGGGTCCTGTGTCTTGTGAATTCATTTTGGTCTGGCTACGTGTCTGTGGTCTCCCAATGTTTTTTTGGGGTGTGTGAGTGTGCTCCATGTGGTGACTGGAGTGGGGTGCCGCAGTAGATGGTGCAGTCGTGGTTTTGTTATTGGATGGTGGTTTCGTTTCATCTGTGGGAAGGGTCTGGGTTTGTGTTTGGTGTGGATGGAAGGTGGTGGCATCTTGTGTCCTTTTGGACCTGGTGTCAGTCTTTGTGACAGAGGCTCGTCTGTTGACCAGGGCTAGTTTCCAGATGTCAGGCAAGCGGGAGGTGTCATCACGTTTATTCATGTTGTTTGGGTGTTTCTCTATTTCAATGGCTTCCATGATTATTCGACTGTTGAAGTGTTCAGTTTTGGAGATGAGTTTGGTTCTTTCAAAGTCAATTTCATGACCTGTTGTTTTTATGTGCTGGAAGAGAGAGGAAGATTTTTCTTCTTTTTGACTGCGTTCTTGTGTTCTGCGATGCATGCGCTTATTCTCCTGTTTGTCTGTCCGATGTATGTGGCTGGACAGACTTTGCATGGTATTTCGTAGACTCCTTGGTTTTCTAGCTCAATCTTGTCTTTGGGGTTTCTTAAAATGTTGGCTATTTTTTGGTCGGTGCAAAAGGCTGTCTTGATATTGTGTTTGTGGAGAATTTTGCTGATTTTGTCTGTGGTGCCTTTGATGTAAGGGAGGAGGGCGGTGCCGTTGTTCTCTTCTGTTTCTTGGTTCTTGGGGGTGTTTCCTTTTGGATTAGTTTGGTGATGGTGTTTTTTTGGAATCCGTTCGCAATTAAAACATTCGAGAGAGTGTGTAATTCAGTTTTTAGGTGGTCTTTGTCAGCGAGGCGTTTGGTTCTGGAGATGAGGGTTTTTGCTACGGAGTTGATCTGTGCAGGGTGGTGGTGTGATTGTGCATTTAAGTAGCGGTTTGTATGTGTTTTTTTCTGGTAGATGGTATGTCCTAAGGAGCCGTCGGGTTTTTGTAGATTAGGACGTCCAGGAAGGGAAGTTGGTTGTTGGCTTCTATTTCCATAGTGAATTGTATTTTGGGGTGTAGGCTGTTGAGATGTGTGAGGAAGTTGTTCAGTTTATCTTTCCCGTGTGGCCAGATAACAAAGGTGTCGTCAACATATCTGAGCCAGAGTTTGGGTTTATGTTCGGACTTCTGCAACGCGTTGGTTTCAAAGTGTTCCATATATAGGTTTGCGATGACCGGTGAGAGGGGTGATCCCATGGGTGCTCCTTCTATCTGTTTGTATCTTTGTCCATTGTGGATGAAGTATGTGTTGGTTAGGCAGTGGTTGGTCAGATCTAGGATGTGTTTGGGGGTTGTATTTGTTGTGGATAGCTGTCAAGGCTTCTTGAATGGGCACTTGTGTGAAGAGCGAAACAACATCGAAGCTCACGAGTAGGTCATTGGGTTGTAGGTCTTGTTTCTTTATAATTTCTATGAAGTGGAACGAGTTTTGTACGTATGAAGTGATGGATTCTGCATAGGGCTGGAGTTGTTTGGCAAGAAATTTGGCGAGGTTTTGTAGAGGTGAGCCTATGGAGCTGACTATGGGTCTGAGAGGTGTTCCTTCTTTGTGAATCTTGGGGAGGCCGTAGAGCTTGGGGCATCTGGATGATTTCTCTCTGGGGATGATGCTTGGCTTGATTTCTTCACTTAAGGGAGAGGCTTTTATTTTGGCTTTGGTGGTTTTTTCCAGGTAGGTGGTGGGGTCTGTGTTCAAAGGTATGTAAGCAGGGTCTTGTAGTAGGTTGGATAGTTTGGCTTGGTAGTCGGATGTGTTCATCACCACTGTGGCATTGCCTTTGTCTGCTGGGAGAATGATTATGTTGTTGTCTTTCCTCAGGTTGGAGAGGGCTTTTGTTCTTCTTTGTGTAAATTGCTTCTGGGTGGTTTGCTGGAGCAGAGGACATTGGTGACTTCGAGTCTGATTTTGTTGGCTTCATCTGGGTTGATTTTGGTTAGGCTGGCTTCCACTCCGCATATGATGTTTTCAGTGGGGATGTGTCTGGGGGCGACTGCAAAGTTGAATCCTTTGGAAAGTACTTTGGTCTCTGCGATGGTGAGTGTCCTGTCTGATATGTTGTGAACTGTTTGTTTCATGGGCTGTTGTGGGGGGTTGGGCTTCTGGCGTTTTTCCAGTTTGTGGAGTTTGTTGGTGTGTGTGTCTGTCTTGTGGGAGGTCTCTGTTTCAGCTCTCCAGGCGGCAAGTTGCTTGGATTTGTTCCAGAGTGTTGGGTGGATTTTGTTGCTGAGTTTGAGGTGGAGAGTGAGTAGGTCTCTGTTGGTTTGATCTAGTAGGTATCTTTTCCTGTGTAGTTCGCTTCTGATTAGGGCTAGTTCTGTTCTTTTCAGGATCCTTTCGCTGGATGGGGTTTTTGAGTGGAATTTCAGTTGGAAGCTTGTGGGGATCACATTTTTGTCTCGGCAGTTGCGTAGGAATGCAATGTCACATAAGATGGTGGCTCTTCGGACTTCTAGTTTCTCGTAGGTTCTGGTCAGCTGGAAGGTTTCCTCCCCGTAGAGGTCGGATATTTGTTTTCGTAGATTTTCACGGGTATAGGTATGCATGTTAGGGTGGATTCGGGTTTCTTCCCGTGTAGAAATCTGGTTGTTTTGGCGACGTTTCGACGAGGTCTCACTCGTCATCTTCAGGCTGGTGTTCATATGTGTGTGTGTGTGTGTGTGTGTGTGTGTGTGTGTGTGTGTGTGTGTGTGTGTGTGTGTGTGTGTGTGTGTGTGTGTGTATGAATCCCACAGGGGGAGACTGTACCCAAGGGAAACTCCAGTGATGGAGAACTATTGAAGGCAGAGTACCTTACACAAAACAGAACACTTTGTGGGAAATGGCCTGGCATTGTTACACATTGCACATTCGTGCCTTTGGCACTAATGGTTGTGGTATAGGAATCCAATAAATAAATAAATATGGGTTTATTTAATTGTAGTGGATTTTGTTTTTGTTTTTTTAAAAAGCCTATATTTCCAGTCCCCTGGCATAAAGTAGTTATAGGATCCTTTGTCTATTTCTGCATTGTAAAGGCATGGGTACCAAGTTGTCATGAGATCTGCAGTTTTAGAAAGTTTGAGTTTTCTCTTTGCATGTCACCCTAAAAGCACAGAGGTTCCATGTGCTACTAAGCCTCAGTAGCTCTTTTGATGCTTCCGTGTAACTTGCACACGCCTTTACTGTTTGATCACATAATTTTATTTATTTATTTATTTATTTATTTATTTATTTATTTATTTATTTATTTGACTTTTATATTGCCCATCTAGACCTAGGGCTACTCTGGGCAGTTTACAACATGTGATAACATGACAATTAACAAAGGAATACATTTTAAAAACCAAAATACTAGGTGCATAATAAAACAAAGTACTGAACATACTGAAACAAAGTACTGAACATCTCAACATCTTATAGCGGAGGCACCCTTTTCTTTCTGAGCTAATTCTGAGACATGCCCCTTTCACCCTAGTATTTGAAAACAGTGACATATATAAGAGTCTAAGTACTGTATGAGAATCAATTAGTCTCCTTGGTGGGCGCCGGGGTGGGGTGGGGGGAGATCTCTCCTTGTTGTCATAGTTTCTTGCCTTTTGGCTGAAAGGAAGCAGGCCCAGAGCCATGGCTCATGCACAGTAATACAAAAAGCTTCTTAGGGCATTTTGTTGTTTGCCTGGATTGGAAAGGGATTGGAGGCTGTGATGAGATCCAATGTGGAAACAAAGCCAAAATGTCCTTCTTCAACAGAGGGTAATTTTCAAGGAAGCAAAGCTGAGCCCCAGAGATACAGTGGCAGACTCTTCTGTCCATGAACTGCCCAGAGAGAGAGAGAGAGAGAGAGAGAGAGAGAGAGAGAGAGAGAGAGAGAGAGAGAGAGAGAGAGAGAGATTTTTGCAGGACAAGGCATTGTATAAGCAGCTTTCTTTTGTTCTGTTGATGAAAGCCATTAAAAAACAAAGCAAAATGTGCTGCTTATATACGCTTAAGGCCATTTGCAATTTAATTCTTCAGGCTGCAAATTAGCACACACACATCAAGCTGTGTATATTCCATTTACTGATTTCGGAAGGCTGGAAGACTGGCTCGATCTTGAGCCAGCTACCAAACTGTCAGGGATTGAACTCAGGTCATGAGCAGAGTCTTGACTGCAGTACAGTATTGCACTTTGACCACTGCTCCACAATCAGTCATCCTCTTTTCATGTTACACAGGGTGGGGATGATGATGAGATCTTGCTGCTTAGAATACTATGCAATGTGAGTAGGCCCATTGGTGAGTCAACCCCTCTGAAAGTTCCACTGATGCAATGGGCATACTCTGTTTGCAACTTAGTACACTTATGCAAGACGGTTTCATCCACGGTTGTTGACAGCTTTTCCAGTATTGATATTGGTTATGCACTGGATCAGCCTTGTACGTTATTGTATGGACTTTTCAAAGGCAGCAGGAAGGAGAATGTTATCAATCTCTGGTCTGCCAAGAAAGTCTGCTTTTCAGCCTTCATTCATTGTAGTGGAGTTCTTGGTTGATTAGAAGGAAGGCTGGGTAAAATGCAGAAGCTAATCTGGGTTTAATCAGCAACTTGAAAGAGAAAAGTCAATATCATTATTGCCCCATTAGAAAATAATTAGGGGGAAATGGCACTCACAATCCTTCTCTGTGTCCTCCATTTACTGCCTGCTCATAGTGTTCATCATGGCTAAAATGAACCACTTAACGGAGGAAAATCTACTGCTGGAAGTCCTGTGAAATCTTGTTTGGTAATTAATAAACATTTTTGCCATGAAGAAAGGCTATTATTTATGTTCTTTCATGATTATCTATCTCTATTTCGTCTATCAACAGGCATGGGTCGGAGTCATGCTTGTCAACACTTGTTCAAAATTCTATTACTCTCAGCAGGAACATGTGCATCCATTCACAACAGTCCACTCGGTTTTAATTGACAATCTTTCCCTCCCTCTTCTGCATTGTCCTAGAATGCTTTTCCATGATGTGGTACTCCAATGTTTTGAAACTAGATACATGTTCTGCTTTATTCTTTTTTTATGACTTTGCTCCTTTTACTTTTTTGAATTTAACAATCTTTGGGGCATTTAACAATAAGAACATAAGAACATAAGTATAGCCTTGCTGCAACAGGGCACAGCCCATCCAGTCCAGCATTCTGTCTCACACAGTAGCTCACTATTTGCGTCTGGGTATTCCCAATCAGATGTCTTCACTTGCTTATGATTCCCTGCCTATGGCGTTGAGAGATATCCTGCCTATCTCTCCAACCCGGAGATTGTCCTTAGGCATCCGTAATGATAGCCATTGATACTCTTGTTCTCCATGGACTTGTCCAATCTTTTCTTAAAGCTGACAAAGCTGACAGCTGTCACCACTTCTTCTGGCAGGGAATTCCAGAGACCAGTGATCCTCTGGGTGAAAAAGTACTTTCTATTATTTGTTGGAGATCTAGCACCCAAGAGTTTCATTAAATATATGCAACATTGTAGCTGAGGAACCTGGACATTTACACATCCCTGTTAACACCTTATAGCAAAAAAAAGGGCTTTGTAAACAATACTCATTAAAAACCATACATTATAAAAAAACAGAAATATTATGGATGGACAGGAAGAACTGCATACCTTATTAAAAAGACATCACAGGTAGCACTTAATAGAGGCATTTCTGGGAAACCACATAGGATCTCAGTAGCACTGGGGATGCTAGTGAGTAGGGAAAGAATGCAATTGATCAGCAAGAAAAAATAGTAGTTTGAGTAATGATAAATTAATTACAGTATATGAATATGAGATTGCTTTAAGGTCAGGGAAAAGGTTGGATGTATAACCTAAGTGCACATCTTGTTTTTCAACATGCTTAAAGCCCTCCATGCTTTCAGGCCATAACCCATGAGCGAGTCCTAATGAGTATTCCACCTTATGGTATACTTATGGAAACATGAACTGCTTCTGTAAGCCCTGATTTAATTTCCATTTAATTTATCATTTCATGCCAAGCCAGCTTATTTAGCTTGCTTGTAATATAGGTGTTTCCCCCCATAATGGAATCAGATTTTTTTTAATGCAGATGCCTCACTAGTCCTTCTCTCTGTGTGTTACCTTCAGTAATAAGAGCTCTTCTTTGTTGAATATTAAACCACCGCCACCTTTGCCTGCAGTTTATCTGGGGGTGGACTATTTAAATAACAAATCTGAGCCAACTGCATCGTAATAGTATAGACACCGAACAAGGAGAAACCGACCCTGTTTGTCAAGTAAAATATTCATTGTAAATTTATTCCCTTTGTTCTTCTTCTTCATTTAATCTACCCTATTGCACTGTATGTGACAATATTTTAAACTGCATGGAAATTGTTTTGGGAGGAAGCAATCGTGACTACGTGTTACTTCTGATAATACTGTCATGTTCTTTGTGGGTTCCTGTGTTCTTGCTTGAGGTAACTAGTCAATGCATCAAAAGCAACTCCTGCCTCAGTGTTGCTACACTGGCTTTGATTTTGGATTCAGCCAGTAGTAATGATGATTAAAAAGTAAAGGTATAGGTTCCCCCTGCGCATGTGTGCTAGTCGTGCCCGACTCTAGGGACGGTGCTCATCTCCATATTCAAGCCGAAGCGCCAGTGTTGTGCAAGTCCTTGGCCACATGGCCAGCATGGCTGCAAGGAAACACTGTTTTACCTTCCCGCTTTTTAAGGCGGTACCTATTTATCTACTTGCATTTACATGTTTTCAGACTGCTAGGTTGGTTGGCAGAAGCTGGGATTAACAGTAGGAGTTCGCTCTGCTGTGTGGCACTCAGGATTCAAACTGCCAAGCTGCTGACCTTGCAGCTGACAGTTTTTGGAGCCTTAGTCCGCTGAGCCACCACGCCCCACAATGATTAGGTGTGCTTTTACAGCTGCATAGATGAATTAGGGGAATTCCCTATTGGCTGTTGGGCTGAATTGCAATTTACATCAATTCAGGGGGCAAAGCAAGTGTTGAAGTCGATGTTATCCCCTTCAGATAGTAAGTTAAGCTGCACATCTCTAGTACAGAAGAGGTAAGAAGAATCCCCTTCATTTAGCTGTGTTTTGTTCCTGCCTGAATGCTGGAACTTGTTTTTCCACTCTGTCCCTCTAACAGTTCTCATCCGACTTTATACTCTCCTTTTCTCCTCTACCACAAGGCTCCCTCTGTTTTGCCAACACATTTTACTGTCTTTTCTGAGGACAGCTTCAAGCTGGGTGGGAGAGCACATGCTTTCCATATCTATTTTCAGGAAGGCTGAAAAACTGCCATTGTATGAAAGCAGAGATGCAATCATTTAGTCCTGGGGTAGTCACGAGCCCTGCTTTGCAGAGGAGAGTTCTTTACGTGAAATATCTCCAGTGCATGTCTGGTTGAAACAATATGGATCACCTGCTTACTGTCAAGTTTTTGTGTCTAGATCAGGTCACTAGAAATAAGAATAAAAAAATTAAAGTCCTGAACAAACTTAGATAGCAAGGCTTGAGGATGCAGTCGCTCAGTGTATGCACATCTACAGCTGAGGTTTCTAATAGTCTGAGGCTACAGCAGCCACGGGCAGGTGTATGCAATTGCAGTGGGTAGAATATGCATAAAAGTAACTCAAGAAGATCATTAGAATAGAGACTGCTCCTTGTTAAAGGGCAGTCATGTCAGTCAAGGTGTTGTGCGTAACCAGTTGTGTGTTTATATATATTTAAACACTGAACATATATATGTTTGCTCGGGGGTTAGGGACCCGAGCCAACCCGTAATAATTGAAAATCCGCGATATGTGGATACAGGTTGGGTCAGGCCTGGGGGGCTAGCTGGGGGCTCTTCTACTTACCCCCAGCCTGGCGCTGCCCCGAATGGGCCTGTGAGGGCTTTCCTGGGCCTTCTGAAGGCCCTAAAAGGGCCTCCCTCTGAACCGGAAGTGACTTCCAGAAAACTGGAAGTGAGTTCTGCATCACAAAAATCATTTCTGAGGACTCCAAGTAACTTTTCCCCCTTACCCCAGGGTGCCTTTTTTCATATACTGTGGTCCCGCAATATAGCGGGACCACAGTATATGAACCGCAAAAGGGCAGGGGACCACTGTGTGTGTTTGATTCTTTTTCAATATTTGCATTAGAGACAGGGATGAATAAAAAAATGAATCAATGATATCAATGAATATTGCTGCTAAACAGTGTATTTGTCCCTTCATATCCATCAGTGCCAAACCCCCCAAGAAATACTAATTTCCCCCCATTTAACTCATCCCTCCATTGGGCTTCTCTTTCTACTTATATCCCTCTGAACCAGCTGTTCCTCGGAGGCATGGGTAGAGAGAGAAGGAGAAACTCTTTCTGGAAGCAAATGCAAGGCCTTATCTATCTAGCATGGGTCTTACATCAAATTGAGCCAGAACTTTATCAGGAGGCAAAAATATAGAGGCTGCCATGTTTGGGGCATATCATGGGAAGGCAAGCTTCACTGGATATAACAACAATGTACCCCCAATCTAGCAACAAGGTTACTCTGGGTGGTTTACAAAACTAAGGATATAATAATTAAGTAAAACCACAGAATGTAAAACAGCATAGTCAACAGAATAATGAGACAATCAATCAATATCATAATACAAATCTAAGCTAAGCAAAACAAAAACAAAACTCAAAGCACAACTAACGAATAATGGTTAGACAAGGAAGAGGCAGAGAGATTTTTAAAGCTAAGCTATGTCACTGGAGTTGTGAGCTGGACTCAGGGAAAGCCCAGCTGAAGAACCAAGTCTTCAGTGTTGATTTATATATCCCCAGTGAGGGACTCAGGCAGATGTCAGGGAAAATAGATTCAGCAGGCAAGGGGTGACCCACAAGAAAGCTTGGCTTTTCCTTCCAGACAATCCCTTGGGTTATTCTTGGTGGGAGAAGGTATTCTGACAGATACCAAGGTCCTAAACTGATTTGGGCTTTACATGTTGTCATCAGAATCTTGAGGTCAATGTGGAAATGAACCAGTAGCCAGTGTAAAGCGCAGGTGTGATATGGTGGAAACATCTCACCCTAGTTAATAATATGTATGTTAATAAACATTTGGAGGTCCAAAAATTATCCACATGGTGCCTAGAAAACAACTTGCATCTAAATATTACCAAGACAAAGGAGATGGTGCTGGAGGAAGGAAGGAAGAGAGAGGAACCAGCCCCATTGTACATCCAGGGGGGCTGTGTGGAGAGAGTTTCTTCCTTTAAATTTCTGGGAGTTTACCTCAGTGAAGATCTCTCCTGGGGAATTAATACAATCAAAGTAGTCAGGAAGGCCCAGCAGAGACTGCATTTCCTCAGGGTCTTGCGTAAGAACAAAGTGAACCAACTGATTATCTCCTTTTACCGGTCCACAATTGAAAGCATCCTCACATATTGCATTATTTGGTATGCTGGATTGACAGCTGCTGACAGGAAGACACTACAGAGGGTGGTAAGCACAGCTCAGTATCTCACGGGCTGTCACCTGAGTGCACTGACGACATCACTAGGTATCGTTGCCTCAGGAGGGTTGGAAAAATTCTTAAGGATAACTCACACCCCGGTCAGCACCTCTTTACCTTGTTGCCATCAGGCAGAAGATATCACAGTATAGCCTGCCATACCAACAGACTGAAGAACAGTTTTTATCCATGGGCTGTCAGACTGCTGAATGGGAAATAATCCCAGGACAAGTATAGAAGAACTGACCTGCGGGCTGGCGCATTCTGTGTCAAGTACACAGGGTGCAATAAGACTGAGTGGTTGCCAGTGGGATGGGGGTAGGATGGTGGTGGGGGTGGGCAAGGGAGACTCAGCTAATTTCATTGTGCACATGTTGTACATTGACAATAAAGGTATTATTATTATTATTATTAGACAGCTTATTCATATGGTTGCCATAGTTCAAGAGCAACCTGGAAAATCTGCATGTAGATTATAAAGCAGTCATTTACCAGCTTCACCTTGGCAGCGCGTGCAGACGCAGCGGCTGGTTGCTCCTCAACTCAGAATCTGGCTTTCAAGTTCTGCCAAAATAGACTTACTTACAGTCGACAAGATATGTTATCTATCCGGCTGCGGAGCGAGTGCTGCAAAAGCTGTGAGTGTCTTCGCGTTTGCAATAAGAATTGTTTGACTTCAAAGAGCCAAAGAGGAAAGAGGTGCAGACGAGACCGTAAACAGAAGAGAGGTTGCCGGGGAGGAAGGCAGCAAAGGTTAAAGACACAGCATCGTAAATTACCCCTTCCTAGTATCTTCTATGCAAATGTGAGATCCCTGGTGAATAAGCTGGAGGACTGGAAACTGTGGATCACAACTGAGAGAACTGTGAACCAGTGCTGTCTTCTGCTGTTCAGTGAAACTTGGTTGAAAGCTTTTATTCCAAATTCTTTTCTGGAATTAACAGGATACACACTGTTTCGTCATGATAGAACAAAGGATGCTGGAAAAAGTAGAGGAGGGGGTTGTGTGCATATGTGAGTAATCGCTGGTGCACAAATTCTGTGGTGGTTGATAGCCATTGCTCCCCATGTGTGGAATTTATGACACTCAAATGCAGACCCATATACATCCCCTGTGAATTTACAGTAGTCTTGATAACTATAGTGTATATTGCACCTGATGCAAATATCAACGAGGCATTGGATCTTTTGCACGATGCTATAAGCAGACAACAACACAAGTATCCTGAAGCTGCATTTATTGTATGTGGGGACTTTAACCAGGCAGATCTGAAAGTGGTTCTACCGAAATTCTATCAACATATTAAGTGTGCAACCAGGGGAGAAAGGACTTTGGACAGATTGTACACGAATATCAAACAGGCCTATAAGGCGGAACCATTAGCACACTTGGGCCAATCCGATCATGTGTCTCTCCTTCTGACTCCTGAATATATTCCTTTGAGGAAGCGGATGCCAATAATAAAGAGGACTATCATGATACGGCCAGCAGGAGCATCTCAACAGCTGCAGGATTGTTTTTATGACACTGATTGGGAGGCATTTGCCCAACAGGATTTAGAAACTTACACTGAGGTAGTGTTGGACTATATCAGATTTTGTACTGACAGTGTAACGCAAAAGCGCCAGATAAAGATCTATCCAAACAGGAAACCCTGGATGACAAGGGAGGTTCAGGAGCTGCTAAAGGCAAGAAATGCTGCTTTTAGAAGTGGAAACAGGTCACTGTATAGTGCAGCCAGAGCAGATCTGAAGAGGGGCATCCATGTGGCTAAAGAGGCATACAGGCAGAGATTGGAGAATAATTTTCAGCCTAACAACACTAGGGAGGTGTGGCGAGGTGTACAGTAAATGACTGGGTACAAATCTAAAGTTTCCCCAGTAGCTGAGGGAGGGGTATCTTTGGCAGAGGAACTGAATGCCTTTTTTGCCCGTTTTGAAGCAACATCAGTAGAGACATCAGCAGAGTTTCTGCCACCTTCACTATCACTATCAGCATCGGCACAAGGGAATGTAATTTTTAATGTGGAGGAGGGAGAGATGAGGAAGGTGTTGAAGGGGATCAATCCAAGGAAGGCTACGGGGGCCAGATGGAATTGCCGGAAGGGTATTGAAGGATTGTGCAGATCAATTAGCAGGAGTTTTCACTGGGATTTTGAATCGATCCCTATCCCAAGCTATTGTGCCGTCATGCCTAAAGTCTGCCATTATTATTCCGATACCAAAAAAACCAAATCCAGAAAACTTGAATGACTTTCGTCCAGTAGCACTTACACCTGTAATCATGAAGTGCTTTGAAAAGTTGGTACGGAACTATATTATTGCCTGTTAACCAGAGGGACTGGACACATTCCAATTCGCCTATAAAAAGAAGAGATCAACAGAGGATGCTGTGGCGTGTGCTCTTCATGCTGTTTTTGAACATCTGGAGCAGAGGGGGGCTATGCTAGAATGCTCTTTGTGGATTTTAGCTCGGCTTTTAACACCATTCTTCCACGACATTTGATCTCTAAACTGGAAGGCCTAGGGCTTCCACCATCACTTTGTGGGTGGATCTTGGATTTTCTGTCAGAACGTTCTCAGAGGGTCCGGTTGGGCCCTTACACCTCTAATACTCTTAGTACCAACATTGGAACACCACAGGGATGTGTACTTAGCCCACTCCTTTATATTCTTTACACATTTGATTGTGTCTCTGCCTATCCTAGCAATAGGGTCATTAAGTTTGCAGATGAGACAACTGTGATTGGGCTCATCTCTGGCAAGGACAGTGAGATGGCTTACAGAGATGAAGTGGAGAGGTTGACCAAGTGGTGCAGAATAAATAACTTGCACCTAAATATAAAGAAAACAAAGGAGCTTGTGGTAGACTTTAGGAGGCAGAAAACTGATATTCAACCACTGGTGATTGATGGGACTGGTGTGGAGAGGGTTACAGGTTTTAGATTTTTGGGCATTGAGTTACAGGAGGATCTGTCCTGGAGTGTCAACACAAGGGGGCTTGCAAAGAAGTCTCAGCAGAGACTATTTTTCTTGAGAGCCTTAAGGAAAAACCATCTTCCACAGAAGCTGCTGCTGGCCTTCTATCATTGTGCAATTGAGAGTGTGCTTACTTACGGGTTATGTGTGTGGTATGGAAGTTGTACCCTCCGGGATAAGACAGTGTTGCACAGAATCATAAGAATTGCAGAGAGTATTGTGGGCTGTTCACTCCCCACCCTAGAACAAATTTATACTACCAGGTGCCACTGTAAAGCATTAGATATATTAAGAGATCCATCACATCCTGGTCATCACCTTTTCGAGTTGCTGCCATCGGGACGGAGATATAGAGTACTTAGGGCAAGAACAAACCGTCTCAAAAATAGCTTCTTTTTTAGAGCAATATTGGCCTTAAACGGAAATCCTGGACTTTGAAGTCAGCTTATTTTATATGTCATATTTTAGTCATTTTATATGTCATATAATGTGTTGTACCTGTTTTTAAATCTATGTGAAATGTTCTAAATGAGTTTTATATAGCAACCACAAAATTTCGTTGTTCCTGCGAGGGGGCAATGACAATAAAGATTCCTATTCCTATTCCTATTCCTATACATGCATTTTTCATCAGATGCAAAGCCACTGAAAAGCAATAAATTGCTTGGGAAGCATGCACTATCATTACCCTGAAGGTGTAATTAAATGCTCAGTGGTACACCCAGACCTAGGAAACTAGTTTCTCAATCAGCTGCACAGCAGCAAAATATGAATGAATCTACCATGATGGCAAGCATACCATGCATGGATTTAATAATAATTTTTAGTGTAGGAAAAGCTTAAAACACCACTGTGCTAGCATTACTGCCCTCTTCAGATGCTTACTTAAAAACAAAAAACACTACAATTTCTTCGCATTACTTCTGTTTTCGTGGCAAAACACATGAAAATGTTAGATCTATGGCCGCTATCTCACCTGGGGGAAGATCTGGATATTGTAAAAGTCCGGCTTTTCTTCTTTCTTGGTCACATGACTGAAGATGTGGGATCTCCATTCCCATGTACAAGGATTTTTTAAAAGCACCCACCAGCCCCAGGGCCAGCAGGTGGCACTAGAAAAAATAATTTTAAAAACCAGCACTGACAGCCCAAAGGCCAGCTGATCAGCACTGGAGGGGGAGGAGGAGGGGAAAATGTAAAAAATATTTTTAAAAAGCACTGAGGAACCCCAGGACGAGCTGATCAGCACTAGGAAAAAATAATAATAAACAGCGCTGACAGCCCGAAGGCCAGCTGATCACCACTGGAGGGAGGGGAAATTTAAAAATAAAAATAAAAAGCACCGACGAGCCCCAGGACAAACTGGTTGGGGTGGGGTGGGGACCTAGAAAACGGGCTCATATGCGAGCTCCCACGGACTTCTGGCTTGCATTTTTTACTGGAGCAAAAAATTCCAAACTTCTCTGGTAGGTCTTGGAAAATTCACTAAAGGGGGCACAACTGTTTTTTTTAAAGCCTGGTGGCTGTGGGGACAAGATTTTTGGAAATGCTTTATCTTGAAATTTAATCAGCATTTTAAAGGATGTGTGATATCTGTTTTTTTCAGAAGTGCCACCAGATGGCACCCTGACACAAACAATGGAGAATCGGGTTTTAAAGCAGAACACTGCTTTAATTTTTAATTTTCTTTATTTTATTTTATTTTATTTTATTTTTGAAGGAGACAAAGAAAGAAAAATCAGGGTGGCCAGTGGATTAGCTGAGGGGAACTGTCTGTTTTGATGGCAAACTGCTCCCATAAGGTGCAGAACATTTCCCTCTCACATATGTGGCAAGTTTAGCCCTCCATATTTCTTACATATATTCATTGCCACAACCAAAAGAACTATTTCAGTGTAAGAAATTCCAATGTCCACATGCTCCTCTGTCTAACTATCCTTTTTTCAAGGCTAAATTAACAAGGGAATGAAGAATTGTTCTAAGTGAGGCAGGGTCTTGCCAGTCTGTGCCAGGAAGGGTAGAACATGTATACAAGAACATAAGAACATAAGAACATAAGAAGAGCCATGCTGGATCAGGCCAAAGGCCCATCTAGTCCAGCTTCCTGTATCTCACAGCGGCCCAACCAGATGCGTTTGGGAGCGCATGAGACTAGATATCTGTCTCCTGATACCACTCCCCTGCATCTGGCCCTTGAAGTACCCTGGTTTAAAGCCTAGAGATTACACATCTCCATCATGGTTTGTAACCCGTGATGGACTTTTCCTCTAGGAATCTGTCCAATCCCCTTTTGAAGGCATCCAGGCCAGATGCCATCACCACCTCCTGTGGCAGGGAGTTCCATAGACTTACAACGCCTCTCCCAGCCCTCAATTTGAGTGCATGTCCCCTAGTTCTGGTATTTTGAGAGAGGGAGAAGAGCTTCCCTCTATCCACTTTACTCATACCCTGCATTATTTTGTATGTCTCAATCATATCCCCCCTCAAGCGCCTTTTTTCCAGACTAAAGAGGCCCAATTGTTTTAGCCTTTCTTCATAAGGGAGGTGCCCCAGCCCAGTAATCATTTTAGTCGCTCTCTTCTGCATCTTTTCCAGTTCCACTATGTCTTTCTTGAGATGCGGTGACCAGAATTGTACACAATACTCCAGGTGGGGCCTTACTATTGTTTTGTATAACGGCATTATAATGTTGGCTGTTTTATTTTCAATCCCCTTTTTGATAATCCCTAGCATGGAATTGGCCTTCTTCACTGCTGCCACACATTGGGGAGACACCTTCACACCAAGATCTCTTTCCTGATCCGTCACGGATAACTCAGAGCCCATGAGTTGATAGATGAAGTTTGGATTTTTTGCCCCAATATGCATTACTTTACATTTGGTTACATTAAAACGCATTTGCCATTTCTCAGCCCACTCCCCAGTTTGGAGAGATCCTTCTGGAGCTCTTCACAATCTTCTCTGGTTTTTACCACATGGAAAAGTTTTGTGTCATCTGCAAACTTGGCCACCTCACTGTTTATCCCTGTCTCCAGGTCATTTATGAACAGATTGAAAAGCACCGGTCCCAGGACCGAGCCCTGGGGCACACCGCTTTTCACTTCTCTCCATTGTGAAAATTTCCCATTGACACCTACTCTTTGTTTCCGGGATCTCAACCAGTTCTCAATCCATAAGAGGACCTGCCCTCTTATCCCCTGACTATGCAATTTTCTCAGCAGCCTTTGGTGAGGGACTGTGTCAAAAGCCTTTTGAAAATCCAGATAGACTATATCCACCGGTTCACCCAAATCCACGTGCCTGTTGACCTTTTCAAAAAAATTCTAAAAGGTTTGTAAGGCAAGATTTACCCTTACAGAAGCCATGCTGATTTTCTCTCAGCAAGGTTTGTTCTTTTATGTGTTTTAAGATTTTCTCTTGGATGAGGCCTTCCACCATCTTCCCTGGGACAGATGTAAGGCTAACTGGCCTGTAGTTTCCTGGGTCCCCCTCCTTCCTTTTTAAAAATTGGTGTGACATCCGCTATCCTCCAGTCCTCCGGCACTGTGGCCGTTTGAAGAGACAAGTTGCATATTACCGTTAAGAGATCTGCAATTTCATTTCTCAGTTCCCTAATAACCCTTGGGTGGATGCCATCTGGGCCCGGTGACTTGTTAATCCTCAATTTATCAATTAGTCCTAAAACCTCCTCTCTTTTAACCTGTATTTGATTTAATTCTTTAGTCAAGAGGGGCGGCTCAGGCAGCGGAATCCGCTCAAGGTCCTCTGTCGTGAAGACAGACGCAAAGAACTCGTTCAATTTCTCTGCAATGTCCAAGTCCTCCTTAACCTCCCCTTTTCCTCCCTCACCATCCAGAGGCCCAATTGGTTCTCTGGCAGGTTTTCTACTTCTAACATATTTAAAGAAGCTTTTATTATTACCCTTTATATTGCTAGCCATGCGTTCCTCAAAGTCTTTCTTTGCCTCCCTTATCATCTTTTTACATTTCTTTTGCCAGAGTTTGTGTTCCTTTTTATTTTCCTCATTTGGGGAGGATTTCCATTTACAGAAGGACCTCTCCTTGTGCTTTAGAGCCTCTCTAACTCCACTCGTTAACCATGCTGGTGTCCTCTTGGACTTAAATGAGCTCTTCTTTCTTTGTGGTATGCACTTGTGCTGGGCCTCTATCATTGTTGTTTTAAACAGGCTCCATGCACTCTGAAGAGATTGGATTCTTCTAACCCTCCCCTTCAGTTTCTCTCTAACTAGTTTCCTCATCTGAGGGAAGTTTGCCCTTCGAAAATCAAGGGTTTTTATGTCTGATTTGGCTGACACTCTTCCTCCGACATGCATGGCAAAGGTAATTGCAGCATGGTCACTGTTCCCCAGAGGCTCAGTGACATTCACATCCCTGACGAGGTCCTGAGTATCACACAATATTAGATCTAGAGTTGCCTGTTCTCGGGTGGGCTCCATGACAAGTTGCTCTAAGGCACAGTCATTCAGCAAGTCGAGAAACCCAGTTTCTCTTTCTTGCCCGGAGCTCGCATTGGCCCAGTCAATGTGAGGATAATTAAAGTCCCCCATGATTACTATCCTATCCCTCTTAGCCACCTCCATGATTTCTCTCCTCATTTCAAGGTCCCCCTCAAGTTTTTGATCTGGTGGACGATAGAATACTCCAATTATCACATCACTCTTTGGACCTGGTAGTTTAACCCACAGTGATTCTATGGCGGAGTCAGACCCTCTGTCAATCTCCATTCTGCTGGATTTTATGCCTTCTTTGACATAGATGGCCACTCCTCCTCCAACCCGCCCCTCTCTATCCCTTCTATAGAGTTTATAGCCTGGGATTGCTGTGTCCCACTGGTTCTCCACATTCCACCAGGTTTCTGTTATGGCTATTATATCAATGTTATCCCTAGCTGCCAGATGTTCAAGTTCTCCCATCTTTGCTCGGAGGCTTGAGCATTGGCGTAGAAGCACTTGTACAGTGGGTCCCGCAACAGCTGCTGCCTTGTTCTTCTCCCCCACAGCTTTTAATTTCAGTAGACGAACTGTCACATTCCGCTATTCTGCCAGTGTTAATACTTGCTATGTCATCTCTATGTGATTCTCTACCCTCTCCAACCTCATTCTCCGAGGATGAGGTGTTCCAACCGGATGCCACACAGCTCCTGTCGGCTTTCCCCAGTTATCAGTTTAAAAGCTGCTCTGCTGCCTTTTTGAGGTTGAGTGCCAGCAATCTGGTCCCATCATGATTCAAGTGCAACCCATCCCTCCTGAAGAGGTTTGGCTTGTCCCAAAATGTTCTCCAGTTCCTGACAAATCTAAAGCCCTCCTCTCTCGACACCATCGCCTCATCCACGCATTGAGGCTTCTGAGTTCTGCCTGCCTGGCGGGACCTGCACGAGGAACAGGTAGCACTTCTGAAAATGCTACCTTGGAAGCCCGGGAATTCAATCTTCTACCTAGCAACCTGAATTTGGCTTCCAAGACTGACCGCTTGGCCTTCCCGACATCATTGGTACCGACGTGTACCATGACCACTGGCTCCTTCCCAGTTCTCTCTAACAAGCTATCTATATTTCTGGTGATGTCTGCAACCTTTGCACCCGGCAGGCAAGTGACCATCCGGTTATCATGCTTCTCACAAATCCATCCCTCCATATTTCTAATGATAGAATCCCCTAGCACAATGAGCTTCTCTCCTGCAGCCTGCTCATATGAGCTTCTCTCCTGCAGCCTGCTCAACTACAACAAACATATTGTAGTTGAGGGTCTGGCATCTGTTGGGACATGAGTGAATTTGGACACAACTGAACCCTGACTCTAACTGTGTAATGCCCCATTTTATGTCATTTAGTAAGGTTATTTGTGCATTTATCTTTTCCTACAATGAGTCAAGGGAGCATGCATGTCTTTCCTCCTCCTTTTTACGGTGAGGTAAGCCAGACTGAGAGAATGTTAATGGCCCAAATGCAACACTCTTTAACATCAAACTTGTGGCTAAATGATCTACTGCAGGCAGGCAAACTGGCAACAAAAATGTTCCGCCTGGCTGGGCATTGCAGAGATTTCCACTGTGGCAGGAACAATCTTCTCTCTGACCAACATCAGTGTGACTTTTTTTCACTGGTAGGCCCTGGCAATCCTTCAACCCCCCCCCACACACACACACACACAACTGTAGCCATCAATTTCAGACGGAATGGAGAATTGTGTTCAAAGTTTGGTGTTGCTATTGTTTGTTTTGCTTCCTTGCTTCCTTCCTTTCTTGTGTCTAAGTGTCTTAATTTAAAATGATATGGCCTAAATGTGTTATTGCTGAGCAAACCAAACCCATTTAATTGACTGGGTCTTTGTAAGTCAACCCCTGTATAGGTTCCATTGATCGAATAGGTCTATCTTGTTGGAGGAACCCATTGGATTTAGGTCAGTATTTGTGTTTATTGTGGTTTTCATTTTCCCCCATAATGTATTTTAATGTTTGTATAACAGCTGTTGTGGTATGCTTTATAAATACATAATACATTACAATATAATATAGAAATTACTATGCAAAAGCCTTTGACTGCGTGGACCACAGTAAACTATGGCAAGTTCTTAAAGGAATGGGAGTGCCTGACCACCTTATCTCTCTCTTGAGAAATCTATATGTGGAACAAGCAGCAACAGTAACAGCTAGGTTGGCAGGAGCATATGAAAGAACTGACTGGTTCAAAATTGGGAAAGGAGTATGACAAGGTTGCATACAGTCACCCTGTGCATTTAACTTATATGCAGAGTACATCATGTGAAAGGCAGGTCTGGATGAATCACAAGTAGAGATGGGCACGACTTGAAAAAAATTTTTCGAGTTGTCGTTAGTCGGGCCGGTTCCGTTTCGGGTTGTTTCCGTTTTTCATGAAAATTCGCAAAAATTAGTCGGTTCGTTTTTTCATTTTTTCATTTTCGTTAGTACTTTTTTTGGGGGGGGGTAGCGGGCTCCTGGAGGCACCTCTGTGGGGTGGGTGCCTCCTCTGGCCCGCTATAAAGGGAAAGCGGGCTCCTGGAGGCACCCATGGGTGCCTCCTATCCTCACCCACTAGGAAGGGGAAGCAGGCTCCAAGAGACCCCTCAACATGGGGGTCTCCCCTCCTCACCTGCTGCTGCAAAATGGCATGCATAGCCATATGGATATGCATACCAGTTGCAGACAGTGAGACCAGTGAACCCAGAGCCATAGGGTGATGCCTAAGGCTCTCGCACCGCCATGTCTTACAAAGAAGGGAATCGTACTTGCGTGTAGTGCAATGCAAGTAGATCTGGCTTAGGGTTAAGGTGGGTTAGTGCAAGGGCTAGGGTTAGGCTAGTGACGGGTAAGGTTACGGTGGGCTAGTGGGTTGCACCTCTGGGTGCCTCTCTGACCCACTAAGAAGACAGTCTGTGACGTATGGGTAAGGAGTCAAGGATTAGGGTTAGGGTTAGAGGGCTAGGGCAGGTTTTAGGGGGCTTTTGGCACATCCCAGAAGTCTCCATGGCCAAGTGGCCATGCGATTGGTGGGATGGCTCCAAAAATTTGCATGGTCGTCCACTCCCACATGGCTGGCCACTCGGCCAGCCCATCATTGCGCAGGTGTAAATAAAATAAAATAAAATAAAATCAATGGAGGACAGAGGAGGAGAGGAGAGACATTTTGTTGCAAGAAAAAAACCCACTGCTACTGTGAAAAATCTGGCAGTTTATAAATTTTCGCGTGTTTGTTGTGCTTGTGTGTTTTTGGACCACGATTTCAAAAACAATATTGCGTTCACCGCCCATTTTGGATCCCCGCCCGCACCACATGGCATGGCGAGTCCAGCTGCCCAGGACAGGGGGAGGCGGGACCCCCTCCAGAAACCACCCCTCCAGTAGGTGCCCTGCGCCCTTAGTCAAGCAGGCATTTTCCGCCTGCTTTTTTGGCCCAGGAATGGGTGGGGGGAGAGTTTAAAAGTTTTTTCCTGTGCCGTCCGTGCCGCTTGCTTGCGCTTTAATTGCGGCGGCCGGCGGCGAGACTGGGCTTTTTGCTGGCTGCGAGCCTGCGGCGAGTCCCACCAGAGCAGCCCAGGACGGGGGATGGGGGGGAGGCCGGGGACCTCCAGAAACAACCCCTCTGGTAGGTGCCCTGAGGCACGGCAGGCATCTTTTTTTAACTTTTAAGAACTTTTTTTCTGTGCCGCGTGGCATCGCGCGATCACGCGATGGAAGGAACGAGCACGACAAATCAGACCAAAATTGTTCGTTCGTCGGTTCGAGCTCGAAGTCTGGCGGAGTAATTCCTGTTTCCGTTTCCGTAGAGTAACAGAACCGAGTAACGGAAACGGAAATGGGAATACCGCTAAGTCGTGCCCATCTCTAATCACAAGACAGAATTAAGATTGCTGGAAGAAATATCCACAACCTCAGATACGCAGATAATACTACTCTGATAGCAGAAAGTGAGGAGGAATTAAAAAAACTTTTAATGAGAGTGAAAGAGGAGAGCACAAAAATGGGTTAAAGCTCAACATCAAAAAAACTAAGATCATGGCTATCAGTCCCTTCACCTCCTGGCAATTAGAAGGAGAAGAAATGGAGACAGTGACAGAGTTTGGGCTCCATGTTCACTACAGACAGTGATTGCAGCAACAAAATCAAAAGACACTTGCTTCTTTTGACACTTTGCTTCTTCAGGCCATTTTTCATCTTATGAGCCTATTTCAGACCAGTGTGACGAGGTCAAAGTGAGCTATAAAATGGAGGACTCGCAACTAGCTTTTTTTCAGACTGATGAAGCTGTTTGGATGAGCAGTGAAACATTTCAGTCTCTCAAGGAAAAGAAGTCCAGTTGCCATGACTCAACTCACCTGGATGACTAAGACTCTTCACAGACATAGTGATGAATGGAAGTGAGAGATGGACCATAAAGAAGGCTGATTGCCGTAGAACTGACGCCTTTGAGCTGTGGTGCTGGAGGAGTCTCTTGAGAGTTCCATGGATTGCAAGGAGATCAAACTTATCTATCCTGTAAGAAATCAACCCTGAATGTTCACTGGAAGGACAGATGTTGAAGCTGAAGCCCCAATACTTTGGCCACCTCATGAAGAGAGAGGACTCCTTGGAAAATTCCCTGATGTTGGGAAAGATTGAAGGCAAAAGGAAACAGGGACAGCAGAAAATGAGATGGTTGGACGGTGTCATTTATGTAACTAACATAAACTTGTCCAGTCTCTGGGAGATAGTGGAAGACAGGAGGGCCTGGCATGATCTGATCCATGGAGTCATGAAGAGTCAGACATAACTAATGACTGAACAACAACAATAGAACAGAACAGTACAGTACTAAAACAAAATCCACCCCTCAAAGGTGTGTTCTTAGAGCAGAGGGTGGGTAGCACTTACAACCCTGCTTCAAATCCCACCTCAGCCAGCGGTTGCTGGGTATCTTTGATAGGGGTTAGGTGGTCAACCTTTTGTAGTGAAGATTTCTTTACTACATCTTTGAAATACACCTTTTAATAATCGCAGCAGTTCATGTATTCAAGTGAGATGATTTTTGAATGTTACAAATGAATTTATGCTCTTGAGAGGACTTTGCTTAGCATTCGTTATATCCAAATTATAGGACACTTAACAAAGCAGAGCAAAACAAAGTGTTCTGCTTATATACTGCCCCATACCACTTCAAGTAGTCTCTGGGCAGTTTACATTTTTAATTACAGTATACAGGCTACACATCCCCCTCCAGCAAGCTGGGGGTACTCATTGTACCGACCTTGAAAGGATGGAAGGCTGAGTGAACCATGAGCCTGTTACCTGGGATATAACAAAAAAGATTGTTCTTTTTGTCAGTTAACCAACAAATGTTCAATTCATGTGGTCATTCTTTGTTTCATTTTACTCTAATGTATCACATGTGAAAATAGGGTCCCTCCACCCTTACCGTGGGTTGCAGCAAAAGCAGAAAAGGAGAGCGTGGCCACCATTTGGTTGGCCAAGAATCCACTGCCATCAGACTTTCCCTTTCATACAATACTGTCTGGCAGCTATTCCATCAGGATGTATCAGAGAGAGAGAGAGAGAGAGAGAGAGAGAGAGAGAGAGAGAGAGAGAGAGAGAGAGAGAGAGAGAGAGCAGAGTTGGTTCTATAACTCATTTGGGACATGATCCTTCTTCATTTTCAGAACTATTTCTGTTCCAGTAGGAAAACCAACCGCTTCTGGCTTCCTAACAGCATTAGCCCCATTTTGGAGTTGGTTGTTATAACATCGATATTCCACCAAGAAGCAGTCTCTGAGCTTTTTTGCTTTCCTTTCTCCTCCTCATCCCTTGTGGGAGCATTGACTCTCTTGTTTTTATTGCTTTGAGAATTGCTGAAGAAACTTTTTGGGCTGAAGTGTGGAATGTCAATGCTTTTTAAAAAAAATAGTAATAATAAGCAAATAAACCAAGTTAATGCCTGAGACAAATCTCTGGACACACATTTCAAAGTTCTTCTTAGGGTGCTTCTCTGCTGACTGCAATCTTTTCCTAAAGCAGAACCACTGGCACTTCATAGAGGGAAGTTCAGGATCATGAAAAGAAAGCACTCCACACTGCACTTACCTAAACAATGGAATTAGCTCTTAGAAGATGTTGTGGTAGCCAACAATTTTAAGGACGTCGAAAGGTGAAAATAATTTGCCCTCCCACTCCAAATGACGAGTCGAGTCAGTGAATGGGGTTTAACTGGGCCACACTTTATTAATACATAACTTTATTTAAACAGCAACAACAGGTGGAGCCTGGCATCAGCGTAGATGGTTGGAACCCCGGGGTCACCCGAGACCCCTCCAACTGGGCAGCGTAGGGCAAGCAACGACCCCCAGGTGGTGCAGTCAGCTGATGGCACCCACCAGGCCAGTCAAGGGTCATTCACCTCCCTGCATCCACTTGCAACAAACTGGGTTATCCCCAACACAGGGACTCGTCCCCACGTATCCACCCCAACACTGTGACCTCCTGATCCACAGTGCCGTGGTTATTGGGTATCTGGGGACAGATGTTCAATTATATACTTACCGCTGCCCTACCATCCGCTTCAGCCGCCAGTGAGACCAACATTTAAGTGACTTTACCTACGGCCCAGGCACCAGTATGGGATAGGTGAAAAATCCCCGCTCTCAACGGCCAATTCAGAGTGTGGGTCAAAAATTCCTATCCGGCCCCCGCAGATGACCAGTTACATTCACACTAGTCCTTAAAGTCATGGGCGGGTGGGTAACGCCAAACGAGGAAAGGCTGTTGGGAGGGGTAGGAGCTGCCTTTTATAGGGTGCTCCTCCCCCTCCCCTCTGGACGCGATGACACGTCCTGCTTGTTTTGTCGTCCTCGCGAGAGGGCAAAACAGCTCCGCCGGATGGAATTGCCTCCGCGAAGCCGACAAATTCACGGAGGATGGCCAGAATCATTTTGCCGGTTTATCTTTGTCTAAGGAAAGGTATGTGTGTCTTGGTGTCAAATTACCACTCACTATGAAGCAGCTGGTTTGTATTTCTTGGTACATGTGCAATTGGGCACATGTCCAGGGCACAAAAGCAGTGCCTCATTGACTAACAATTGGCCACAAAGACTTAGGAAGTGTAAACCAGCAATGGGATTCTGGCCATTGACTTAAAATTACAATTTTAGCCCTATGACTACTCTGACCATTGAGACTATCAATGGTCCAGTATATCAGTTAAGATGCTTGTCAGGATCAGTTGCCAGGAAGAGGGTGCTGTTACACTCATGTCTTGCTTGCGGACTTTCTACAGCCACATCACTGCCACTGCAGGAAACAAAACCAGCCTTTGTTCTTATCTAGGACAGTTTATCTTGAATGTAGTTTCTCTTATGCTTTTGGAGTATGTTGGCCACTGCATGTCCCATACTGGAGCAGAAGCAACTGTTCTGCTTTCTCTGTTAGAGTTTTTGAAAAGCCAACAATTCTATGGATTCTTTTTCATGATATTATTAGCTGTCAAGACAGAAGTAATTTATGGCAACCCTAATAGGGCTTTCAGGTTACAGTAAATATTTAAGGAGTTTATTTTTCAAGTTCCACACCTTAACATGGGTTTCTATTCCAAAATGGAGATTCCAGACCAGGTATCCTGCTAGGTGTTTCATTTGCACCAATTATGGAAGAGATGCAATTGTGTTACAACTATCATCTGTCCATAACAAAGAACTGGTGGGATCATAAGGCTGAAAAAGTGATTGGAAATGAGCATGCAAATTACTTTGGGACTTCCAAATACAGACAGGGTTTTGGAGCACAATACCCCAAATATTATGATTGTGGAGAAGAAAAAAGTGTGGATCATTGATATTGCTATACCAGATGATAGTAGAGTCACAGACACAACTTGAAAGGATTAGCCGATATCAGGATCTTAAAATTGAACTTCAGAGACTCTAGCATAAACCAGTATGGGTGGTCCTAAACGCTTGGGAAGTGTTCGACAAGTGATTTGTAATACAAAATCCAGCATAGTTATCTTGTTTGCTGTGTGATGATGATGATGATGATGATGATGATGATGATGATGATGATGATGATGATGACGACGACAACAACAACAACAACAACAACAACAATAATAATAATAATAATAATAATAATAATAATAATAATAATAATAATAATAATAATAATAATAATAATAATAATGACAGTTACCTAGCCAAGTAGAATAAACTGCATGGCTCAATAAACAGAAAGCGAATGGAGCTATTTCTGTAACTTGAATGTCACCATCAGTTTCTTTTAAATACTCTTTCTCAGTAGTTGTCCATTAGAACAACTCAATAGTTGTTCCAATTATTTCCTAAAAGGTTACAGAAGATGTCTCTTGAATTTCAAAAATCCCAATGGAAACACAAAATACAAAATATTTCATGAAGAAAGTCCGAGGTCAATTATGCTTTTGTGTGCTGGTGTTGAAACATATGAATTAGTAGGCACGTAAAGTTCTAAGAGTAGAGGTATCATGGAAATCCTTGTTTAGTAGGTCTTCAAATATTTGTAATATTACAGTTGCAGACAGAGCAATGCAAAAAGGAACAGTAATTATATAACACCTTTTCCGTTTAGGAAAATGCACGTTTTAGGTTGCAAAACACTTTATTAAAAGCAAAAGCACATGATTTAAAATTATTCACAGCATTCCTTACTTTGAAGTTCTAGGCTTCCTAAGGAAACCTTACATACCATTCCAGTGCTATGTAGGAGCTGCTGAAACGGAGCAGGTGATTCTACCCATTAGGATAGGGGCTATGGCTAGTGATATTACAGATCAAAACCCACTGAGTTTGCTACACAGTGTTTGTGCCCTTGCTTCATAAAGGATCTGGTCTAACACCCAGGCAGAAGAGCTGGCTGCGTCCTGAAATGAATTGGTCTGGTCCGAATGTGATCACAGCTGAAGGGGCTTGGATTGGTCTGAGTCAGAATCACATTCAACTGCTAAATCACTTTGGTTCGCTTCAGACACCAAGAGGAAGACAAAGCTACACAATGGTTTCAGAACAATTTCAAACAAAAATAATAGTTTTGCATCAGTGTGATTAGAAGAGAGAGGAAGGGATCTAGATATACTATGACATTTGTTTGCTTGTTTACCCCACCTTTCTCCATAAAAGGATCCAAGGCAGCTTACATCAAGTCCAGCTAAATGGCAACAGGGCTGAGGAATTTAAAAACACCCTCCTCCAAAGTTGTTGAAACCAACTTTCCACTCACCCTAAGCAATGTACCTCGTGGATTATCTCTGCCAGAACCATCTTGAGCCTTTCATTCATAATTTTCCATCCTAAACCTGAGGAAATGGATTTTATTTGTGAAAGCTTGTGTTGGACATTTTAGTGATCTCAGTAGAGGCGTCACCTCTTCTACTTTTGGATCTTACAATCTCGTATTTGGTATCTTCAAATAAGGGACAGTCTGGTGGCAGCCCTCCATTCAAACATGTCAGATGAAAGTTTATGCATATTGGGGTCTCAGAAGTAGTCTCCCCAAAGAGTGGGAAAGTGCCCTGTGTCCCCTCAGTAATGGCATCCAACCAGCCAACCCTTCACTTTTTTAAAGTGTTGCACTGGAACGGCATCACTCCCTTCATGGGCAACAATGCCTAGGATGACAGCTGAGGTTGAGGAACGGTGTCTGTCCACATCTCAAGCTCTGCCAACTTCTGGTACAAAATAGTCTGATTGTTGTGACATTTCAGTTTTTCAGTTTTTGATTTTGTCAGTATTTCATGTGGATCTATGATTTTGAAGTGTGCAATGCTTTGATACAAGAAAGAAAGGTGTCTTCCTTTGACCTCTGATTTGGTAGTACCTTTCTCCTCTCTCTTTCTCCCTTTGACCATGTATAATATTCCCACCAGTGAAAAAGATGAAATCCTAACATCCTTTCATTTTATTTGCAGAGGGTTTCCTTAATTTTCTGAGTAGGCCTTTTGGGGGGGGGCATATACATCATGGCCTGAAGGCACCTGGCTGAAGAAACTGGCACGGTGAGTTCTACCCGGCACCAGCCATTGTGGGCTTGTTAAAGGAAAATGTTCTTTCTCTAAAAAGAGCATCTTGCCCTTAAAATGGAAGCTGATTGAGGATGGGCACAAACCACTGCTTCGTTTGTCATCTAAATAAGTGTACGGTGCTTCAAAGCCCTGACGCTTCTGGTAGGTGCCCATTTGTAGCAGGCACCTGGGTTTCCTGCCCACTCTCCTCTGGGTGCTGCGTCTTAGGGGGTCCCCACTGGGACCTGCTGGGCCAGTAAATGAATCACCATGAATCTCAATTTTCAGTGGTCTGTGCCTAACTCTAAAGCTGGCATAACTAAAAACATTTGCTGGTGAAGAACAGTGCTCTAGGTGGAGTCATCAATAAACTTGCACACCCTGGCTAGGGCTACATAAGAAAATGGGCAACATCCAGTTGTGTAAATTTGTGCCACCATAACTTGGATGGGGCACTGGAAGCATTTCATTTAAATTACAACAAGACAGCTTTATCCATGGGATCAGTATCCTACTGATTCACTTATCTACATTTTGAAAACATTAAAAGAAAATAAATCCAGGGAGGGAAAAACTACTGTTAAAAGTATTACCGAACCAGCAGCTAAAGAGAGCCAGAGACCATGACTTGTTAGTCAATGGTTAGTTGGTGGTAATGCAAATAGGGAGGCTGCTTTTTTTTTTGCATTTACCATATATTTTGCATATAGTTCACTATTATCCATGTTTTTCAGTATGCATGGTGGGTGTTTCTTGGGAACAATCCCCAGAAGATACGGGGGGCTACTGTAATCAAATGTTCTGCCTTTATGGACCATGGCTCCCCAGGACTTTCTTTGAGAGCCTTAGGGTTGAGGTGATTAGCTTTAATAGCAATAAACAAACAAACAAACAATGAATTCTCAAAGGCTTTCACAGCCAGGATCTGATAGCTGTTGTGAATTTTTCAGGCTGTTTGATCAACAGAAAACAAATAAACAGTTGGTGGGTTGTTGCTGCTAGGAATGGGTTTGGCAACAATAGTACAACAGTGAGGTGTTTTTTTAAATTATGAAAACATTTCTTTCACATCCCAAAACTGCCCAAGGCTTTCCCTAGGCAAAAGGTATCCACAGGGAGCCCCAAAACCCAAAAGGAAGGTAGATGAAGCATTAAATTGCTTAAATTAAATGCTTCCTCTGCCTAGTCCGGTTACTCTGTGCAAACCTTCACCAAGAGGATTTTGCCTGATCTATATTTCTCTGGAAAGGAAAATAAGGACAGAATAATAAAAACTTTCCAGAGCAGTGATCCATCTGCATTCAAACTGGTAGCAGATTAATAAACCAAACTGGAATTTGTGATATGAGTATAACCATTGATTAAACATTTCAGCGTGTATGGCTTCTGGAAATCCATACACCAAAAAGGCAATGATTGTGTGTAAAACTATGTTTTTAAAATGATTGTTATGTAACAGGTCCCCACACCAGGTTTTTATACTCCTGAGTTTGAAAGGAGCTTATGTCTTTGATACAGCTTATTGGAAAGGAGAGAGGGAGGGAGGGAGGAGAGAGAATACCAGGCATGTAGCACAATACCTTGCTATGCTAGATTGGTTCCTGGGTATATAAGAGGTTTCTGGACTACAAAAGCAAGTCATTATTAGAACTACTATTATCTAAAAGTAGATTTTTGATTTACAGCTTTACTGCTTCAACCTCATGATATTGTACCAAATGAGTAACAATGACTGTGCATTCAGAACAGCTAAGAACTGTTAGAATTATTCTGATATTTTGGAATTTATACCCTTTTAAAAGATGTAGCGTACATGCGATTTAGATCTTTCCTCGGAGCAATAACATAAATCTTTATTTCCTGTTGACCAATTTATCCTGCTGTGGGTTCTTCCTGCCATGCTGCAAAAAAATTTCTGACTTATTGGTTGGCAGTAACCATGGCAAAACCTGCCAAAAGACAAGCTAGATGCAAGATCTCATGTGAAGAACCTGATACCAAATCCCTCAATATGAGAGCAGAGCATCTGTGCTTTGGAGCACTCTGATATTCTCTGAAGAAAACACAGAGGTAGAAGAATTAAGGTTTTCTATTTTGTCAAATTCTGTGTAATTGCTAATAATATGGATGAATTTATGAGGTGTTTTCCCCCTAAACTGGCCAAGCAGTGTTGTTTAGGAGAATTCCCCATTGATTTCTAATCATGTAGGAACCCAAGTCATCCCTTTTTTGAAAAATGAAAACATTCTCAGATTTCTCACCACTCACCTATATTTTTAGTTTAAAAGCATATCTTGTATAACCAATCACATTTCCCACTTGTCTAAAAATTACAAAATTATCCAAGTTAGTAGCTCTCACTGGATCCTCTGTCAATCAGTTCCATAAGATAACTTTCTGTGAAGAAGTATCTCATTTCTTGTGTTTTGAATCTCCTACCACTCAGCCACATGGGATAAACCTAGATTCTAGAATTATGGGTCAGGATTTATTCTTTTTCATGTTCTCCATACCAACAGGTCCGGTGCTTCCATTAAGGCGAACTAGGCAGTTGCCTAGGGCACCAAAATGGAGAGAGGGCGCTGGCCAGCCTGCTGCCCCCCACCCCTCCCCACTGCTGGCCACCGCTGTCCATCCCCCCACCACCTGCCAGCCGCCCGTTGCCACCCACCCATCGCTGCCCGTCGCCATCCGCTTGCCTCCCCCCGCGCCCATCATCGCCGCCCCTCACCTAGGGCGCAAAAAAACCTAGCACCGGTCCTGCATAACAAACATCATTTTTTGAAATGATATCCTCCTCAGACACACTTTTCTTCTAAGCTAAAAGCCTTCACATTATAACTTTTACTCATAGGAATCTTCTCCAGTTCTCTGGTGACAATCATGCACATAATTTTTTAAAAAATTGAAAAGAAAACCAAAAAACGAATATTATCAGCAGGGCAAAGGAAATTACTAAGAAAAGACAATGGAAGCAAGGGAAATCTGATTATTATATGTGAGGTTTATTTGAAGCCTGGGCATTCATCTCCACCCAGTCCCAGCTGATTTTTAGGGATGACTGGATCAGTGCAAAGGTATTTGTATGCATAATGCTTGCTTCCTTATCAACTTTTGCCTGCCCTGCCTCTGTGGCACCACAACGGTGTCCCCTCATGACATCACAGGGCATCTCTCCCTGGTATTGGGTTTCAGAAAAGGGATGCTTCCACCTTAGCAACTGTATGAGGAGAAAACAACAGGCTGTTTTATGTTGAAGGAAATACAAAGGAAGACTCAAGATGGAGACAGCAGAAACTGGCTACATAGCCAAGTTCCACTGTATCTCCAAGGGCCAAAAGAGAGATCAAAGCTTCTTAGCACATTGCATTTATCAGTATCAGAGTTTTATGATATATATTATGGGTGTAAAAATGAGTCTCTCCCTTCACAGAATCTGACCTTCATTTAAGAAAAAAAGTCTTAGTATTCCTATGCCAATGAAGTTTGCTAGCTTGCTGCTGTACCTAGGATCTGCTAATGAATGCCCAAGCAATCCCATTTCTGTGTTGTCACTGCATCCTACTGGGGCACTAACCTCAACTACCATGTAATGAACATAGGAGACTTGTACTTGAAGTGCCTGTGACCAATGAAGGGGATTTTGATCCACAAATGTTTGCTCTGAAACAATTCTATTCGTCTTTAGAGTGCTTCAGTGAAGCGCTCCCTCCTTTTCTTTTGCCAACTTTCAAAGCATATGTGTTATGGAAAATGTATTTTAATTGATATAGGACAAATTATGGAAAAGACAGCTTTGCTCTGCTGTATGCCCCAGAGGCTTGCTAGTTTCATATGGTAATTACAGTACAGTACTGTATTAAGCGCCATGTGGTACCATAGATTCAAGTAATGCCTGAAACAGCATTACTACCTCTAGAAATACTGCCACCACAAAACCAGCAGTGAAGGAGGGGAAGATAAGCTGTGTACAGTTTTGGAACAACACCGTAGGCATGTTTTGCTCTTAGCTCTGGCTTAGATTTTTAGACTGTACAAATATTAGAAAGGGAGTCTTTTCAAATAATGAAACTCCCATGTGAATCTTTGTGCGGCTAGTCTAAGGAAAGGCCTGGTGTTGAGCATATTCAGTGTTAATTTATCCCATTGCAATTTTTAAAAACAAGATATACTGTACCTTAGTTTTATCCCTAAAACCTGAAAACCATGGTATAGGCTATCCACCAATATCTACATATGATCTGAAACCTGAGTGTGTGAAGGTCAGAAGCTTCCTCTCCAAATGATACCCTGGACTGGACTCTAGAGTTTTGCAGAACTTGAAGTATTGCACACACAACACATTGCTTTATGAGATAATGAAAGAGTAATTGTGCTCATTAATCAAAGTGATGAAACAATCTTGCTCGTCTTGGATGGAGTCATCTGGGGGAGAGTTGACTGTGTTTGTATTTTAAAACAAGTAACATAAATGGTACAGGTGCAAATCTTGTTTCATAGTTTATTCCAGTGGAAGGACAATGGTATAACTCACAGTGGCATGCTGCCACTAATTAACAAGATAGCACTTTAGTCCCAATGGGTTGACCTGGGGAATGATCAGAAATCCAAGCAATGACTCATTTATTAGTGGCAATCTACCCTTCTGCCAAGCTGCCTAGATGCCCTAAGCCAGGCACGTCCAAACTTCGGCTCTCCTGATGTTTTAGACCACAACTCCCAGAATTCCAAGCCTGTATTTCCAATGGCAAAGGACTGTGGGAGTTGTGTTCCAAAACATCTGGAGGGCCAAAGTTTGGACATACCTGCCCTAAGCACATCCGGTCTCGCCTGATTTCGGAAGCTAAGCAGGATCGGCCCTGGTTAGTACTTGGATGGGAGACCACCAGGGAATATCAGGCGCTGTAGGCACCTGGAGTAGGAACTGGCAAACCACTCCAGTATTCCTGCCAAGAAAACTCCATGGACATGGGGTCACAAAGGAGTCAGTCACGACTGTAATGACACAATACACACACACACACACACACTTCTGTCAGTATAAAGGCACAACCAGGTTTTGGCCAAGGGAGAAAATGGTGAAGATCAATTTGAAAATATAATGAGTAATGCCAAGATATTGGTTTTGAATTTTGAACATTGATGTTGAAACTCTGATTGTTGGTATCATCCATCTCCAGTTGTCTCTCGTTTAGGAAAGGCCAGAAACAAATGCATATGCATTGTGCTTTTTCTGAGGGAGGTACACAAATGTCTTTACACAGCAGGATCATAGGCATTTTTGAAATGTTCACCCAGCTAGGTGGAAACTTCTGCTCTGTCAGGATTGCCCAAATAGGTGGGGGAAATCCATATAGGACAAACCCTGGGGAGGAAAACCCTGACTAGGCTATTTCTTTGAGAACATTTTATTTAGGCCAAGCAACATACTCTGTCTCATTGAACATGTAGCCATAATATAAAGTAGAGCACAACTCTAAGGAGTCTGAGTACACTACAATGACTGTGCACTTCACTTGTCAGTGTTAGATATATGAAAAGAAATGAAAGTATTTTGTTTATTGGGGCGGAAAATAGTTTCCCAAAATATCAAGCATAACACTGAGTAGACAACAGCATGAGAACTACAGGAATGATGGCCTTAAGTAGCAAATAAATAAAATATGTTGACTGTAAACTTGGATTACTCAGCATTTTGACAGAGCTAGTTATTGTCTGCATAACTAAACCACTCAGTGAAATTCACGTATCAGTCCTAAACAAATACATCCTGTTACTTTCGACAGAACATTGAACTAATGTGCTTCATGTTGGAGTGTTAGAGAAAAAGAAGATGGAATAGTAATGACAGATTTAGAGACAGCTTGATAAGGAAAATGCAGCTAAGTACAATTTAGTCTTAAATGAATTTATGCTAGAGTGCTTCATAGGCAACGACAGTTTGCAACTTAATCATTTGGACTATGGACACATGCATAAATGTGATATTTAGATTTGTGCATATTTGGGCTTTTGGGCTACACAGCTGCTTGGGAATGGTAATCCAAAATGATAAATCTGTACATGTATAGTGATATTTATCTTCAAAACTGATAGCTGTAATCATGAGCGCATATGATATGGCTAAATTAGTAAATGATTCATTGTGAGTGAACATGTATAAAATTGGGGTGCAGTTCTCCAACTGAATTTCTCTACAGCATTTTACAGTATCTGGGAATGTCATGTGTGAGAAACAGAAAGAACAAGCATGAGGAAAGCTCAGCAGGAAAGAGAAAGCCCAGGAGGAGTGTGCCACCCCCTTTTCCCTCCAAAAGCAGGCTGAGGGGGACACTTTATTCATACTATTGCTGGTGGTGAGGGGAACTGACATGGAGGAAGAGAAAGGTGGGAAGTTTGAAGAGGTAGAGAAATGGAAAGGACCAATAGCTGAGGGGTTCTTGGTCACTAAGGAAGGTGAGTGAGGGGGGTATAAGAAGGGGGAGGAGTGAAAGGAAAGGTCTGTTGAAGTACAGGTGGAGCAGGTTGGGGGAGAGGCCATGGAATGGAGTGTGTCAGGAAGATCCCGTATTAACACTTCAGGACTGGACTGATGAGCTAAAGACACGAGACATTGAAGCATTAATGGTTAAAGACTCTATTGAGCCCACAGAGGTAATTGTTCATAGATTTCAGGAGATGTTTATGTCTCCCGTCATGCCTGGGTCAGAAGAAGTGGAACCCCAGTGAAAACAACAAGGGCAAACATATGTTCGCTATGATGTAAACCAGATCACCCCAGAGCAGTCCTACCTACACTTTTATGGCTCCTGGCAGGGGCTTCTAATGTTTTGGTGATGGACAGATTGTTTTGTTTCTGTTCATTTCCACTTATCCTTCATGTCAACTGCCAATACCATATCATGAAATGGATTAAAGCAAAGCAAAAGCAAAGTGTTCTGCTTATATACTACCCTATACCACTTCCAAGTAGTCTCTGGGCGGTTTACAGTTTAATTACAGCATGCAGGCTACACATCCCCCCCTGCAAGCTGGGTACTCATTTTACTGACCTTGGAAGGATGGAAGGCTGAGTGAACCATGAGCCTGCTACCTGGGATTGAAACCCAGGTCGTGAGCACAGTTTTACCTGCAGTACAGGCATTTAACCACTGTGCCACGAGGCTCCTTAAAGAGATGCACTACAAGATACTGGAAAATTGAGCATTTCCTTTGATCCATAGAGGTGCCAAGGAAGTAGTTTTTTTATTGATTAGTTAGTTTTTTGAAGTGCAATATGTGATACATTATTTGGAAAAAAGATAGTGGAAGACTTTCTTCCAGAAGCAGGAGGAGGCAGGAGGGATCAATGAGTAGGATATTTGTTTGCTATTTTGTTCAGGTCAATAACTGGTTGATAAGAGAAAACAAAAATTCCCTTACTGCCCCCTCCTGCCTATTCCTTTCCTACATCTGGGAGAAAGTATTTGATTTGGGTTTTGTAAGTGATGCAGCACATAGGCTCCACCCTAGTACACTTTATTTTATTTTCATTTCCTTGTCCTTTCCATGGAGTTGAGAAAATGCTGAACTTGCCAATATCCTGAGGTGGCTCTCTTCTTAAGCCACTTCATGTTACTGGCAAGTTGACAGCAGGCCAAATAGGGAGGCCATTTGGATGTGGGGATCTCACCAAATGTCTTACTGGCCCTCCTAATGATGCTATTTAGCGCCATCCAAAACAGGTATGTAGACAAGCTCAAAGGCGTGAAAAGCCCTAGAACACAATGTGGCTCCAGAGTAATAATAAAAATAATAGTGTGCGGTCAAGTTGATTCTGATTTATGGTGTCCTGTTTCATGTTTGTTTTACTTGCTTGCTTTAGATATAAAATATTCAGAATCAGAAGTGGTTTGCTACCCTCTTCTTCTGAGGGCACTCAGGGACTGTGCAGTTTACTCAAGGCTACACCAGCTGACCCTTCCTCCCGGGAGCCCCCAGCCTCTGTCTCTGTACCAAGGTAACAACTCCCGGAGTTATCCTTGGTATAGAACTGTGGCATGTGGTTGCAGTCCTCCACACTCACTCCTGGGAGTAAACCCCACTGACCACAGAGGTGTGTGTGTGATGGTGGTGGTTTCTATATTCCCACTACTGAACTGTAAACTTTTAAAAGTCATACAGTACTGTGTTTTACTAGAGGAAGCACCTCTTTTTGAAAATGCCATTCAAAACACAAACAAAAAGCAAAGAAACTCTTTTCAGATGGTCTCCCCTGCCCTTTTTTTTTACTGGCATCATGACAAAAACAAAATAAACCTTACAGAAAAAAACTGGATGGCTGATTGAAAAATTCCTGTCGGCATGTGCCAAGCTTCCTAATCAGTATAAAACTACAGATGGAAATGTGCAATACAAGAGCCTTCCCACCTGCTGCTGTCTCTAATGAAGGGAATGACCTGGCTTGCATTCAAACATCTCCTTTGGGCATTTCCTCTTTTCTCCATCAGGGCTTTTCTCCCTCCCTCCCACCCACCCACCCTGAATCTACAGAGAATTACACCCTGAGACCAATCCAGTGTTCATTCATCCTTGCTTTAGTGACCAGATTCTCAACTGTTGTTGGGGTGGAAGCACAGAAGAACAGATGAATGTAAAAGAGATTTGATCTATGAATATTATAGCTGCGCATGTCATACTTTCTTTTCTAGCCATCAGTGGATATTAACCCTTTCTTGGATGCATGCTTTAATGTGGGGAGGGGGCTTAAGAGTGTCAGAGAAGCTGAGACTGATGGCTTCAGAAGGCTAAACTCTACTAAGAGCCCAGACACCCAGCAGAGTCACCTATGGTGGGTTGTTTACAGCTGAGGCACCAGACTGAGATGCGTGCGCCTCTTCAGGAGTAAAGATTGCATCAGTCGGAGAAATTGATAGTCCCAGTGGTGACGGGGGAGCAACCTTTGGAAGTCAGCTACTCAAAGCGAAAAGGATGTCTAGTGGATGACATGAGCAAAGGTGGTGGTGGTGGTGGTGGTAATCCAGTGCTGCAAAACAGATGCATTTGGAATATGGAGCATGAGAAATATGAATCTAGGTAAACTAGAAACCTCCAATGTATGTATGTATGTATGTATGTATGTATGTATGTATGTATGTATGTATGTATGTATGTATGTATGTATGTATGTATGTATGTATGTATGTACCAATTTTCCTCAGACTGATGAAGCTGCTTGGATGAGGAATTTTGATCTCACAAGAAAATAAGTCCAGATGCCATGACTCAGCTTTCGGACAGGGGCAATAATGCAAGGTCTGATCAAGAAATATCAACCACACTTTCCAGGAAACACATCAACATAACCATTGTTCAAGTCTGTTTTCCAAGTACAGATGATAAAGATGAAATGTTATGCTGGCTCACGACAGGAAACAATGGCTGCAATCAAATAGGTGACAAATACTAATGAAGCAGTAGCAGTGAAGTAATTTGTTCAGCCCTGTCTTCTCTTTTTAACACTATGAAGATCACTAAGCTGCAGTTCCTGCCTTGCCTATGCAATCAAAGAGAATGCTGGGGTGTTCCCAGACTGTTACTCTCTGGGGTCCAGTCTTTGAGAGGACCTGCAGAAAGTCTTTATACTGGTTTGCATTTCCTCCTGATCATCATTAGTTCCCTCTGGCTGTCATGAGAATGACCTTTTATGAACAGGTATGTGGAAGTAACTAGGTGTTTATTTCACTACTTGTACCTGAATGTTGTTGCACTATTTAAAATTATGGACATATACGAAATACAGGTAAAAGTTAAAGCCCAATGAAAATGTTAGAAATTCTTGTCATTTTGAGGTTCTAAAAGGACTGTTGGATCATTTTGCTGATCAGCAGGTTTGCAGTGTAATTCTCCTGGAAGTGAAGGACTGGCTAGCTGTACGCTGTTGCCTGGGAGATGCCTGAACAGAATCACAATGCTTTCCACTCTTCGAGGAGGCTTCTTCTGTGTCCCCTTGTGTCCCCTCATCTCTATGATGGGGCCTTCCCTTGTTAAGTACAGAGCACAACATTAGTTACTGAATCAGAGCCACTGAGACATATACACACACCCTGTTGTCTGCCAAGAAGCTCCACGAGACTGGTAGAAATATGTGATCATGTACACAGATTGCACAAAATAGGCAGTTAGGGTCAGTGGGTTGTGTGGTATTTAGGCATGGCTAATGAGTGCCATGACACCTGCTCTGTATTTTTAATGCCCGCATGGAGATCCAGCACACATTAAGGACTGTAGAAGAACTCATAGCTCTTGATGTGTGCCCAGAAATGACTTGTTGATCAGGACATCTTATATAAGATTGGCACAGTATGATTCCATCTCTTGGCTCCCAACAAAACCTTGGCAACCACATTCTATTTTTCTCTTTATCTCAAAGTAATTCTTAAAGAAACCTCTCTGGTTTAGTTGTTTTGATTAATTTTTAAAGATTATTTTCAAGTTAGTTCTCTCTAAGCTCTGTCCAGCTCTGTTTCTAGTTTTAAGGATGTCCCCCGAACACAAATAATATTTAGATTGCAATCTCATACTCCTTTGAGCCTAATGAAAATCAGTTAGACCTGCTTCTGAGCAGATGTATAGAGCATTGTACCATTAATTACTCCCCATGTCCAACTTGCCTACTCTTCCAGTAATGGGAGATTCAGCTTCTGTTTGTTTTAGAGAGTACCAAAACTGCATGCGGATCCAAGTTTCTCAGGACTAGTCAGTGGCAAAAATTTAGAAGGCTTCTATAAGTGACACAGAATTTTATGTGCTGTTCCTAATCATCCCACTCGTAATAACATAGAACAGATTCCTGTAGATTCCTGTCTCGAAATTCAGTGACTTGTAGGGAAGATGAGATTATAGTTCACAGGTTTCCAACGAGGTCACAAAATGTTTTCTGGGGGCCTCGCTGTGATTCCTGAAGAAAAAGAGACACATCACCCATGAATTTCACCCTGCTCCCTGGGTCTATTCTGCATGCATTTCTCTCCCTTGATCATACCTTCCCCTCAGCCAAGCTCTCTTTGCTCCTTGCTGTGGGGCTTCGGGGTGCCTGGGACCCCCTGGATGCATACTGTCCCACTCCGGCAGTGATGGCTCCTCCTCAGCTCTGGTGGTTGGCTGGCTAGGTGCCTGCCTACCTTGCTCAGGCTGGGGGCCATTATGGGAAAAATATGAGTTAGGATACAACTGCAGCTCCTGAGAGCCAAGCCAGCCACAGTAGAAGTTAAGAGGTGAGGAGACTGCGACAGACTGGAGTGGGAGCTGGAGAAATGGTGATGGAGGAGGGAAAGGACAGCACTGAAGCAGTCCCTCCCCACCTCTGCCACATGCCGCTGCCGCCATCTTGAGGAGGATGGCTGAGGAAGAGGAAGAGTCACCACCTGACAGGAAGTTGAAAAGAGCAACCGTGACCCTCCTGAGGGAAAAACGCTCCAGTAAAACCTAATTTTAACCCACCTTTATTACCTCTACCCCCAAATTGGTTAAAGTACTGTTGGAATGGGGGCAAGCACCTTTAACAAACACCAAGTGATGAATGCTGAAACTAGATGCAAGTACAACCATTGCATTAAATATTAGGTTAGAATTATTGTCTGTTCTGAACAATCTATTTTAATGTATTTTCTTTACCTCATCAAAATGCCTTTTTAATGGGTGGGTTGTCTCAGGTTATTTGGCTATTATAAAAGGAGCTTGTGACTGGAAAACTGTTGGGAACCACTGCTACAGCATCTGAGAATATAATGGGATACTTTTCTACTAGATTTCAAAAAAATGTACAGAATCATTCATTACAATGATTGGGCTTACATTGATGTTTAAGATTGGGCTTTAGAGATTACTGTTGGTTATTCACATAAAGCATGATTTATTTATTTGATTTATATACTGCTCCATTAGTGCAGTGCAATATTCTGAGTGGGTCACAACATAATCAAATCAAAACATGGCAAAGCAAAGGAGAGGATAAACAAGAAACAAAATGTAGTAATGTCAAACTGCATATGATGCAAAACATACATCTTAAAAGCAGCTGGGTGCAAGGCAAAGAAAAGCTCAGTCAAGGTTACAGTCAAATGCCTCTCTGAAGAACAGCATCTTCAGCAACTCATTGAAAGTGGGAAGGGAGGGAGTCAAGCACAGTTTGACCAGAAACCATTTCTGCAGGGCTGGTACAACTGTCAAGAAGGCCCAGGTTCTCATTGATGATTTTCTGGCCTCCTTTGTAGTGGCTGTCATTTGGAGGAGGAGTGCCTGGGAGCATCTGGTGGTATGGGTGGATGATCTTGGGAAAAAACACTTCAACAGGTAATGGAGAGAATGTAGAGGTAAACATCAAAACCTTGAACTTGACACAGTGCAAGTGAGCCAAAACTGAGGTGCTGCAATTGAATTTATTCATACCTGCCATCTGATGACCTTTTAAGCAGGTTTACAGGGGAGGAAACACCCTGTTGGTGCTCCTGGATAAGATATAGAATGCAGTCTGGCAGCTGGATTCTATATCTTCTGCAGACTCCAGGTCAACCTCAAAGAAAGTCCTACATGGAGAGTATTACAATAGTCAATTCTGGAGATCACCAAGCCATGCACCAACATCCTGAGAGCTTGTCTAATTTAGGTAGGAACAGACTTGGAGAATGAGCCTAAGCTAATGCAAGGCTGACCTGGACATGGTTGTAATCTGGGAATCCCAAGAGACAGCTGGGTCCAGCAGTACACCCAAATTCTAAACTTGGTCCCTAAGTGGGAGGACTATACCTTCAAGCCTAGAAGAATGCCCCCAAACCTGTCAGAAGGACTCCCCAGAGGATGATCTCTATCTGGTCCAGGTCTAGGTTCAGCTTCAGCCTGTTAGGTCTGCTCCATTCCAGAACCAAAGCCAGGCACCACTCCAGCATTTGGACAACATCCACTGCAGAGGTGGAGAAGGATAGAGCTGCACATCAGTGTACTGATAATAGTGCAATCCAAATCTGTTGACCTTCCCAGATGGCTTGACATAGATATTAAAGGGCATTAGGGAAATTGACAACCATTGGGACACCCCACGCTCATGGGAATCATAATTCAACCCCCAAGCTGCACTCTCTGGATACAGCCCTCAAGGAAGGACCAGAGCCAGCTAAATATGAATCCACAATCTCCATCTCTGAGACCCTCAGCATAAGGATGCTGTGATTGATGGAATCAAAAACCACTTGAAAAAGTCAAAAATATACCTTAAAAATTGCATTGGGGTGGTTCTTTATAAATTGCCAATGCACCATTGGTGGTTCATCAAAATTGCCACGCTGAGTTAGTTATATAGCAAAAGGTTTATTAAAGACAGATAGAGATACAACACAGAACACATACAGTACAGAAAATTGGTTAGTAGACATCTTAGCTTAAGGGTCCGAGAGCCCTTAAGGTTCCAAGACATGGCACACGCCAGACGGCTCGATCTGCCCTGCTGTCCTGGACAAAGGACTAAATGGCTTCTGATGATGGTTATATACTCTTTTGCATGGTGTATGATCTAAGACTGACGTATTTTGTATGCCCCTACATGTGCCTACATGTGCTTTCATGTGCTTGTTCATCAGTTCATGTTCTTGGCCTATAGCCATTTGGCCATCAAAGTCTAGAATGACCTGACCCTATTTCCTTGTTCAAAGTTGGTTCCTTATTCCTGGCTAACCACCATGTTGTTCTCAGATAAATGACACCTCCGCACTATAAGATAGTGCCAACTCTTAGAGGATGGGTCACCGTGACCATAGTCTGCTCTTCATAGACCCACACACTGTAAGAGATGGTGCCAAGTCTTAGAGGATGGGTTATGCCAAGTTTGCTGGGCCATTTTGACCCTTCAACCCTGTCAGCATATTTGGGTCTGTTAACATATTTTGATTTTTCTCATGTTTATAAATCCTTATCAGTTCTCCCTTTTTTGTGAAAGTTAAAATAAAACTAATTCTAAAAATGTTAAGAACAGTATAATGATTCAATAGCTTAAGCCTTTTTCTGCTGCATGATTTAAGACCTTCCAGTGGCCATTTTACTTTAACTGTGTTGCTTTATTATGTTTTATTTGTCATGGTCTTGATTGATTGTATGTCTCTTGTTTAGTTATAACAGTATAGATATTGTCAACATCCATGAATGAGTAAATGAAGGGACCTCACTATTCTGACATGTATCTAGGTGTATCTATTTTCTTTTGTAGGTAGGTGTATCTAATAGCTGATTTACTAGAGGTGAGGTTTTGTTTGCTTAGGACCAAAGATTGCAATTTGCATAATCACAACTTCCCCCATTTTTTAAAAACACAGCATACATTAAAAGTACATTAAATGCCAGGTCAATACAAAATAAGACCACCCTCATCCACGATGCTATTTTGGATGAGGGTGCTGACCTAGCATGTATTACTGAGACCTGGGTGGGAGAGGAGGGTGGAGTCCCTGCTCATTCTCTTAGTGTTTGCCCACCTGCCTGCTCAGTCCAGCACCAGTGTCTCACTGGGCTTCCCTGGAGTTCCTTTTTTAGTCTGGACCACCATTCACCCTCCTGGGAGCTTTCCTGTCCAGAAAGGTCTGGAGGGCCTGTATTGTGTGCTGGGCTCAGGAGCCCAGCCCAGGGACAAACCACCAGGTGAGTGGAAGGGGACCCTGCTGCATACCAACAGTCTCCCTGCCTGGGCTGACAGAGGTGGTGGAGGACCTGGTGCCGGACCTGGACTGAGGAGGGGGCTGGGGACCTCAACATCCATGCCGAGGCTACCTTTAACTGGAGCAGCTCTGTCTCTTCATGGGCACCATGACAACCATGGGGCTGTCTCAACATGTCATGGGCCCAACACTTTCTGTCTTGGGCCACACTCTGGACCTCTTTTCTTTCTTTTTTTCCCCACCTCTGGTTTGGATTCATGGAGGGGTTGTCTTTCTTCATTGTCATGGTCAGACCACTTCCTGCATCATGTTTCTAGCCTGCCTTACTGTAATTAAAACTCCAACCCTCTGCAAGTGGTGGGGGAATCCATTGTTGAACACTTTCAGAGACTTTGGATCCAGATGGTTTCCTTCATCCTCCTCCTCCTATCCAGCTGACATGATCGGTGTTCCTGTGGCCACAGGTGGAGAGGAAGATGGGCTTTACCTTATTTGTGTTCCTGGAGAGTCAGTGCCCCTTCTCAGGTCTCCACTGGATGCAGAGCCCGGACAGCTGTCTTGGTAAACATCTGAGTTGTGGGCACTGAAGTGGGGAGGAGACGGCTGGAGCGCTGTGGCCCCTCTGTCCTGTAAGTCTGACCAACAATGGCGAACCTTTTAGAGCCCACTATCGGGCCCAAACTGCAATTCAGAACCCACTAATTTTTTTCGTAAAGTGGCAATCAGAGTGCCGTAACCTGAACTGTTTGGCTGGTCCGGGGATGACTTCTTCAGCCAGGAGATAGGGCTGGAGGCCCAGGACCTTTAGCACCCATGCCAGAATATCAGCTTCACTTTGAGCCAAACAGGCCCAGATTGCGCAGTGAACTGGATAATTTTTCTATTGATCAGTTTCACTTATATTTCCAGTGCAAAGTAATTATAAAATACTTTGGATGAGTTTATTTGATTCCTATTCAAGGATGTACAGGGTATATAGATATATCCGCACAGAGTTAAATTTTTTAACATTTTCTAATGGTTGGCTAACTGAAAGATCTGAAACAAGTGTGCCTTTGCCCAAAAAAAAAGGTTGAAAATGCCTCTTTAAGAGGGGAGGTTTTCCTTGCTTAGCCTTGAAAGAGGAGGCAGTAATTAGACCACTCCTAAAAAAACTAACCTGGACCCAGGACTGGTGGCTAACTACCGACCAGTAGCGAACCTCCCTTATTTGGGCAAGGTGTTGGAGCAGGTGGTGGCCGGACAGCTCCAGGCGCTGCTGGATGAAACGGATTTTCTGGATACATTTCAATCTGGTTTCAGGCCGGGTTTCAGAACAGAGACTGCCTTGGTCGCCCTGTATGATGATCTTTGCCGGGAGAGAGATAGGGGGAGTGCAACCCTGTTGATACTCCTGGACGTCTTGGCGGCTTTCGACACCATCGACCATGGTGTCCTTCTGGATAGGCTGGCTGAGTTGGGAATTGGAGGCACCGTTTTGCGGTGGTTCCAATCCTTCCTGGCTGACCGTGTCCAGAAGGTGGTGCTGGGGGATAGTAGCTCTGCTCCATGGTGTTTACGTCATGGGGTTCCACAGGGCTCAATACTACCCCCCATGCTGTTTAACATCTACATGGAACCGCTGGGAGAGGTCATCAGGAGGTTTGGGCTGAGGAGTCAGCACTATGCTGATGATACTCAGCTCCACCTCTCGTTCTCCACCAATCCAGGTGAGGCGGTTTCTGTTCTGAACTTGTGTCTGGACCAGATAATGGACTGGATGAGGGTTAATAAATTGAAACTCAATCCAGACAAGATGGAAGTGCTGTTAGTGGGTGCTACGTCTGACAGGCTAGAGGGCCATTTCCCTGTCCTGGATGGGGCTGCACTCCCCCTAAGGGACAGGGTCCGTAGCTTGGGGGTGCTCTTGGACCCCGGTCTAACTCTGGAAGCCCAGGTGGACTCGGTGGCCAGGGGTGCCTTTCTCCAGCTGCAGAATATATACCAACTGTGCCCCTACCTAGATGAACGGAGCCTTATGACAGTTACGCATGCACTGGTAACATCCCGTATTGATTACTGTAATGCGCTTTACGTGGGGCTGCCTTTGAAGACGGTTCGGCGATTGCAGCTGGTTCAGAATCGTGTTGCACGGCTGGTGAGTGGTAGGGCCACCAAGGAACACATCACGCCGATTCTGTATAACCCACACTGGTTACCAGTTGCTGCCCAAGCCCAATTCAAAGTGCTTGTTTTGACATATAAAGCCCTAAACGGCTTAGGACCTAGATACCTGAAGGACCGCCTCCTTCCATATGAACCTACTCGGCAACTAAGATCTAGCCAGAGAGCCCTCCTGAAAGAGCCATCCCTTAAGGAGGTGAAGGGGATGGCTTGCAGGAATAGGGCTTTTTCAGCAACTGCCCCCAGACTTTGGAATGCCCTCCCAAATGAGACTCGCCTGGCACTGACATTGATATCATTTCGGCGCCAGGTAAAAACCTTCCTATTCCAAAAGTTTTTTCACTAATGATTGTGGGTCCTGATGGCAATTTTTAGTGGTGTGCTTTTAATGTACTGTATTTATTGCATTTACTGGTTTTATTGTTCTAATTTTATTGTATTTTGATGTTTTAATTGTTTTGATTGTGAGCCGCCCGGAGACCTTTGGGTAGTGGGCGGCATACAAGCTATATAAATAAATAAATAAATAAATAAATAAATAAAAATAAGTAATAATACAGAATGCATTTAAAGTTTCCTTAGAGGGTGGCATTTGGTTGACAGTAGGATCTTCTCTTTGAATGTAAGGTAAAGCAGAGACACAGGATATTTTGAATGAAGATCAAACCAGGGGCTTAAATCACACTCTTGTGTGTTCAATAAATGGAGATGCTTACTTTTGCAAACCATCTTAAACTGTATAATAGATTGGCATAAGGGAATCAGGAAGGCATGGACAATACACATATACCATAAGGCTGAATAGGAGGGCTATAGGCATCAGTTAAAAATGAAGCTTTGATAAATTGAATTTGGAGGACAACTATTCTGTAAAATATGTTGATTGACACCACTGATGATGTGTTCAGTTATAGGGCCCATTGGATTTGGAACAACAAGTGCTTTCTGTTCCTCTGACTGCTAAACAAAATGAATAAATATGTGGATACCCTTCTTGTGAATGACAGAAGTTCATTTGATACAGGGAAAGTATCTTATACAATACAAAGGAAGCACATAAACAATAATCAGTAAAGCTACTAGAATTATAGAACATACAGTATGCTTCAAAATAGTAATTGCTTCTAAACATCAGCTGTAGATGGCTGCAAAGGTGCTGAGCTGTGTTGGCTGCAAAAATAAACAGGTAGATGTGCTAAAAGGACATGCAAAAGGCACACTGGCAGTCTGTGGTAGTGGTGGTGAAGTTTGGTGCCATTATAACAGTTCAGGATGAGTCTTAAAAGCAGAAACACTGCCATAATTGGAACAAAACAATTGCAGATTAAGACAGTCTCTTTAAGGTGCCTTGTTGCCTCCATGGCTGTGCAACCAGTTCGTTGTTTTGCTTCAGCTGAGACAGCTAGATCAGTGCTCCCCAACCTTTTTATTGCCACGGACCGGTAAATGTTTGATAATTTTTCCGTGGCCCGCTTGTTTTGATTTAATAATTTTAATTTAATTGTCACTCTCAAAATCTCCAAGTGGCCTCCACATCTTTTCGATGGAATAACTCCCCCCCCCCCACACACACACCCGGGAGAGGGGCCAAAGAGCTGAAACAAGTCCAAACCCGGAAGCCAAGCGGACTTCAAAGGCAGCCCCCACGCTGTTGAACGAAGCCCGAAGGCGCGGCGGGACCTGAGCGCTCCTCCTCGCTCTCTCGCCAGCCTCCACCGACCAGCCGGCCGGCCGGCTTCCGCGCGGAGGGGACTTTATGGTTTGGCCCACCCGCCTCTCCCTCGCTTGCCAGAGCGCGCTTTTTTGGAGGAGGTGGAGTGGGGGTGGGTTGGCTGAGGTGAGGCGCGTTGGGGGGCAGCTCCTGCCGGAGAAAAGCAAGTCCGTCGGGCAGGGCTGGCCCTTCTCTTTCCTGGGCAAAAGGCGGCGCCCCACTGACCCTGGCTCGCTTGCTGGCCTACTCGCTCAAGTCCGCCGGTCCGGCTCTTGCTCGCTTGCTCGCTGGACACCTCCCAGGCTGCTTGCACTCTTCCCTCCTCGGCCAGTCCGTCCTCTTGTGGCCGCTGATGTGTGTGTGCGAGTGTTTCCTCTCTCTCTCTCTCTCTCTCTCTCCCCCACACCTCTTTTTCTCTTCAGGAGAAGCTGGGGTGGGCGGGCGAGCATGAGGGAGAGGGGAAGAGACGGAAAAATCTGCCACCACAGGAAGTGGAGCCCTCGGCCAGGAGGGCCAGCACGGGAGATCCGCGGGGAGCTGTCGCTCCTCCCGGCCAACAAAGAAACCTGCTCCCGAGCGGCCGCCAGCTCCGGAGGCGGAGGCGGCGGCACCGCGAGCACCTGGGAGCCGGTCCGGAGGGGGGAGGGGAAGGGAGGGGGCACGGGCATCTCCAGACCTCCCCCTCCCTCTCCACCCTCAGTCTCTTATCCCACAAAAACATGGGGCGAACCTCCAGCCCGGATTTCTCAGGATCCCCCTCCGAAGGGAGTCAGCTTCTCTTGCTCTGTCCTGGTTTCCTCGGGCGGCTTTGTGCCTTGATCCACGGACACCGGCCGTCTTCACCGAGCTAGATGGCTGCAGGTGATAATAAAGGCCTACAGTATCACTTCACTTGAAGGTGAAGCTGATAAGACCACCAAGACCCAAAGCAGGAATGGTGAGGCTGGAACTGTCGATGCGAGGATGACCCACAATGAAACAGCAGACCAGACCCGGTGTTCCTTGGAAGGTCGTAGATTAGGAAGCAGCACATCAGAAGAGACAGGATGGCAGGATTAACTGGATCAGTAGTTGGACTCAGGCAGGACTCATCCGAGACCTCACGAGACCTCAGGAGTAATCCTGAAGCCCCAACAGGGTGTGTCCTCCCCTGTCCCTTAAAAGGTCACCATTAGACATGGGCACAACCAGAAAAAATGATGTTTCAAGTTTTCGTTTGTCGGAACAGGTCCGTTTCGGGTTGCTTCCATTTGTTGTGAATTTTTTCAAAAATTTGTCGTTTCCGTTTTTCGTTTGTCATTTCCACCACAATTTAGTGCAATTTGATTCCCAGAGCATAGGGGCGTCCCGCAATCAGGGCCGGCGCTAGGTGTTTTTGCGCCCTAGGTGGCGGGCGGGGGGGCAGGTGAGTGGGTGGCCGGCGGCCGCGGGCGGGTGAGTGGGCGGGCGGCAGCGCGGGCTGCAGGTGGGTGGCGGCGCGGGTGGACAGGCAAGTGGGCAGTTAGGATATCACTTAGGATAGAAGTTCTGTTCTTGGCTTGCACCCCAAATGTGTGTGTGTGCAAGCAAATTGAAGTTGGGAAAATAGAAAATAAATGGTAGTATATAATATATATTTAAAATAAATCCACACCTCCCACTCCCAGTCGAACCTCCCCCTTTATCCAATATCAGAAAAAAATCCTCACAAACTGCCAGAGAAGAAATAAAGAATAAACTGCTATTCCCTTCAGCAGACAAAGCTGCAGGGAATCAAAGAAATTATTTTCTAAATTCAATTCCCTCCCTGCCTGCCTAACTTAAATCCTAAAGCCTCCAGCCTCCCTCCTCAATCTCGATCGGATCACACCAGCACCAGCAGCCAGCCCTCCTCCCTCAACCACATCCATACACCCGACTGCGATTTCTGGAAGGTGCCTCGGCTTTTTATGCCCTCCGAGACATCCAGAAGTGTCAGTCAAAAACCTGGTGATGCCATTGGTGGAATGGTTCAAACAATTTGCATGGTCCCATCCCATGCCCAGCCCAAATGGGCAGGTCTAAAAAAATAAAAAATAAAATAAAATAAAATAAAATCAATACGATGTTTTATTGCTATAAAAAAACCCACTGCTGCTACTATTAAAATTCAGGCATTTAAAATAAATAAATTTCACATGTTTCTGTGGTGATTTGTTGTGTTTTTTGACCACGATTTCAAAAGAAAAATCGCGGTCGCCATTTTGGATCCCCCACCACCACATGGCATGACCCCCCCCCAGCCTGGTGCAAGCAGCCCAGGACAGGAGAAGAGGGGGGAAAGGCTGGGGACCCCCCAGAAACCACCCCTCTGGTAGGTGGCAAAGCGTCAGGCAGGCATATTTTCACCTGCTTTTTTGGCCGGGAGTCGGGGTTTTTTAAAAAAAACTTTTAAAAACTTTTTATGTGCCTCGCATTGCACGATCGCCGCGATGCCACAAACGGAAACGAAAAACCCGACCAATTTTTTCTTTTTTTGGTTCGAGTTCGAGTTCTGACGGCTTAATTATCGTTACCGTTTCCGTTACGTAATGGAAACGATAACTGAAAACGGAAATGACAATTTCGCCGAGTCGTGCCCATGTCTAGTCACCATGCAGCACAACCACTGTTGTCTTTGTACTGTGATGGAGGCTGAATCCATACCAAAATGGATCAAGGAAATTCTCTTCCTCCAGGTGGGTTTGGAGTGGCTCTGTCATCACTTGATCACCAGAAAAGTCTGTTGGCAATTGGCCTAAAGTTGTTAAGATCATCTGTCATCAAATTAACCCATTTCAGAATAAGCCATAGAGTGTCTTCCTTCACACATGAGAGAGGCAACCTTCAATGCTAACCATTGCTGTCAAGTCGTTTCAAATTTATGATGGTCCTGTGAATTTAATAATGGCCTTCAGAAGAGCCTACCATTAATAGTCCTGTTCAAGATGTGCAAATTAAACCCCATGGTTTCTTTTACTGAATCAATCCATCTCAAGTTGCATCTTCCTCCTTTCCCGGTGCCTTAACTTAAACTTTTCCTAGCATAATTGACTTTTCCAGGAGAAGATATGGTCTTACCCTCTCACCTTCCATCCTCAGTATGATCACCCCCTGCCTAATTATTTTCACTACCAGTGAGTCATTACTGGTGGTAATAAAACAAACATTAACAATTACATGCAGTTGATCCACAGGATTCATAGTCTTGCCCCCAAGAACATCTGCTTTTTGTGGAAGGGCAATCAATGGATGATTTGAACATGCTTCAAATGAGCTGTTAAACTCTTCGCCCTGGGATGCAGATTGTCAGTGCTCCGCCATCCTTTGAAACCACTCATCAGCAGGGGAAGACTTGCTAATTGCGCGTGGGTGTCCCTAAGGTTGTAGCTGTAAAAAATAAAATAAAATAAAATAAAAAGCCACCCCCCGAACTGGCAAGCGGAGTTTTGCTTTCCATTATCATTGCTCTATTCTTGCGCTGTCGAGAGACATTGAAGGGGGGTTGCGGGAGGGGGGGAGAACCCTCCGCGAGGCACAGAGCGCTTCCTGCAATGCCTTGACTAGAGGCTTCTCCCTCGAGGGGAGGGGAGAGAGAAGAGGACTGGGGGGGAAGAGGGGCGGGAGGGGGGCGCGTTGGTTGCTGCCTGGTTTTGCCGTGGAACTGGGGACGTGGCTCCACTGGTTCTGGCAGCGAGGGGGTTGACTGACTGACAGTCTGCAGTGCAGTGGAGTTGAGCTGGGCTCCCTATAAGGCAATGGATTAGCTATATGCTAATCGAGATAAGGGGGGAAAGGAGCTGTCTCTGGAAGCCCGGCGAGCTGCCGCCAGGGGAGACCATCCGAGGCTCAACAACGGGCTCCTTCCTCCAGTGAGAGAGAGAGAGAGAGAGAGAGAGAGAGAGAGAGAGAGAGAGAGATGGCTGAAGGCGCTGACGGCGGGGAAGATGAGATCCAGTTTCTCCGAACTGTAAGTATCCCTTTTTTCTAGGTCAGCCCGCAGGTTCTTTTCCCCCATTGTCTCCTTGCTTTCTTGTGCTGTAAATTCCCATTTTCCACCTCGAGAGAGAAAGATGCACAGACATCCCTCCAACCCCGGACGCCTTCTGCACTCTTTTCGGTGGCGTCGGTTCGGTTGCCCGGGAACGGTGTTTTGGCGAAGTGGCAAATAACGCCGAGCTCCTTCTCTGTTTCTGGAAGGGTATAAGCTTGTTCCCCCCCACCCGAGGTGTGTGTGTGTGTGTGGGGGGGAAGCATCCTCCCTGTCGCCTCTCTGGAAATCGGTTTCGCGGCTCTCGCCTCGACCCGAGATGGGTCTGGGTTCGGTGGGGGGTCGGGAGCATCCTTGGGGCAACTTTGCGCCGGCGTTTCCTCGGAAACTTCGCGGTAGGTGACCGTCCCTGGACGATGAGAAGAGGAGGTGTATAGACACAGCGGGGTGGTGGTGGTGGCATGGCAGAGACTCCTGGAAAGAGGGTCTTTGAGTGACATCTTCGCGTCCCCCACCCCCGCCTAGCCCCCGCCCCCGCCCCCGCCCCCGCCGCCCCCTGCCTTCATTCCAGATGCGCAGCCCAAGAGGACGTGTTTACACGGGGCCAGATGTGCTTCAGAAGTAAACCCGCCAGTGCCCTCCACGAGCTCCAGCGATTCAGCAGACTTGAAATGGGTGCAGAGAGGTTTCGCGGGACAAAGCTGTTGATTGGGGGTGCGGGGGTGGAATCCTGCATCTCATTGATATTTCCTAGCGAGCTTTCACACCCTTTCTTCTTGATCGCAACGGACACGATGAACCCTTCTGGGTTGGGACTGAGTCAGAGCCACATAATAACTTTACTGTTCCAAGGTTGGAAAGGCGTTATCCCCCGTCTCCTTGTTTCGCCTCCATTCGCTGTTTCTCACCTTCACTGTGAAAACCCATCTCAGGAACAAAAACAAAAAAATCTCAGCTTCTGATGCAGCGTTCAGACACCAGCATCTCCAAAATAGATATATTCTGGGTATCTGGGAAGAAGCAGGCATCATTAACAGTTCACCTTAGGTGAGAAAAAGTGGCTGCTGCAGCCCCCCCCCACTTTCTTTTAAAGCTGGCCCTTTAAAAAAAATTGCTTGTGATAGAATGTCATTGGCACTGGCTTGCTTCTGAAAACCTGATGATAGAGGAGATGATTTCCAAAAAAGAGCAGTTTAATCCCATTACATTTCCCATTGCTTTATCATGATGGGTCCACCGTGCGTCTATTCAGTGGCGCATCTAAATGTCTATATGGGGTAGCGATACAGCTTCTGAAATGCATCCACCTCGTACCCTTTGAACTATGCCTTGGCCACAACAACCCCCCCCCCAAGCTGCTCACCAAGCTGCTTCATTTCATACTCTATTGAATCACAAAGTGAAAAAGTATCATCTCCTTTACAGAGTAAGAATATCTGTCACCTAGGGGAGGTGGCCTCTGAGCAGACTGCAACCTATACTGGGACTCAGAGTAGCAGAAACTCTGTCATTCAATGAACTCTATGTTTATTATTGAGGGCATGAGCTAAAGGTGTGTCTTTCTTTCAGAGGCATCTTCTGCCTTTGGACCACCAAAACCATGCATAGGGCTACTGTTTTCCCAATGAGAGCGTATTTTGCTTCTTCGTTGTGTCCGTAGCTGTCATTCTAAAAGGCACAAAATGTGGATTTAATCTCTTTTCAGGGCAACTTCTCATTCAGGGAGAGGTATCCACGACTAAGTCTTTCCCTAAATTCAATATGCCAAAGGGACTAGAATTATTTATTAGCCTCTGGCATACCACTTTGGTTGAGGCAATAAATACTCAAGATTAATTCTGCGCTTGAGTCCATGAACCATAAACTCAGGCTGGTGTACAATATGAAGGTCCTTTCGCAACTGAGTTATTAGATTGTCTCTTAAAAGAAAGACCCCTTTGTCTTAAAACCCATTTGTTTGTAGGCAGCAATTCATTCCTTAGCTTTTAAAATATAATTTCTCAGAAATATTATAACCCCGACTGTCATTGTAGTTGCCTAGTACAAATGTGTCAGGGGCCAGAGATCACAATACTAGTTGTATAAAGCTTTCCCTTCTGCATGTAATTATGGGAAATAAATGATAGGTCTTCTCTGAGACATTTGATATTTGGACTCCATCTTAACTGTGATGTTCCACCAAAATCGATGTATAGCAAGTCATGAAAGAAAATCTGCTTCTGTCCCCCCACCCCCACCCCATTTGACGCCTACATTTTAGTGAGTCATTTTAAAGCAGCTGCCTTGTACTTTTGAAGTGACTTTGTTTTAATAACCCTTACAGGGGTACGTATAGTCTTCATTTCTAAGTTTCCTTGGCTACATCATGATTATATCTTTTAGAACTGGAGAATTATTTTGTTGTGGGTGTTACAGAGCTGTCTGCCTAATCCGAGACTGGTTTATGCAGTTATGGGTTTGCAGAAGGTTCTCGATTGCTTGTCCGAGTCAACATAGAAATGACATTCCAGTGTATCTGTTGGCTACTTTTGGCCATTTATTTACGTCTCTTTAGTTCCAGAGTAATACCACCATGGGATCCTGGGTTGGCACTTTTCTGTGGAATGGTATATTTTAAAGCATGTCCCTCTGAGTTGTTCAGGACTTATTATCACCTATGTGATCACAGGCTTACTCTTTTAATTAAAGCACTATAGGAGACTTAAATGTAGGGAACAGCCAAAGTTTGCATCCTAGTTGACTTAAATCCTGACTATTACTCTGTTCGCCATACATATGCCTTTTATGTTTGCCTCCCATATATTTCATATCGATGTACAGTGAATTTTTATGAAATAGACTTCTGAAGACACACTTGATACCTTTCCATGGTTGACCACTACACATGCAGAACTATGTTGCCGGATCATGGCTAGTATGTATAGAGTCAAAATGGCAATCCTATTTATGTGCACTGCAGCTTTCAACTTGAGTCTTACTGAGACCATTTCAATAGGTGATAGCTTGTTACCGTATGGATGCTGGGAAAAAACATCAACCAACTTCTAGACTGTTCCAAAACCCATCCCTGCCAAATTCTAGTGCTTTTTATTCCAAACTCATTATTTTCGGTTTGCTGTCAAATATGAAATCATTACTTGGCTCAGAGAATAAGTGTGTAGCACAGTGACAATAACAACAAAAACAATGCAGTGTAATTATATTTCAACAGGCTTTATTCCGAAAGCAGAGTGAAAACAAACACATGCACAATGAATATGAAATATGTCCAAACAATTTGTCAATGTGTATATAGTATATGGGATTATTATTATTATTATTATTATTATTATTATTATTATTATTATTATTATTATACTTAAATATGATTGACCAATTGAATAATAAAAGCATATGAACATTTAAAACTATCTTAACATAAAAACATCATTCAGGGGTTCAATCATGGTGTTTAAAATCCTGCCTGAAAAGGTGAATTTTCAGCCTTCAGAAGAAGATTAAAAGAAGAGAGTTAGCTTGATAACCGAAGGAAGAATATTACATAACCTAGGAGTTGCCACAGAAAAGGCCCTCTCTCTGTGGACCCTGAATAATTTTTGTTTTCATGTCGCCTTTTCCAAACACATGAGACTACTGTATGACAGTCAAATTTCACAGCACCAATGTCATAGATATTTTCTAAAATTGTTATTCATATTCCAAATGTGCTTTGTTTTCCCACCAGTGGTCAATAAGATGCCCTGGGGAAGATCACAAGGAGGACAGAATGACGATATTTGTCCTCTCTATTAAATCTCAAGCCAGATCAGAGATAAACTGCAAGATGACTTTGAGCTACAACTATTAATTGGAATTCTCAAGAACTATATGGTAACCAAAATCATTGCAATCTTCTGTGTTACTTGCAAATTAATTATAAACACATTTATCATGGAATATGGGGAAGATAATGTATGTAAGATTTCATTTTTTTACCAGTTTGGCTTCCATATGAATGAGAAAAAAAAACATTCAGAAGGTTAAAGTCCATACCCCCTTTTTTCCATTGAAGTGCATATGGTTTATGTGATTAAAAAAAACCTTGCTAATTTTCTGCTTAACTGCAGAATCAATACATAGTTAAAACATGGCTATGGCAAAAAGAAAAAGCTTTCACTTATAGGAAGGATAATAGCAACTATGCAATGTCATGATTTGAAAGAGATATTCAATCCTTTTTCAAGATGCTACAGCACAGTTATTTGATGAGAAAATATATTTTTTTTAAAATTTGGAAATGCTGTTTCACATGTTGTACCAAAACCTATGAGACATATTACTGTGATATAGATCCTGATAAGAATCTTTTTTAAAAGAATAGACAGAAAGCCAATTTTGACTTGTAGCTAGAAGCTGCCTGGTTTGTCTGGCAATGAAGCAGAGAGAACATACCTTGTCATTCTGTCCTATTTGTGATCTTACCTGGGGCATCTTATTGGCCACTGGTGGAGAAATGAAGCATGTCTGGAATATAACTAACATATTTAGAAAATATCCATGGCATTGATGTGAAATGTGACTGTCATAGTCTCATGTGCTTGGAAAAGCCTTACATGAGCACAAAAATTATTTATCCAGTGTCCGTGGAATGTGTGAACCTTCCTTGAGAATCCTATAGGAAGGCGGACAATTATTAACTTGACGTTACATAAAATTAACTCTAGTTTCAGTTTCCTTGCAAAGGTACAAGGAACAAATCCATGGTACAGATATAATGCATCTTTAAATTCTTGGGGCAGCTTAAATGGAAGAAGGAAGAACTGGAACTAGAATTGGAACTGCCTAGGAAATGGATGGAACAATCTGAACATCTGTGTTTCACTGAAGTGCAGTTCAGTAAAAACTGTTGACACAAATTCCAGCTGACACGTGGAAACATTTAGTATGATAATGCATCTGCAGCAAAGAAAAGAACCTTTGCTGGGTGGGAGAACTGGCAACATAGAAAAAGGTGACACCACCAGCAATATACAGGGAGTTCCCACCCACACAGACACCCCCAAACCCCACATTAACACAAGGTAGAAGTGGAGGTCAGAAAAGAAAACACTACTCCCATGCCTACAATGAAATACACTATCTGAATACACCTTGTTGCTGACACAAGTTTTAATTTGGACTAAAAGTTCATCACTCCCTTTCCTGTCCAGGGGAACCTTGGCCAGCCAAGTTGGATTGATTCAAGTCAGAAAATTCTTCACAAAGTGGCGGCACTGTGCAATTTTCCCAGGATGCAATGCTTCTTTTCAATAAAGCATATCTGAATAATGATATACAACAAATCTTTTAATTGAAGCAAAACAAGTTGAGGACCCGTGTAGCCATCACAAAAACCAAATACTTTTAGGCTACTAGAAAAATAACAAAAAGTTATTTCTAATATTTCGAGGGCAAAAACCCTCTTCTTCAGAGCTGTACCAACAGGTTAAAACATGGCAAAAGATGAAGCTGCCAGAAGGTATTTCTTAGATGTAAAGTTCTTGGCAAGTTGGAAAATATGCCAGGTAGTTTCTTAGTTGAGGCCTGGAGCTTAGATGTTATGAGGCTGCATCTGAAGTAAAGGGTGGTGTTTTTATTCTCCCAGTCCTTCAAACAACATGTCAGGGATCACGTACACACTCTCACACTCCATCTCCATGTGGCTCCAAGGCTAAAGGCCACTTCTTGGCCTGGGAAGGGGGAGGGCTGGTGTAGAAGACCCATGCATTTCATTTGTGGCTTGGGATAAAATTTAGAAAAGTCCACTAGGAAATGCCAGTCTTCTGAAATTGTCTTATGGTTCCTTCTTTCAGTTCTCAGAATGCCAAGGCTGGGAGAACATTCAAGTGTGCAAACAGACAACTCTTCTAAGACATAAAACTAAATTGTAGTTTTCCATAGTGATGCTGAGGTGATCCTTCCTAGAGGCTCATATTCCTTCAGGATGCAAAAAGGAGATTTTTTTGGTTCTGGGTCTTTTAAGCTACCATCTTATTTGAATCTGGATAAAGTATGGTGTACACACTTGGGGGCAAAAATGAGGAACCATTAAATTATTCTCAGTGCCTAGAGAGAGGCTGAGGTAGTTTACAATGCTCTCTACACAAGAAGAATGAGAACAGGAATGCTCTTGTCCAAAGCAGGCAATGATTAAAATTTTGAGGTGGTCAGTTGCCCTCTATTTTTTTCAACAGTCTGCCAGTCATGCTCTGCTTGGTGTATGCAAAGGGGTAGAAGAATGTTTAACCAAATTATGGAGACCCTTGATGGCATGCTTTGTCTCGGCCGTTTCTGGAGTCAAGGAGTCTTTCATGGCTTGGCAAATGGTCAATGATTTTTTTTTCTTATTAAGTTGAGAGAGCTTAAACTGATAAGCATGACCACTTAAGTATTCTTTACATTTCAAACCTAGCTATGGCTAAATGCAGTCCACCTTAAACTACTGTTTACAAAGTTGGCTGCTTGCTTTCGGTACTCCTAAAGCAGGCATGTCCAAACTTCGGCCCTCCAGATGTTTTGGACCACAACTCCCAGAATTCCAAGCCTATATTTCCAATGGCAAAGGACTGTGGAAGTTGTGATCCAAAACATCTGCAGGGCTGAAGTTTGGACAAGCCTGTCCTAAAGCAAGGCAGAGGAGTTGGGGTGGGGAGGCTATGTACATCAACATTATACTAAAACACACTTTAGTGTTATATCTAAACATAGCCACTGTTCATCAAATAAAAAGCAGTCAGAAACCCAGAGACTGTAAGATATTTCCACAGTAACTGCAAAGACTTTTAGATGAGCATCATTTGGGCTGCAAATTCAATCACACATATCCTCAGAGACCAGCAGACACACCAGACTGTCTCTACTACTCTCTTGCATCCCTCATTAGTCCTGGAGAAGTGGACCTGCATAGAATACGTGTCTAAACTGTTTGACAGGCAGTGGTTATAAACAATGTAATCTATCAACGATCATCTCAGAAACATCTTGTTGTTTAGCAACCATTGTGCCGATTGCGTTTGGTTTCACTGTACCATGTAATTTAGTCTCTGTAATTTTCTGCTTCTAAGATCTGTGACTTAACAGTCTCTTGAGAAAGTGGGCTGTGCTGAGCATCTTCAACAATGTATTGATATTCAATCAAAAACAATCCCATTGTCTTGATGTTAAAGGAAACCAGTTCAGGACTGATGTGTGGCTATTGCCTGGTTTCCCTGAGTTCTCAATGTTATTTCACAGGATACAGGTTCATAATCTTGCTTTTTCATTAGTATGATCAAGGCTATTGCAAAACATCTTGTCAGCTTCCCTCTGCTTTTGTTGTTATGTTGTAACCCAAGCTCTTCTCCTCCTTTGTCAGGTTCTCTTTACTGAGCAGCATATCCTGCGCTGCTGAACTAGTGAATGCTGGAGCATATTCCTCCTGAGAATTTTGAAATGTCACCTTGATGGTACAGATCAGTAGAGTTTTCTTGGGTCAGGTTTTTGTGTGTGTGTGTGTGGAAAGGATGTTTCTTGTAAGGCAGGAGAGTGCTGGGTCATCAACTTAACACTGCATCATCTTTACTAATACAGTGGACCCTCGTATAACAAACACTTTGTATAACATAACATTTGTAAAACATAAAATATTCCGGAAGATAGGGGAAATTTGTTTAACACAATCGCCTATGGGGCAAATTTGCTTCACATAATTTTATTTGGAACAAATTAATTCCTTTATACAAGGTACCACTGTACTCAAAATTGTTGCGTGTATTGTGACATGATTTATTGCACTGATTATGCAACATTCAGAGGTGCAGAGTTCACATTCCTAGGAAGATTTCATGCCCTTCTAATTTGAGTGAGTCGGATAAAGAAGTCCTAATGATCTGGAAATAAACGTTAAATGACATGGCATGGCAGTTATTTTAAAGTATAATGCACATTTTTTTTCAAGTGCCATAAATTCAAACCATTTTTCTAGTATTTACAGTAAGTATCCTTCCTCTCCATTGTGCCTCAGGGTCTGAATGACACTGGGGATGGGAAAAACAGCTATATTCCCTATTTCTAATAGCAGTAATGATTCTGGGCAAGTGGTACAGTGCTAACTGGCCAGTTATTGTTTATGATTTGTTACTTTTATAGTCCACCTTTCCTCCAGTGAGCTCTATAAAATATATGTGACTCCTTTCCTCCTAGTTTATCGTGACCATCCTTTGAAGTAGAGTCGGGGTTTAGATAATTATTTCTTCAAAATATTTTTACCTCAACTTTCTTCTTTAAAGGACCCAAGCTGGCTTACATCACTGAAAGACAATATTCGAGCTAAAAATGATGAGTAATAAAAGGCAGCTTACAGCATTAAAATATAATATATAAATCTTTAAAAATGAGCATTAAAAGGCAACTTACATCATTAAAAGACAACATTAAAGCTTGAAAACAATAACTGTAGAAATATCAACAAACAAACAAATACTGCTCTGAGAACTGGCAAAAAAAGCAATAATAAAAACAGTAAAAGCAGAAATGCATAATACAGTAATTCATCTAAAATACCTGTCAGTCAGCCATTGAGGGGAAACACGTTGGAAGAGATTGAAATGTTTTGCTACTCATTCGAGCAGTTTCGTCAGTCTGAGGAAAGTTAATGATGAGGCATCCAATTTGTACTTCAGCTTGATTTCATGTCACCCTGGTTTGAATAGGCTCATTAGGTGGACAATGGCCTGAGGTAACTAAAGCAACTAAACAGGAGAGTGGCACAATATTGGAGGGACAACAGGTCAGGACCAGAATAAGTAGTGTACCTCTGTTTGAAGGATTAAGGACACTCATTCAAAGATGAGGATGTACACATATTAGACAGAGAAGATAGGTGGTTTGAGAGAGGGGTCAGGGAAGCCATCCATGTGTGTATTGAAAACCCCTATCTCAACAGCTGTGGGAGACTCAGGCACAGTCTGTCTGCCACTTACCATGCTAAGAAAGAAAAAACAAAAGAATTAATTGCAAACCTCATGACAGCAGCAAGATTGATTATAGCTAAAAATTGGAAACTGAAATTAGATTTTAAAATTGCTGACTGGTATAAGGAAGTGTGGGATATAGCTTTAAATGATAAATTATCTTGTAATATAAAAGTTTTGCGAGGGGAAATGAAAAAGGATATTTTTAATGATATTTGGGGGGAATTTATAGAGTATGTATTACTAAAAGGTAGAGATGGGCACGACCAGGGACAATGATGTTTTCGAGTTGTCGTGTGTCGGAGCCGGCCCGTTTCGGCTCGTTTCCGTTTTTCGTGAAATTTTCCAAAAATTTGTCATTTTGTTTGTCGTTTTTTCGTCTGTCGTTAGTACTGGTTTGGGGGGGGGAGCAGGCTCCTGGAGGGACCTCTCTGGGGTGGGTGCCTCCTCTGGCCCGCTATGAAGGGAAAGCGGGCTCCTGGAGGCACCTCTCTGGGGTGGGTGCCTCCTCTGGCCCGCTACAAAATGGCATGCATAGCCAATTGGATATGCATACCAAGTTGAGTAGAGAGGCACCTCTTTTTTGGGTGCCTCTCTCTGTTGACCACAGGCCCACTGCTAACTGCAGTGTCACAGTGCGCACACTGGGGGAAGGCTCCTCCTCAGTCTGGGCACTCTGTGGTCCACTAAGAAGGGAACTGTACTTGCGTGTGTAGTGCAATGCGAGTACAGATTTGGCTTAGGGTTAGGGGGGTTAGCGCAAGGGCTAGGCTTAGGGTTGTTACGGGTAAGGTTAGGGTGAGTTCGTGGGGTGCACCTCTGGGTGCCTCTCTGACCCACTAAGAAGGACAGTGTAGTGGCGTATGGCTTACGGTTCGGGTTCGGGTTCGGGTTCGGGTTCGGGTTCGGGCTACGGTTAGTGGGCTTTTTATGCCCGACAGGCACATCCCAGAAGTCTCAGTCAAAACCTGGCCAAGTGGCCATGCAATTGGTGGAATGGCTCCAAAAAATTGCATGGTCCACTCCCATGGCCAGCCCATCATTGTGCAGGTGTAAAAAAATAAAAATAAAATAAAATAAAATAAAATCAATGGAGATATTTTGTTGCAAGAAAAACCCACTGCTGCTACTGTAAAAATTCAGGCAGTTTTAAAATAGCTATTTTCGCATGTTTCTGTGGTGCTTTGGTGTGTTTTTGGACCACCACGATTTCAAAATAAATAAATATTGCTTGCGGTCGCCCCATTTTGGATCCCCCGCCCACACTGCATGGCATGGCGAGTTGGCGAGATGACGAGGATGCGCAGCCAGGAGAGGAGAGGGGGGGAGGCCGAGGACCCCCCCGAAACCACCCTTCACATATTTTCGCCTGCTTTTTTGGCCGGGAATCGGTTTTTTTTAATTTTTAAAACTTTTTTCTGTGCCACTTGGCATCGCGCGATCGCTGCAATGCTGCCAGGAACGAGCACGACAAATCAGACCCAATTTTTCTTTAGTCGGTTCGAGTTCGAGTTCTGGCGGAGTAATTGTCGTTCTTCATTTCGTTACGTAACGGAAACGAGGAACGGAAATGGAAACAAGGATTTCGCCGAGTCGTGCCCATGTTTACTAAAAGGGAAAGGGATACAACCGACATATAATCCATCACATTTCTGGAGAAAAGGACCTTAAGAAGCTCACTGGAAAAAAAAAAGAAGATGAAGAAGGAAGAGAAGATTCAAGAATACTGGATGGTCCCGGGGTTGGGGGCACTTTGTAGTGTTTATTATTGTTTATTATCATTTATTCTATGTTTGTATGTCTTTCTATTAATAAAATAATTAAAAAAGGAAAAAAACATGCTACCTTTCATGGATCTCCAGAAAAATCAGAAGCACTTCACAGCTCCACCAGGAAGGCCACAGCCAACCACTCATACTTAATGGGTATTGGGACAGGTTGCATAGGTGGGCCTTTCACACACCCCACACCATTGTTCATTTGAGGAGCCTATTCAGGCCATTGTCCACTTAAAGAGCCTATTCAGACCAGGGTGATGTGAAATCAAGGTGAACTATAAATTGGAGGCCTCACCACTTACTTTCCTCAGACTGATGAAGCTGCTTGGATGAGTAATGAAATGCTTCACTCTCACAAGAAAAGAAGTCCAGTTGCTATGACTCAGCTTCCAGATAATCTCACCTGGATGATTGAGAATCTTCACAGACATCTTATATACCTTAAATTAGTCGGAAGTGATTTGACAGCAGTCAACAAGATTTTAAAAATATATGAATAAGAAAGAGAAGGTAGTGCTAATCACCAAGGAAGAGTTTAAATGAGATCCCAGTTTGGGGAGGAAAACCAGGATAGTTTAAACTCAGAATGAGAATGGACTTAACAAGAGAAGTTAAAAATAAAAAAGGGATCTTTCAATTATGATTAGAGGAAGCAGTCAATCTTTTGCTTGGAAATGACAGAGATATACTGGTTGATGAAGGAAAGGCAGAAGGGTGAATAGACCCATTTTGCTTCTGTCCTCTCTCAAATGAGAAAAAAATGTTTAGCCTAATGCAAGTAGAATAAAGAATGCTGTGAGGGGTATGCTGCCTAAGTAAATAGGTGATACAAGAACACCTAGCTAATGTAAATGAATCAAGCTGGAGGGCCAGATAAGCTGCATTCAAAGTACTAAAGGAACTTGCAAATGTAATCTCAGAGCCTCTGTCTATAAATTGTTGAGAAATCATGGAGAATAGTAAAAGTCTCTGAAGAGTGAAGATGAACAACTATCACACAGAAGTAGAAAAAAAGGATCTGGCTAGCCAGTAAGCTTGATTACAAATGTAGGAAGGGTTTGAGAACAGTTAATAAAGTTGTTGGCCTCTGAGCATTTAGAAAAGTGCATGGTGATTGCTTAGAGACCCAGATGGGTTTCTCAAAAGCGAGTTATGTCAGACGGATCTTATCACTCACTTGCTCTCTATTTGTAGCATCCAACCTGGAAGAGGACAGGAATGTGTCATGATTTCACGAGGTTTTTCACAATGTCCTTGTAGTTTTCTTGTAGTCAGCATGTCAAAATGTGTTTACTAATAGTAAGAAATGTGACAATAGAATGGGCTGCCATGGAATCTCATTCATTTGATATTATTAGACAGGGATTAGATGGCCATCAGTCAGTGGAGATGGAGAAGAAGGCCCTTAGAGTCCCTTTGCAACTCTACTGTTAAATGACGCTGATCCTTTGAACACCACAATTTCTTCTGTCTTGTTGCAGCATCTCTTATAGCTCATGTTAACAGAACAATATCTTGTGTCAGTAGATTGTTGACCTTTTCCACCTTTAAATGCCTTCTCCTCTATCTTCCTTGGTAATAATGAGACCTAACAGTGCCGCCAAAGATCCCCATCTCATTTCAATTTTCAGACTTGACCTGGCTTCTTTTTTTAACTTTTCAAATTCAAGGTCTCATATGTGTTTTGTCTGATTTTTGTTTTGTGTGTGACAACATCAGGCATTTCTTACAAAAGCTTTTACAAGTTCTGGAGAAATAGAGGAACCAAAAGATATCTAGATATAAAGAGACATGAATTAATTTCTGTATGCAAAATGGGTTTCATGAAAATTTAAACAGAAACACAACTTCTTAATGTTCTTCTTCAGTTGCTAAGTCTCAGTTGCTTAAATTCCTGAGTAAACAGTACCACAAATTTCTGAAAATTTCTGCCATTTATTGAAGATAAAAAAGCATATTTCAAGAAAATAGCTAATAATAAATACATCAAGCCTAACAAACTGTAGAATAGCTTTGGTACTGAAAACAAAGAGGTTTACATAGATTTATAGTATGAAATCATTGTACCTTTTAAAAATGTTTTATAAAAATAGCTTTAAATTATACAGTTAATCTGACATTTTATTTCACAACTGTATCCTTGTTAAGTATAATTGGTTATTAATCATGAGGTGAAAAGCAAAATTGTTGGTTTATAAATGCTTTACCTTTACATATATAATATGTCTGCATTAAAGCAAATAGTTTCGTGAAAGCTTAAGTTGAAAATCTCTTTTTAATTTTATAAAATAATGCTAATGAGTTTAAAAAAGCAAAAACTCTACCATATATGTTTCTGTTACAAATTCAAAGCATTGAATGTCACTACTGTTATTCCCACTGCTAGAATACCTGCAGTTGTCTGACTCTGTTTAAAACAATGGGTGGTAGTGCAGAAAGAGGTCTCCAAAGAACTACAAACAGATAAGAAAATGCAAAGCAAATGCCACTTTTTTGGAATACCTAGTAGCATGTCTTGAGGAGTGATAGAAGAAATGCCCACAGCCAAATAGCTTCAGCCGCTGAGGAATTGAGCAACCACTTTGAAATGTGTCGCCTGTGGCGTTTTAATCTATGTAGGGGAATATATGCAGAAACCTAAGGAGATAAGCAAATGCTACTTATTTGAAACACTGAACTGAAGATGGGTAATCAGATATAAAAGATGATATTTGAAAAACTGAGCTTGCCTGAGAGATACAAAAATAATACAAAACCCGTATTCCTTATTAGTCCAGTGTTTTTCAACCTTTTTTGGGCAAAGGCACACTTGTTTCATGAAAAAAATCACGAGGCACACCACCATTAGAAAATGTTAAAAAATTTAACTCTGTGCCTATATTGACTATATATAAAGTAATTCTCTTGAATAGGAATCAAATAAACACAAAGAAAGTATTTTATAATTACTTTATTATGAAATAGTAAGTAAACAGAAATATGAAAAATTATAAAATACTTTATTCAGTGTGCAACCTGGGCCTGTTTGGCTGAGCACAAAGCTGATATTCTGGCTGGAATTGAAGAAAGACACACATGTAGCTCTTCGTCAACAGCTCTCAGTCTCTCTCTGTATTTAGTTTTTATAGCAATCATGCTTGAAAAGCTCATCTCACACAGATATGTAGTGGAAAATGGGAGCAATGTCAAAATAGCTTTGTTTGCCAGAAGGGGGAACTCCTTGGCAGTATCCAACCAAAAACTGTCCAAAGGTAGATCAGCAAATCTTAGCTTGAAACCACAATTTTGTCTCAGTTCAGTTAGTTCCTCCTGCTCCTATAAAGTCATGTCCTTTCCACCAACTGATGCTGAGCTATAAGGGTCCCTAACCCAGTCAAGGCATTCAGTGGAGACTGAAGAGAAATAAAGTGACAACTTCTCCTCGAGAGTTTTTAAACGTTTAACTATTATCTCACACAGTGCAGCAGTGTGAACACCTTGCCATTGCTTGGCGAGTGTGAACATTTCAAGATTGCCACTTTCCACGTGTTGATGCCAGAGTTGCACCTTTGAACGGAATCCATTTATTTTATCTGTACTTGTAAGCAGGTTTTCATTTCGGCCTTGCATTCGTGTGTTCAGTTCATTCAGATGATGAAATATATCTGCCAGGTATGTCAGCCTTGCACACCTTGCGTAATCTGACCTCTCATTTGTCAGAAGCACTTTAAGTTCCTCCTGCAGCTCATACACAGAACCAAGACCTTGCCACGCGACAACCACCGGACCTCCGTATGAAACAGCAAGGTTTTATGCTTCGCTCCCATCTCCTCACACAAAGCTGCAAATATGCGACTTTTCACGGGTCGTGACTTTACAAAGTTTACCATGCGCACAACATCATCCAACACATGAACTAGGTCTACTGGTAAAGTCTTGGCTACGAGGGCCTCACGGTGTAAAAAACAATGCGTAACAATCACATCTGGATTTCTTTCCTTCACTCTGCTTACAAAGCCTTTGGTGCGCCCAACCATGGCTGCAGCTCCATCGGTGCAGACACTTGTGCAGTTTTCCCACTTAAGTCCTCCTTGTTCAAGGTATTCTGATGTGACCCGAAAAATTTCTTCTCCTGTTGTTTTTTCTGGCAATGCCTTCCAAAAAAAGAAGTTTTCTCTAATTCCATCACCATCAACAAAACGCACATTGGCCAAGAGTTGAGCATGTCCACTGATATCAGTAGACTCGTCAAGTTGCAATGCAAATTTCTCACTGATACGGATCTTTTCCAAAACCACACTTTCGATGTCTGCAGACATGTCATTAATACGTCTGGAAATTGTGTTGTCTGAGAGAGGGACTTTGGCTCTTTCCTTAGCTGCTTCAGGTCCGAGCATCTCCTTTACAACAGCTTTGCAGGCGGGAAGTATTAATGTCTCTGCCACAGTGTGCAACTTTTTTGACTTGGCTATAAGTTCAGCAACTTGATAGCTAGCTTTAAGAGCTCTTTCATTTACCTTTGTGGTTTTTCTCATGAAAGTTGCCTGTTTCTCCGTGTTTTCACGCAGGCGAACAAAATAGTCCGCATTCTTGTTTTGAAGCGAAGGGTGTTTCATTTGGAGATGGCGTTTAAGTTTGCTTGGGACCATAGCACTGTTAGCTAGCTTTTAACCACACACCACGCACAGTGGAGTTGGTTTGTTTGCATCTCCGGTGAAAGTAAATCCAAATGAAATATAGCTTTCGCTATATTGCCTTGTGCCAGAGAATTTGCTTGAGCTAACCCTCCTTGCTTTCTTTTGATCCCCACTCATACTTGGGCTCTCATCTGGCTCCAAATTTTGTTCAGAGTCCAGTTCTTTCCTTTTCAAAAACTTGTCCAACACTGCAGTATCTCACTGTCACTCAGTACTTACTGCGCTTGTCTCCTCCAGATAGCCGCTGTCCATCACACTCAGCATTCTTCTGCGCATGTCTCCATCCAGATCCATCAGTCAGCGCTCTTCTGCCGAGTCCTGGTCTCCGTCCGTCTCCTCCTGCATCGGTTCCTTTTGGTGACTCGAGTCGCAACGTCTTCTTCTCTCCGCTGCTGTGCACACTGGGCTCGGGCGGGAAAGAAGTCGGAAGATTATGTCCTACTGTGATAGGTCCAGGCTGGAGTCTTGACCAATCACAGCCCGGACATCAGAAAAGTGGAGGGTGTCCCCCTGAGGAGCGCCAATCGGCGCCCCTGCTGGCCGAGGGTGGGGTCAAACCCCCCACTCCTTCATACCCAGGACACAGTCCGGCGCCCGCCTAGTGGGCGAAAATTCAACATTTTTTTTAAAAAATCTTTCACATTTTTCAATTTTTCCAACAGCACACCAGGCAACATCTCGCGGCACATTAGTGTGCCACGGAACAGTGGTTGAAAAACACTGTATTAGTCCATTTCATGTGATAAAAAGAGAGACCAGAAGTCAGATTAAAGATTCACTATTGTTTCCTTTACCCAACTTTAACAAGACCGAGTCACAGTTAGTCACTGGACTACCTTATGCATAATATGGTAATTTTCTAGTCTACAGAATACAAATGCATATTTTGAACTCCACTGTTTGTGTCATTGGTTTGGTTTCTGTAGACATCACCTCCCACAAAGATATTTGGGAATTCCCCTTTTCCACCACTATCATTTGCTGTGGCAAATTTCTTCAGAAAAGGCTGAAGTTAAAGCTAGTCACAGAAAATGGTAGCAGTTATAGAGTGCACCTTATTTAACTCCAGAATCCATGGCGTAGGTGCTTGTTTTGATACCATGTTGCTTCTTCATCATTAATACTTGGTTCCTTTTCAGTATAAATATTCCCATATTACCTCGAGTGCCTAAAGTACTACTTCAGTGACAATTGATAATGCTGCTGATTCATGCACAATAAAAGTGGTGTTCAGGATAATTATTCTAACCATGAATGTGGAGATATATCTGCTAGATTTGATGGTGTGTCCAAAAAAAGAGTTTTATAATCTTTCTGCTAAATGGTTGTCACTCCTAATTGGGATTTTGGAATAGTGGTAATGAAAGGTTTAGCATTATTTACTAAGTTGATGGCTTTCTTTTCACTTTGCAGGCTCTTAGCCACATTAGAGTAGCATCTGGCTTATGTTCTTACTGCTCATTATGCATGATTCACATGCATTTGGTGCCAGGAATCATTAATTTTTGTTCCACATCTTCCCATAGAAATTGTGGCACCCTATAATTTTGACTTGCTTCTTCTTCTGTTCATTTTCAAATCCAAAAATCTCTGGGCCTTTATGAAGAGGAAATACATATTTTTCCCTTAGAAATGTGATGTGCATTACAATTACTTATCAGATGTTCTTGCTCACAACCCTGGATAAAGCTGAATGTCAAAAAAATGTAGAGATTCACCAGTGACTATTGACAGTCACCCTTAATATTTGGTAGCATGCACTATAAGTTTTAAAATATGTAAATTTACATAGTCATGTCTGTGAATGTAAATATATACAAAATTTGAGACATATGCATTTAAAATGTTCTAGTCATGTTTCAAGTATGTTTTTATGTGGTCTATGAAGAAAAGAATTAAGGACAAGGAGCAGAGGCATCTGATAGCCTTTAGACTTCTATGTCTCCATTTCAGCAAACTGAAATTAAAAAAACCAATAAGATATTTAAATTTTTAATAAAATCATAATTAGGTATGGCTCATGAGCTTAAGAGTGCTTTCAAATTTCACCTATTGAATCTGGGCCTCCACACATCTCCTCTGATCACTTCTAATGCACAGGGGTTGGGTTGATCAAGGAAAGAAAATGCTACAGCGATAAACCTCAGGTTTCTTATAACATAATCCCTCAAATTAGGTTCTCTTGTTGTGTGGGAGGATGGCTTTCATCTACCACAATGAAGATATTTTTCTTTGCATTTTTGGCTACTGACAATTGAGAAATTGCACACAGCCAAATTGGCAATTTTCTTGTAGACCCTAGTGACTCTAGTTCATCTAGTAATTGTCTGCAAATCAGGTGAGTTGGGTTCGATTCCTCATCTCTGTCATGGAAACTCAATGAAGTGAGGTGGAACTGGTAAAAGCTATCCTTAAATACCTCCTTTGCCTTGAAAACCTACTAGGATCCCTATATGTCAATTCTGGTTAACAGTACAGAATAAGAACAGCGTAAGAAAGCAGCATCATATTTGGAAAATACATACAATCTGCAGGAGAATACATTAGAAATCAGTATGTATGAGATGTGTGAATACGGAATATTGTGAAGTCCAGCTGACAAAAAACAGGCTATTTTAAGCCATCCTCAGCAGAAACATTACAGTGGATTTTCGTGCTCATTACCCAGAAAGATTGGCAAATTGATTTAATTTTTAGGTTCACTCTGGACGGGTTAATTGTCCATGCATGAATTAATGCACCACATCCAAAAGAAGGAGATAAAGTGACACTTGCTTTAGTGGCCAGTTACTAAAAGCACAAGATGGTTCTATCACCCATCTTGAATCCACAGGTGATGAAACCCTTGAAGCAGACCTCTGGTCTGATATGAAACGAGAGAAGCTTGATGTTCATTTGTAAGGTCACTCAAACAATGACTAAGGGAAAAGTTACTCGAACCATTTGAAATGCCTTGCCAAAGTTATTGCAGGGATAGATGGGATCTGCAGTTTCTTTTAAAAAGGAACCAAAATTTATTCAGAGAATTACAATGCATTATTTCTATGAGGGAGCAAAGATCTTGTTGCTCAAGGAACTCTGTGCAAGTGGCTAGATTCAAAATAGGTAACGTTTGGTTGATTGTGGAAAATTAACACACTAGTCTGGGCAATCTATGCTGTTATGGACCTGGTCTAGTACAGGGATAGTGCTGAAGGCAACCAAGACCACAAGTAAAAGGAGAAGGAAGGTACAGGAATGTGGACAAAGTAAAGGAATGGTCAAATGTTCTCTATTTGATCATTCTTCAACTCCTTCTGGATGTAATTACAGGTGACACGTAAAAACCCTTAGTGGGAAGACCATATTCTCCCTTATTTCCTCTTCTCTATCAGGAATAACACAACTAATTTACTAGGAGCTGGGCAGACAAAGATTGTGTCTGTGGGATACAAACTCACAGTGGGAGGAACCAAAGCTATGCAGATCAACAGAATGGAATGCTAACATTCTCAAAACAAGATCTGTTTAAACACTGTTACAACAGATAATTCATCCAAAGATAATTCATCGTCTTACTAGACATGCATATGTTTATATATATATATAAACTTGGGAATAATTGTGTTGAATTACAATTTATTTGTGTTTTAATATTACAACTATCTCTATTTTAGTTCTGTGAGCTGCTTTCAACCCCAGTTTTCGGGGACAGCTAAAATAAAAGACAAAGAAATAAAGAGAAAAAAGGATATCACATCAGTATCTTATTTTTATTACAAAAATCAAAGTGATATTGTGATATCACCAACCTTCAGTAAAGAAGATCGTTTCTAGAACTCTGAACTTAACAACAACAACAACAACAACAACAACAACAACAACAACAACAACAACAACAACAACAACAACAACAACAACAACTAGATAGTCTGGTTAGGAAAATAAGAAAACCTATAAATCATTCACTATGCATTACATCCATTCAGTGATGTTGACAGGCTGTATTTACCTAGAAAATTAGGAGGTAGAGGTCTTTTGCAAGTGAAACAGAGAGTTGAAGAAGAGAAGCATGTGTTGGCAGATTATGTTAAAAATAGTACAGAGCCAGCATTATTGGAGGTTAAGAACAGGGAGTAAAGCAAACAAAGGGTCAATACAGGAAAACAACAATGCAAATATGAGCTGATAGCTAGCATAATAAAGCAATCCATGGGCAGTTCCTTGAAAAAATCAAAGGAAAAGTAGATGAGGAAAAGATTTGGTTATGGCTCACCAATGGAACACTGAAAAAAGAGACAGAAGCCCTGATTTTTGCAGCGGAAGAACAAGCTATTAGAACCAATGCAGTTATGGGTAGAATAGAAAAATCAGCTGAGTACCCCACATGTAGACTCTGTAAAGAGGCAGATGAAACTATTGACCATGTATTTAGTTGTTGTAAGAAAATTGCTCAGACTGATTACAAACAGTGTCATAATGTAGTGGCTCAAATGGTCCACTGGAATTTGTGCCAGAACTATCATCTGCCCATAGCAAAGAATTGGTGGGATCATAAGCCTGAAAAAGTCATTGAAAATGAGCATGCAAAATTACTTTGGGACTTCCGAATACAGACAGACAGTGTTTCGGAGCATAATACCCTGGATATTGTGATTGTGGAGAAGAAAAAAGTGTGGATCATTGATGTTGCTATACCAGGTGATAGTAGAGTCACTGAGAAACAACTTGAAAAAATTATCTGACATCAGGATCTCAAAATTGAACTTCAGAGACTCTGGCATAAACTGGGTACAGGTGGTCCCAGTAGTAATTGGCACGCTGGCACGCTGGCTGCAGTGCCTAAAGAGCTAAGCTAGTATTTAGAAGAAATTGGAGTTGACAAAGTCACCATTAGTCAGCTGCAGAAAGCCACCTTACTGGGATCTGCTTGCATAATTCACTGATACATCACGTAATCCTAAATGCTTTGGAAATGTTCGACTAGTGATTTATAGTACAGAATTCAGTGTAGTTATATTGTCTGCTGTGTGATGATGATGATGATGATGATGATGATGATGATGATGATGATGATGATGATGATAATAATAATAATAATAATAATAATAATAATAATAATAATAATAATAATAATAATAATAATAATAATTCAGAAGAACAGAGTGGTGCTATGACCTGCTGTTGACTGCACATCAAAAGAAGTGATAAAGCATTTACACAGCTTTTGCTGTATCTTTTCTCTGTTTTGTGTAGCCTTCATATTGTAATTAAACTGTAAACCGCTCAAAGATTTGTTGCCTACAGCTGAGTTTCCCTTATGGCAGGATTGTAAAATGAAGAGGCATGATCCACAGTTTGGGGTATAATAAGGGCACAACTTTATTTAATATAGCGATCAGTACTCTGGCTAGGCAATTGGGTCGGATCCATCACACCAAAGGGGCACTCCTTCCCTTTGATGTTCCCAGCCACTACGGAACACCCCAGAGTGCCCACCCCATCGGTATCCTGAGCCTCCACTCCAATTACAGGTTCCAGGAGGTGCACAACCCCATGGGAGGCCAAGTCATAAATCCTTTTCACCAGGTCATAAATCATTGTCACCGAGTCATAAATCATTGTCAACAGGTCATAAATCAATTGTAAATGGTTTAATTTTTGCTTTTTGAGCCTGGATCCATCCCAATGCCTATAGAAAATGCCACTAGAGCCGAGCCTCACTCGACCCTCTGCCAGAGCGCTGCAGCTAAACCCAATCACCTATGTCATTTCTTATCCCTCTTAATAAAAATAAAAAATAGATTAAAATAATTTATAAAAATAAATAAATAAATAAATAAAAAACGTGCCAACCTGGCCCATGGGCTGGCTGGTCGGCACTGTAATTAAAAAGATTATTTTTTTAAAAAAAGTGCTGATCCAGCCCGTGGGCCAGCTGGTCAGCGCTGAAATTTAAAAAAAAATTAAAATTAAAAAATACACCGACCCAGCCTCGATGTTCCCAGCCACTACCCCAGAGTGCCCACCCCATCGGTATCCTGCTGGTTCCAGGAGGTCAGCGCTGTAATTTAAAAAAAAAACAACAATACGCCAACCCAGCCCACGGGCCAGCTGGTTGGCACAATAAGGTTTTTTAAAAAATTAAAAATGTGCCGACCCAGCTCACAGGCCAGCTGGTCGGCGCTGTAGGAAAAATATTTAAAAAAAAAACATGCCGACCTGGCCCGCAGGCCAGCTGGTTGGTGCTGTAGGAAAAAATATATATAAAAAATACAAATAAAAAAACTTGCTGACTGGGCCCGTGGGCCAGCTGGCATTTCGTGCCCATCTCTAATGATGAAATGTGGAGTTTAGCTATCAATGATAAACTGACCTGTTAATTGAAAGTTATAAAAGGGATATTAAAACAGAATGTTTTAAATCAAATTTGGCATAAATTTCTGGACCATGTATTTTTAAAACATGAGGGTTATTTTCCATCTGAAGAATCAATTCAGTTTTGGAAGGAGACAGGATGTATAAGATAAAACATGTAATTGTGTAATTGTAATGAATGAAATGTTATATAATGATATACAGTATATTGTTATATAATCCTGAGGGTGGAGGATAATTAAGCACAATGTGTTGTGGGGGGTATATGTGTTGTTTAAATTTTTAATAAAAAAAGAAATTAAAAAGACTGTTATCAGATTTGCACTAACGGAGGGGGATATAGAAATATAAGTAAGTAAGTAAGTAAGTAAGTAAGTAAGTAAGTAAGTAAGTAAGTAAGTAAGTAAACAAACAAACAAATAAATAAATAAATGGCAGAAAAGTAAATAATTCAGCATATAGTATTGTTTATAGGACTCTGCCATGTACTTAGGTTTGGACTGCAACTCCCAGAAATCCCAAGTGTAGAGCTTTGACTACTAGATTTGAGAGTTGGGAGGTCCAGGTTCTGCTCCCTACTAGCTCTGAAATTCGCTGGTGATCTTCAGATAGTTATTTTGTGGCTGTACGTACACCTTTTCATTTAGTCAGAGAGGCAAGGCTAGGGATGGGCACCATACGAAAAATGACATGCTATTTCATCGTTTTGTAAGGTTGTGAAATGTTTTGAAACAAAACGAAATGGCAGACATGAAATGAAACGAAACCCTAATTTTCCATTTCGTGCCCATCACTAGGCAAGGGACTCGGGAGTTTTTTTGCTGCCAGAAGCAGTGCAGTAAATTACACCCTGCTTCTTCCTGCTAAGAGGCATCACTTCACTTGAGCCTCATGGCACAGTGGTTAAACTGTAGTATGGCAGTTGAAGATTCTACTCACAACCTGAGTTCAATCCCAAAGGGCTCAGGTAGCTGGCTCAAGATTGACTCAGCCTTCCATTCTTCCAAGGTTAGTAGGCCGAGTACCAAGCTCAGTACCAAGGTGATGGGGATGTATCTGCAGCATAATTGAGTTGTAAACCACCTCAGAGGAGTGCTTTAAGTGCTGTTGTGTGGTATATAAGCATCAAGCAGCACTTGTTTTAAAAGCGGAGGCAGAAAATTGTATACACGCTTCCCTTGCCCTTCTTGGCATAAGAACATAAGAACATAAGAAGAGCCATGCTGGATCAGGTGAAAAGCCCATCTAATCCAGCTTCCTATGTGTCTGGGAGCTCACAAGACTAGATATCTGTCTCCTGGTACCACTCCCCTGCATCTGGTCCTTGAAGTACCCCGGTTTTAAGCCTAGAGATTACAGATCTCCATCATGGTTTGTAACCTGTGATCGACTTCTCCAGGAATCTGTCCAATCCCCTTTTGAAGGCATCCAGGCTAGATGCCATCACCACATCCTGTGGCAGGGAGTTCCACAGACTAACAACACACTGGCAGTAAAAGGGCAATACTGATATTTTACCTTATTGCCCATAATTGCCCTTATTCCCCAGGGGGCCCTCTTGAAAGAGCCATCCCTCAAGGAGGTGAGAGGGATGGCTTGCAGACACAGGGCCTTTTTGGCAGCTGCCACCAAGCTATGGAATGCCCTCCCAAGTGAGATCCGCCTGGCGCCAACATTGATGAGTGATGACATTTCGGCGCCAGGTAAAAACCTTCCTGTTCCAGAAGTTTTTTAATTGATACAATATAGACTGTGGGGCCTCTGATGGCAATTTTAGTGTAATGATTTTAGTGTAAGTTTTTATTATTGTTTTAATTATTTATTGATATCTGATGTTTTAGCTGTTTTAATTTTTGATTGTAAGCCACCCAGAGACCTTTGGGTAGTGGGTGGCATATAAGTTGTAAAAATAAATAAATAAAAATAAATATTTGTTGGCTAGTTCTGCCTAATGGTAGAGATCTCTAAGGGCAGGGGCTGCATGGCAGTCTCCTTAAAATCATATGTACCATGAAATGACCATGTGTCTACCCTTACATTGAACAACCCTTTATTTGCAAAGTTGTGGAAGCACCATTTTCCATTTGAGGGCATCCAGTCCACGTCCAAATTAAAGCGAATGAACTGTAAGAAATGAAGAAGAGTCCACCCGGAGACCTGAAGAAGAGGATAAAGAGCAAGTACACAGGTTACGGAGTCAAAGACCTACTCCCCAGGGTGCAAGGGATTGCATTTCTATTCAAATTATCATCATCATCATCATCATCATCATCTTGGACCTACACAGCTGGAAGAGACTCTATGGATCATTGAGTCCAGACCCTCTTAAGGGGCACAGTGGAGAATCAAACTCCCACTCCTGAGCAGTTCATACCAATTACTTCTCAATGTGCATGTAAAGATAGAGGTTGACATATGCAAATGTCATGTAGCCCTACGTTGTTTTTTGTCCTTGTTTTGGTGTGTGTGTGTGTGTGGGGTGAGCCAGGTTCACATGGCTGCCCGAGTGTGCCAATACAGACTCCATTGTACCAAATGACTGTATACTGGTCTGTATGGGTTAGTAAGTGGTTGAACCGATCAGTGGGGGAACAACCATTTTTTGAGCAAACTCTTGCTCGCTAGTATCTTTAGGAGAGCATACTTTAAAGTCAGTGGATAGCACAGACATCACTCTAAAAGCTACAACAGCAGGTGTCTTACACACTTCAGTGTAACTGGAATACTTAGGAAGAGAGGAAATCCTCTTCATGCATACTCTTCAAGGTCATTCTCTAGAAAAGTCATGGTTGAAAAGTGTGTGCTCTGTATTTGGAGATAAAGCCACACTAGGATTGTTTATTCTCCACTGGTAGCAAAGAATAGCTGATGATTTTGGTATAGATAAAGTTTGTGTGCTGTAAGAAATGTCATTGCCTTTCAATAGGCTAATGTTTCCAGTCCGTGACCAGTGCGGGATTCTCCTGTTGGGTGGGTGGGTGGATCTTGCTAAAAAACGGAGGTGCTTAAACCATTTGAGCAGGTGAATATCTAAGCAACCAAGAGCCTGTGACCTGAGCAGTGTCAATTTATTTGGCTGCCCAGCGTCCTCCCAGCAAGTACTTGAAAATACTGAATTTTTTCCAGTGGGAGTCTTGCCTCCATGGAAACACATTCTAGCTTGAGCTCAAACATTTTTTCTCCAACTGCCAATGAACCCACTTACTTACCTGCCTTAAATGGCACCATTGTTGCTTGGAAAGAAAGATTTTTCGAGCCAAAATTTTGTTTGATTGGGGTTTGCCTAATGAGTTGTTTTAAAAGAACAAACAAAAATAGACAGCTCTCTTCAAAATAAATTGTAGTGATGCCACTGAAGTAAGAGCATGAGCAAGAACCATGCTTGTTGAGAAGTACAGTTGTAAAGAAGTCCAGTAGCCGTGACTCAACTTCCAGATAAACTCACCTGGATGACTGAGAATCTCCACAGACATCCAGTTGTAAAGTGACAAGCATGCAAGCAAGAAGAGCTGTTCAGTAATTCTGTGACACCCCAACCCCCATATCCAATGCTTGCCTTCTCCGGCATTTTTTTAAAAAATATATTTGATTCATTTTCTGTGTGTGTGTGTGGGGGGGGGAGAAGTAAATGTAATATTTGTCATTTCTTATCCCTCTTAATAAAAATAAAAAATAAATTAAAATAATTTATAAAAATAAATAAATAAATAAATAAAAACGTGCCAACCTGGCCCATGGGCTGGCTGGTCGGCACTGTAATTAAAAAGATCTTTTTTTAAAAAAGTGCTGATCCAGCCCGCGGGCCAGCTGGTCAGCGCTGAAATTAAAAAAAAATTAAAAATTAAAAAATACAATGACCCAGCCCGCGGGCTAGCTGGTCAGCGCTGAAATTAAAAAAAATTAAAAATTAAAAAATACAACGACCCAGCCAGCGGGCTAGCTGGTCAGCGCTGTAATTTAAAAAAACAACAACAACAATACGCCGACCCGGCCCACAGGCCAGCTGGTTGGCACAACAAGGTTTTTTAAAAAATTAAAAATGTGCCGACCCAGCTCACAGGCCAGCTGGTCGGCGCTGTAGGAAAAAGATTAAAAAAAAACACATGCCGACCTGGCCCGCAGGCCAGCTGGTTGGTGCTGTAGGAAAAAAAGATATAAAAAAATACAAATAAAAAAACTTGCTGACTGGGCCAATTCGATCTCTAATGATGAAATGTGGAGTTTAGCTATCAATGATAAACTGACCTGTTAATTGAAAGTTATAAAAGGGATATTAAAACAGAATGTTTTAAATCAAATTTTGCATAAATTTCTGGACCATGTATTTTTAAAACATGAGGGTTATTTTCCATCTGAAGAATCAATTCAGTTTTGGAAGGAGACAGGATGTATAAGATAAAACATGTAATTGTGTAATTGTAATGAATGAAATGTTATATAATTATATACAGTATATTGTTATATAATCCTGAGGGTGGAGGATAATTAAGCACAATGTGTTGTGGGGGGTATATGTGTTGTTTAAATTTTTAATAAAAAAAAAGAAATTAAAAAGACTGTTATCAGATTTGCACTAACGGAGGGGGATATAGAAATATAAGTAAGTAATTAAGTAAGTAAGTAAGTAAGTAAGTAAGTAAGTAAGTAAGTAAGTAAGTAAGTAAGTAAGTAAGTAAGTAAACAAACAAACAAATAAATAAATAAATGGCAGAAAAGTAAATAATTCAGCATATAGTATTGTTTATAGGACTCTGCCATGTACTTAACTGCAACTCCCAGAAATCCCAAGTGTAGAGCTTTGACTACTAGATTTGAGAGTTGGGAGGTCCAGGTTCTGCTCCCTACTAGCTCTGAAATTCGCTGGTGATCTTCAGATAGTTATTTTGTGGCTGTACGTACACCTTTTCATTTAGTCAGAGAGGCAAGGCTAGGGATGGGCACCATACGAAAAATGACATGCTATTTCATCGTTTTGTAAGGTTGTGAAATGTTTTGAAACAAAAACGAAATGGCAGACATGAAATGAAACAAACCCTAATTTTCCATTTCATTTTCACTAGGCAAGGGACTCAGGAGTTTTTGCTGCCAGAAGCAGTGCAGTAAATTACACCCTGCTTCTTCCTGCTATCACTTCACTTGAGCCTCATGGCACAGTGGTTAAACTGTAGTATGGCAGTTGAAGATTCTACTCACAACCTGAGTTCAATCCCAAAGGGCTCAGGTAGCTGGCTCAAGGTTGACTCAGCCTTCCATTCTTCCAAGGTTAGTAGGCCGAGTACCAAGCTCAGTACCAAGGTGATGGGGATGTATCTGCAGCATAATTGAGTTGTAAACCACGTCAGAGGAGTGCTTTAAGTGCTGTTGTGTGGTATATAAGCATCAAGCAGCACTTGTTTTAAAAGCGGAGGCAGAAAATTGTATACACGCTTCCCTTGCCCTTCTTGGCATAAGAACATAAGAACATAAGAAGAGCCATGCTGGATCAGGTGAAAAGCCCATCTAATCCAGCTTCCTATGTGTCTGGGAGCTCACAAGACTATATATCTGTCTCCTGGTACCACTCCCCTGCATCTGGTCCTTGAAGTACCCCGGTTTTAAGCCTAGAGATTACAGATCTCCATCATGGTTTGTAACCTGTGATCGACTTCTCCAGGAATCTGTCCAATCCCCTTTTGAAGGCATCCAGGCTAGATGCCATCACCACATCCTGTGGCAGGGAGTTCCACAGACTAACAACACACTGGCAGTAAACGGGCAATACTGATATTTTACCTTATTGCCCATAATTGCCCCTATTCCCCAGGGGGCCCTCTTGAAAGAGCCATCCCTCAAGGAGGTGAGAGGGATGGCTTGCAGACACAGGGCCTTTTTGGCAGCTGCCCCCAAGCTATGGAATGCCCTCCCAAGTGAGATCCGCCTGGCGCCAACATTGATGAGTGATGACATTTCGGCGCCAGGTAAAAACATCGTGCTACATGGGTTTCAGTCATTATGATGTTACAATCAGCTTTCTCTTATTCTTTGTTTCCATACTTGGTCATACAGTATTGTGAGTCCTCATTTTCCTAGATTCTCATGGTCAGTCTATTGATCTCTGCACATTGCAATGTTTTCTTAAGAATAATTTCATCTCCCGACATTTCTTCGTTTTTCCAATGTTGTGCCCAAACTATCCTCTCTGCTGTCAGAATGTGAAGTACTAGACAATTTTGGGGGAGGGGGGGTAAGATGCCTAGTAAAAACAGTTCTGGTCTAAAGACTACATGTATTTTTATCACTTTAATAAGGCAGGTATGTATTTTAATCCAATATTTATTTTTGTTTTATCACATGTCCACCATGTGTGATAGTAAGTCCCCATTTCTTGCACACATTTCCAACATTTACTAGACAAGTTTGGGAACATTTTAGCTAACTTAGGAGGTGGAAAATGCCATCTATAAAATATTTAATCGATTTTCTTTATACAGTTTTCTTTATACCATTTCTCGAACTCCACATTATAACCATAGAGCCACTCTTCAAGATGGGCCAAATGTGAATCCAGGAGAGAGAGCTTGAAGAGCAGCTCTATGGCCATCATGGTGGGTGGTTACTCTCTAGCCCGTTTCTCATCTCTATAGTCTCTGGTACGGCTGTTTACTCTCCCTCTTCTATTCTATGGAACAAACCAATCATCAAGAGAATTTTTTTTAAACAGCCAGGTTGAGGAGCCTCCGCTGGGGCTGGGACCTCTGTGAGGGCGGAGGCTTCCCAGTATGGTGTCCCGGGCAAAGTGGTGGTGGCTACTCTTTGCATTTTACTCTCCATCCATTCCACCCTGGGCCTCCCAAGAGCAGCATGGCTGGAAAGTGAACTGGGGCTGGAGATGCACCTCTCCCCAGAGTTGCTAAAAGGGAGGGAAAGCAACAATTACTCTGAAAAAGAGTGAGGTGCTCAATGGGAGGGGGAGGATGATACAACATTGCCAGTAGCATGCAGCAGGGTGAGGTCCATGGCATCAGGGTTCTCAGAGGAATCAAAAACATATCCAGGATCTTCAACTGAATGTCCCACATCTGTTGGCATACAAACCCACAGAATCCAAGCAAATGCTTTTGGTGAGAACATTGGGTGAGGAACAGCAACAGTGAACTATTGGGAAGAAACTGGGATGGGGGTGGGTGGGAAGGGATAAATTACCCACTTAAGGCTTCATGTCACATTCACTGCAGCTGTATCAGCTTGGCACAGAAGTGGATGTCTTGAGCCTGGAGACATCTCAAGCTGATCCCCTTTGCTCTTGTCCTCCACCCATTTTGCCCACTGCTAGGGGGTACATTGTGAGAAGACACACCAGATGGGCTCCAGTGACACAAATGCACCCTGCAAGGCACATCCTAGATAAAACTGGCAGCAGCTTTAGGCAGTAGCGGCAGTGGCAATGGAAACGATGGAGTCAGTTACCACACCTGGCTCTTGCATTACCTCACTTGTGCACACAGCCAGGGGGAGATTATTAGGGGTATTAGCATCTCTGTGCAAGTAGCATATTAAAGACTGATTTGTTAACACTTGGTATTCATCCACCTCCTTGATCAAAGTTCCGAGAATAAAAAGCTGATTGAGTGTGAAAGATATTTGTGTGAGGTTTTTTTTTCTTATTATTTTTTTATTTTTTATATTATTATTTTGCATAATATATACAAACAAAGTTCAATAGTATTAAGGGTCACATTAGACTACTAATACAGACCAGAGTCTAGAGTAGACAGCTCCTGTCCCCTTATCTATTACTAATACAGAGGTATTGGTGATTCCACCCTTGAACAGCCATCTGCAAGACTTCCAGACTTAGTGTCACTTTTTAACGTCTTTATGACTATTTTGCACTTTATTCATTTATCTGCTTCTGGGCCCAGCTGTATATCATCTTCCAGCTCTCCTTTACATAATGCCTTGGGTGGTCTCGCAGCGCCTCTGAGAGCATATCCAGTTCTGCAATGTCCAGTAACTTTTTCAAGAGTTCAGCCTTCGTTGGTATTTCGGTTATTTTCCATTTCTGGGCCCAGAGCAGTCTAGCTGCCGTATATATATACATATATATACAAGAGAATATATTTTATTTTTTTATCAGTAATCTCTGGCATTATATTCAACAGTAACGTTTCCGGTCTGAAATTTAATTTATTTTGTACAATTTCTTGTGCCACTTTCCAAGTCTGCCGCCAGAATATCTGAGCTTGATCACATGACCACCATGCATGATAGTAAGTCCCTGGATTCTTTCTACATTTCCAACAAACATTATTAGACCCTTTTGACATTTTGGCTAGTTTTACCAGAGTCAGATGCCACCTGTGAAACATTTTAAATATATTTTCTTTGAGACTAACAGGTTTAATTAATTTGTGACTGTCTTTCCACATTTTAGTCCAGTCATCAATATCAATATTATATTTAAAATTTTGAGCCCATTTAATCATTCCCTCCTTCACTCTTTCATCCTCCAATTCATATTCTAATAAATATGTGTACATTTTTTTGATGATTCCCTCATTTGTATATATCCAGAGTTCATCCACCCGTGTTTTCGTGTGAGGTTTTTTGAAGGTCACATTCTGCACCTTGCTACATTCAGAGCATTCAGATTTTACATTGATCTTATATACAGTCTGTCTTTTCCTGCATCTGCTACTGACAAATTGTAACTGTTGATTTTTTTTCTTATTATTTTAGCAATTTGAATGTGCTTGAAATAGGAAGAGCAATCGAATGGCTCCATACATCTGTGCTTTATTATATACTACCATAATGAAGTATTTTAACACCTTCCTGAGTCATCGTAATATTCTCTTTATGTTGAAATGAGCTTCTGTTACATGAAGAACAGATGCCTAGCACATGTGCTGATTATGTTTTCCAAGAAATAAATTCTATGGTTTTAAAAAGTGATGTTGCTTTGAAGCAAACTTGTGATTCCAATTGCCATTTATACATCTCAGAGTGAGGAACAGCACCTTTGGTCGACCCCTGAACAGAGCAGTCCATGCTGCATTCAGTGAGTTAAAAACATTAAAAGAAGCTCAGCAGTTTGTATGGGGGAAAATAGGAAATCAAAAATATACACAACACCGATATGCTGATCTGGTGGTGCTGAAGGAGAAGGCAAGCAACAGGCAAATTCCCCAATAAAGCCCAACCTCTCTCCTGGACAATCCAATCACTAAGGCAGTGGTGGCCAAACTTAGGCCCTCCAGATGTTTTGGAACACAACCCCAAGAATTTCAAGCCTGTACTGCCAATGACAAAGGACTGTGGAGTTGTGGTCCAAAACATCTGGAGGGCTGAAGTTTGGCCACCACTGCACTAAGGTATTAAGGAGGGCTCATACTGAAGTTACTGCATGGGTTATACCATGTATCCCTTGCTGCTCCTTGGCCAGCCTTTTCACAAAAATTATAGGACAAAGTGAAGACGTTTTGGCACTGTGTAAATTCACCTTTTAATTTTGGTATCCATGTGCTTTTTTTTTTGTTCCAACTTAGCTTTCAAAACATTAATCCAAATACCACATGGTAAGGATTTCACGCCCAGGTATGTGTGCGTCGTGATGGAAGGATGCTTGTCCACTGCACCAGACAGTGGAGACTTTGCGTAGCTCCTTCAGTGGGAGACTTAGACATTCCCTGTATAGGAAGGAGCACTAATGCAGGTCTTTTGTTCCCACTGCTGTTAGACTCTATAACACTATAATCTAACCTGCTATTCATATGGGGGTATATTATTGTTTCTTCTTTTTTCATATTTAGTTTTTAATTATCAAAATGTATAGTGTCTATTTGAATATTGGATTTTTATTATATTTTATCTAATCTCTATTATCTGTTTTTTCTCACTTTACATTTTTGTGCACCTACCCTTCTTGCTTGTTCTTTATATTGGGAGCTGTGTATAACCAGTAAATTTCCCCAATGTGGGATTAAGAAAGATTGATTTTATCTTGAGTGGAAAAGTCACAACCATTAGGCCATTAGCAAAGCAAAGCAAAGTGTTCTGCTTATATACTGCTCTGTAGAGCTTAAAACACTCTCTGTGTGGTTTACAATTCAATTATGCAGGCTACACATTGCCCCAAACCCCAGCAATGCTGAGTACTCATTGTACTGACCTTGGCAGATTGGAAGGCTGGAAGGCTGAGTGAACCTTGAGCCTGCTACCTGGGATTGAACCTCTGGTTGTGAGCACAGTTTTAGCTGCAGTACAGTAATTTAACCACTGTGCCACAAGGCTCCATTAGGTCTTTCCATCCTCCCTCTTGGCTCATTTTCCCCTTCTCCCTTTATATCAGTCATTGTGGTGATGCAAATATCTTTGTCAACTGGCTTTTGGGTGTTCTTTCAGAGATTCAAAAGTGTACTAAGGGCGCTTTTACACGACCCCTAAAATCCGAGGCAAAGCGCTCCCAGATCCGGAGCTTAAAATGTTTTTCCCACCAGCTCTGGACTTTAAAAAAAATTAAGTATGACCATGCCCATCTAAGCGCATCCCAGCACACTTTTCAAGTACCTGGCCTCCAGGAGGTAAAAAATCTTCTGATGCACATTGTAAAGCTGTGAATGCCGGTCTCCCTCGCCTTTTGTTTGCTTGTTTATCCCCGCCACCCCGTTAAGAGACAGGAATCACTACGGGGCTGCTTGGGGCTGCTTCGACCGGCAGACAGAGGTGAGCCTGCATTTTTTCTCCCTTTTTTTCTCCCTCCCCTCAGGCAGACAGGAACAATGGACTGCGGAGGGGTGGGAAGAGCGACAAGCCCCCACGATCTCTGGTCTGAATTTAAGTTGCGACCGGATTTTAGAAGTCATGTAAAAGCGCCCTAAGTCATGTCAAGAGAAGAATGGAAGGTGTCCTAAATGGTACCGGGCAGGTTGGCCCCTATTTGTGTGCCCTGATGTGCACATTCCTAACTAAAAATGAAGAAGAACTCAATGGCCCAGGATTTGGGAAACAAGAGAGAGTCCACTAAAGCCATCCTATCCAAATGTATTGTAGTGTTTCCCTGAGATCGGACATAAAGTTTTCTGGAAATCATAAAAGGGTTCTTGGGAAGTGAATAGCACCACGAAATAGTGAACTCATTATATGGATTTTGTACATAGACAGTATTGAGCTGAGGGAGCTGACATGAAATCTTGTGAATCAAAGTATATAAAGGAAGGTGGTGGTCCCTACAATGTTAAACCATGTGGGGCTTTGTGGCCTTCTTCCTACAAGGTGCTGAGTCAATACTGTATTTATCATAAACTACATAGGTGGCTAATATCAGCATAAAGGAGGAATAAATGTTGAGCAATGGGCTGGCTGCCAAAACCATTTACTGGCTTTTGATAAAAGGCTCCAGCTTGCAATCTGGAGAAGAACATTCTTGCAATATCTTCGTCACAGTCAGTGACTGAAAATAAAAGTGGAGACTCCTTTGGGACTTTCCATGAGTTATGCATTGGCCTGTTGCCTAGAAATCCCGTTGACAGTGATTCTAGTGGCAGGGAAAAGCAGAACAAGATTTCTGAGAGAAAGATGACACCGTGCTCTCTTCATTTAAGTATCTGCTGTCTACAAATGCACCAGTCTTTGACACCTTCATAGTTCATATAATTAATCTCACCTCTTATTTGGCAAATTTAGTTTACAACTTCCTCAGAAATAGTTGGCAACATTTTATTTCAGCTTCTGTATTTAAATATAGACAGCAAAAGTAACCCCCTTATATTCTTTATGATAAATAACTATACATTATAGAAAAATTGAATTTGTTACACATTCATCTGTAAGTGCAAAATGATTACTTTTGATAGCTGTGTATTAGTGCTATACATATTCTGTTTTCTTTGTATACTTTAGATTCAGCAAATAGTTTTTGTTCTGGTGATGCATTTTTGAATGCACATTATCTCAGTAAGCCTTTGTGTTGTTTCTTTTTAATATAATCCTATATTAATGAGAATTGTTCACTCCCATTGTGGGAGTGAAGAGAAATCATTCTTTTTGCTAGTACAGAAATTGTTTGCTGTTCTCTTCTAATATAGTCCTCTATCCCAGCAACAATTACAATATATTCTAATATAGTCCTCTATCCCAGCAACAATTACAATATATGTGTGGAGTTAGAACGTATTAGAACTATGTAACCAAGGCTAAAACAAAAAAACAAAAACAAAAACAAAAAAATCAGAAACACTGACAATTTGGCCCATAATGCATGAAATGTAAATAATCTTTTATTGTCAGGTTGTGATGATTGACAAAGGTTTATTTTATGGACAAATTATTCTTTAATTAAATGGATGGCTGATATAACAAATGTTGCACTTTCTGAGCAAAGCTTCTTACAGATCTTTTAAAAACATGCAGAAAATACATTAATTTCAAAACGTGAATGGTATTTGCATTAAGAAACAGTTCTCTCCCATAAACACACACTACAGTGGTTATTTGTCTCTACTCTGTGTTTAATTCTGAGGCAGTATCTGTGAGTCAAATAAAAAGTGGCTAGTTTGAAACATAATTACTTTAATAGAATTAAATTATTATGATATGATTCAAAATCTTAGAACGAGATCAGATTAATCAACATTTAGTTTCAATGTCAGAGCTTTTAGGATTTGATTAAATATGCTGTATGTATAATATTCTGCATGTTTTTAAAAGCAGGCAACATAAAAACAAATACCTGTGGTTGTGGCACAAATAAATGAGCAACAAACTCTCTGCCTGTGGAACAGGCAAGAAGCTTGACTTTCTTGGAAAGCTGCATATTTTCTACAATACATCATAAAAAGGCACAAAAAAAGAATATCTTTGTTTACCGCTGTAGTGGCAAAGCAACTAATACTGGCCAGTAACCTTGCCTTCAAAGCTTATTCTTGCTTTTTCTCCTGAATGTGTGATCTGAAACCAAAGAAGCAGCATAATTTCACTTGGCTTTCTTTCTGCTATTCTGAGTTAACACAAACTTTAACAGAGCATATAGTTTAAGCATGATTGAATATTGGTCCATCTGTTAAATAAATTAGAAATAATACAATTAGAAGGCTTTTAAAACTTATATAATAATAATAACCTTAGAATACCTTTGTTGCCACCACTTACCGTATATATGCACTCCTCTGCAGGTTTACGCAGAAGCCCTAATCATATCTGATCCTGCCTGGTTTTGGAAGCTAAGCAGGGTTGACCCTGGTTAGTACTTGGATGGGAAACCACCAGGGAATACCAGGCGCTGTAGGTGCCTGGAGTAGGAACCTGCAAGCCACTCCAGTGTTCCTGCCAAGAAAACTCCATGGACATGGGGTCACGAAGAGTCAGTCACGACTATAATGACACAACACACACACACACACACACACACACACACACACACACACACACACACACACACACACACACACACACACACACACACACAAATCCCATAATGTTTAGCAAGGGTATGACTACACTGAGGAGTCAAATAAAGAAATAAATAAATAAATAAATAAATAAATAAATAAATAATACTCTGCAAGCTGAATTGGATCATTTTGGCTTTGCTTGATCTGCTATTTCTTTTGTAGTTCTATTCCACCTTATTGGCAGTTTGATCCGCTATTTCCTTTGTAGTTCTATTCCACCTTACGCCATCACACTGGGACTCCAGATTTCTTCAGAGCTAGTGCCCACACAGGTGCTCAAGCCTATGAAATTTGATAATGTGTCCATAACCCATGCCCTCCTCCTTCCTTTGATACTGCCAGCCTGGAGATCACTGGCTCTCCTTTCTTACCATTTTCTTTGCAGAGGTGATCTTACTCTAAATTAATGTAACAATGCAGTGATAATGTAATCTTCACTAAACTAGTACTTTTTAAAAACAACAACAACAAAACTTTAGGGCAAGTCAAAAGAAAGGTCATGGGGGCGGGTGTTCCTGTTACCCTGAAACATCACACCCCAGCTTGATACACCACCACACCACCACCCCCTCCTTTATTAAAACAAAACAAATGAATACACAGGAAAAATGCCATTTGACGTGTTTCTGCATTAAAAAAATTAGACACCCTAATGGGGGGAGCGGGGGAAATCTCCAGGTTGGAAGCAAAAAAAGGACCAGCTGATTTGCATTGGCATTTGTATCGTGTAATCATAGAACAATATTTTAACTCGTACTAATTGCAGAGCAAATCTGAAAGTATTTGTGAACGTAGTCACAGCCTTAGACTCTAGTGAGCGCATGTTAGCTGCAACTAGCATGTAACTACAAACAATCAATTTAAACAATTACTGGCTTCAAGATACAACCTCTTCAGTTGTCCAACTAGTCACCAGCAGGAGCACAGATTTGCCTGTCCTGTCTCCTTGCCTGAGTGGACAGTCAGCCAAAGAGGCAAGGCAGGGAAGCCTCTTCTGCTGGAGACTGGTTGAGCAGTCAAAGAGGTGGAGGAGAGGAACACGTGTTGGGTGGTGGGAACCAAGGTTCATGCCCACTTCTAATTGTGACTCCCATCATTCATCACTATTAACTGTGCTGGCAGGAATGACTGTAGACATGATACTATAATAGCTGTACGGCCATGTGGTCTTCAAGGCTTAACAACTTGCTGATGAAGAGTTTGTAATTTTTGTTGTTGTATTTATATGGGTGCTACGCTATGCCAAACCTTAGCATTTTCTTTTGATATATGCTTGGAATCTTTACATGATCCCCAAGGGAGAAAAAGGCTCAGTGAACCTTTGTTGCAGGAACAGAAATCTTAAATGTCAAGAAAGAGATGGAATGATATTTAAAAATCTACTGAAAGACTGTCTTAGCTGTTTTAAATATGGATCAGAGAAAGGTCCCACTTTCAAGTCTGTTGGTTCTGTTCAGGACAGCCCAAGCTAGGTCTATGAACAATGATTTCTAGAAATCCATCATCATCAACGAGGAGACTCCTGACATTTAGTTTGGGAAATATATTTTCATGGACAGTAGCCCATTTCCTCAGATGCATCTGTACAATGAGTAATAGAATAAGTAAACTAAAGTCCATAAAGAAAACTTAAACCAAATAAAACACGTTAGTATTGAAGAAGCTGCAGGACTGTTGGTTGTGTTTGCCACAACAGGACAATAACATAGCTAATGTCCTGGGTGTTATTTTTAAGGCAATGTGTACACTATTACAGGGATATTGTGGGACTGAACTTTCTCCTTAACATCTTATTGTCTGACACTGCCTTCTGTGTTGAGCAGCCCATCTCCTGCACTGGGATGACTGTGGGAGGCATTCCGATTTCACATTCTTTCATATATTACTGGCCATGCTGCCGTCTCAAGGAGAGGAGTGGTTCTTCTCAGCTAGGCATCCATATGAGTTTGATGGGCTCGTAAAGCCGGACCCAAACTGAGGAGAAAGTCTTACAAGCCAGCATATCCTCGACAGCCTTTATTTCACAGTCCCCAACCTGCACAGCTGTCTCTCTTCCCTTGCCTTTAACGCGCCCATGTTCCTCACAAACACTGATGTTTTCGTGTAGGTTTACCACAGGAGCTATTTATGCTTTCCAGTCTCCTTCTCAAATCCCTTGTCACTTCAGACTTAAAAAAAAAACCCTGTTGCCCCACAGTCTTCTTTGCCACCCTTCTTTTGCTCTTCTGCTTGCGTGTAGCAGGACTCCTACTTCTCATTGTCTGTGGGTGGGTGCTAGGAGAAAGGCAAATGTTTTCATGTGGGGAAGAGAAATGTGATGGACATTTAATTTAGAGATGTGGGCAAGTCTTTGATACCAAGTCCTAAGTCCAGGTTCAAGTCTTAAGTACCAAAATCCAAGTCTGAGTACCTATTAAAAACAAGTATTTTTCTCCAGGAAAAGGGGAGGGGTGGGTTCCTCCTCCCTGGCCTCTCTCCTTGCCCAACTCACCCGCTTAAACACTCTCCCCACTACTACCCCCTTCTTCCTCCTCCATTTGCCTGTCTCTCCTACATCTTAAGGTGAGGGTCACAAGGTTTACAGAGCCCTTCATTAAAAGAATAGGGACTTGAAAATATGACCCAAAAATGGGCCCAAGTCATGAGCTGAGTCCGGGTCACTGAAAAACAACAAGAACAAAATCTGGAGTTGCTGGTGTGACTTCAGTCTAACACAAAAGTGAGTCATGAGCCCCCATTTCCGCTTTTAATGGAAGCCAGTTTCAAGACAGACTGAGGTCAGAAATGTGTTTGATCAGGGACTATGACCTATGTGTCACCTCTTGCCTTGTGAGATGGCCCAAGGAGACGGGTGCTTCTAGCTTGCAGTAATTTTTCACTCTGCCTCTTTTGCTCTCTAACCCGGAACTTCATCTCTGTCCTGAAACTTCAGAAATAATGCTCCCCCATGAGAATTTTTAAGCTGCAGATATAGTGCCCCAAGGGTAGAAAGGATATAAGCTTGGATAAGGGGTAAGTAGGAGCTGTTTGGGGACAAGAGATAATGGGAGAGGTGAAGGACTCTTGTTTATCTCTTTCCATTTATTCCTCAAATCTTTTCTGAGATAGCTCTGTCTCTCTGTGTGTATGTGTATGATTTTTCTCCCTTTCTTGTAAGGAATTGTAAGCTTTTCTTTTTCTATTAATGTTCAGAAAAAATTGGAGACTACAAGAGCTTCACAAGCTCCCTGCCAGTGATTTTATACACCAGCTCACACTTTTCTCTGCATCATGAATTTTGAGAGGATTTTGTTGTTGTTATTGCTGTTGATGTTATAACTTATACAAACCTAGATGAATATTCTCTGGTATACAATTGGGGGAATTTTCTTAACATATAATGTTGCATGTCCTAGATAAACAATGTGTCACAGTATTCTATGGAAGATGACAACAGTCCTTGCCCTTGGAGAGACAGACACCAGCCTTTGCTGGCAGTAATCATTATATTCACAAATTGCCAGGAGCTAAGGATTTTGAAAATTGAAATTGACATAAGTTTAGTATTTGGCACATTTTGCCTGCATCCCGTGAAGCCAGCTAACAAACAGGAAGGATAAACAGTCCAGCCACAGGGTTCATCACACAAATAGCAGTCTGTTTATGTGCCTTTCTTATAGTAAAAAAAAAAAATTTAAAACCCCTCTTGTAAAAATAATAGATGTTGAGGATGTAGGGCCATACAAGATATTGTTATGCTCGTGGAAATGTGTTTATTGGGATGCCAGTTTCCCACAAGGGGGTCTGTAGATAGCACTTGATTATAATCTAGGCTTATTTGATAACAGGCGCAGAACAGAATTTGGCAAACTAAAAGAAACCTCACCCCTAAATCTCACAGAGAGCATTGATCTGACTCAAAGGACTCGAATAGCCTGGTTTACAAGGTGTTCAGGATGGGCATGGTTCATGCCTGGCTGTGTCAGCTCTCCACTAGAGGGGAGACTGCTAGCAGATGGATGGGATATGTTGAGGATCGAAGGTAATCCTGTAATTTCCCAAGTCTGCCCTCCTTCCTTTTAAAGAAATTGGTGTGACATCTGCTATCCTCCAGTCCTCTGACACTGTGAGACCCTAAAGAGACAAATTACATATTTCTGTTAAGAGATTTGCAATTTCATTTCTCAGTTCCTTAATAACCTTTGGGTGAATGCCATCTGGGCTGGTGACTTGATGAACTTCAATTTATCAATTAAACCTAAAACATTCTCTCTTTTAACCTGTATTTGATTTAATTCTTTAGTCAAGAGGGGCTGTTCAGGCAGTGGAATTGGCCCAAGGTCTTCTGTCGTGAAGACAGATGCAAAGAAGTCATTTAATTTCTCTACAATTTCCAAGTCACTCTTTACCTTCCCTTTACCTCCCTCACCATCCAGAGGGCCAACTGGTTCCTTGGCAAGTTTTCTACTTCTAACATATTTAAAGAAGTTTTATTATTTCCCTTTATATTGCTAGCTATATGTTCCTCAAAGTCTTTCTTTGCCTCTCTTATCTTTTGCCAGAGTTTATGTTTCTTTTTATTTTCCTCATTTGGAGAGGATTTCCATTTATGGAAAGACCTCTCATTGTGCTTTAGAGCCTCTCTAACTCCACTCATTAACCATGCTGGCGCCCTCTTGGACTTAGATGAGCTCTTATTTCTTTGTGGTATCCACTTGTGTTGGGCCTCTACTACTGTTGTTTTAAACAGGCTCCATGCACTCTGGAGAGATTTGATTCTTATGTCTAAAAGATACATATGTCTGAAAGATACATGAAGCTGCTTCACAAAAACATTCAATAGAAAGGTATTGCAAAGTCTAATGTACATGGTACATAGTTTTTTTGCTATGTTACAGTGTAAAATAGATAGATGCCGTGTTATGTGACAGTTGCTGAAATGCCATACTTAGGATTCTGATCCTATTTTTGATCTTTTACTTAATGTGTATTAGGAGCGTAGGTGGGACTTTCACACACCCTAGGCCATGATCCACCTAATGAGCCTACTCAGATCATGGTCCACCTATGAACCTATTCAGCTGATGAAGCTGCTTGGATGAGCAGTGAAACATTTTGATCTCTGAAGAAAAGAAGTCCAGTTGCCATGACTCAATTTCCAGATTATTATTTTATGATAATATGGCATCACAATGTATGTATTTATTATTCATTTATTTATTTTTATATTTGTGTAGCACAACTGATTTTTCCAGTGGAAACCGATTTTACACAGCAGAGTTATGCTAACCGGATTTCAGTCATTATGTGCTAAAGTTCTCTAAGTGCTAGGGCTGTAATTCTTGGTGCCACCTAGGCTTGTGCATTTTAACATTTCATCACTGCCTGCCATTCTTAAGCATGTTTTTCAGCCCCCTCACTTGTTAAATGACTATAACTAGATAGCAGAATATAAGAAAAGCTCTGTTTAATACTCTTGGGAACTTATGCCATTCTGAACAGAAAATATTGGCTAGATGGAAAATAGTCAGGCCTTGTCTAACCATATGCAATTATACTTAGTACAAATGAATAATTATACTTCACCTAGAAAGCAGGTAGCTTTTGTTGTTCCATACAAGGAAACCTATGGCACTCCTTTATGGAATGCCATGAAACCTTTCTTCAGAAGTATTAGAATTGGCATACCACTCCATCCATCCATCCATCCAAAAATGAAGCATTTTCTTAGAGCAAAAAGCCCTGAAATTGCTATAGGTGCTTCTCCAAATACAGTATATAGAACTGGTGGTGGTGATGGATGCAGGTAGGTGACAAAATCCATTTTATTCCCCTGTTCTTTTAAACAGCCAGTTTTATGATTATTGACAATCAACTGACATACTTGTTTAAATACTGAATTTATCACACTTTGGGGAAATTATAAAGGGACATGCTTTAATTAGACTGTAAGCCTCAAAAATCTTGGAAGCATATCACTAGAATATTTGTAGCTTTGCATACAGGGTGATATATATTAACATTTAAAGAAATCTAGGCCAGGGCTTAAAGAAATGTTTCATATTGTTGAACGTGCATATTGAAACAGCAAAATGGAATTAAAAAAATTTAAGACTGCTTCACAGATTAATTCAGCCCAAATACACAAGGCGTTGCCATCAGTTTTTAAATATCTGTGTATGTGTTCGTACATTTATCTGTGAATCAGATGGAATAGCACCTCATTGCTAATAATTTTGCTTTCCATTAAAAACTATCACCAGAAATCTGGTTTAAGGAGGAATATTTGACAGGCTGATCGTGTATCACAAGAAATGGCCTTCTAGCTCTTCCTTTCTTCTCTGGGCAAGGTTATAATGGAGCTGAGCCAAATCAGATTTGACATATTGGACTTTAGGTTTCAACAGCAACAATTGCCATAGTTATCATGATTGGGACTCCTTGCCATGGGCAGGGATCAGTGCCAGCCAATCCCTCTCCTCAAACGCAGCAGCAAGGGCATCTGGAGCAGTTTTACATCCTCGCACCAGTTGATGATATATATAGTCAGGGCAGGGGTTAAAAGATTGCAAACCAACTTAATATTAGATGCAAGATTGGGGGAAACCTAGTTGCTAAGAGGGAAGAGGCAAAACTACAAATAAGTTATAGTTTTTTTAAAAAATGAGCTGGTGAGGAGAGAGGAGCAGGAGTAAAAATCGAATGGCTGTGAAGCAACAGAGTGTGGGGATGGAGTAACACAATACAGCAGAGGGAAAGATGGGAGGGAGGGTCCACTAGACTGTGTCAAAAAAGGTAAGGCAGTTTGGCATATGATGGGAAAATGTAATGAGGCAGTTGGGAGAAAAGTAAGATGCCATCTACAAGAGTAGATGGCATCTGATCCCTGGAAGAAACCAAGGAGGGTCTGGGGAGAGTATTTAGGTCCTTCTTCAAGGGCATACTGGGAAGCTTGAAGCAAATATTACAGGTTTATGGATTTCTAAATGGAACTTTCACAGGACACAGGCTGCTGGGTTCCATCCAGGCAGCTTGAATCATGCCTATTAGCAGCTTCCAGGTCCAGCCAGTTGGTAGAAAAACAGGAAGAGGAAGTCTTCCGAAAAAAACACCCTCTCTGCCAGACAACAAAGAAAACAAGAACAGATTCAACTCTTTGGATTCTTTTTTCCCTTAGACAGAGGAATAGCAGGGGTTCCCTGCCTTGAAAATGTGGGAATTTATGTGATTTGATTTGATTTTTTTATTTCACCTTTCTCCCCTAGTGGAGATCCAAAGTGGTACGCAAAAATTAAAATCAACAATTACTTAAACCAACCTAATGCTTTTAAAACTATTGTATGATAATATATTATTTTATTAGGGCTGGAGTTTATAATTATAAAAGCTATACTGTAACTCATTTTGTTGAGCAGATGTCTCCTGAAGGAGATTCAGCACTAAAAATGCATAGATGCACTGAGAGACCATTGAACTTAACAAAGATTGGAGTGAATGGCCCTTCGTCTCAAAGCTATTCTGCCTTTCCGATTCCAAAAGCTGAGCAAGGAACCCTTCAAACAAGAGTATCTTTGAGGAGATGCAAAATGTTTATATACAGCTGTGTATAGATGAGATAATGACCCGTCCAGTGTCTGCATCAGAAGCTGTAAGTTCTCCATTTAATATTGCTTCTTTGAACAAATATGCTGCTCTGGAAACAACTATGGGTGTGAATGCAGATCCTAGTTGGGAGGTTCCTTCTCCTCACGTGATCCATCCAGCCCAGCCAAGGTTGCAACCATCCCCTCCCAAAGGTGTTCCAGAAGATGTCGAGCAAGTCCAAACAGCACCAGAAATTCAGGAGCTACCTAATTGCCAGCTATTGAGACTGGTGGGAGAGCACAGCATTCTAACTGGGAAAACAGTGTTGGAGATTTTTCGGAAGCTTGAGCATATGACCCATCAATTAGCCTCTGTCCAGAACTTGCTAATTAACTATGAGAAAGGAAACTCAACTCCTAAATCACCACCTCCCCGCTTGCTGAATGAGCTTAATAAGGGTCACGATATAGCCGGGAGCAAAAGAAATACAAAGGCTAAACCAAGTGGTGAAGCCAACTCCCGACGCCTCTTATCAGAACAAATAACACTTGTGATTAAGGACAACTATTTCAACAGAGGGAACTGGTTTAACAAACGGAGGGTACTGTTCCCTTTAAGCAAACTACTGAGGACAGATGAAAACCAAATCGATCTGAAGGAGATTGACTATCTCCCCAGTCCCTACCATACAACAAGGCTCCTTCTGGTGTTCAGATCAACAATTCCATTGATGTTACTTAGAATGAGGAGATTCTTAAGTTCCTTCGGGATTGGTGCCAAAAGGGTTTTCTCCGACATGGGTGTTAAATCGTTGCTGCGTCCAAGCAAGGTTTCTACACCACCAGCTGCTTATAAGACAGCTACAAGGCCAGATCAAGCTGTCCGGCAGCCAAATTTAAACCCTGCTGATAAGAGAACCTTAGCACCAGGATTGGCAATCCATCAGACTTCGACATCCCTAAGCAGTTTAACACTGTTCGATATATATAGCTTTCAGTCTCGAACAGTGTTAAACTGCTTAGGGATGTCGAAGTCTGATGGATTGCCAATCCTGGTGCTAAGGTTCTGACAAACAGGAGAATAAGCGCACGCATCGCAGAACACAAGAACGCAGTCAAAAAAGAAGAAAAATCTTCCTCTCTCTTCCAGCACATAAAAACAACAGGTCATGAAATTGATTTTGAAAGAACCAAACTCATCTCCAAAACGGAACACTTCAACAGTCGAATAATCATGGAAGCCATTGAAATAGAGAAACACCCAAACAACATGAATAAACGTGATGACACCTCCCGCTTGCCTGACATCTGGAAACTAGCCCTGGTCAACAGACGAGCCTCTGTCACAAAGACTGACACCAGGTCCAAAAGGACACAAGATGCCACCACCTTCCATCCACACCAAACACAAACCCAGACCCTTCCCACAGATGAAACGAAACCACCATCCAATAACAAAACCACGACTGCACCATCTACTGCGGCACCCCACTCCAGTCACCACATGGAGCACACTTATACACGCCAAAAAAGCATTGGGAGACCACAGACACGTAGCCAGACCAAAATGAATTCACAAGACACAGGACCCCACTCCACCAAAGCCCAGGATGCTGCCAGAACACCCACCACCAAGGTCGTTAAGAAACAAAAGGCTGATAGACACACATCCAGCACCTCACCCACACAGGATGTCTCTAAACAGCCATCTAACCCACCAGCAGTTAATCCCTTAACGATCGCCTCAACCACACAGCAGATCACAAAAGAACAAAGGAACCTACAATCAGCAACAGAGCAAGCAAACCACCCCCCCCAGCAATATATATATATAACCTTTGGCACTCCAGATGTTTTGGACCACAACTCCCACCCACCACTGCCATGGGGCCATCAAGTATAACCCCCTGCTCAAGGCAGAAATCCAACTCTAAGCAGACCTGATATTTTGTGTCTTCTTTTTTCAGTATTATGAACTGAGTAACAAAGAGGACATAATGATAAAACTTCATTTAGGTGTGTTTGTGTTTGTGCAGTTGTGCCTTGTTGATCAGAACTGCCATTTTGGAGGTCTCCAGAAGAACACATACCTAATACGATAGCAGAATAGATATATTTATTTTTCAGCAATTCCAGTTTGGTCCCGCTATGGCACAAAAACATGCTAGGTAGGGTATATGCCCCATGTGATTCTTGCTTCTGGTTCAAATGCTAACTGCAGATATGCAGATTTCCCCTTTTATAATTGGGCTGGATCCAGGAGTGTCAAATGTGGAGGCCCCATGCTCTGTGTACTGATTATGTCCTCACAAGTTCAGCTGAATCTCTGAATGGGTCTAATTTTTACTGGAAGGAAAAACATTGTTCTCTGTGCCTCCACAGCCTGGCAGTTTTTACCTTCCCAAAACAAAACAGAAAATGACTATTGCAATCTGGGAACTAGCAAAGACACTAGCTGTGACAACTGAGTACTAGTCAATGTTCAAAGTCATATGTCAATGGAACTCTCCAAGAAAGAGCTTGTTAAAAACACCACAGCCTTCTAAATAGCAAATATTTCTTAAATTGTTATCTCCCTGTCATCACAGTGATGTAAGAGTGAAAGTCAGTCAGAATGGGTATAGTCTACTTTAGCCTCGGCTGGGGGATAAAAACTATGGCTGTCATAACATACATGCATTCTGTTTATGAGGAGTTGTAGTTATTATAATAATCTTAGAACTGTAGAGCTGGAAGGAATCCTATGGGTCATTAAGTTCAGCCCCTGTCAGGCATAGTGGGGGAATGAACCCATAACTTGTGGCACCACAGACACCTAAACCATAGGGCTATCCAGCAGTTCGAGGTTGGCGATGATGTGGAAATGGGTGAAATTGGAATCTCCTGAAGGAATGCATTCATCAGGAAGGCCTGACAGGTGTCATCACCAAATGGTTTTCAGCTGACTTTGACAAGGGATTTTGGGAAAATGTATTCTTGAAGGTTTTCACGTCCGGGATCTGATAGTTGTGATTTTTTTGGGCTGTTTTCTGGATGTGTTCTGGGAGTTTTTCTTCCTGATGTTTTGCCAGACTCTGTGGCTGGCATCTTCAGAGGGCAAGGAACTCAGGAAGCCAGTTCTCTCTGTGCTCTGGGGTATAAACTCCTAGTTCCCTGAGCATCCTGCCCTCTGAAGATGTCAGCCACGGAATCTGGTGAAACATCAGGAAGAAAAAAAAAGCAAAAGAAAGTGTTCTGCTTATATACTGCCCCGTTCCACTTCAAGTAGTCTCCAGGCGGTTTTACAGTTTTTAATTACAGTAAGCAGGCTACACACAAAAACCTTCCAGAACACAGCCAAACAGCCCGAAAAACTCACAATAGCAATCTTGGGAAAGGTTGAGTGTCAGTTTTATTAACCTCCTATCACTGTTGTTGAGCTTCCTTCCTTTTCCTTTCTGACTGATTGTTTTGCTATCTGGTGCTCTATCTTTATTTAAATAGGTATGATTGTTTCTACTGCTGTCCTTAGGTAAAATTCCTATATATAATTACCTAGGATTATTATTATAATTACCTAGCCTGCCTCCTGGCGGACTGGCTGACGATCTGGTAGACTCTATGGTAGACCAATGGTTCGATGAAACATCTCGAGCTGTCGACCAGATCGCCCCTAGGCGCCTCACCCGCTGCAGAGCTCGTTCCTCACCGTGGTTCACGGAAGAGCTTCGAGCGATGAAGCATGAACGGAAGAGGCTGGAGCGCAGCTGGAGGAAGAACCGGATGGCTACTAATAAGGCTGCAGTTATTGCTCAGTCCAGGCGCTATGTTCACGCGATCAGGGTGGCTAGAAGATCTTATAACACCCTGAGAATTAGTGAGGCCTCGAACCGTCAAGCGGAATTGTTCCGTGTGGTTCGCGACCTCACTAATCCTGGACTGACTAGGCCTCCTCCTACTGATTTCAGTAGCGAGAACTTTGCAGCCTTTTTTCAATCGAAAATAGAGGCCATCCGTACTGGTTTCGAATCCTGTTGCGATAGCCCACTCTCGGCATTCCCGGCGGCTGTGCCCCCTCGGTCTCCTCGCATGGTTGAGTTTGGGCCTGTCACCTCACTTGAGGCCTCCAGGGCTATTGCCCATTGCCGGCCCGCGTCCACCCCCTTCGACCCTTGCCCTTCATGGCTTATGAAAGCAGTGGCTGGGAACATCTCAGAGTGGGCATCGATCATCGCCACGGCCTCCTTCAGGGAAGGGATTTTCCCTTCCCGTTTGAAGGAGACCGTGGTAAAGCCCATCCTAAAGAAACCAAATCTAGCATCGGGGGATCTGTCCAACTATCGCCCGATCGCTAACGTTCCCTTTATGGGCAAGGTGATCGAGAGGGTGGCCGCGATCCGGCTTCAATCATATTTGGAGGCCGAGCATGCCCTGGATCCATTCCAGTCTGGGTTCAGGCCTGGTCGGGGGACCAAGACAGTCTTGGTCGCTCTGCAAGATGACCTCCTCTGGAGGGCCGACGGGGGGTGCTCCTCCCTGTTGGTCCTCTTGGATCTGTCAGCGGCCTTCGATACCGTCGACCACGGTATCCTGCTGGATCGGCTCTCTGGGGTTGGGATCGGAGGCACTGTTCACAGTTGGTTCCGGTCCTTCCTCGGAGACCGTTCCCAGCAGGTTCAGCATGGGGGCGAGTTGTCGGCCCCTTGGATACTCCCTTGTGGAGTTCCACAGGGGTCGTCTCTCTCTCCCATGCTGTTCAACATTTACATCAGGCCGCTGGCTGAGGTCATCAGGGGACATGGAGTCTGCTGTCATCAGTATGCTGATGACACGCAGCTCTATGTCTCCTTTTCCATCGCTGCAGATGAGGCTGTCCGGACCCTCGATCAGTGCCTGGGCACTGTCATGGAATGGACCAGGGCTAACAGGCTCAAACTCAACCCCGATAAGACCGAGGTTATGTTCTTTGGGGCTTCCTCATCCAGCTACGGTGGCCCGTATCCCACCTTGGAGGGTGTTTCCCTCAGGCCATCGGACTGTGTCCGAAATCTGGGCGTAGTCCTTGACCCGGCGCTCACCATGGAGGCCCAGGTGTCCACTGTGTCCAGGGCTGCCTTTTTCCACCTTCGGCGAATCGCCCAGATTCGTCCATACCTGGATGGGGACTCCCTCAGAACAGTGGTTCAGGCGCTGGTGATCTCTAGACTGGACTATTGCAACACACTCTACATGGGGTTGCCCTTGACTCTCATTCGGCGTCTGCAGTGGGTCCAAAATGCAGCGGCCAGACTGGTGGCGGGTGTGCATCGATTTGAGCACATCACCCCAGTCTTGGTTCGTCTGCATTGGTTACCCGTTGTGGCCCGAGTTAGATTCAAAGTCTTGGTTTTGGTTTACAAAACCCTCCATGGCCTAGGACCTGGCTACCTGACGGAGCGGATCGACCAGCGATCAACTTCGGCCCGTCCGACTAGGTCGTCGCGGGCGCACATGCTGCGTGTGGCCACGCCCAGGGAGGCTCGGAGAACCTCTACCCGTGCCCGAGCCTTCTCTGTGGCTGGCCCAACTTTATGGAATCACCTACCAGCAGAAGTGCGCCTAGCAGAGTCCCTGCCTGCCTTCTGGAAGGTGTTGAAAACCCTTCTCTTCCAGGAGGCGTTTGGGTGACCTAAATAGTTTTTTTTTTTTAGTTTATTAGTTTAGTTATTATTTATTTTAGTTGTTGTTTTATAACTTGTTGTTTTGTATACCCATTGTAAACCGCCCGGAGTTCCTTTTAGGAAGACGGGCGGTATATAAGCTGTATAAATAAATAAATAAATAAATAAATAAATAAATAAATAAATAAATAAATAAATAAATAAGAGTGAGCCCCATTGAAACCTTACTTCTGAGCATGCATGTCTGAGACTACACAGTTACTGTTTTAGCAGTGTTGGTTTTCCATTTAAAGGTAAAATGGGACAGAAGCAAAAAAGTTAACAGAATTATCTACAAAATTAATCTTGTAAAAATATTAAACATTGTAATCTAACTCTTCGGTCAGAAGACTCTAAATACATTGAATGGATCGTTTCCCTCAGACATGATGAATAAGTAGTTTCCTTTTCCTGCATCTGTCACACCCTTCATCAACTGGGATGGCCCACAGGATGAGTAGAAAGGGTGCCACACCTCCATATTCTCCCATCCCTTGCTGCAGTCAAAATCCCTGTGTGGTGATCTCATGTAGAACCACTGTTACCTCTGGCCTCATATACATGTTATAAACTGAGAGATTACTTCACTGGGGATTGGTACAAGATCATTTTATTTATTTATTTAATATACTGCCCTATTAGATCCAAAGCACTATTCTGGACAGTTCACAACAGTTAAAACAAACTCCAAAACCACTAAATAGAACATAAAAACATAATCTAAGAACTTAAAAGCATTGGCACAATTCAAATATTGAAGAGAGGCAAGACTGGAGGTGAGGGTATTTAACCAAGGTAGATGTGAAAGGCCTCCCTGAAAAGTAATGTTTTTAACTGCCTACTAAATGAATACAAAGTGGGGACCAGGCATGGCTCCTCTGAGTTTATTCCATAATGTTTGTGCTACCACTAAGAACCTCTAGTAGACAACTTTTGAGTGTCTCTTGGGATAGCGTCATGGAGAAGCCTTGCCTGAGAGGATCTGGTGGGTTGTGCAGATGACATCGGGGTGGGGTGGGGGGAACATCCCAACAGGTAATGTGGTCCTAAACTCTGAAGGGCTTTATACCTGGGTGTCAAAACCTGGTCAGGGAGACAACGGGCAACAGTGGAGGCTGGCCACTCACACCCACCACCAATCTGGCTGCCCCTTTCTGGACCCATTGTAGTCTTTGGGTCAGTCTCAACGGAAGCCCCACATAGAAATTATTGCAGTAGTTGATCCAGGAGATGGGTAGTGCCTGCACCAACCCTCATCTACATAGGAACAGAGTTGGGCTATAAACCTAAGCTGATTAAAAGCCAATCTAGACACAGTTGTGATCTGGGAATCCCAAGAATGAGGGAGTCCAGAAGAATGCACAGGTTATGAACTTGATCCCTAAATGGGAGGGCAATGCCATCCGGTCTAGAGATAACTTTTCAGAAATCTGCCCCTCCACCTTAGGAACAAGACCTCACTGTTGTCTGGCTTCAGTCTGAGTCTGTTCACCCTGGCCCGTTCCAGTACTGAAGCCAGGCATGGGTTAAGTGGCTAGACAGCTTTCATTGCAGAGGTGGTAAAGGAGAGATTGCATGCTCTGAATCTCCTGATGACCTCCTCCAGTGGCTTAACACAGGGTTCAACAGCACTGGGGATATTGATGACTACTTGGGCACCCCACAATTGAGGGTCCAAGGGGCCAACAACTCATCCTCAAGCTGGAGTCTCTGGACACAGTCCTTGAGGAATCTACAAGCTACAAAACTCCACTGAATACCAGACTGTTTCCAGGCTTTGGGTTCAGGCTATCTGAAGGGCTGTATCTTGCCATATAACCCTTTGTGACCCCGAAGCTCTTCAAAGCAGGTTCTCCTATTGGTCCTACTGGAGAGCACATTTGATGGAGGACAAGAGAGAGGGCCTTCTCTGTGGCTCCTCCCAGGCTGTGGAACAATCTCCCATGGGAGCTTAAGTTATCCTTCTGCTGAAACTTAAAGACCCAGCTCTTCTGGGAGGCTTTTAAAAACCATGACTGAGCTTCTGAATGCTAGTTTTTAGCTATGTACCTTTGCTCTTAAAGTTTTTTAAAAATTAAAACTTTAAAGTTATACAATTTTTAAAAAAACCACTTAATGTGTTCTTAATTATTATTAAATGTTTTTAATGTGTAAACTATCTCTGGAGACAAAAATGTTGAAATAGAGGCTGTCCTACATTGGGTTCCTTATAAGAAAGCAGAAAAGACAATAATGCTGGAAAAGAAGGAGAACAAGAAGACAAAGAGATGGACTGACCCAGTAGAGTTTACAAGAGATGTACACAGCAGTTGAGGACAGGACCATTTTGAGACTGCTTAATCATAGGGTCATCACCATACATTGGAGGTGGCTTGATAATACCTAACAACAACAGCATATAACTTCTTATGTTTTTAATGTTACTTGCTTAATATTGGGAGCTGCCTTGAGTTTCTTCATTAAGAGAAATCAAGGCAGTGTAAATAAATAAATAAATAAATAAATGGAGTTTCCTTACCACAGTGCACAGGAGCTGCTACACAAGGAAAAGGAAGGTGTGAATCATGTTATGTCCCCAACCTTTATTCACTGTTCAGAATGTTTTCAAAGATTCATGCTGCTTTGCTAGAACAATCCTTGTAACTTTAGAAATTCATGTTACATAAAATAATATTGTTCCCCAGCATGACAAAAAGAAATAGTTATAATGAGGTACAAAATAGCTTGGATTTAATGGTAGGAACAGTTTAAAAAAACAGGATGTGAAAGAACAAGAGTGTTAGAACAGAACATGTCAATAATAGGCTTAAAAAAAACACGGTTGCCCCATGTAGGCTGACTTGAGAACATACAAAAACTGAAGAAATGCACCTAATTTATGTCCAAGTGACTATAATTGGCCCTCTTTATTTCCACTTACCAAAAAAGCCATTCAGGTATCTGAGCGAGGAAAGTTCTACCAGCTTCATTAAAATGATTTGTTCTAACTCAAAGCTCTGCTTTTTTTTTAACAAAACGTAGATTCTGCTATAGCCATGGTTTTAAGACTTGTAGCTGCTGCAGCTACAGTAATTTGTCATGAAAAAGAGGGAAAGAAATCCTTGAAAAGATAATGCTAGAGTGGACATAATGTAAACATCCATACTCTGCTACTCAGGTCAGGTGCACTTTAAATACAAATGCCCTGGGTTTGAGTTCACCTATGCTATCTGATGGAAACACAGCTTCCATTTTATAGCCTGTATGATGTGAGCTCTACATATGGTTATCATGGATAAAGAACAACCCTCCAGATATCATTGGATGAGTCTTCCCAGGAGTCCTCCTGTTTGGCACACTCCTGCAGTATACAAAATGGATTGTTTGTTTCAGATTGGCTGGGTCTCCATCAAAGTAATGGCAGATGGTACAAATTGTGGTTGATGGCACAGGAGCCAGTTACGAAGTGCAGAAACTGGAGCTAAAATTGGTATTCACAGAGGCAGATAAAAGAGAGAGAGAGAGAGAGGAGAAGGCATGTGAGACATCATACATACTGTACACTTCTGTGAAACACCTTCTGAACACTCAAGTAAGCCCAACATTAGATTCAATGTAAGTTGAACCAACACATTTGGTTAAGAGACAGAATGTCACATGGATGACTTTTGATCAGAATTTTGCTTTGGATGAGGGCATCTGATTGACAACTGCATCAGAACATCTTCCAATAAGCAGGGTTAGATTAGAGTGGGCATAATAAGATCCCCATCCTGTATGATACCATCAAGGATGGGAGGGCCGACCTGGCTTGTGTAACCGAGACCTGGGTGGGAGCAGATGGGGGGGGGGCTTCGCTCTCCCAGCTGTGTCCACCTGGGTTTCAGGTTCAGTGGGTGGGCAGGCCTGAGGGTCGTAAGGGGGCCGGAGCTGCCATCGTCTACAGGGAATCTATTCACGTCAGCAGGGCCTCGACGTTGGTAAGTCTGGGGCTTGAATGTCTTCACCTATTAGTGGGACAGCGGGACAGGTTTGGCATTGTGCTGGGTTACCGTGCTCCCCGCAACCCAGCACAATCCCTGCCGGAGCTCACGAAATTCATTGCAGCGGTGCTATTGAGGCCCCCCGCCTTTTGGTGATTGGGGACTTCAATGTGCATGCTGGCGATGGGATTTCCGGGGCGGCTCTGGAATTCATGGAGTCCATGGCCTCCATGAATCTGACCCAGCATGTTTTATGTCCCACCCATAGATCAGGAGTCAGGACATACCCTAGACTTGGTGTTTACCTCCATGTCAGAGGACTTCAATCTGGAGGTAGGGGGCATTGTCTCCCTACCAGTGTCATGGTCAGATCACCACCTGCTGTCCTTCTCCCTGTCGATCACGGCCCCACCCCGCGGGGACCTTTGGCCTCTTGTTTGGGCCCATCCCCGGAGGCTCCTGGACCCTATTCAGTTCCAGGAGGCCTTTGGGGAGCTTCCTGGCGGCTTGGCTGATGATCTGGTCGAGGCTGCGGTGGATCAGTGGTTTGAAGTAGCCTACCGAGCTGTCGACCAGATTGTCCCCAGGCGCCTCCTCCGCTGCAGAGCTCGATCTTCACCATGGTTTACGGCGGAGTTGAGAGCGATGAAGCAAGAGCGGAGGAGGCTAGAAAGCAGCTGGAGGATGGACCGGACAGCATTCAAAAAGGCTGCTGTTATATTCCAGACTAGGTGCTACGTTCGAGCGATCAGGGAGGCTAAAACATCTTATTACTCCCTGAGAATTGGTGAGGCCTCAAACTGCCAGGCGGAACTCTTCCGGGTGGTTCGGGACCTCACCAATCCTAGTCTGGCGAGGCCTCCTCCTACTGATTTCAGTAGTGAGTCATTCACAGCCTTCTTTAGATCGAAAATAGAGGCCATCTGGGCCGGTCTTTACTCCTGTTGTTCTAATCTATTCCCGGCATCCCTCGACGCTCCACCCCCTTGCTCTCCCTGATTGGATGAGTTTGAGCCTGTTTCCTCTTCTGAGGCCTCCAGGGCCATTGCCCACTGCCAGCCCGCATCCACCCCCTTCGACCCTTGCCCATCTTGGCTTATAAAAACTGCTGAAGGGAGCATGCCCGAATGGGCTTCTGCCATCGCCACTTCCTCCTTCAGGGAGGGTTTTTTTCCCTCTCACCTGAAGGAGACAGTGGTAAAGCCCATTTTGAAAAGATCTGGCCTCGCATTGGATGAATTGGCGATTACCGTCTCATTGCTAATGTCCCCTTCATGGGCAAGGTTATCGAGAGGGTGGCCATGGTCCGGCTTCAATCTTTTGTGGAGGAACAACAGCTCCTTGACCCATTCCAGTCCTGGTTCAGGCCGGGTCAGGGGACTGAGACAGTCTTGGTTGCACTGCAAGATGACCTCATCCGGGGGCCCGACAAGGGTAATTCTTCCTTGTTGGTCCTGCTGGATTTGTCAGTGGCCTTTGATACCGTTGACCACTGTATCCAGCTGGACCGGCTCTCTGGGATCGGATCGGGGGCACTGCTCATAGTTGGTTCCACTCCTTCCTGGAGGGTCGTCCCCAGCGTGTGCAGCATAAGGGGGGAGTTGTTGGCCCCGTGGACACTCCCTTGTGGGGTTCCGCAGGGGTCGTCCCTCTCTCCCATGCTGTTTAACATCTATGTGAGGCCGCTGGCAGAGGTGATTAGATTTGGAGTCTGCTGCCATCAGTACGCTGATGACACACAGCTCTATCTCTCCTTTTCCATCTCTGCAGTTGAGGCTGTCCAGACCCTCGACCAGTGCCTGGGCGCGGTCCTGGAATGGACCAAGGCTAACAGACTCAAACTCAACCCTGAGAAGACCGAGGTGATGTTCTTCGGGACTTCCCCTTCCAGCTTTGGAGGCCCTCTCCCTAGCATGGGGGGTGTTTCCCTCCAGCTTGCAGACAGGGTTCAGAATCTGGGCATGGTCCTGGACCTGGCCCTCTCCATGGAGGCCCAAGTGGCCGCCGTGTCCAGGACCGCCTTTTACCATCTACGTCAAATTGCCCAGATCCGCCCATACCTGGATTTGGACTCCCTGAGAACTGTGGTGCAAGCGTTGGTGATCTCGCGGATAGATTATTGCAACGCTCTCTACACGGGGTTGCCCTTGATTCTCCTTCGGCGATTGCAGCGGGTGCAAAATGCGGCGGGCAGACTGGTGGTGGGTGCGCGTCACTATGACCGTATCACCCCAGTTCTGGCCCGCCTGCATTGGGTACCTGTTTATTTATTTATTTATTTATTTATACAGCTTATATACCGCCCGTCTTCCTGAGAGGAACTCCGGGCGGTTTACAACAAATGTACAGACAGCAAATTAAAACAACAACTGAAATAAACAATAAAACAAAACGGCTACAACAGATGGCGGGACTAAAAAAAAAAAATTGTGTCACCCAAACGCCTCCCGGAAGAGAAGGGTTTTCAGCGCCTTCCGGAAGGCAGGCAGGGACTCTGCAAGGCGCACTTCTGCTGGTAGGTGGTTCCATAGGGTTGGGCCAGCCACAGAGAAGGCTCGGGTACGGGTGGAAGTTCTCCGAGCCTCCTGGGCGTGGCCACACGCAGCATGTGCGCCCGACTGGTCGATCCGCTCCGTCAGGTAGCCAGGTCCTAGGCCATGGAGGGTTTTGTAAACCAAAACCAGGACCTTGAATCTAATTCGGGCTGCAACGGGCAACCAGTGCAAACGAGCCAAGACTGGGGTGATGTGCTCGAATCGATGCACACCAGCCACCAGTCTGGCTGCTGCATTTGGACCCGCTGCAAGCGCCGAATGAGAGTCAAGGGCAACCCCATGTAGAGCGCGTTGCAATAGTCCAGTCTAGAGATCACCAGCGCCTGGACCACAGTTCTGAGGGAGTCCTCATCCAGGTTCTGGGCAATTTATAATGGAAAAAGGCAGCCCTGGACATGGGCTTCCAGGGTGAGCGCCGGGTCTGGGACTACGCCCAGATTTCGGACACAGTCCGATGGCCTGAGGGAAACACCCTCCAAGGTGGGATACGGGCCACCGTAGCTGGATGAGGAAGCCCCAAAGAACATGACCTCGGTCTTATCGGGGTTGAGTTTGAGCCTGTTAGCCCTGGTCCATTCCATGACTGCGCCCAGACACTGATCGAGGGTCCGGACAGCCTCATCTGCAGCGGTAGAAAAGGAGACATAGAGCTGCGTGTCATCAGCGTACTGATGGCAGCAGACTCCATGCCTCCTAATGACCTCAGCCATTAGGAGTTGCGTCCCGAATCAGATTCAAGGTCTTGGTTTTAATTTATAAAACCCTCCATGGCCTGGGACCTGACTGCCTGGCGGAGTGGATCACGCAGCAGTCAACTTCGGCCCATCCAACGATGATGTCGCGGGCACACTCGCTTCGGGTAGCCATGCCCAGAGAGGCCCGGAAAACTTCCACTCGGAGCCGGGCCTTCTCTGTGGCTGGCCCCACCTTATGGAACCATCTGCCAAGTGAAGTGCACCTTGCACAGTCCCTGCCAGCCTTTCGGAGGGCCTTGAAGACAATCCTCTTCTGAGAGGCGTTTGGTGACCTAATTTAATTTAATTTAATTTAATTTAATTTAACTATTTAAATTTTTTGTTTGTTTGTTTGTTTTTCCTGCAATCTGGGTCTGTTTTTAGATTAGTATGCGCCGAATTTTATTTTATATTTTATATCTTTATATTGTTGTTTAATTTTATTTGTTAAATTCTTCGTTGATTATCTTCTGTTATTTTATTATACTTTTTTTTATTTTTTGTTGTGAACTGCCCGGAGTACCCCCGGGAAGATGGGCGGTATATAAGCTTTAAAAATTAATTAATTAATTAATTAATTAATAAAATAACTATGCTTTTATTGAAGAGATGGGGCCTGGGTTTAGCAAGAAGAGTTATTTGGAAGATCTCTTACAGGACAGCGACCCTACAAGGCTGGGTAAAGCTAATGTTATTCAGATGAAACAAAGGAAAGAATGTCCCTTACTTAGTCTTTGGTAAGATCAAAGCAATATTTGATTTTTATGTCTCATGTACACCTTACACACATAGAAATATAGGTGCGTTCAACTTAAGTCCAGGTAGTTACCTTATTGCTCTTCTCATGAGGCAGCTTTGCAGAAGAAAAAGCTTCAGTAGGCTCTCATGTGAAACTGTGGTACATTCAAAACACAGGCAGATCCTGGGAAACAGGATCGCAAACACATAGAACTGTAGAACTGGAAGGGCCGCCAAAGGTAGACCTCCTGCCAAAGCAATATACCCATGGCTAAAGCATCCCTGACATGTGTCTATCTGACCTTTGAGAGGTGTAGCCCATCTCTAGGTATCAGGGTACAGAGCCAGAGGCTGAGAATTCAGCTCCCTACTGTGCATTCCAGAAGAGCCATCCCGTTGGACCTTAGACAAGCTGCACAGCCCCAGAAGGCACCCAGAAGGCAAGAGCAAGCTTGGTATTCACTATCTCGAAAACTCTGAAAAGGGTTACCATAAGTCAGAATTTACTTGACAGCACACAATGATGATGATGATGGTGGTGGTGGTGGTGGTGGTGGTGGTGGTGGTGGTGGTGATGATGATGATGATGATAGAGGTCACACTTCTGGGGAAAATGCTAGATTCAAGAACTCTGTAAAACTGTAAACATGATCTTTAGTAGGACAACATGTTAGAAGATGTTGAATCTAATCAGCCAGGCATGCAAAACACCCATTAATAGCCCCCCCCCATTTTAAAAACTGAATTTCTTTTTATTGGCTCTTGTTCAAACAATTCAGGGACTAGTTCAGACTAACTAGTACCCCAGCTGCTTGCAAAGGGAATGAGAAGTAGAGCTGGGTATTTTCTCCATATTGATGATCCCCCCCCATTCTTATCTCTAGATGTTTTGTTTTAGCAGTTTTAGGTAAATATAAAACATAAGGGTGATGGTGGTGGGGTGAAAAACCCTGGGATGTCACATAGAAAACCTATTAGAAGTGGAGTGTTACCTTCAGGAATTATCCATTGAAGCAGGAGCAGAGCCTTTGTACTGCAGTATCTTCCATTCAGTCACGCAGGCAGAAGGATACTGTAGTCGATGTTATTAAAAGCCACTGGCAGGCCCTAGAGAATCAACAAGATAACATTTCCCTCTCTTTCCTTCTTTCAACAAAGGTCATTTTGAAATGGATTGAAATGGATCCAGAAAACACTGTTTCATCCACAGAGGCGTAACTTGGGTTTTCAGTGCCTGGGGACAAAGTCAGTTTTGTGTCCCCTCCTGGCCCCCCTCATTTCAAGGTGTCATGCCTACCACAACCAAGTGGGGGACAAGGGGCAGCAGCTGCTTAACTTAAGTTGGCCTGCAGCACACTCAGGCTGTGCAGCCAGCTCATGCAGGTCTGTGGGCACACCAACACCTTGGGGGGTGACCTATTTGCAGCCTGCACCTGGGATTGAACTGCCACCCCCTTCACACTTTGTCTCCACCAGCAAGCTCTGGGAAGCCCTGGGCTTGGCGCCACCATGCTGGAAAGCTGAAGGCGGCACTGATGATGATGATGATGATGATGATGATGATCCCAGAAATTATCCCCCTCCAGGAAAAGGGAGGCTGGGGGGTGGCTGCCCTGCCTGTCTCTTCAGGCCGCTCTCGGACCCTGGCAGAGGCTTAGCACTGAGGGGGAAAGGCGCAAAAGTTTCTCGCCCAACCACCGGAAAGCCTAGATGTGGTACAAAGAGGGGTCCCGGGGGCAGCATCCTGACCAATCCTCTCTGGCACCCCAGCCACCCAACCTGGGCAGAAGTGATCTACTAGGCGGGGGAGGGCTGGCTCTAGGTGGTGGTCAGGGCATCCTGGTTAAGGAATCACAGAATCATAGAATAGTTTAGTTGGAAGTGGCCTTTTAAGGTCAAGTCCACCCCCTGGTCCATGCAGGAATAGGAATCAAAGGATATCTGCCAGGTGGCTGCCCATTTTTTCCTTGAATGCCTCCAGTGTTGGAGCACTCAGCAACACTTGAGGCAATTGCTTCCATTGCAGTATTGCTCAATCTGCCCCTACACAAAAGATGCACTACCAGGTACCCTGGATAGGAAAGGAGTGCATTGTTTGGAAACATGCACATCCATTCCACAAATAGCTCACTGGTTTACAGATTGGGCTGCGGTGCTGGAGGCCAGGAGCATAATTCCCCATTGGGCCTCCTTGACAGGTGCTGGACTCAATGACCCATAGGATCTTTCCCAGCCCTGCATTTCTGAGATCATCATCATCAGTAGCATCACCATTCCCTTCCTCTCTTCCCTTGATAGTTGGGCGCATGATGGGCGCTCTCTGTGGGTGGTAGGTCCCCAATGCACCTGTGCTGCTTCCACCAGCCCAGCTCCCATGGATCTTGGTGACGCAACACCTCACTCCCACACCTGGCCAGCCCACTGCGCAGGTGGGCGCTCAGGAGGAGACACACCTGTGCAACACATGGGGGGAGGTTTGGGGCCAATGCCAATGGCAGGGCCCCTGATTGTCTTTTCCTAAGGGGGAAAGCTCATTGGTGTGTAGTGTTTGGGGCACACTCTCAACCTTACCAGCCCCTTCAGCACCCTCAGACCTCTGTGTCCCCCCCTTTTTTGCCTCCTCCCATCCCTCCTCAAGCGATGCTAGTGTTCATTCACTAGTGGCTGAAGCATTCAGCTGAACTTTCCACTTACTTTGTTTTTCTCCTTTAAAAAAAAACACTGTAGAAAGAATATGTTTCATACCTCCTTTTACACCTGGAATGCAGTGTAATGGACTGGTCCTATAATGGAGAAGGATGAAAACCCAACTGTAATATATCTCTAGAGTATTACTTGAAAATGAATTGCAATGACGACTAATTTTTAGAGGTAAACATATACATGATTTTTCATAGTACAACCATCATGTCCCTGCAAAAGAGATGGCAAAACAGGAAGCAGGAGGCAAAAAGCCTGCAGCCACTGATGTTCAGTCATCGTATTCATTACGGAAGACTGAATTACATAATAATTACTAGCTATTAATAAAGCTAAGCAAAGGCATTGCATTTCCCATGTGTGAGGATCTGGAATGCAGGTATACATAGCAAAGAAAAGCATAAAAACAATGCTGTTATTTGTTTTAGTTGTTCACAAAGGTTTTGTATCTAACCCATAGAACTTGTCACCGCAAAGGTTCAGCCAGCCTGCCTTAACTAACATATTGGTTTTCTTTTATTTTTGTGCTAATAATTATTTGCTTATATAACACCCAAGTAATTAAAGTTTTTATACACTGCTTTCTTGGAATGGTGCTTGGTTACTTGGTTATTTCTGTTATTATAACGCCAGAAATAAGAATCAAACTCACCTAGGAATACCCTGGACTTCAGATATTTTCTGCATAGTTTATACACAAAAGCTGTCTTGAGTCACCCTTGGCCAATTTCCTTCTTAATGTTGCACAACCCAAGGATATATGGGTCACAGACTTTTATACAATGTGAGTCTAATGCCAAAAGGTGTGAAATTAGTCTGGAGCGAAGCCATTTATCATCCTCAGAGAGAGAAACGGGATGTCATGTGGAGTGAAATAAATATTCTCTGACCAGTTTGTTTAATTTTGCCCTTCTCCTGGTTCCGTATTCTCTTAGCCTCAAAATGTACTTGGCCTGACATGGTTGGAAGAATACAGTGTTAAAAGAATAAGAGAAGTTGGTCTCTAGCATTTGAGTTCAGTATTAAACGCAAATATTGTCCAACCAATGTTACCGGGACCTGAGACCCATGTAACATATGTGTATGAGTATATAACTAAAAATCATAGACTTGATGACCAAAAAAATATACCTGTTCACTACAGTTAAGTGTGTAATCTATTTCAAATGTACTGATAAAAACAGCCATGTCACATGCTATCAAGTCAAATCTGACCTATGGTGACGTTCTTCAGAGATTTCTAGGGAGAGAATACTCAGAACTGGTTTACCATTACCTTCTTCTGGAGGCAACTCTGGGACTGTGCAGGCTGACTCTTCCCTTAGGCCCAGCGGGGAATCCAGCTCCTGGCTTTGTAGCCAGATACCAGAACCAGTGAGCTATGCAGTCTGATATGCTGACAGTACATTTAAAATCCCTCTAAGTGGAAATCCAACATGCATAATAAATATACTTCCAGAGGATTCCCTCACCCCAAATGTTATTATACTGGAGAGGCTGCATATTTTTACCATTGTTTTGCAAATTATTTTTACAAATCCCCACCCTGTATACTTGACAGTGTGATCTGATGCCATGCTGCCCTAGTAGTAGTGCCTGCTAGTTCTGGGCCTTATAGATCTTTGTTCAACTTTTCTTCACTGCAGTCAGATGAAGAAACTGACACATTAAGAAGCTGAGCAGGAGAGGTTTGAGTACTCATGCACTACTCCAGAGATGAAGACAGAAAATTATATTTTCTCCCGACTAGAGATGGGCACGACTCAAAAAAATAATTTTTTGTTTTTTGTTTTTCATTTAGGGGTCCGTTTCGGTTCATTTTCGTTTTTCGGGGTTTTTGCACATTTTTCATTTTCATTTTTGTTACAAAACGAAACAAAAAAAACAAAAATGAAAATGAAAAATTTTCGTTTCGTTAGCATTCTTTTCAATGCAATGTGTCTGCCGTAATGAAAACGAAAAACACGGCAAAATATTTCATTTCATTTCCGTTGTCGTTTTGCTTCTGAAAAATTTTTCGTTTTCGTTTTCATTGGGAAATGAAATGAAAAAACAAAAACAAAAACAAAAATTTCGCTGAGTTGTGCCCATCTCTACTCCCAACTCTATCATGCTGTACTCAGGGGTTGTTAATTTTCTGTTACTGAGTGTATTGTGTTCTTCAGTGGCCTTGGCTATAAGGAGAAAAGCTACAAATATATCTTGAGAGAATTATCTGCAAAAATAGGTCCGTGCGATTTTTAGAAATAGTAAACCTGCACAGTAGCCATTGCTGTAGCGACAGCTGTAGGCATAGCAGCTGTGAGTGCACAACCCTGAGTCCCCGTAATAGGGATGGGGGTGAAATCTGAATAACAGGCTTCTTCAGCATAATATGTCTTTGGTAATTCCATCTTGCCAATAATACACAAATTCACTGATGACTTCAGCAGGCTCCATTTTTTCTGACAGCTGCCAGCTTCTGCTAACTGCAATGCAGCGGTTGCATATTTGTGGACAAGATAAGAACATAAGAACATAAGAACATAAGAAGAGCCATGCTGGATCAGGCCAAGGCCCATCTAGTCCAGCTTCCTGTATCTCACAGCGGCCCCACCAGATGCGTTTGGGAGTGCATGAGACTAGATATCTGTCTCCTGATACCACTCCCCTGCATCTGGCCCTTGAAGCACCCTGGTTTAAAGCCTAGAGATTACACATCTCCATCATAGTTTGTAACCCGTGATGGACTTTTCCTCTAGGAATCTGTCCAATCCCCTTTTGAAGGCATCCAGGTCAGATGCCATCACCACATCCTGTGGCAGGGAGTTCCATAGACTTACAACACACTGGGTGAAAAATATTTTCTTTTGTCAGTTCTTACTCTCCCAGTTATATCATTAGTTGGCATCATTAGGCATTCTCCATTCATATCCAGCTGATATGGCCGGTGCTCCTGTCAAAGCTCAGGTCACCCTATGGAATAGAGAGATGACCCGGGCAGTTGACACGATCACACCTAAGCACCCTCTCCCCATACGCAGAGCCCAGACGGCTCCTTGGTATACACCTGAGTTGCAGGCAATGAAGCAGGAGGGGAGATGGCTTGAACGCAAGTGGAGAAAATATCGCTGTGAGTCAGATCAAACACGGCATAGAGCCCACTATCGAGCCTATTCCATGGCAATACAGTTGGCGAAAAGGCAACATTTCGCCAACCGCATTGCTTCCTCAGAGTGCTGTCCAGCGGAGCTCTTCCGGGTGGTCCGAGAATTTCTTCAGCCGGGAGACACAGTAGAGGCCCTGGACCATTTGGCAGCACGCTGTGATGAGTTTGCTGTCCATTTTGAGGGGAAAATTGCTCAGATTCGCAGTGAATTGGACTCCACCATTGTTACAGAATCAAAGGATATGTCCAGTGCGCCATGCTTAGGTTCAGTGTTATTGGATGACTTTCAGTTGTTGAGATCCGAGGATGTGGACACGGTGCTTGGATCTGTCCGCTCTACCACCACGCCACTCGACCCTTGCCCTTCCTGGCTAATTAAAAGATCAGTCAAGGGGGTTCGCACCTGGGTCAAGGAAGCTGTAAATGCCTCATTAAGAGAAGGAGTGGTCCCCGCTGCCTTGAAAGAGCCAGTAATTTGACAACTCCTTAAAAAACCCAACCTGGACCCAGGGTTGGTGGGTAACTACCAACCAGTAGCGAACCTCCCTTATTTGGGCAAGGTGTTGGAGTGGGTGGTGGCCGGGCAGCTCCAGGCGCTGCTGGATGAAACAGATTTTCTGGATCCATTTCAATCTGGTTTCAGGCCAGGTTTTGGAACAGACACTGCCTTGGTCACCCTGTACGATGACCTTTGCTGGGAGAGAGACAGGGGGAGTGCGACCCTGTTGATATTCCTGGACGTCTTGGCGGCTTTTGATGCCATTGACCATGGTGTCCTTCTGGATAGGCTGGCCAGGTTGGGAGATGGAGGCACTGTCTTGCAGTGGTTCCGCTCCTTCCTGGCTGACTGTGTTCAGAAGGTGGTGCTGGGAGAGAGTAGCTCTGCCCCATGGGGTTTAGATCATGGGGTTCCACAGGGCTCAATACTATCTCCCATGCTGTTTAACATTTACATGGAACCACTGGGAGAGGTCATCAGGAGGTTTGGGCTGAGGAGTCAGCAATATGCTGACAATACTCAGCTCTACCTCTCATTTTCCACCAATCCAGGTGAGGCCATTTCTGTTCTGAACTCGTGTCTGGACCAGATAATGGACTGGATGAGGGTTAATAAATTGAAACTCAATCCAGACAAGATGGAAGTGCTGTTAGTGGGTGCTTCACTGGACAGGTAGTAGGGCCATTTCCCTGTCCTGGACGGGGTTGGACTCCCCCTAAGGGACAGGGTCCGTAGCTTGAGGGTGCTCCTGGATCCCGGTCTAACTCTGGAAGCCCAGGTGGACTTGGTGGCCAGGGGTGCCTTTCTCCAGCTGTGGAAAATATATCAACTGCGACCCTACCTAGATGAACGGAGCCTCATGACAGTTATGCATGCACTGGTAACATCCCGTATTGATTACTGCAATGCGCTTTACGTGGGGCTGTCTTTGAAGACAGTCCGGCAGTTACAACTGGTGCAGAATCATGCTGCGTGGCTGGTGAGTGGTACGGCCGCCAAGGCATGCTGAACTTAGATCCATAGGAACACATTACGTCGATTCTGTATAACCTTCATTGGTTACCAGTTGCTGCCAGAGCCGAATTCAAAGTGCTTGTTTTGACATATAAAGCCCTAAACGGCTTAGGACCTAGATACCTGAAGGACCGTCTCCTTCCATATGAACCTACCCGACAATTAAGATCCAGCCAGAGGGCCCTCTTGAAAGAGCCATCCCTCAAGGAGGTGAAAGGGATGGCTTGTAGGAACAGGGCCTTTTCGGCAGCTGCCCCCAGATTGTGGAATGCCCTCCCAAGCGAGACTCGCCTGGCGCCAATATTGATGACATTCCATTGCCAGGTAAAAACAATGCTGTTCCAGAAGTTTTTAACTGATTATTGTGGGTCCTGATGGTGATTTTAGTGTGGTATTTTAATACATTTTATTTATTGTATTTAAATGTTTTATTGTTGTATTTTTATTGCAATTTGATGTTTTAATTATTTGAATTGTTTACTTTAATTGTGAGCCGCCCAGAGACCTTTTGGTAGTGGGCGGCATACAAGCTATATAAATAAATAAATAAATAAATAAATAATGAGAGCTCTGCCTTTGTTTTTAACTGAATGGAATTCCACTAAAGAACTCACTAATATCAGATAATAACATTGACACACACTGCAGTTCTACACACCTGGTGAAATAGAGGATTTTATTGATAATACTCTAAAAGTGCCAATGGTTAGAGCTCTACAACCCGCAAACCTTGCTTTCACTAAACAGATTTCCTTCTCCAAGGCCAACATGTTCTTTTGTGCATTTGCCTTACAAATATGTGTGGGATGATGGTGGAATGATGTAAATGTTACATTCTTTCAGAAAGCCATTTAATTCAGTTAATGAAGGGAAAGACACGTCTGAGGAAAAAGTGTCCTCAGGTGTGCCATTATTAAGGCCATCAGTTTTGATTTGCTATTTTACCGGCAGTTTGTGGTATATATTGTTACCCAGAATGCAACATTACTTGCCCTTTATTGAATGGACTGAAACAATAATTACTTGCAGCTACAGGAGAAAATGGGACTTTCTAAATCAATAAATGTTCTTTATATAGAAAGAGTATGTGTCACTTAATTTTAAGCTAACTTGGTTGTATTTCAAGATGAAAAAGATTTTTTTAAAGGCAGAAAATATTTCTTAAGTTTTTATGGTCACATATTTTTCATTCCTATATTCTGATTTACTTGTTGGCCAGTACAGAGAAAACTCTGTAGGAGAAGCTAGGAGACATACCATTTTCCAGGTATGGAGAAGGGCTGAATAGGTGGGATGTTAAACACCCCCCCCAGCCATTATACATCTAAGGGCCTTTTCACACGACCCTTAAGATCTGCTGGCCACTTAAATTCGGACCAGAGATCTTAGGGGTTTGTCGCTGTTCCTGCGTTCCCACCCCCTCCGCACTCCTGGCTGCTGGCTGCGTGAGGGGAGGGAGAAAAAACAGGAAGAAAAGAGATGTGGCTCACCTCCGTTCTGCCTCTCGCTCTTGCCGCAGCAACATTCTAGTCTCTTAAGTAGCTCTTAAAGGGGCGGGAGCCAAAAAACAACAAACAGAAGCGAGGAGAGCCCCGCACTCACTATCGTTACACCGCATCAAAGAATTTTCACCTCCAAAGAGCAGGTACTTGAAAGGTGCACTGGGACACGCTAAAGTGGGTGTGGTCGCACTTAATTTCCTGTAAACTCCGGAGCTGGTGGGGAAACATTTTTACGCTCCGGAGCTGGGAGCCATTTGCGGTGGAGTTTAGGGGTCGTGTACAAAGGGCCTAACAAGCATATTCAGGACACGATCCACCTAATGAGCTATTCAGACCGGGGTGATGTGAAATCAAGGTGAACTATACATTGGAAGCCTCACCAGTAACTTTCCTCAGAATGACAAAGTTTCTTGAATGTTTCAAAGAGATGGGCTCAAAACGAAAATATAGTGTTTCATTTCTTTCTGTTTCATTTTTCCTTTTGTTTCCGTTTGTTTCGTTATTAACAATTTTTAAAAGAATTTTTGGAATGAAATGAACAAAATGAAACAATTCGTTATGCCATAAAATGGTTCCCCTGGGATCTAGAGGCACCAAATTTGGCGGGTAGCTTCATTGGAGTCTTCCCTGTAAGCCTTCCAAATTTTGAGAGGTTTGGGGTTCAGGGAGCCAAGTTATTAAACCCCAAAGTTGGTTCCTCTTGGAAAAATAGGAAGAGGAAAAATGTGGTGTTTTAAACTCAAGCCCCCCTCTGTGCTGTGGAATGAGAAGGAGGGGGGTTGAGGCGAGTTCTGAAATAATTCCATTCTGTTCTATTTTCACTTGCTTTTCTCTAAAGCAGGCATGTCCAAACTTTGGCCCTCTAGATGTTTTGGACCACAGCTCCCAGAGGCCTTTGCCATTGGCAATCTAAGGTTAGAATTCTGGGAGTTGCGATCCAAAACATCAGGAGGGCCAAAGTTTGGACATGCCTGCAAAGGAAGGAAGCACAGGCTCAGGGTCATAAATTTTCTCTTGCTCTTTCAGAGAATGAAACTGTGGTTTTATTGCTTTATCACTTAACCCTTCCAAGCAAGACCTATTACCTGTTAACCTGTCTAAGCCCCATTTACGCCCATGTGAACGATTGCAGAGGTCATTGCCACATGTTGCAGCAGTGACTTCCAAAAACGAATTATGACCAGAAGTACTTTTTTCTTTTAAGGAGCTGATAGCTGATCTCATTTGGCAAACCTGGCTTTTAATACTATGGGAGGGGAAAGGAATCTCTCTATCCACTTTCGATCTGTCTGTCTGTGCTATGCATATTTTATAAACCATTACCATAGCGATGGAATGGACTTTCTTTCATCCCTATGATTCAGTTAACAGGTCTGCTCTGCACTTCCAGACTAATCTGCATATCAAAAAAGGATCAGTCCTCTAGGTTTTTCTGAATTTTGTGGTAGAATTCTTAGATTTTTCTTTAAAAGCCTCAAAATACAAATACAATGTATATTTTAAGATAAATTAAATTTAGAAGTATGCTCTTTGGGACAAAATATATTTAGAAAAGTTTCTTTTGTAAAGAAAAAAGATTTAAATTTAATGGTGCCTCATGGCACAGTGCTTAAACTACTCTACTGCAGCTATAACTTTGCTCAGGACCTGGGGTTCAGTCCCAGGTAGCTGGCTCATGATTGACTCAGACTTGTATCATTCTGAGGTCAGTAAAATGAGTACCCAGCTCACTGGCCGGGGGAGAGTAAACTTTAGCCTGCATCAATAAAACACCCAGAAATTGCTTTAAGCACTATGGGGCAACATATAAGCAGAACACTTTGCTTTGCTTTTGCTTTAAATTCTTACTAAATATTCATTTTCAGTCAGCTTTTCTAAAATTGCAAGGTGTGTTTAGATAATTCTTAAATTAATGCAGAAACAGGACAGAATTGACTTACAAATGAATGCAGGTAAAACTGACACAGATCATAAATAGACTGACCTTTTCACATTTTGTTTTGTTCCAGTCTTTCCATGCATCTGTAACTTACTTTCAATGCACATAGTTTTCAGCCATTCAGAAGGTTGATCAAGGTCTCAAACAGAGAAGACCCCAACCCTTCACCAGTGTGCAGGACTGAACCACAGGGCTTCTTGCACTCAACATAGCTTGCATTTCATTTGTACCAGGTACACCTATAACTTGATTGTATATCTCAGCCATGGAGGCTACATACCAAACCTTGTATAAAGGAATTAATTCATTCCAAATGAAATTATGTTAAGCAAATTTTCCTTTGTACAAATTTCCCATAGGAATGCATTGAAAACAGATTAATCCCTAATCACGACTGTTTTTCTGTTCTTCGGATTCGCCCCATAGGCAATCCTGTTAAGTGATTTTTCCCATCTCTGGAAATTTTTTCCTTTAAGCGAATTTTCTGTTAAACAAACGGCTTGTTATACAAGGGTCCACTGTATCGCTTATTTTAATCTCAGCCATAGCACAGTGTTTGCCTATCCTACTGGTGTGAAATATTCAAAATTGTAGTTGTTCTGTTTATAAAATTAAATATAAATGGTATAAACAAATCTTACTTCATGCTGGAGGGATAATTCAAAAGCTGATAGAAGGCTCCACAAATTTTAAAATACAATAAAGTATTTTCACCTTTTCACCTATTGATGTATATCTAAAGGTCTCATATATTCACTAATTCTTCGATAGTCTGCACCTTTCTCCACCACCAATGTAATCAGCAATACTGACAAGCACATATATTCCTCTCAGAGCATGATCTTCATGGATTACTACACTTCAGGAGGTGTAATGCTAATAATGCTTGTCAAAGATAACATTTTGGTTAATACGTTACTTTTCTCTCTCTTTTTTGTCATGGCCATCAGCTTCAAATTCACAAGTGTGATTTGAACAAAGGTCTGCTGTGCATCAGAGGGAGAACATGACATAACCATTTAACAAGATGATGATGATGAAAATAGAACAGTTCAAATAGAAAATAGTTATTGAAATGTTTTTCAATATTTTTCAATTTTAAATATTCTAAAATAATATCTGGGGAACATTAGTTGTAGCTTCTAAAAAGATTTTGAAAAAGTACACAAGCAACAAGATTCCAATCATTGAAAAAAAAACACTGAGCAGAATCCCACTAGTGTTTCTGCAGGGTTTGTGCAACTTCCTGCAGCTAATTGTTTGCTTGTACTGTTGGCTATATGACTAGGCACAAGATCAAGACACACTCTGGTGCCTTATCAATTACAGTGGTCCCCCGCCCTTTAGCGGTTCATATACTGTGGTCCCACTATATCGTGGGACCGCAGTATATAAAAAAGCCCCCCTGGAGTAAGGGGCAAAGGCCTGATTTAGGCCTCCCAGACTTACCACAGGACTGGCACTGCTCTGAACAGGAGTGCAAGGGCCTTCCTGGGTCTTCTGGAGGCCACAAACAGGCCTCCTTGTAAACTGGAAGTGATTTTCGGTAAACCAGAAGTCACTTATGGGGTGCTGGAAAGCATTTTTGAGGCCTCCAAGGGCCTTTCTAGGCCTAGTGACTTCTAGGAAGTCACTGCCAGTTTGCAGGGAGGCCCTTCTGGGGCCTTTAGAACGCCTGGGAAGGCCCTTGCAGGCCCATTTGGGGCAGTGCCAGCCCAGGGGTAAGTACAAGAGCCCCCAGTTAGGCTCCCCAGGCCTGGCCTGACCTGCATCCACATATCACGGATTTTCAATTATCGCAGTTTGGGTCAGGTCCCTAACCCCCGCGATATGTGGGGGTCACTGTATTCACAATTAGCCATGGAAATCCTATGCATGCTTACCTGGGAACATCACTTAATTTGATAGTGAGGTTCCAAAATGCCCTCAATGGTTTGGGACCTTGATACCTGACAGAGTGCTTGCTTTTGGCAAGATCAGCCTGTGTTACCTGTTCTTCAAAACCCAGGTGGTTGAGATCTCTGACTCTGAGGAAGGTGTGTGGGGGGGAAACATTCAAAAGTGTGCCCTTTTGCCCACCTGTCCCTCCCTATGGAATAATTTATTGCTCGATATTCACCTGGCCCCCTCATTGGATACTCTTAAGTACTCACTAAAAACCTGGCTCTACAGGCAAGCATTTCCAGAGCTGTTAACATCCACTGGTGGATGTCTTGCTAAGACCAAGAGTTCTGCCATCTTATTCTCATTCTCATTCTCATTCTCATTTTTATTTTTATCCATATTTATTTTTTAAATATTGTAATGTTGTTGTGTGTCATTTGATTGTCTATGTAGCCATTGGTTATGATTATGCTTTCTAGTTTAAATTGATTCCCCCACCTTTTTTTTCTACACTCGTTCTGATTGTTGCAGTTGTTGTAAAACAACCACAGTGGCTGTGTTGCCAGATGGGTGGTATAGAAATAAAATAAATACATTTTAAGTCATTTCTGAATAAACATGTCTAGGATTGCAGTGCATATTAACAAGCATATACTACAGAGTTTTAGCTTGATTTATCTGTACTTTAAAAACACAGACAGGGCCTTGAGTGCAAATATTTCATGTCAAGTGATTGTAATGATTTTTATATTCCTTGCGGGGATAGATTAATAATAAATGAAAGTGCTGTGATTACTGCTTTCAAGTCAAATGGAAATATTTTATTTGATTAAAACTATTATCTAGAGGAAAATTAGATATATTGGGCTGTAGCTATTCTTCATTTAAGGGTATTCAGTATCTTCCTATGGTATCACAGCCTAGGGCAGTGATGGCGAACCTTTTAGAGTCCAAGTGCCCAACTGCAATTCCAAACCAACTAATTTTTCGCAAAGTGCCAAAACAGCAATTTAACCTGAATACAGGGGGCTGTGAAGGGGCGATGTCAGGTGCCCACAGAAAGGGCTGAGTGCCACCTTTGGCACCCATGCCATAGGTTCGCCAACACTGGCCTAGGATATATCTTGCATTACTCATATCCAGGAACAAGATCATATCTTGTTTCTGTGCCTGAAAAGAAGACGGTCAGTGCTTTTGTGTTTCATGATGCGAAAATTGCATGTTGCATCCAAATCAGCAAACTATAGTTTCTGTTTACCCTCCACACCTGAAATGCAAACTGCAGTTTAATCAGGTAAGTGTGGCTAGTTGTGAGGCAATAGTGAATGATGTTTGGTCAACTCTCAAAGAGGAAGGATGTGATGGGCAAGAATGGTGCATGTGAGCGCCAGATTCACTTATGAAGTGCAGAACTACAGTTTGGCACTATAATTGCATTGCATTGTAATTTCAGCTTGCTTTATATATAATAGAGAGGAATATAAAACTTAATATTCTTATCTTCTGATTCTTTATGTGAAAAACATATGCACATTGCCATTTTTAAAGAAACATGCTGTTTGGGGGCATGTACACATGTAGCAAATTGAGCACTGAGCCAAACATTTTGCATATTTTTTACATGTTTATTTTCTTGACAGGATGATGAGGTAGTACTTCAGTGTGTTGCCAACATCCACAAAGAACAGCGAAAGTTCTGCCTCGCAGCTGAGGGACTTGGAAATCGCCTGTGCTTTTTGGAACCAACTTCTGAAGCTAAAGTAAGTATCACTGCTGAAAGGTTTTTAGTCAGCATAATTGATCTACAAATGGTTATTCACATTTTTAATTGTGCGTCATGTAGTATAGGCTATAAAAATGCAAAATACCGAAATCATTTTTTCCAATGGTATTTAAGTTTTGCAAACTGTTCATATTCAGACTAAGGGCGCTATCACACGAGGGGGAAGATGTGACAAATAAGAAATTCTGGCTTTTATTCTTACCTGATTACTTGAGTTGTTAAGCTTCTCTTCTGTCCCCATGGCCCTAACTTGCTTCAAGCAGGCACAGAGGAAATTAAAAACAAAACAAAACAAAATGGCCGACCAGCCCCAGGGCTGGCTGCTGGGAGCTAAGGAGAAATATTTTTTTAAAAAAAAAAAAACATGCCCCGACCTGCCAGGCCAGCTGACTGGTGCTGGGGGAGGGGATAAAAATTAAAAATAATAATAATAATAAAAGTCCAAATGGTCAGCACTATGAAAAACAAAACAAAACAAAAACACAGGATCCTATACGCGCTCCCATGGACTTCTGGCTCTTAAAAATGTGGTTTTTTTAAGCGAGGCAAAAAATCCTAGCTTCTCTGGTAGGTATTGGATAACTCACTAAAGGGGGCGTTACTGGCTTGTTGTTGTTGTTTTGTTTTAAAAAGCCCGGTGGCCATGGGGACAAGATTTTTGGATATGGTTTATCTTGAAATTTAATCTGGATTTAAAGGGATGTGTGATAGCTCCCTAGGTGGTTTTCTGCCTGCTACTTTGCAGTTCAATATTTGAACAGGATAACTTCACCTGGATGACTAAGCATCATCATATTCAATATTTGAAGCTCCATCTATTAGACTCCTAGGGCCTGGTCACACAGCAAACTCTGCTGGAATATGATTTGTGCTAAGAACTGTGCCAAGTTTCATGTTCTACAATTAAATTCTAAAGTGTATGCAGTATTTATTTTCCTCTGATTTGTTTAATTTTCTTATACTCTGGTTTCCCTTCAGATCATATAAATCTTTCACCTTTTACTCAGTAGGAATGTAAGAAATGACTCAAAAACCACATTATTTGAATCAGCTAGCATTTAGAATGCTACATATTGTGGAGTATAACCGGCTAAACAGCTTATTGACAACTCAGTCCCCTTATCAGAGAATCTGGTTTTGAATTGGGTTTAGTGGAATGTAAACAGATTTAAACAATGACTACACAACTTGATATTCCCCCACCCACAGGAAGCATACTTTTTTGGTTCAAAACTGGCTGGGAAGAGGGTTATTTAATTTAACTCACTCATAAAAATCAATTTAATGTGTATTGTTTTGGCATATGAGAATGCCTCTGTCACTGGGGGCTTTGTCACTCCCATCACACAATGGTCCCCTTTCCTTGTCAACTGGGCTTCCCTTTGTGTGAGTAAATGTGGCTGTGTTAGGCTGCAGTCCAGTCTTGATGTAGGCAAAAGGGAGGAGGTGCAGGGTCGATAGCAAGATGCAGGTTAGGAGCAAAGAGTTGTCTTGGCAGTGAAGGAAGAAAAAAGATCCAAGGCACAGGTCTTTATGGCTCCATATCATTTTTGGATCACATAGGATCATCCCCAAACCACTCACCAGTCATAGGAGCCATTTCTGTCCACAGATTGGAGAGTGGCTTGGGGATGATACTACATAAAAACCATGTGGATCCATGAAGATCACATGCTTCAGTCCATGTTTTTACACCACCGCAAAGACATGTACCCATGATTCCTGTGGTATATTCTGTGGTTACAAATGAGATGTAAGATTGCACAGAGTTTGGGGGTGGATCCCAAGTTAAAATCATGAGGACCCATGAAGAGCCATGCTTGGATCAGTGGTTCTGCACCACTGCAAAGCCATGCATCAATGATTTCTTTGGCATAGTTTGTGGGTACAAATGGGACTCATTATCTCTGCCTCCCAAGGAACAAGTGAAGCATTCTTAAAGAACAGAAGCAGTCAAGCTTTCTGAAGGGACCAGCAGCTTTGCCAGCAGACCCTCCTTCTCCCTCATCGCAGCAGCAGGAGCGAGTGGTCAGCACAGACACAGGACAAAGCCTCAACAGCAATGAATTTGAAAACTCCTGTAGCTCCCTATTTTAAAATGATATATAATACAGCTTAAAATAGGATTAAATTTTCCCCAGTATGATGTGCACACTGATCCAAATACCATGTGACTGACTTTCTGGGTTTTCCCCTCAACAATTCAAATTTGTAAACATGTGTGTGTTGTGTGTGTTGTGTTGTGTCGTTATAGTTGTGATCGACTCTTCGTGACCCCATGTCCATGGAGTTTTCTTGGCAGGAATACTGGAGTGGTTTGTCAGTTCCTACTCCAGGCTCCTACAGCGCCTGGTATTCCCTGGTGGTTTCCCATCCAAGTACTAACCAGGGCCGACCCTGCTTAGCTTCCGAAATCAGGAGATTGGATGAGGGCATCTAGGTTCAAGTAAACATGGCACAATTCAAATTTGTAAACATGGTTCTCAATAATAATATATAAAAATACAGTGGTATATAGTTATATTTTTGCCTATGTGGCTACATTTTAAGTAGGTCTACCGAAGTATTGAGAAATCCACCAGTTTACAAAATAGTTCATCTAGATTATGCTTTGAATACAGTGCAAATCATCTCTTGAACTAGATATCTAACAGATTAAGATGACGATCTTAATGGTAGGTTTGCCTTTTTTTCGTGAAGAAGATAAGCGGGGTATAAATGCAAATAAATAAATAAAATAAATAATAAATGCCAAAGCCCAGTTTCATCCTATAGAAAGCACTGTCACAAAACTGGTGCCAAATGGATCCATTGATTCCACAATTTTATAAAGCACTACTCTAAAAATCAAACAAATAATGTTTACCTATTCATGCTTAGCTGCCTAGATGCCCTAAGCACATCCGATCTCGCCTGATTTCGAAGCTAAGCAGGATCGGCCCTGGTTAGTACTTGGATGGGAGACCACCAGGGAATACCAGGTGTTGTAGGCAACAGGAGTAGGAACTGACAAACCACTCCAGTATTCTTGCCAAGAAAACGCCATAGACATGGAGTCTCGAAGAGTCAGTCATGACTGTAACGACACAACACACACATTAATGCTAACCATCAGGACTGTGGTGGTCTAGTTAAATGGATTTTTAAAGATAAGAAAAATCCAGTGTATTCTGGTAGAGAAAGCAACTAAGACGGTTACTTCACATCCCTCTCATTGCTGTTCGTCGTTCCGCTTGGGACCAGTACGAAAAAATGTTACTGCACATCCATTGCGTGATGGCGGGAGTTCGTCCCAACCACTCCCCCTGAACTGGGATTTAAGCGTGATGAGCCATACCTCTCCCTGACCTCAGGAATTCTCTTGTCTCGGTTCCTGTTTTGAGACAAGTGCCCGTGAAGTAGGGCTCGTCACACAACGTGCACATTCTCCATCTAGTGGCAGGAGTGTGAAGCTGCATTCTCTAATACAATCCCAATGGTGTAAACAATGCATCACAGAGAGGGAAGAAGACATAAAACCTCAAACTTTGCTGCTTAACGCATGAAAGACAAAGTTACAGAGAATCGAAATAAAAAAAAGGTTGGACTAAAAAAAGGGAAAACGAAGGCCGGGAAGTACAGATGTCACGAAACAAGGACATGAAGTAACAGTCATCACGATCCTATCAATCACGCCCGTGGGTAAACGGAAACAGGGACAGAACTGAGACAAGACCACGTGACCGCGAACAACATTATCATGAAACGAACGTAATCTCGGAATGAGCAAGGATGTGAAGTAACCGTCTAATGCTATTTCAAGAAAGATTCCTTTTAGTATGAACTTGATTAAATTGGAAAAATGTAATTCCATGGCATGTTAGAGAGAAAGAGAAAGTGGATATTTAAAAACAAAAAGCTGCATTCTTTAATTAAAATGATGGATTTATTTACAGTTTTCATTAGTTAGATGTATATCATATCTTCCAACTAAAATGATTCTTGTGGTTAGTAACAATAAAATATAGGTAAATAACTTGATTGATTAAGTGATTAATTTTTAATATTCAGAAGGATCCAAGGCAGATTAAAAGACAATATTTAAAACTAAAAACAGTAGATATTTTTCAAATACTAACAATAATTGAACAAATACCGTACTAAAGGACAGTAAACAAGAATAACAAAATAATCACATTCAAAGCAGTAAGGCACCATTTAAACCCTCCCTCAACTAGCTAGTCATTAGGGGAAAGATTGCCTGAAGAGAAAGATCTTTGCCTGCTTGCGAAAAGGCAGGAAATATGAGGCCATCCTGGTTAATCATCACAGAGAAAGACTTCTCTCATGTTCCTTCCTGACATGTCTCTGATTCAGCTGTCTTACAAATTTTAAAACCCAAGCAGACTAAAACAGAACAAAGCTGCCTTTCATATAGCCTATGTATTAAATGTTCTGGTCCTTTTTCCAAGGAGAAAGGTGGGGTAAAAATATTCAAAATAAATAAATTAAATAAAATAGCCAGCACTTTTAACTGTGCCCATAAAGAGTCTAGTAGCCACTGAAGCTACTCTAATAAAGCTGTCATTTGTTTCAACTAAACCAGGCATGTCCAAACTTCGTCCCTCCAGATGTTTTGGACCACAACACCCACAGTTCTTTGTCATTGGCATTCTTAGAATTCTGGGAGTTGTGGTCCAAAACATCAGGAGGGCCAAAGTTTGGACATGCCTGAACTAACCTGATCTAATCAGTAGTCCTGCAAGTCTGAAATCTCTGAACAGCTTTCAAAGTGAGTTGCAGCTAGTGCCCATTACTGTGGTCATGTATCGCCATTTTAACATCTGATGTAACATCTGATGTCCCCAGGAATGAGCACATTAGTTTAACCAGTAGAAAAGAGGTTTGGAGCCATGCATCCATTAAAACAAAAGCAAAACTAGACCATGGGTGATACCTTAGTTTAACCATGCAACACACTCCTAGCAGTGCCCAAAACTTGGGTCTCCTAATCCTGGACTGAATTCGGGAATACACCTAACTTTGACCTGAAGGAGAAGGAACTGGCGTTTCAAATAAAACTAGCAAATACTTACACTAACTTCTGAACTTGCAGTGATTTGTCACTGAGATGTATGCCAATGGTGTTTCACAGGTGGACATAAAATCTTTCTGCTGTCATTGCTACCTCCTTGAACCTAGCAGAACAGCAAACCCAAATGAATGTCACTAATATTGATATATTGGGTATTAATTTAACAATTTTGAACTCTGCAATCTTTCTCTTCTGCTCCAATTTTAAGGTATATATAGCATTTTCAGTCATTCATCTGTGTCTTGTTTTCCTTCACATTGCATACTAGACTTATTCCCCCATCCCGCCTTCTCAGTGTCTTATCCCCTGTCTTAGAAGCCCTCAATTAGACTAGTACATTACTTATTCACTGACTCAGCCTTCAGTTCATGTCAGTGACTGAAGCGAAATGGTGTCTCTGGCAAGAAGCTCTTCAGCAGACGAGGAATCTAAAATGCTAAAGCAACAGAAAGCTTGTTTGCAAACCCCCAAGTTTATGGGGAAGATTTATGGAACAGAACCATATACTTCAGCTAAAGAGAAAAAAATCAGATCTATTTCATAAATCTTTGGTCTAGGAATTGGAACACTGTGTTCATATCTACTCTCAATCAAAAAACTGATTCAGATGAACCAATTCCTTGATGGTAAAATGGGAATAACATATGCTGGGATGTAATTATTTCAACCCATCTGTTGACATTAGTTTTAAAATAGTGATGAGAACATTACCCTATAGTCAGCAATAGAGATGGGCACAAAACAAACTATTTTTCATTTCCGTTATTCATTATTTGTTTTGTTACATAACAAAACAAAAAACAAAAATTGTGATGAAATTGGAACGAACCGAACAGAACCACAAAAATTAGGTTTGTTACGTTTTGTTTTCGTTAATGGCGACGCGCAATGAAATCAGCTGTTTTTAAATGTTAAAAATGTCTTGAATATCTGTAAAAATGCAGCGATAATTATTTATTCTGCCTGATAATACCTAACAGGGGGGTTGGGGTCCTTAAAACGTGCATTTATGTCTTTTCTCAGATCGCTGTATTTTTTTCATTTAAGGGGAGTTAGGGGACATCGACCCAAAATGGCTCCCAGATGCCTAATATTGATTTCTTCGGTATTAAAATGCCCTGGACATCCATAAAAACGCAGTGATAATTATGTGAAATTATTACCTATCTGGGGGTTGGGGTCCTTAAAACTTTTGTTTTTGTCTTTCTCCCATCGCGATGTATTTTTTCTTTTCCCTTTGACACAAAATGGATTCCAGCCATAAAATGAATGCAAGCCATGTGATGGGATCATGTAAATTCTTGGACAACTTCAACCAATAGCATGCCCAGGTTGCAGACTGGGCAGGTCTGGCAGCCACAGAGGGCATAAAAAGCTCTGGCAGCCCCCATCCTCCTTGCAATCTCCGGTGGGAGTTAGGGTGGGATTGCTGTCTCTGTGACTCATTATTTTCACTTTAGGCCAGCCAGGCAGGTGTGTGTGTCTGTGTTCCTGCCGGCTGCAGCCTGGCTCTTAGGGGAGAGAAAAGAGATTTCCCTCTAGCTTCAGTTTTGCAGCCTCCCTGTGTGCGTGCGTGCGTACCTCTCAGTGAGTACCCTCCCCTCCCCTGCAGTGCAGTCACTCTGCAGCTGCCTTGCACCCTGGGCAACGCCCGCCGCTGCCTTTGCAGCCTCCCTGCGTACCTAGTCCATACTGTGTCTCTGCCAGCATCATTTTTTAGTGTTTTCCCTCTGGTCTGGGGCATTGGGGGACGCCCGCGCACGGAAATGCTTTAAAAATTGTGCAACAAGCGGCTAAAAACAAAAAACGAAAAATGAAAACAATTTTTTAAAAAAATCACGAAAAATGAAAACAAACCGAAATGGACCCCTCAATGAAAAACGAAAAACCAAAACGCCATTTTTTTCAATTCATGCCCATCTCTAGTCAGCAATGCAAGAAATAGCTTTGACATGCCTAAGGGCTTGTATATATTTTGCTAGAATTATTGAACACCCAAAATCATAATTTGAACTGTCTTTAATTCCAAGAATTGAATAAAAATAATTATAATGTGTGCCATCAAGTCAGTTCTGACTTATGGCATCCCTCAGTGTTTTCTAGACAGAGAATACTCAGAAGTTATACCATTCCCTTTTTGGGGGGGGGGATCCTAGGACTGTGTAGCTTTCCAAGGTCAGACAGGCTGGCTCTATGGATGTACAGCAAAGCTTTGAACTCCCAACCTCTCACTCCACAGCCAGATCCCTAACTCAGAGCAGGGTTACACTGTGAAAATAAAGAGGTAGCTGGATGTGGATTTTTCAAATACCATTAATAGGAAACTTTCATCCTTAGCACTTAACACTGTAGTGCTCTTAATGTTGTACTTTTACTACTTTTACCCCTTTGTTACATTATCTAGACAACAAATTGGTTTACACACACACACACACACAGTGTGTGTGTGTGTGTGTGTGTGTGTGTGTGTGTGTGTGTGTGTGTGTGTGTGTGTGTGTGTGTGTGTGTGTGTGTGTGTGTGTGTGTGTGTGTACATCATGTCTTCATAATTACTCAACAGGAGATGACTACCAATGGTAAGTTATTGAGGGCTGATAATTGAATAATAGATGACGGTGCTTGGTTTCTAAAACAGAGACGAAGAAAGTTAGCTTTTTCGAATAGACTTCCCAGAATACCCCAGCAAGATGTTTCTGGTATCTTGGGAGATGCAATCCAAAAAGATAAAAATATCTCACCCTTGTGGGGAGTGCATAATATTAGTTTCCCTTGGATATGTCACTCAATAGAAGTCACATCAGAATTCATGACACTATCTAGGACGGCGCTTCTTCTGTTGCTGACTAGCCCTGATTTAAATAAGGGAAGGGAGGGATACAGGAAACTCAATAGGTCACATCTCCAGCTCTTGTTCTATCACAGTTTTTAATTGTAATTAGGATCTGAGTAAGACCCAAGAATGAGGAAGTCATTCACCCTGATCAGTCATGACAGCCCAAAATAGAAGGCCCAAAGAAGAAGGCACTGTAGTCCTTCTAGGTCAAGGAAATTCTGGATGTTTGCTGTTGAACAGACAATATGGGCTAGATGAACTAATATACTGCCACATTTTACGCTCTACGCTGGTGAATCTGGACACAATGCAGCAGCACACTCATTCATGCGTTTATGCTTCTTGGTAGCTTCCTACAGAATAGGAACATAAAAGCTATTTATGACATATTAATTTTCTTATTGATTTAAGCTCTCTCTACTCAGTCATGCACCTCAACTACGAATTATAAAAACCTGCAAGAATCCTTGCCTTCAGACAAAAAACAAGATGGGGAGTGCTAGTATTTCTCACCAAGGCCTCCCCAGTTTGTACCAACTGCCTTGCTCAAAACTGATTTCCATTCTCATAAAGAAGCAAAGGTCATGCAAAAAACACATGTACTCGTAGACACAAAATCAGAGCAGGTAAAAATGAAAGACTCATGGTTAAAGGAGATTTATTTATTTATTATTTATTTTTATATTTGTATACCACAATCCGATTTTCCTCAGACGGGAACTCTGGGTGGTTAACAACAATAATTTGCCAAACAACCCAAAACATAATAAAATAGTAATAATCTAAAGAGATAAAAGAAACCAATAATACAGAAACCACAATGGAACAACAAGGCAACAAGTACCTGGCAAGCAACTTCCCCCTATGCTTCTAAACCATAAAAGCCCATAAACAAAGCAGCAACAGTTCACCATTTTTCACTATTTGCATTGGCTGTGGAAATCATGATTTGTCTAAAAATGTTTTTTACACAAATTTCTCTAGTTGACAAAAAGAATAAATAAGTTCTTGTTCTTTTGTTCTGTCAAGAATGACCCCAAACTCCTCAGCCTTCTGCATAAAAATATAGAACAAATTTGTACCTCTTTATCCTTACATGCAAGGTTGAAACCTGTGAAGATTGGTATGTCTAAAACTGGGGAGTTATACTAAATTTGTACACTTATATTAAATTAGTATATTTGCTTATATTCGTATGATAAGGTGAGCATGTTGTAACATTCTAGCTAAGCACACTTGGAATTTCTTAGCTATTTCCTTTAAGTTCATAATTGAGTCTTGGTTCTAAGTAAAGCTTAAGCCCTCTGGCCTTTGTAGTACCTGAGGTTGAATTCCAGCTTGCCCGTGTCCCCTTGTGTTTCACTGTTGGGTTTTATACCCCATGCAAGCTTAGCATGTCATGGTTCAAAGAAAGAGAAATGATTGGGAAATGGGACTACATATGCTTGGTTCTTCCCTTTGGTAGTTAGTGTGGACAAGGCATGCATTGTGTCTTACTTTTCTCTATAGGGTCCACCACCAAGGTTCCCTCTAAGGCCCACACCTCTGCCTCCCTCTACACAGGGCTCCACCTCCCCATGTAACAATAGTGATCATTTTCAGGTCCTTTGGTTGTGGTCAATGACGGTAAAAAGTCACACACACCAGGGAGGAAACACCACCCAGTGTGGCTAAACCTTAGAGGGGACAATGGGCTCCATCCCTCCTAGAAGGAAGTACTCAGAAGGAGGTGCTGGGCCTCCTGTTTAACACATTGGCAATTCACCTGTGGGGTTCCTCAAGGCCCTGTTTTGTCCCTTGACCAATTTAATGTATATATCTGGAAGTTGAGTCATAGCTACTGGACTTCTTTTTTGAGAGATAGAAACGTTTTGCTGTTCATCTAAACAGCTTCATACGAAATTTTGATGGGAAAGGTTGTCCACAGCTTTTGGGTTCGGTGTCACCAGTACGTGGATGACACCCAACTCTGTCTGTCCTTGCCATCTAAATCTGAGGAAGCTATTTCAATTCCAGATCAGTGTCTGGTTTCAGTAATGTACTGCATGAAATTGAATAAACTGAACTTAATCCAGACAAAACAGAGATCCTTCGGCTCAGTCTAAAGGCAGAACAAGGAATAGGGATGCAGCTTGTGCTGGATGGAATTACACAGGTTGCAGCTTGGGGGTGCTCCTGGATTCAGAACTGAGCCTGGATGCCCAGGTTTCAGTGGTGGCCAGGAGTGCACTTGCTTGACTAAAATTAGGGCACCAGTTGTGCTCATTCCTTGAGGTCTGATTTGGCCATAGAACACATGCCTTAGTTATCTCCTTGGTGAATTACTGTAACACACTCTACAGTATGTGGGGTGGCCATGCCCAGGGAGGCCAGGAAATTAATAACTTGAAACTGGGCCTTCTCTGTGGCTGGCCCCTCCCTTTGGAACCATCTGCCGAGTGAGTTGCGCCTTGCACAGTCCCTGCCTACCTTCAAAAAAACTTTAAAGACCTTGCTTTTCTGAGAGGCATTTGGCGGCCTTTAGGTTTTTTATTTTTTTATTTTTAAAAAATAAAATTTTAAAAAATATTCAGCCATCTTGCTGAATATTCTGTCTCTTTTGCTGGTCTTGTTGCTTTGTGTATTTGACTTTTGTTTTTATTGTTGTAAACCTCCTGGAGTTCCCTTGGGAAGATGGGTGGTATAAAAATAAATAAATAAATAAATAAATAAATAAATAAATAAATAAATAGGTTGGAGCCTACAAGCAATAATTCTCTGTATAAACTGAAAAACAACAACGAAATATCCCAGTCCCTGTGCCACATTTTTACACCTAATGGTATGAGACTGTGGTAAATGAGAATAGTTTCAGAAAAAATCTACTGAGGTGGTATCTGGAAGTTGAGTAATGGCAGCTCTACCTCTCGTTCTCCACCAATTCAGGTGAGGCAATTTCTGTACTGAACTTGTGTCTGGGCCAGATAATGGACTGGATGAGGGTTAATAAATTGAAACTCAATCCAGACAAGACGGAACACGGAAGTACTGTTAATGGGTGCTTTGCCGGACAGGTTAGAGGGCCATCTTCCTGTCTTGGATGGGGTTGCACTCTCCCTAAGGGACAGGGTCCGCAGGTTGGGGGTGCTTCTGGACCCCGGTCTAACTCTGAAAGCCCAGGTGGATTCGGTGGCCAGGGGTGCCTTCCTTCAGCTGCAGAAAATATACCAGCTCCGCCCCTACCTAGACGAGCACAGCCTCATGACAGTTACGCATGCACTGGTAACATCCCATATTGATTACTGCAATGTGCTTTACATGGGGCTGCCTTTGAAGACGGTCTGGCGATTGCAACTGGTTCAGAATCGTGCGGCATGGCTGGTTAGTGGTGGGGCTGCTAGGGATCACATCACGCCGATTCTGCGTAACCTTCATTGGTTACCAGTTGCTGTCCGAGCCGAATTCAAAGTGCTTGTTTTGACATATAAAGCCCTAAACGACTTAGGACCTAGATACCTGAAGGACCGCCTCCTTCCATACGAACCTACCCGGCAATTAAGATCGAGACAGGGGGCCCTTTTGAAAGAGCCATCCCTCAAGGAGGTGAGAGGGATGATTTGTAGACATGGGGCCTTCTCGGCAGCTGCTCCCAAGCTATGGAATTCCCTCCCGATCGAGATCCGCCTGGCGCCAACACTGATTACATTCCGGTGTCAGGTAAAAACCTTCCTGTTCCAGAAGGTTTTTAATTTATATAATATAGACTGTGGGTCCGCTGATGACAATTTTAGGATAATGATTTTAGTGTAAGGTTTTTATTGATGATTTATTGATATTTTACTTTTAACTATTTTAAATTGTTTTATTCTTTGGATTGTAAGCCGCCCAGAGACCTTTGGGTAGTGGGCGGCATATAAGTTAAACAAACAAACAAACAAACAAACAAACAAACAAACAAACAAACAAACAAACAAACAAGACTTTTTCTCTTCTCATCCCCTTTTTATTACAGCCTAGATGCCCTAAACACAGTCAATCTCACCTGATTTTGGAAGCTAAGCAGGGTCGGGGATGGTGTACTTGGATGGGTGACCACCAGGGAATACCAGGTGCTTTAGGTGCTTGGAGTAGGAACTGGCAAACCACTCCAGTATTCCTGCCAAGAAAACTCCATGGATATGGGGTCATGAAGAGTCGGTCATGACTGTAATGATACAACACGCACACACGAGGATGAGAGAAAAAATGCAAATGAAATTGTAACCAAGATAATAACCAATAATATTTAGTAAAATTCTGGTCCTGCCAGTGGAGGTTGATACTGTAATGATTTCAATCCCATCAAGAATTACCTTCATTCATTCATTCATTCATTCATTCATTCATTCATTCATTCATTCATTCTTCTTGTTCTCTTTTATTTCTTTTCTTTTCTGCTCTTTCGGAGCTGCAGTTGCTAATTTTAATGGGAACACCAGAAAGTCATTTAAGACTTTTCTAGTCATTATTGGGCAGACACTGTATGTGTACTAATTAATTTAGCAAATTTTACTATCTTGAAAATATTTGCTCACAGCCTTAGAAAATTTCCCTGGTGGTTTTAAAAACAATTACTATGCATTTGTACTGTTCTGCAGCATCCCATTTTCAGAGCCTGTGAAGCTGAGCTGGTATTGATGGAAGTTAAGAGGTGAAAACAGTTTCTATTGTTTCCAGATTTTCAATATAACACAAGCTACTGGGTCTTTGATTTTCCTAAAAGCAGGCTGTGTTTTGTTCCTTCTGTGTCACTTCATGGTTTCACCTGTCTGAAAGGATTAATAGGAGGACTATATTGCTGCAATTAGAATGTGTTCTACATTTCACTGGTTGATGAATGTAAACTGCTTTCTGCATTACTCTCCTGGGAATGTGTTAACAGTCTCGTTGCTGCCCCATATTCCTTAGATGTCACACAGTTAGGATAGCTGGTTATATATTTCTACAATGGGTAACTGCATCACCAAAAATTGGATAGGTAAATTTAGACTCACTTATTATAATCTGATACAAATAAAGTAGCAATAGGGAATAATAGGGAATGCTACAGTTACGTGACCAATATGGGTCCTTAGTCTGTTGCCCAGCTGCTAACTTCCTGGTAGGCCTCACTGGGGCCTTTACGATCTCTCTTGATGGTTCTTTACCTTTAAATGGAAACGGATGGCAAGGGTGGATAAATGACAGCCATCAGCTGCATGAGTCCCCAGAGGCATTTTTGTACCCCTGTCAGCTAACCACAGCCATATAAGTTTTTTAAAAAAGCATACCACAATAAGAAGCCCACAGAAGTAACGATCTTGGCCTTGGTGGTGATGGTCCCTGAACAGCCCCATCCATCCATCCATCCATCCATCCATCCATCAATCAATCCAGGCACTCCTCCCCCTTTAAACATTGCCCCTTTCAGCCAATTTTGAGCCAGGTACAATCTGGTGGAGACTTGAATTTGGCCCCATACCATTACACCTTGTTCACTCTTGCCATAGGCTGTGGAACTCATTACCTCAGAATGTGTATATGGTTTCTAATGTGAATGGTTTTAAAAGTGAATCAGTCACATAATGGAGGATATGGCTATTACTGGTAATAACAATCATATGCCATCAAGTCAATTCTGACTTATGGCAACCCTTTTCAGGGTTTTCCAAGTTGACAATACTCAGCAGAAGTGGTTTACCATTCCCTTCTTCTGGGGCTGTGCAGCTTGCCCATTCCCAAACAGGGCTGGCTCTACCCACTGGAGGCACAGTGGGGAATCAAACTCCCAATCTCTGGTTCTACAGCAATATATTTAAGGCACTAAACTGTATTAATGGCTGCTAAAAATAGAGATGTGCTACAAACTCCAATGGTTAAATGGCCACCTGTCTGGGATGTTTAGCTATGGCTGTTTTGCTTTGGTAGGAGGGTGGTGCAACAACTTTTGTGGTCCCTTCCAGTTCTCCAGTTCTATTATTCTACTTTCCAGTATGTTGGAGCCTTGTAGTGCAGTGGTTAAATGCCTCTACTGCTGCTAAAACTGTGCTCACAACCTGGGGTTCAATCCCAGGTAGCAGGCTCATGGTTGACTCATCCTTCCATCCTTCTGAGGTTGGTAAAAGGAGTACTCAGCTTGCTGGGTGTGTGTGCAATGTATAGCCTGCATAATGTAATTAAACTGAAAACTGCCCAGAGACCACTTGAAGAACACTTTGTTTCTGCTTTGTTTTTGGTTGATGTCTTCAAGAACAAGCAACAAGGCTTTTCTGGGCTAAACCTTTTGTTCAAGTTAGCTGTTGTGAGGTTTTTTTGTGCTGTTTGGCCGTGTTCTGGAAGTTTTTCTTCCTGACATTTCTCCAGTCTCTGTGGCCAGCATCTTCCGAGGGCAAGGAGCTGAGGGAGCTAGGAGTTCTCTCTGTGCTCTCTATTCTCCCCCAGAGCACAGAGAGAACTCCTAGCTCCCTCAGCTCAGTGCCCTCGGAAGATGCTGGCCACAGAGTCTGGCAAAATGTCAGGAAGAAAAACTTATCATGGCCAAACAGCCCAAAAAACTCACAACAGCTATCATATCCTGGCCGTGAAAGCCTTCAAGAATACTGTACTTTTGTTCAACTCTTTGGGATGCCTGGTGAAGTTAGAGTTGTTTTTTTATTTCATTGATGTTTGGAGCTTGGATGTTCTTATGGGAGTCTGACATGCTGTTAGAACCTTAGTCCAAATAGTTTAGTCGGTCTACATCAGGACTGAGGAACTTGTGGCAATCCAGATATTGGGCATTATCCTTGACCAATTGGCCATGTTTGCTGGAAGGCTTGGGGCAACTGCACTGGAGCTGTGAGTAAGGCCTCTTATATTTGATAATAATGATGACAAGAAAAGTTCCTTATCCAAAAATACTTTAAATATAAGGAAAGCTTTCCTTTTATTTATTTATTTATTTATTATTTCTTTATTAGGCTTATATACCGCCCATCTTCCCGGAGGAACTCCGGGCGGTTTACAACATAGAAAAATACTAATAACAACTATAAATAGAGCAATTAGACAGTCTAATTACACAACAACAACAACAATAACAACAACAACTTTATTTTTATGCCGCCTTTCTCCCCAAAGGGACCCAGGGAGGCTTGCAACAAATTCAAAAAAGTACAATAAACACAATACAATGTAAAAACAACAATCACGACATTTAAGGAATCTCTTGTGGACTGGGAATGTGGCAAAGTCAAAGGACTAAATCCTTCTCTAACATGTAATAGGCATGATATGGCTTCTCCCACCACAAACAGAAAGATCCAAGAGTGTGAATGGTGTGACATATATTAACCATTGAGATGTCTGTATTTTTGTAAGTAGTGACTACGAGCATTTGGGGTAGAAACGGCAGGCATGACCAAAGCCACAAGTCTGGGACACAAATTGGAGGCTAATGTTTGTTATCTCTTGTAGGGATTTATAGCTTACTTGCAGAGCAGGCCATCAATAAATGCTGGAGTTCTGCAAGGGAAACCTGCCAAAATCTGGAACGAAAACAGACGCTGGCCTAAGCAAAAGGAATGTGCCAACCAGATGAGAGTCAGTAACTTCTAAATGGATATGTTAGGCCACTGTGAACAAAGTACTGCAGAATGAGGGGAGAGAGGTGACCAGAATACTGGGGCAGGTAATTATTTGGCCAAATCTCATATACGTGGAAGAGGTAAAAAGTAGCCAGCCATCATTTTGGGGGCTACTTCCACAATAGATGCAAGGATGACAAATGGTGAGTGAACCAGCCAGTTCTGGAGTGAGAAAATAGACCTCCCTGGTACCTGTGGTGCCACACTTCATTGTCATGTCCCCAGAGATATGTATACAAAGTGCCTATGTCCAGTTGAAATCCTTTAAAAATTAAAATAATTTTGGGGCAAAAGCTGAAATCACCGGGATGCAATACGTAATAATTTAAAAAGTACCTTTGTTGTTGTGTCATTACAGTCAGGACCAACTCTTCGTGACCTCATGTCCATCGAGTTTTATTTGCAGGAATAGTGGAGCGGCTTGCCAGTTCATATTCCAGGTTCCTACAGCACCTGCTATTCTCTGATGGTCTGGAAGTTGAGTCATGGCTACTGGACTTCTTTTTTGAGAGATAGAAACGTTTCGCTGTTCATCCAAACAGCTTCATCGGTCTGGCCGATGAACAGCGAAACGTTTCTATCTCTCAAAAAAGAAGTCCAGTAGCCATGACTCAACTTCCAGATAAAGTCACCTGGATGACTGAGAATCTTCACAGACATATTCCCTGATGGTCGCCCATCCCAATAGTAGGGCTGACCCTGCTTAGCTTCTGAGATCAGGCGAGATCAGATGTGCTTGCTTTGTGTAAAAAATGAAAAGAGAAAACTGCCACAATAACTAAATGTTAAAATAAAGTGTGAATTACAGTAGCATAGAACTTTTTAATTCTATGTTGAGAAAGAACCAATTGCTAGCTTTCCACCATAAGCGACTGGCAAAGCCTCGGTTTATTTTTTTGGCATCCAATTTATATTCTTCAGACTTGTGGTCAATACACACATATTTTCCTACTCTTAACAGCCTCTAATAATTTCAGTTATGGATTTTTTAAAAACCAACAAGTGATGTGGTTTGATAATGACTTATTTCCTTTTTGCTGCTTTCCTGTTCTGAACACCACGGTTGGCCAGGTTTTGATACCTTTTCTCTAATAATGTGATTCTAATAGCTGCTGAAGGAAGTGGTTTGTCCTCATTTTGATCAGGTATTCTGTGTTCTGCTTGATGTGTATAATATTTAATTCCAAATGCAAGACTAGGCTATAGGTCACTAATAAAACAAAAAAATCATTACAAGCTTTCAAGGGCAATGCCCTCTTTCTCAACCATGTACCAAAAATCCAAACATGGCAAAAGGTGTGGTTCTCCAGGAAATTATTCTTAGATGTAAAGTTCTCAGCAAATTCCAAACATTGGTTCAAGGAATTCCAGTATATACAGTAAGTAGCAACCACCAGCAGCAGCAACAACAACAAAAAGCAAGGCAATGCATAGCAATGTGCTCCTTTTTTGCATTTGGCAATATGCAGTGTTTGAATGCTGTTGGTCACCTGGCCACAGGTTTGCATCACAATTGTATAGTCTTTTGTAGAGAAATCCCCAGGGAGAATCATGGCCCCAGCTGCCTGCATGGGTAAGGCCTTTGGGAATTATTAAACCCCTCTGTCTGTGTGGGGAGGCCCCAGATGGAAGGAAATGAATTCCATAGCTAAGCCCATATACTGAGGAAGCCAACTTGGTCTGTATCTCCCCTCAGGTCATCCAGAAAGCCTGTGAGAGGGGGTTGCAGGACAAACAGCTGCCTGTGACCCTTAGATAAGCTCTCCCCACACCCATGGAATTCAGGTTATGTGACCACCATCAGGTGGCCTCTTGTATGTGAATATTTCACTCCACCCTATTGTGATGTATGTGTGTACTTGTTTACTGTAACCAATAAAAGCCTTGGGTCCCAGGCGAAAGTCACAGAGAGAGAGAGAGAGAGAGAGAGAGAGAGAGAGAGAGAGAGAGAGACGCACACCAGGTACCAAGAGATTATTGTACCCCAATCCTGTGTCATGTGTAGTTAATACTGCTACAGTCATCTGCTTAGAATTACAGCCCATTTGGCACCCAGTTTGGAGGGTGCTAAGTACAAAGCCTGCAGATGTTATCTCTCAACTCAGGTTCACATCTAAGCCCTTTTCACCTGTAATATAATAAAGCGGTCTAGATTTGCTTGCTTGTAGAGTTGTCTCATTTCAAAAAAATATTTTCTACTAGCATTCCAGATTTCCAGTTTATTAGAAGGCTTCGCCAAAGCCATTTTTTCTTAGGGGAATGAACTGCCTAAGAAATAATAAAGGGAACTGGGGCAAAATACTGTATGCATGTATAATTATAAGATTTACAAAGTAAGGAAAACAAAGGCAGCACTCTCCTTGTCTTCCACTTGATCTCCAAAGTGCTTTCTTATATTTACTAGGAGCTGAGCAAGCCCAAGTATACATTTCTCCTCCAAGATCTCTTTAAGAGAAGCTGAAGGGCTTCTTGGCCAATTCCTTCATGGCTGGTTTGTGTTTGAGATAGGAAGTTAGTCAAGTGGGCAGTTATTATCTCATCAAGGTTTGATAACATTTATCAAAAAAGAATCAAGAGGGGCAGAAACGGAAAGAAGCTGTGATCTGAAGTAGAAAAAAAAAAGGTAAAAATAGCTCAAATATTTCTCATCTCCTCACCAGTTATCTCAGTTCAGTTGAGCAATCAATTTTGAGGTGGGGAGAATAAAAGGGCAATGGAGGGCAGAGTAAGGGGGTGATGCATTAAAAAGAAGAGTCTGATGGTGCGATTTATTAGTGAAAAAACCAGCCAATTGGTTAAGAATTCACATGGAATGATTGGAAATGTCCTGTTAGTGGGTTTATTTTGTCTAGCACTTTTGAATAGTCATGGTAGCCAAGTCAAAAGTAGTGGATGGGATGAGTCTACTTTGTTACTTATTCATCATATGTGCCTCTGTTTGAGTCCCTGATAATCCCAGGCATCCTTTAGAGTCATTCCCACTATGCAATTCTCAAACAGGCCCCATATTTCCTCTAAACCTTGGTGCAGGGCAAGGATTAGAACTGCTATATAGTCATGGAGATAATCCCTATTCACCTGTCCAGCTAGGTAGTTGGGAGGACAGAGGGCATTATCAACTCCTTATGGCAAGCAAAAGTGCAGAATTAAAAAGAATGCTAACCCCCCCCCGCCCACCAACCAGTTTTACAATGGCTAGCCAGTGAACTTGGATGTTAACTGTGGTTGGTTGTGTAGCCAAAATGGAATCACAGAATGCTTCCATGCTTGAATAAATCCCCAAAAGATATTTTTAAAATCACTACCCCCCCAAAAAAAAACCCTAGCTTTTAACAGTCCAATGATTATGCTTCATCCTATCAAATGTCTAGACCACAGAATCCTGACGCTGCTGGCAGGGGGGGGTATTGGAAGAACAGATGAGAAAGGAAGCAAGAATGGGCCGGGCTTTATCTTCTAAGATGATACCACTAGTTGGATGGAGTCTTCTTCTAAAGGGGTCAAGACAGTCTTAGTTTTTCTAGTTTTCATTTTATCCTAACACTCTTGTGACGACTGGCAGCAATGGCCTATCATCAACCTGTCTGCTTCTTGTCTGAATATGAATTTAATCCTTATACTTTTTTTTGCATACTAGTTTTGTAGAATTTCAGGTGAAACTAGGAAATCGAAGGGTGCACCTGATTTTATGGCATGAGTTTACATAGAAAGCTTGAGGAGGGGGTGTGGCTACATTACGATTATTTATTTATTTATTTATTTATTTATTTATTTATTTATTTATTTATTTATTTATTATGAGAGCTTCTATACAGCCCATCTTCCTAATGGAACTCTGGGCAGTGTACAGGGGCTGAACCAGGTCAGCCTAGTAATACAAACAAACAGACAATGCAATACAGACAATTTAAAACAAAGTATGCACCCCAGCGTAAAACAACAATAACTAATTAAACAGATGGCAGGGGAAAAAGCAATAGCATTAAACTAGGTCACCAAAGGCCTCGTGAAAGAGCAGGGTCTTTAAAACTCTGCGAAAGGCCAGCAGGGACTCTGCAAGGCACACTTCGCTTGGAAGATGGTTCCAAAGAGTTGGGCCAACCACGGAAAAGGCCCGGTTACGAGTTGAAGTTTTCCGGGCCTCTTTAGGGGTGGCCACATGAAGCGAGTGCGCCCACGACGTCCGCATTGGTCGAGCCGAGGTTGATCGCTGGGCGATCCGCTCCACCAGGTAGTCAGGTCCCAACCCATGGAGGGTTTTATAAACTAAAACCAAGACCTTGAATCTGATCCGGGCCGCAACAGGTAGCCAGTGCAGGCGAGCCAGAACTGGGGTGATGTGGTCATAACAGTGCACACCCACCACCAGCCTGGCTGCTGCATTCTGCACCTGCTGCAGACGCCGGAGGAGAGTCAAGGGCAACCCTAGAACAGATTAGGGCAACCCTAGAACAGATTAGTCCCAAAGTAATGTTCCTTTCATACTTAGGTAGGCCAAGTTCCACCCAGGTCTCCTGTTCCCAAAGTTCCAAGCTAGTTCCAACCAGAACAGGAACAGAACATTTCTTTTACATACATTTGTAGGCTACATGTAAGGTAGATAGAACTCCCAGAATGGAGAAATATGGTATTTGTAATTCTAAAAAATATGTTAGAACATTTGTTATCTTCATTATTAACCTTACTCAGCCTGGTGTGTGTGTGTGTGTGTGTGTGTGTGTGTGTGTGTGTGTGTGTGTGTGTGTGTGTGTGTGTGTGTGTGTGTGTGTGTGTGTGTGTGTGTGTGTGTGTGTGTGTGTGTGTGTGTGTGTGTTGATTTGAAAGTACAGTGGTACCTTGTAAGACAAATGACCCATAAGACAAAAAACTTCTAAGATGAATGAATTTTCTGGGAGTAGTCATGTTTTGTAAGACAAATTTTCCCTGTGGGTTAAATTCATCTTGTGAGGTGCCATTGCAGACTGGGTGCTTCAGACCAAGCAGTGAGCAACACCCAATCCCTGTCATCAGGAAGGCCTTCTGAGGGAAGCGGCAGCAGTGGTGGCAGGGCTGGGCAAGGATCACTGTGTCCCTCCTTCACCCACCAACTTGGTGGGCAAAGCAGGCACCCAGTGATCCTCAGCCAGCCCTTCTGCTGCCATTTTCCTCAACTCGCCTCCATTGTGGGGCTGTTTGCAACAGAAGAAGCAGAAGATCACCGCCGCTACTGCTTACCTCGTAAACGGCCCAGGCTGGGTGAGAATCAATGGGTCCCTGCTTCACCCACCAATTTGGTGGACAAAACAGGGACCCATTGATTCTCAACCAGCCTGGGCTGTTCCCTTCGCCCACCAATTTGCAAAGGAACAGCTGGGGCTGGGTGAGGATCAATGGGTCCCTGCTTTGCCCACCCAATTGGTGGGTGAACCAGGGACCCAGTGTTTGTCACCCAGTCTGGGCTGTTTGCAAGGGAAGCTTTCCCCCTGACCCAGCCCATCAAAGAAGAGGAAAAGCTTCCCCCCTTTGCTGGGTTTACCAGTAGCAGAAGGCTACTCCCGCACATCCGACAGAGAACTTGGAGCTGTCAAAATCAGCTGTCTGTTGGCTGCAGGGGAAAGAAACTTCTGCTGTCCAGTGATTAAGAGGGTTTGGGACAGCCTTCCCATAGGAATGCATTGAAAACCTATTAATCAATTCCCTCCAGAACAGATTAATTAGTTTTCAATGCATTTCTATGGGAAGCCGCATATTGTACCCTCTTACAAGGTACCTCTATACATGCAGGAATTTATCCAGGTTCTGATTTCTTTTGTTTGGTTGTTACTGTTAGAAGTCTTTGTTTTACTTTCCATTGGTAGAGTTTACCATAAGTGCTGCAGATGCTAAGGGCTATTTGCTCAGGTATGTTATGTACCAGCAGTTGTTTATAGTACACATGATATTCCCAGAAAAGCCTACATATCTGGTTGATGGAAAAGCTTATTGTATAAAAAGTTGAAACACTGTCATCATATCAATATCTTCACCAACACAACAAAGTCCAGAAGAGATTTAGATTTGCTTTCCAGTTTCTCTAATTTTTATTATGTCTTCTAAGAAGAGTAGCAAGCTGCAGACTATAGAACAGTAGATTAACAGAACAATAACCACACTTATTAATGCTTTCCATGAGTGTTCTGCAGACCAGTGATACAAAGGGCAGCATCACTTGAAGTTCTGTCACAATTGTATGCAGAGCTTTTATACTGACATTCCCAGGTGGTTAATTAACATTATCCACTTACCATCTCATTATCCTTGCTTACTGAAGTGCCTAAACGAAACAGATCCTCATTTGATTCTCAGCACTCTATTATGCTAAACAGCTTTGCAAAGTGGAGTCAATGATGACTTTTAATGTATTGCTTGATAACGGCTGTACTCTTATTGCATGTTAAACCTTTTCAAAATGTTTCCTGGACAAAACCTTCACATTATTTAGAAACAGTACTTTTCAAGCATGGCATGAAAATATTCATCACCATGTCCTGGGGACCCAGGGAGGCAGAGGTGTCTATATGTCATCTCTCCCCTCCCCAACACTGGCCAGAAACAGCTTCACCACCAAGTTGGTGGGCGAATCAGGGACCTGTAGACAAGAGTAAATGATGAGAGGCATTGTTTCTCAGGACTGAACTATTGTCAGCGATGTACTTTTGGAATAAGGCAGTGCAGAAATGATAATCTGGAGGGAGAGAGAAACAGAATTAAGATGGAAAGTAAAGGGGATGGAACTTGATATGTGCTGTAGTTCTGCTGGGTTTCAGCAATATTTATGATATTTTTTTCCGTTCTCTGTTGAATTTAAGGTGTAAATTAGAACTGGACCACTTTTACACCATCTATGTCCTGAAACCACTTAGGGTGCCCATGGAAAAAATCTTTCCAAAACAAGCAAACAAAAAATTTAGGGAATGAAGACAAAAGCTGTTCCTGATTATCCTCAGTGCAGGACATGTGACTATGGGCTCAAGTTGAAGGAAATAATATTTCAGTTGAATATCAGTAAAATATCCTATTATAGGAGTACGACAGTGGAACCAATGGCCAGAGAGGTGAGGGGTGCTCCAACACTGGCTTCATCATCTGTAATCCTTAGTAGATAATCCTACATATAAATATTTATTACTCTCTATATAATTCTCCATTGTCATATTATTAATTTAAACATAATGTTAATGTTATTTTTTTTAAAGTTGGACAGATGAGCAGGTCTGGAAAGAAGAATAATGTTGGTTAATAGTATTTAATATTCTCCAATAGGAGGAGAGATGAACAGAGGTCTCCCTTGCACCAGCCAGGAATGTGCAGGTTAGGGGTTTATTTCTATTTAATTTGTTTTCAACATTCTTATTTTTTCAAACCCTTTCTAGTCATAGGGCAGGTAGTCAAGTTGTCTATAGGGCTACAAATTACACTTTATTATTGTCACGTTAAAAATGCAGAGTAAAATCCAGTTGTTAGTCCCAAGAAGAGCAGATTTCCGCAGCCAGGTACGTAAACCGTGATGTGCACATGGACTTTTAGCCAACTTCTTTTGTAAGTTTTGGCATATTGTGTGTACAGTCTGTTGTCTATAGGGCCCCAGAACGAATTATCTGAGTTTCCATTATTTTATATGGGGAAATTTGCTTTGCTATGAGTGTTTTGGTTTACAAGCATGTTTCCAGAACAAATTATGCTGTTAAACCACAGTATTACGTTATTCCACCTAATTACCCAAGAAAATTCTACATATACTACAGCTGTGAAGACAGAGACATCACCTTAAAGCTTTGTCCTCTGCTTGTCTTATGCTGCTGACAGTTAGGAAACAATCACTAGCATGGTTTTTGTAATGTTTTGTCTGGGTATCATTAAGTCAATGATCAGTTTTTTAAAAAATGACACCCATTGCGAGTTGTTGGCTCTGTAATGCATAATTTATATTCCACTAAACATAGGGTTAGAAAAGGGTATTTTGTGTTGTTCTTTGATGATGATTAGAGATGGGCATGAAACGAACAATTTTTCATTTTTGTTTTTGATTTTGTTTTTTTTGTTTTGTTATGCAACGAAACAACAAACAAATTTTGTCTCTATAATGAAATGAAACAAACAGAAACACCGGAAATTTTGTCGTGCGTTTCGTTTCCGTTACTGCAATATGAGTGAATTGCTTAAAATCCTAAAAAAATCACAAAAAATGAAATAAATGGTAACGAAATGGTAACGAAACAAACAAAACAAAAATGATTTTTTTGCAAAAATTCACAAAAAATGAAAACGAAATGAAACGGACCCTCCAAACAACAAACGACAAACGAAATGCCATTTTTTTATTCATGCCCATCTCTAATGATGATATTCAAGATCATAGTGACTTGGTTAACACAATAAAGAATATGCCTGCATGCACTGAATATGCAGTATAAGATAGTCTTTTGTTGCTCAAATGTTTTAAAAATACAGACATATTATTTGTATATTAGTATATCCAGTGGAAAGTGTTTCCAAAATGCAAGTCTGTTACTAGCCAATCACATTGAATAAGTCCATGTTTCTAATATATTTTGGGCTTGTGCCGTAAGTAAACCTTTTCAGTAATTTTGCAATTGTGTGTGCATGGAAATTCTTCTATATAGACTTTAAATTATTCCTCTTCAAACTGCTACTTTATATCAGAGGAAAGTTCATACCAATATTTAAGATGCAGAAATCTAGCACCGCGTTGATTTATGAGAAGGGTGTATTTTAGCAATAGAGTGTAGGTCATGCTTGTGGAATGTTCCAGATCCAATCCTTGGCATTTCCATGAGTACTCCTGTCTGACATTCTGTCTGACAGTCTACTGTGAGTTACTTTCACCAACAATTGGCTGGATGGCCCAGATGTTGCCTGTGGCAGTGGTTAAATGTCTGTACTGCAGTTAAAAGTGAGCTCACGACCTGGGGTTCAATCCCAGGTAGCCGGCTCAAGGTTCACTCAGCCTTCCATCCTTCCAAGGTCAGTGAAATGAGTGTCCAGCTTGCTGGGTGGCAATGTGTAGCCTGAATAATTAAATTGTAAACTGCCCAGAGACTGCTTGAAGCGCTATGGGGCGGTATATAAACAGAACACTTTGCTTTTGCTTTGATATAGACCTTTTGTTAGCAAATCCCAAAATAACTGCATCAGTAATTCCAAATGGTGACCAAGAGGAAGAGGCAGAGGAAATATATCTTCCTTTGAAAACTGTAAATTGGTAATTCATTTTTCTAAGCTGTTATGTGTTGTGCTATTCATTGTCCCCTTTTGATAGTATTTGAAGTGACTTTCATTGTTTCTATTTGGGACTTACCTGCTACATTACATTTTAAAAACCTCTTAAACCATATTTAGACATTTCTTACTTGGGCTGGGTTTGCTTTCAGAAGGTACATTAAAGATGTAATGAACAATTTATCTGTATCAAATAAGGCCAGAAGCATGCATTTATTTTATGGTGTCCAGTATTTTCAAAATTATCAAAGTATAGTACTGTGTTTCAGAGAGTTTACAGGGCAATTCAGTGGTTTTTTTAAATCACAGAAAAAACAAGAGTTTCAAAGAACCTCAAAGATTCACTGATATATTGCACCACAGGTCTACTAGAAAAGACACCCTAGGTCAGATGGAATGCTGAGCTTTTTGCCTTTTTTATTTTTACAGTATGTCCCTCCTGACCTTTGCATCTGTAACTTTGTGCTGGAGCAATCTTTATCTGTTAGAGCTCTCCAAGAAATGCTTGCCAATACAGGAGACAATTCTAGTGAAGGGGTAAGTAAAATCATTTACTCTGTGGTTTGCAAGAAAGCAAGTCAGACAGGATAAAACTGCTTCTCACCTGGATCTGCATGTCTTTCCAAAGAAAGATGATTTAGAATGTGGTTGAGACTATTCTCAGTGTCTCTTTGAAAAGGGGTACATACATATCTTTTAGTTCTGTTGCCCTCCTCCTTATCTTAGCTAGTCTTATGAAATTCCATGTGCATTTAATATACATAGCAGTTTTAAAATAAGCAATTTAAAAAGATCATCATCTGTTCTTAGAAATCAGTTATCCAGAATGGAAATGCCTGCTGAGAGGTGAAGTCCCTCCTTTATGACACAGCTAGCTTTTGCCAACACAAGATGTTCAAGATTTAAAGACACTTAAGCAATAGTCAGAGTACCATTACTTTTCTGTTTTAAATAATTGAGGTAGAATGAAGAAGGAAAATCCCTTTATTTAACACTTTGCACTCAGGAGAGAAGAGTACAAGTTCCGAGGATAAACTGATAAACATTTTAATTACAGATGGGGATTACTAAAAATGAATTGTGGTATTTCACGAATATTGCTGATTTGGAATATAGTCATCCCTTCATATTAATGAGTTCTGGAGACATCAACAAATAGGCAGGATGAATATCTTCCTGGTTTTGTCTGAAAGGAAGCTGCTGCCACCATCTGGGCTGCCCTCTTTGGAAGGATGGTGGTGGAAGCAGCAGCAAAGGAAGCCATGGTGGTGGTAGATGAGGTAGGGACCAGAACAAGGCAGTGGGAGAGTGGGGGGGGGTGTAGGCTGAGGGTGGGTTGCTCTGTGTATATGTTTGGGTTGTTGTTGTTGTTTAGATGGGTTGTCTCTAAAAAGCCCACAAGCTGATGAACTGATTTGATGTTTTGTCCACTTTGCTCCTTTCAATATATAAATTAAGCTCTGGAAATTTCTAAAGGAGCTGATGCAATTAGCTCTTAGGGAATTCCTTGGTGTAAAAGTGATGCAGTTGTGAAATGCCTAACAATGGGAGAGGAGCAGCTTTCATTGGGGTGTTTTATGCAGTTGGTGCCTGTAGTTAACAATAATAACCACATAGAAAAGATATACTCATGTGATAAACTCATTTAAACACAAACTCTTCCTGTGCGGGGTGGCATTGTGCAGATGCAGAGCCAAATGGCAAAGTCTCTCTGTGAAGAGGGGCTGAGTCTTGATGATTAAGCAGAGTGGGCCACTATAATCTTTTATGTATGACTTGTGCAGTGGTTCAAAACCACCTAGTTGTATTCAGAGAATGATAAGAACATCTTTGTCCACCTTTACATTTTCTAAACCTATGGTTGGCACAGTCCCCATCGTGCACAAGTGGTGAAGGGAGTTAAAAATGCAGTTCAGTCCCAAAGCCAGAGCTGACTCACAGCTATGTTGTAGCAAGGATAGGAAACAGTGAATGATATATCACTGGCAGTAGTTTCTGATGCACCCTTGGTAGGGCTTGGACCAGCAGTGTCTTGTTTTAATACTAGAGATGGGTTCATTCATGGTTCGTCAAGAGTGATGAACCATGAACCACAATTTTTACCCCCTGCCAACCAACAAACCATGAATCAATTTGTCGGTTCATCTTTAAAAAAAACCCAACCAATTTCATCCCCATATTTAATTAATACAGATAATTAAATGTGCTCAATTTTTAAGAAAAAAATTTACTGTTGCTGGGAGTAAGCCAGAGAATATGACAACTTAACTGAGAACAGAAATTCAGACATGGAGAAATTTTCCTTTCAATTGCACCTTCAGTGTTTTATTCATCCTACAGATAAGTACATTTTATCTGAAGATATGATCAGAGTTTTCAAATACTTGAAAGGTTGTCATAGGAGTAGGATCTGTTTTTGATCCAGCCAGAGTGCAGGACATACAACAATGGGCTAATGTTATGGGAAGCCAGATTTCGGTTGAACAGCAAGCAAAACATCCTAACTGTTAGAGCAATAAAGCAATGGAACCATTTACCTCAAGTGGTGGTGAGTGGTCCAACACTGGAAGCATTCAGGCAACCCCTGGCAGATATCCTTTGATTTATATTCCTTAGTGACCAGGGAGCTGGACTTAATGGCCTTATAAGCCCCTTATTCTATGATTCTATGATTTATGTTATTATTGTCATTGCTCAGATGAGATACTTTCAACATAGTCAAGGTATAAACAGAGGATCAGGAGAGGAAGATGAAAGATTGAAGAACATTTTTTTCTTTCAGGCTTATGTCTCATCCTTTCCAATTCCAGAACTTGTAGGAATCAATACTGTACCTAATTGCCAGCAAATCTGAGAAATGGCCTTTGACCCTGCTCTGATTGCCCTTCCCTGTTCTAGTGAACAAGAACATCTTAGTGCATCAGAAGCCTCTGATGGGGGCATCAGAGCTCTTGTGCTTGGCAGTGCACAGAGTCTGTGTATGAATGGATCAGAGTGTTTTTCAGTTAAAGGCATCACTGAGAAATGCCTGATTTCAGTTCTCTTCAGAGTTAAAACATTCCAAAGATAGATGTCATTTGTTTGTAATATGCTGACAATCCCTGGGATGACATAAGTTTATGTGATGCAGACACTGAGTGTTGTGCAGAATTATGTGAAGTTGTTTGGTATAAGGGACGGAACAAGTTAAAATCCAAAATATATCCTCCCATTAATATCTGCCCTGTCATTGCCTAATGAGCCAGGTTCTGTGGCATGCACGCTGGTCTTTAATCACCCAAGCATCTGTCTGTTCTCTGGAAACCCTGTTTGGCATTCCCTGATTTTTATTTATATGTTTAGCCATGGAATATATTTTGATGCCTGTCGCTCTAAGCAGAACATAAAGAAATTCTGGTGACTGCGGAAACATGGAAAGAAGCCACAATTATGCAAATGTTATTTCCTACAGCAACATGTCCCTACAGTTTCCCCCTTATGGGCCGTCTAGAAGGCACCTGTCAAACTCAATGCTAAAGAAAAGTGGAGCTGTGATGGATAAAATCTGCATTAGAACACAAGTGTTCTCCGAAGCTGAAAAATAGAACACATAAATATGAATGCTGGCAGGAATTTTCTTTTTGAATAAACAATGATAAATTATTCTGTACTTCATGATTTTAACAAATTTACCCTCTGATGGGGAATTTGTATGCCAGTCGAATCTTCTTATTTAAATATATTTCCAGAGTTTCTCTTTCCTTCAGCAGTAGCAGAACAGAAGTGCAGTGCAGGGGCACAAATTGCATACAAACAAGTAGCCCATAGGAGTTCCCTTGAGCAAGAAAACCCAAAGGGTATTACTTTTAAACAGGCAAGTCGCATCTGGTTGACAGTAGCCTACTTGAGTTGGATGCTATTTATTTATGATGGGAAATGATTGTATGAAATACCACAGGCTTTTTTGAATGGAAAAAGTATGCTGCATCCAATACTTTCTGCAAAGAACCTGACGTATCCCACAGAAAGCTTTCAGGAAGGACCCAGCTCTCTCTAGACTATATTTGCACATAAAAGACATACAGTAGGGTCCTTGTGTTTGTGGGGGGATTGGTTCTGGGCTGCCCCATGGATATGGACATCTGCAGATAAGAGTGAACACTCTTATCTAAGGGTGGTGGGGTGGAGGTGGTGCCGACAGTAATGGTGGGAATGGTGAGGACAAAAACAGTGGTGCCACGTGGCCGCTGGCCCCTCCTGCCGCCACTGCTGGCAGGGTGCTCATGCTGCTAATAGGGCACTCCCACCAGCTCGTGCCGCTTTGTGCTGCCAGCAGTGTGCTCTCACCACCGTGGCTGTAGGCAGGGCCCTTGCCTTTCGCCATCAGCAGATAACTGAATCCGCCCATGGCGAGTCAACAGATATGGGGGTCCTACTGTATTGTAAGCTGCTTTGGGGGGTCTGTTTTAGGAAAGGCAACATATAGATAAATACATAGGTAAAGCTATTACAGGATCTTCTCTAATGCTTGCCTTCTCATTTCTCTGTACCAGTGAAAGTGATTGTGAACAAGTACCATTTCCTAACTCCTCTGGAGAGCTGTCATGGGCAGTGACATTTATGTGTTTCCCTTTTGCCTCTTACTGCAGGAAAGCTGAAAGGAGTGCATTGCTTTGTTGTGCACCTGCTTTCTCTTTATCTCATAGCAGGCTCTCTGAGTTAAGCTATGGGTGTGGTGGTGCTAACACGGTTTATGTTGCTTTCTTGTTCTTACACCAAGGGAATGCGGCAGATGGATTATGTTTCATGGAGTCAATCTGAGGCCATGAAAACATTCCTGAGCAATTTATTTATCTGCATTATCCTTAGTTTGTAAACTAGTTCTTTTGGTTTTTTTTTAAATGTACAGGTGCATTAGATTGTAGGTTCATTCCCCCTTAATCATACCAAAGGTTTGTGCAGTTCAGTGGTCCTTTTGTACATTAAACAGACAAATGTTTGTGTGTAGGGGATCAGAATTCTGGAAATCTTGAATCTCTTATGCCTGCCTTTAAGTAATGATACTTAAGGCAGTTGTAGAGTCATTATGCCTAATAGGCATTGATAGCCTTAACTTCCATTGTGGAGATGGGCATGAAATGAACTTTTAGTTTATTTTGTTATTCGTTATTCATTTTGTTACGTAACTCTTAAAGAAAAGGAAAAAAGCCATGCACTACAGCTGTAGCACAGCCGGAACCTGGAAGTAAATAAAATAAAATAAAATAAAATAAAATAAAATAAAGGAGCGCTGACCCGGCCCCAGGTGTGGCCTGGTCGGTGCTCTAAAATAAAGAAAAAATATTAAAAAAAGAAGTGCCCAACTGGCCCCAGGGGCCGTGCAGTGGGCACTTGAAAAAAAAAAAGGAAAAAAAAAAGAGGCACTGACCCCAAGCGTGTCTCAGCTGCCTCAAAAATCCCCTGCCGCAGGGGCCAGGATCTGCCGCCGCCACCACCGAGGAGCTGCCACCACCACTGCCGCCGGCGCCAGTAAGAACCCGAACCCTGAACTGGTTCGGGTTTGTACAATTTTTTTAAAAAAATCATACTAACCTGAACCCAAACTGAACCAAGGGTGGGTCTGAATCAGACGAACCTGAACCATGGGTTTATTGATTCGTGCCCACCTCTATTCCATTGATTTCTCTCACCTACATTAAAGCAATCTAAGTTGCTTTAACCCTAATCTAACCCTTGTAGCAGTTTACACAATTCGACTATATGGTACATGGAGAAGTATGCCATACCATGCACAATTTTACTTACATTTATCTAGGATTGCTAAGGTTGAAGTGCCAGGATGCTTCTGTGCTTCTTTAGGTCTCCATATGGAAAGACAAAATCTCAAAGTGAACAGAACTAGAAGAGGCGGCTTAATAAAAACTTCCTTCCTGGCTCCAGGAAGTCACCATCAGGAGCTTTTGTGCATCCTTTTCTTAAAATGGCATGGTTGGCCCATATGTGCATAGGATTTCTTTCCAGCCCCCCCCCCAAATTGCTCCTAGTTTTTTTGGCAAGGCAATAGAACCTGTATAGCGAAATGTGCAGAGAGGCCCATGAACAGTCTGTATACTTCAGTCATCCTCTCAAACACTCTTCCAGCCCCCCCCCCCAATATTTGGAAATTTGTTGAGTGCTAACCAGGGTCAAGGGAACACACACCCTGCTTCTCCTGGCCCATCTCTCTCTCTCTCTCTCTCTCTCTCTCTCTCTCTCTCTCTCTCTCTCTCTCTGCTTGCTACCTACACTTTTTATGAAAACCTATTTTAAACCCTTGAGCCTTTGTACATGAGCCTTTTGCTTTTATAAAAAGTACTGTTTGTTATTTTTTTTTCACACGAATGTTGCATAATTTGTGTGGGAAAGGTAGGATAAGATATTTGCAAAAGAAAGCTATTAGGGAGATGTGGATCATCTGTTTATAATGTGAGGTTCTGAAAATTTCAGGTCAGGGCTGGCAGTGGTTTAATTCTGAAGGCTGTAGCAATTGGAACCAGCCCTGCACCCTTCAACTGGCCCCATGGAAACAAACAGCTCTGTAAAAGCAAGCTGCAGGTGCCATCTGTTTAACAGGTATTAACAGTAAGGCCTTGTCAAAGGAAGAGGCAAAATCATTAAATGGGTATGAAGATCTTTGGACTGGATCCATTGCCTGTGGGGTGTTGCATCTTGCATGTGTGTGTGCTTCTTTTATCATTTTTATAGAAAAATGTCCTGATTTGCCTGCTTGCCACATTCATAAAAATAATTGTCAGACAAAAGGCCCACTTAACACTGCAGATTAGTACTAGGGATGAGCATGAAACAAAAAAATGAAATGCTGTTTCGTCACTTTGTTTTGTAACAAAATGTACCAAATGAAACGAAACAAGGAAATAGCATTTCATTACAGACCAAACAAAATGGTTGTTTTTCTCATTAAAATGAACCGTTTTGTTCCATCTGTAAAATGCCTCACTTATCTGATGGGCTTGGAGGAACTGTCTCCATTGCTGCCGCTGAAGAGTCACTGCCGCGGCCAGAGAAGCTGAGCAGGTGCTGCTGCTGCTGCCGCCACTGAGAACCCAGGCCTGGATGGGTGAGCGAGGCCTCTTGGAGGCTGTGCAGGCACCACCACTGCCACTATCACCGAGAATCCAGGCCTGGAAGGGTGAGCGAGGCCTCAGGAAGGCTGCACGGGCCCAGCACCACCACCGCTGGTGCCAAGGACCCAGGCTGGGGAGACTGAGACCCTTTGTACACGACCCCTGAACTCCGCCGCAAATGGCTCCCAGCTCCGGAGCTTAAAATTGTTTCCCCACCAGCTCCGGAGTTTACAGATAATTAAGTGCGACCATGCCCACCTAAGCGCGCCCCAGCGCACTTTTCAGGTACCTGCTCTCCGGAGGTGAAAATTCCTGATGCGGATATAATGTAGTGACTGCCCGGCTCTCCTTGCTTCTGTTTGTTCTTTTTTTGCCCCCCCCGCCCCTTTAAGAGATCTGAATGCAGTGCCGGATGGCAGAACAGAGGTGAGCGGCATTCTTTTCTTCCTTTTTTTCTCCCTCCCCTCACGCAGCCAGCAGCCAGGAGTGCGGAGGGGTTGGGAATGCAGGAACAGCGACAAACCCCTAAGATCTCTGGTCCGAATTTAAGTGGCCAGTGGATCTTAGGGGTCATGTGAAAAGGCCCTGAGTGGGCACCGGTGCCACCACTGCCACTGAGGACCCAGGCCTGGAAGGGCAAGCAAGACTGCCGCCCCCTTGCCACCGCCAATGAGGGTGAGCAAATTTGCCAGGAGCACCCATGGCGGCTCTCACCGGAGCCTAGGAGGAGGGGGGTAAGTACAAGCCCCCAGAGGAACAAAACATTTCATTATTGTTTCATTTCATACAAATTTTATTTCAAAAATGTGTATGAAATGAAACAAAGTGAAATGCTGGGGGGACGACGAAACAGAATGGAACAAAACACTGTTTTTCTGTTTTGCCCATCCCTAATTAGTACTATATTTTGCATTCATTGTAGGGGGAAAACCCAGGGAAATAACAAATTAACATGAGGACAAACTTTGTGAGAGAAAGCTACCCAAAGAAGAGTAATAAATGTGCTAGCCAAAATATATTGATGGGGTTTTTATGCTGACCATTTTTCTTGGTCCCACAAATGTGATTATGTAAAGCTGCTGCAGTACTGTGGCAGTAATTTTCTATTCCCTGCAGGTCAATTTTATATTTAGCATGCTGCATATTTGTCAGTTTCCTTGGAGTATTGGAATTCAAAGGCAATGAAAGTTAAACATTGTGAGAGCAAAAGAGTTGTGTGAGCCCCACTGCAATAATGTCTACATTTTATACCAATAAAATTCATATTGGTTATTTGGGGGATGTTTGTACAGGAAATAGTCCTGTTGGTTTGTGCTAGCAGCTAATTTTTGTTTTAATTGTATCCTGTATATTTACAGTCAGTTGATCCAATTGAATTTATTTGCTGACCTCTTAAACTATGTATTTATTTGCCTAAAATTGTGGAGCTTGTGTTTTATGTAACTGTTTGTTTAGTCAAACAGACACGCAAATACAAATCATTTGTGCCACTAAATGTTCATACAGTGTTTTGTTTCCAATTTTGCTAGCCTAGAGATCTCTCCGAATGGGTATGTTCCTTGTTTGTTTCTCTCATCTTCTGCCATTCCATGAAACTCATTCCATTTGCATATATGATAAACAAGGCCATTTGCTTCTTTGTGATCTCTGTGGATTCATTTTGTATGCTGCTTGTTTTGTGTGCCTTGTGGTGCATGAGCCTTGTGGCACAGTGGTTAAAACTGCTGTATTTCAGCTGTAACTGTGCTCAGGACCTTGGGTTCAATTCCAAGGGTAGCAGGCTCGAGGTTCACTTAACCTTCCATCCTTCTCAGGTCGGTAGAATAAGTATCCAGCTTGCTGGGGGAGGTGGGCAATGTGTAACCTGCATAATAACATGTAAACCACCTAGAGGGTGCTTTAAGCACTATGGGGCAGTATATAAGCAGCAAGCTTTGCTTTTTTTTTTGTTGAGCCCAGAAAACATCAGGTCTAATCATCAGCCATAAAGGATTGTTTTTCACCCAACTTTCTTTACTTGTTTTACACTAACTGGTGTTTGAAATTATTATCTAGAAATATTTGAGGGACTTCCTTGACTTTGAAATAATGCTATTTAATTTCAATTGGGTTTGCTCCCTGATAAATGTGAATTGCATAGAATTTGCAGCCTAAGACATATAGGACTGAAAATCTGGCACTACATCTTTGAATAAAAATATACAACTTTCTTTAATTGACCTTGAAATATAAATAATTTTATGGAACAATAAATAGGATCCATAATGAAATGTTACAGTTTATGGTTTCCTGTTATGCATTCATGTTATGTAACAAGTTAAAGTATGGCATTCTCCTGTTTCTCTCCCCAATATCCATTTTAATTCCTTGTTTAAACTGCATTCTGTGACTACTTAGCAAGCTCAACATTTCCACCATTAATTCTATATCTATCTATCTATCTATCTATCTATCTATCTATCTATCTATCTATCTATCTATCTATCTATCTATCTATCTATCTATCTATCTATCTATCTATTCTACAAACTCCTGTATAAACTCCCTTGAGCCATGGTACCTCTTTCTTGATTCTTAATTATCTTGATTTGGCTCTGCTAGTTTTCATCACACTGCCAAAGTGTAATGCTAGAAGAAGTGTTAATTATAGTGCACCAAAATAAGGATTTGCATTTTCTGCTCTGAATGTCTTAGCTTTACTTAAAAAAACAAAAACCTCTTATTAGATTAATGCTATGAATAAAGTTTGGAAGGAATATATGGCATCACAGAAACTAGCATGTGGTACTAAGCATTTTCTCATGGTGGGTGTATGGATGTAAAAGCAAAAAGGGCTTCTGTATCTTTAATCAATGCAGAAAAGAGCATTAGAAGGTACATTCAGTGAAATTCTTCTGTACAGCTATTTACCTACTCTCTATTGTACAACTGTCAACAACTGTACACCTACTGTTTTCTTTTGATATGTATGCAAAATTTGTAGACATCAGTGGACAACTTTTGGGTCTCCTGGTGTTTTTGTTATGACCAAGTGAGAAGGGATTCTGAGAAATTCCAGCATGGCAAAAGCTCCCGAACCCAAATAAAGATGAGACCATTCAGTTTTTATAGCCCTGCATTTGGGTTATTTTCCAGGCAACAAATATCAGAATAATAATTTTTTTTGTTTTATTGCTGAATAAGTGGAACATATGAAAATCAAAGAAAAAAGTTGGCTAGTTAACATTGTATTTGCATGCAAGCTGCTTATGTTCGTTAAGGTGAAACATTAAAATATGTCTGGTAAATCACCCTGGTAATCCAGGGGGACTCTGCCATCACTGCAGCCCTATTACCAAGAGAGAAAGAAAAGAAGTTCAGTTGTATATGATACCTAAGGGTATTTGTACCCTACATCTATGCACTTATGTCCTATTGCCGCCTGCATCATGGAAGATCTGGAGAAGTCAAAATGTGTTGACAAGAACAACCAGCATTCTGAACAGTGAGTTGATGCTGATGATGTTTTTATTCTTGTTTTTGATTCATATACTGTCCCATAGTGCAATAATGTTGACAATCTTGAATGGGTCCAGAGGAGGGTGACCAAGATGATTGAGGGTCTGGAAGAAATGTCTTACGAGGAGAGACTTAGGGAGCTGGGAATGTTTAGCCTTACAAAAAGAAGTCTGAGAGATGATATGATAGCTATGTTTAAATATTTGAAAGGATGTCATATTGAAGAGGGAACAGGTTTGTTTTCCATGGCTTCAGAGACTAGGACTCGGGGCAATGGTTTCAAACTATAGGAAAAGAGATTCCATTTGAACATTAGGAAGAACTTCATGACAGTTAGAGATGTTCGGCAGTGGAATATGCTGCCACAAAGGGTGGTGGAGTCTCCTTCCTTGGAGGTTTTTAAGCAGAGGCTGGATGGTCATCTGTTGGAAATACTGGGGGTCCCTGATGGCAGGGGTTTGGACTGGATGGCCCTTGAGGTGTCTTCCAACTCTATGATTCTATGATTCTATAACATTCTCTAGGTTGTTTAGAACATAATTACGCAAACAATAACCTGTCCCCCCAAGCTGGATACAGTACTATTTTTACTGATTTCAAGAGAATGGAAGGCTGAGTCAGTCTTGAGCTAGCAACCTCAATCAGCTAAATAGATAGTGAGCAGAGGCTTGACTGTGGTACTGCAGTTTAACTACTGAGCGATGGGACTCTATTGCTAGCATTCTTTAGAAAGGAGAGGATATATAAGCACATCGGTACCTTCATTTACAAGCCTAATCCATTCCGGAAGCATGTTCATAAACCAAGATACTAATATATCAGAGCAAATTTACCCATAGGAAATAATGGAAACTCAAATGATTTGTTCTAAGGAGGACCCAGTTTCCATTATTTACTATGGGGAAATTAGCTTTGGCCAAAACCCTTTTCACCTGAGAGGAGCTGTCAAGTGCATGTGTGCAGCCACACACACTATCCCCGTGCTGCAAGTGGTGGCCCCAACCTGGCAAGGGGGTGAGTGGCAGCTATTTGATGCCCAGCAGGCTCCTGGAGAAGCAGAGTCACCGGTTCAGTCCTGGGACTGCAGCTGCTAGCAGCCAGCGGCCTGAGCCATGTGAGGGGGAAAGTGGCAGCCCCAACCCAGCGAGGGGGCCAGCGGTGGCCCAATCTGGTGAGGGGGCAAGCAATGGTGGTGGAGGGGTGATGGCTCTGGTGCTCATTTTGCAAGACATTAAGGCAAAAATCATCAGATATCATCATTATTCAGTTTTTTGCTCATTGACAAAAATACTTGTAAACCAAGATACAGTACTCATAAACTGAGGTACCACTGTACTGTTAAATTATTATTAGGACATCCTGTGAAAGCTCGGTATGTGACATGCAATGTCAAGGACTGCCAGCCTCCAAAATTCTGCATAAGGTAGATGTGGGATCAACATGTGGGAACAGCAAGACTGCATGATAAGCAGGAAAGTTGTTCCAAGGTACAATATAAGCTAGTGCTGTTAGTAAGATTTATATATTCCAATTATATGTGTGAAATTGAAATGTTGATGAACATGCTGTGCACACCATATTGACATATTTGGGCAAGAAGGAGTAATTAATAATACCTTCATGAAAAAGAGCAGACAAATAAAGCTTCAAAGTGAAATGATGATGATGATGATGATGATGATGATGATGATGATGATGATGATGATGATCCACACTTTTTTCTTCTCCAAGAAGAAAAAAGTGTGGATCATTGATGTTGCTATACCAGGTGATAGTAGAGTCATCAAGAAACAACTTGAAAAAATTACCTGATATCAGGATCTGAAAATTGAACTTCAGAGACTCTGGCATAAATCAGTACAGGTGGTGCCAGTGGTAATCGGCACGCTGGGTGCGGTGCCTAAAGAGCTCAGCAAGTATTTGGAAGAAATTGGAGTTGACAAAGTCACCATCAGTCAGCTACAGAAAGCCACCTTACTGGGATCTGCTCGAATAATTCACCGATACATCAAATAGTCCTAAACTATTGTTTAGGAAGTGTTCGACTAGTGATTTGTAATACAAAATCCAGTATAGTTATCTTGTCTGCTGTGTATTGATGATGATGATGATGATGATGATGATGATGATGATGATAAATAAATAAATAAATAAATAAATAAAAATAAATAATGGTGTGCTGTCAAGTAAATTGTAACTTATAGTGACCCTTTTCACACTTTTCTGGGTAGAGGCTTAGCCTTCCCTCCTTTTGTTGGCACCTTGAGACCGTGCAGCTTGCCCAAAGTTTCACAGGCTGGTTCTTCCAGGAGGCACAGTGAGGAGTCGAACTCCAAACCTTTGGCTCTACAGCCAGATGCCTGATTTATTGAGCTATCCGGCAAGCCAAAGTGAATTCATCTGTATATACAATGTTTGCAGTTGTGTCTACTGGGGGACAAAATGGAAAGATAATAAACTTATGTGGAGGAAGCTGGTAGTTCTTCAGATGACATGTTATATTAAGGAAAACTGTAAAAATGGGATCTTTGAAAGTGTGGTGGAGAAGTCTGGTGAGACTGTGTTAATATTAAAAATATGTTGGAAATGTTGACTTCAAAATTAAAATAGCAGTTCCTGAGATTGCTTATATAGGACAAGTTATAGTACTCCCCCCAATGTGGTTTAGTTTGCTGATTCGTGTAAACAATCCTGGCACAACCTCATCATTCTTTGTTCCTCCTAAAACACAAAGTTCTTAAAAGATCACTGAGTAGAGCATGGAGCTTCAGGTTTCTGTGTTGTACTAAATTGCCCTAATGCACAAATTTATCTTCTCATTCCACTGGAAAATCAGTGATTACTTAAAAACCTACCCTCTAAGGAGATGGATGTCAGCATAAGCAGGATTCAAATTATTATAGGGAATAAAGGTCTACAACCTGTTCTCTATAGACTTGGCAGCTGATCATTTCAATTAAAAATTAATTTTCTAGTCAACTGTGCCATGCTCTTGTTAACTGTTGCATCGATCTCTGTATGAAACAAATACACACAGTGGCTGTTTCTTGGGTGTTGAGCTGCTGGGGTGGTCAAAATGTTTGATGCCGCAGTACAGCAATGTTTCTGAGGCCAAGCTCTTCATTTCTCATGGAAAAGGCACAGAGGCTCAAATATTGCTGGGGGAATACTTCCTTTTCTCTGCCCTGGATGTCACCCAAGTCAACGTCAGGTATGAGAAAGGATGGTGTCAGATAGGGATGGGCACAACCAGAAAAAATGACGTGTTGAGTTTTCGATTGTCGGGATGGGTCCGTTTCAGCTCGTTTCCGTTTGTCATGATAATTTTCAAAAAATTGTCATTTCTGTTTGTCGTTTGTCATTTGGGTTGGGGTTAGGGTTAGGTTTGGGGTAAGTGGGCTCTGGGAGGCACCTCTCTGGGTGCCTCTGATGTCTGACCCATTAAGAAGGGAAGGGAAGGGAAGCGTAACGCGAAGCCGCCACGTACCATACATTGCATTAGGGTGGGGGGTAAGTGGCAGAGACACCTCTCTCTCTGGGTGCCTCTGACTCACTAAGAAGGGGAGCGTACTAGCGTACTGACGTACAGGTTAGGGAATGGGATAGGGGTAGGGGATAGTGGGCTGTGGGAGGCACCTCTCTGGGTGCCTGTAACCCACTAAGAAGGAAAGTGTACTTGCGTACGGATCTGGGTTAGGGTTGGGGTTAGGGTAAGGGCTAGGCTTAGGGTTACGGTTAAGGTTAGGGTGGGTTAGTGGGCTGCACCTCTGGGTGCCTCTGACCCACTAAGAAGGACAGTGTACTGGCGTATGGGTTAGGGTTAGGGTTAGGGTTAGGGTTAGGGTTAGTGGGCTTTTTATGCCCTCTGGCACATCCATAAGTCTCAGTCAAAACCTGGCCATGTGATTGGTGGAATGGGTCAAAATATTTGTATGGTCCCATCCCATGGCCAGCCCATCATTGCGCAGGTGTAATAAAATAAAATAAAATAAAATAAAATAAAATAAAATAAAATAAAATAAAATAAAATAAAATCAATGGAGACTTTTTATTGCAAGAAAAACCCACTGCTGGTACTATAAAAATCAGGCATTTAAAACACCTAATTTTCAAATGTTTCTGTGGTGCTTTGGTGGGTTTTTGGACCACGATTTAAAAACAAATATTGCAGTCGCCATTTTGGATCCCCCCCACTGCATGGCAAATGGAGACGATGAGGATGCCTCCCCCAGCCTGGTACCAGAAGCCCAGGACAGGAGAGGGGGGGGAGGCCGGGGACCCGCTCAGTAACCACCCCTCTCTGGTAGGTGCCCTCACTGAGGCAGGCATATTTTCGCCTGCTTTTTTGGGTGGGAATCGGGTTTTTTTTTTTTAAAACTTTTTTCTGTGCTGCTTGGCATCGCGTGATCGTTGTGATGCCATGAACAACAACAAAAAATCAGACCCAAATTTTTCTTTTTCAGTTCGAGTTCGAGTTGGAGCGGAGTAATTCTCGTTACCATTACCCGTTACGTAACGAGAACGAGAACCGAAAACGGAAATGAGATTTTCGCCGCTCCGTGCCCATGTCTAGTGTCAGATAAAGGGCTGATTAGCTAGGAGTGATCTCACTTAGAGGGACCTTTTTACCCTATAGAAATGGCTCTTGCCTACACTCCAAAAAAAGTAGACCTGTGCCTGCACCAAGAAATAGCGTATTTTATGCATGCAGCAAGGCTGCTTTGGTGATCTCCTGTGCATCATGTGTACAATGGCCCAAACAGTCTATAATGGGAATTATTTCTCTGTCTGATTGTACTCTTCACTGCGTGTCATTTGAGCTTTGCTTTTATTGTCATATGGGAGCTGCAATATTGCCAAGGCAGGAGTGCTGTCTACAAAGCCAAGGCATTGTGCAATCAGTTGTGACAGAAAACACATGGCCAACTGTGCAATGGAATTGCATGACCTGCATTGCCTGGGCATCATGCCCAGTAAAGATGCACCAGCTTAGCTTTATGTAATGCTCAATGACGTGAACGTTCCACCAGAGGTATGCTGGGCTGGCTTTTCGCACTACCTGAAGATGTAGCCAGCGACAATGAAAGCGTATCCCTGAATCATCTCCTTCTACAAGAGCTTTTTTTTACTTTTATTTATTTAGGGTGTTTCCTCCCCCCCCGCCTTTTTCCTTGGAAAAGGACCCAAGACAGATTACAGTAATGAGGGACAATATACAGTCCAGTACAATTAAGACATTTTCAGGTTTGAGAAGAGGGAATTGAGGGACATCTTATTATAACATTAAAAGACAACATTAAATACATTTCCAGATTTGGAGAAAAGCAATGAACTGACAGAAATTTAGCTATGAATCAATTGAGGGCACCCCTTCAAATATTTGCATATGATAACGGGAAACAACATGCAAGAGGAAAAGATAGTAAAGCGATCCAGCAGCTGCAGTGATACTGGTTGTGCTTTGTAGTGCTGGGGCTGCTATTACAGACTAAAAGTTTTCTGCTTATATACCGCCCCATACCACTTCAAATAGTCTTTGGGCGGTTTAGAGTTTAATTACAGTATGCAGGCTACACATTGTTCCCCCCCCCCCAGCAAGCTGGTACTCAGATGAGGGCACAGTTTTACCTGCAGTAAGGTCATCTAACCACTGCGCCATGGGACTGAATTATCTTCAGCTCCTGAAAGGTGGTTGGTGTTTATCTGTAATTGGTGATGGAGACAATTTAAATTTTACTTTATTCCAATGAGCTCTTCTAGTTCCTTTATCTCTCTTCTGTGTCCTTAGCAGTATAATTCAAATGATCTTATGTAGGGTCATTTCAGCAGTGAAGTGAATATTCACAGGCCTAGGCCAGGACTATTGTGCTATGAAACATATCTATGTTTGGAAAGCACATTCAGTCTTGTGAAGATTCTCAGTCATCCAAGTGAGTTTATCTGGAAGTTGAGTCATTGCAACTGGACTTCTTTTCTTGAGAGACAGAAAAGTTTTGCTGCTTATCCAAATAGCTTTGTCAGTCTGAGGGAAGCTAGTTGTGAGTCTTCCATTTTATAGTTCACTTTGACCTTTTGTCATGTTGGTCTGAAATAGGCTCATAAGATGAACAATGGCCTGAATAGGCTTGTTAGGTGGACAATAGCCTCAATAGGCCATTAGGTGGGAAATGGCCTAAGATGTTGAAACCCATAAAGTATGGATCGTTAGCTATGGCCCTGGTGGTGGAGGTTTGATTAGTCTGGGAATTGTTGAAATCACTGCCTGATAGGTAGCAGATAGACTGTGCCTGAGGCCCCCACCTCTGTTGAGAGAGGGGTTTTCAATACTCACTGAATGGCTTCCCTGACCCCTCTCTCAAACCATCTATCTTCTCTGTCTAATATGTGTACACCAGGGGTGTCCAAACTTTTTGCAAGAAGGGCCAGATTTGGTGAGGTGAAAATGTGTGGGGGCTGATCATTCAGCTGCATTCAGCCCCTGGGATGAACTTTGGACAAGCCTCTAGAACATGCAAGGAGGCAGGGAGGCTGCTGCTGCAATGGAGCTGGGGGAAGGTAGGCTGGGCAGGTGGCTGGGGGCAGGGACAGACAGAGGCAGGGAGGGCAGGCAAACTGTAAAACTGAAAGCTGACATCTCCATCCAGAATGGGGAGGGGGCAGCTGGTGGGGATGCATGACAGATTGAGCCAGCGGGGAGAAGAGACTGTGGGCTGTTTGAAATTTGAAAATGGGCCACATTTGGCCCCCGGGCCTGACTTTGGACTTGCCTGGTGTACACCCTCATCTTTGAATGAGTGTCCTTTGTTCTTCAAGTGGAGGTGTACTGCTGATTCTGGTCCTATTTTGGGCCATCCTTCTGTTTAATGGCTGTTTAGTTTCTCCAATGTAGAGGTCTGCACATTCCTTACTGCATTGGACCACATATACTATATTGCTTCTTTCGTGTTTTAGTGTCAGGTCCTTTGGGTGGACGAGTCTTTGTGGGTTTGAAGTAAATGGGGATGTTGGTGTTTGCCAAAAATCCTTTTAAACATCTCAGACACTCCAGCCACGTAGGGAATGACCAGGTTCTTCTGTCGGGTCTGGATCTCAGGCTGATCCATTGTTCTGGGTCGGGACACTGCTTTGTTGAAGGCCACAGGCCTTAAGTGCTGTCTTCAGGTGCCTGTCTTCCTTCTTCATGGGTTCTGTGGAGGTGGGGATGCTCTCTGCTCTGTAGTTTAGGGTCCTGATGACTCCTAATTTGTGTTGTAATGGATGGTGGGAGTCAAACAGTAAGTACTGATCTGTGTGGGTGAGTTTCCTTTAAACTTCTACTCCCAGGCCACAGTCGGGTGTGATGATGACTGCACAATCCAGGAAAGCCAGCCGGTTGTCTTGTACACCAGTGACTCAATGCAAGAGCTGGCAAGTCTATAAGTAGAAGGTGATTTTTTCTTGACACCTAGGCAGAAAGTCAAACGTTTACTCTTTATGTCATAAACTTATGTTTTATACTGATTGTAAAAACTATCAGGGACATGTATTCGGTGTTCCAAGGGCGACTGGATTTTGGAGTGGTTTGTGTAAACAAAAACCATGGTCTGTTCTATTTGGAGCCTTTGCTAAGGACCTAGTTTTGAAATGAGAATTTTGAGCCCTTGGGAGAAAGAGATGAATTGTGGACTGAGCACAATGCAACACCCCTCTCAGTCCATGAGACACCACTGAATGTTTTTTGGGAAAGAGAAGGAAGTATATAACTTGGACATCTTCTGGAGCTTGGGGACATTATTTGAAAACATTGTGACACTGTGACACATGCCCTAGTGACATCCCAGTTAGGTTACTATAATGCGCTATTTGGGACTACCGATGAAAACTCTCAGGAAACTTCAGCTGGTCCAAAATGCAGCAGCCGGTTGGCCAGGTGGGTCCTCATAAGTCACCACCCCTCTTTCTTTTTTGTCCCCCTCTGCTGCCGCCACTGCCCTCACAGGCCTGCCGCTGAGCTCGGAGGCGAGGAGGGTGGTAGTTTTCACACCAGCACCTCACCACCCCTATCACCATCATTATCCTCAGATAAGAATGTGTGCTTTTATCCATGGATTTCACTATCCATGGGGCGGTCCCATCACCAATCCCCCACAGATACGACAGCCCTACTGTATACCCTGACATACCTCTAATGAAATACTGGCTTTATGCTGTGGTTCCCGTATTTGAATCCAATATTTTTGGGCTACACTTTCCATAATTTCTAGTCATCCTAGACAATGGCCCAGCCCTTTTGGGGACATATTACTCTAATCTAGTGAGACACTTATCTATGCAGAGGCAGTAACTTTTGACCATAATTACATAGACTTCTTCAGCCCAACAATAGGGATATTATTACTGTACAGTGAGTGAGTGTTGAGAGGAACTCAGCTCCCTTTCCTGTTCAGTTGTTTTATTCACAACAACCATTTTCCTGTCATACGTAAATGAGATAGTCATACAACTGAAAATTACTGGCTTTCAAGAAATCACCAGTAATATCGTTTGAACAATTATATTTTCTATTTTGATTTGAAATAAAACCATCCTATTATGGTAGACTTTTTTTTTCGAAAGAACAGAATTAAGCTTGATTGAATTGCATGGTCCCAGGTTTTGGTCTAGGGGTGTGTGGGGTCTGAAGAAGAGATCCCATGTTTTTGAACTGACAATCCCAACTGTAGTTTGACGTTACATATATATCACCTCAGAATCCACAGTGATTAAATTCATTGCTTTTAAAAGTGTTTCTTTGTCCTATAAATCTTACTTTTTCTTAAAGTACTGATAATTTAATTACTAAATTTATAATTCTAATTCAACAAGCCAAACATTTTTATGTTTAAACATCATCAGCAACACATTCATTTAATTTCTAACATTTTATACAACCTCTGATTCAAAGGGTAAAACAGTCTTAACTGTACCCTGATAGCAAAGTAAGGAGAATGTTTAGAACGATACTTTTGGACATAGTCTGTTTACAGTTTTAAAAGACTTAAAGTTTTTTTTTTTAATGATATCTGCATACAGTATTTTATTGGGCATTTATTTAGATCTCCACATGGACAAATTCCTTAGGTTCTTTAACACCATAAAAATCTCTTCTGTTGGTCTTTTTGGAGTGAGCCGGTACCCTCATACTGATAACAATACTTTATAATGGAATGTCATTTTTAGAATAAATGAATAGTTGTTATATATTCTTAGTGGTTCCTAATCTCCTCAGTAGCATAGTGGTATCTATAATGATTATTTAAAAGCTTATTCTTATAATTGTTTTTTAATGCTTTCTGGAAAGTTTATAAGAAAGGTAAAATGCTTTCAAAACTTATACTTTTTCTCTGAATACTCTTTGCAAATAGCAAATGTCTTACTGATATGAAGTACCGTTCAGTTGTATTCTACCATGAGTTCACAATAGCATGCTTTTCTGTATCATTTCCTTATTCATTTAAAATGAAGCACTATGACTTGATTGAGTTGTGAAGAATAATGTGTAAGCATTTTGCCATAGTAACAGTCTTTTGTACGTCCTTTGATGTCACCATGATTGTGCCCAACTTCTGTCTTAAACGTCCTTCTCGTTTCTCTTTTAATAGTTTAATAGTTTAATAGTTTAATAGTTTAATAGTGTGTTCATTTTTTTTAAAAAAACAGAGTAGTTAAGAGTTTTTAATTCTAATTTATAAATACCGAGATTATGATTTTCTACAGGCAGCTCAAGGAGGTGGCCACAGGACACTGCTGTACGGCCACGCTATACTGCTTCGTCATTCTTTCAGTGGAATGGTAAGCTGATTTCTTTGAGTTGTAGCCAACTGCCTGCCATTATGGAGGCTCAAAAACAGGGTCAAGTATAATCTGTCTCATAGCAGACAGGGTCAACAAGAAAGATTGTTTAACAAGTGCCTTCTTCATCAATTTGTCTAGTCCGATCACATCCTCTCTTTCACTCCATCCATTTTCATTTCTGTTAGAAAGAGAATGTGTCGGTTCTTTTCCCTTCTCATGCATGTAGGGAGATTTGTTGACTTTCTCCTTTTTACCCATGATCAAAGAAGTTAAAAAACTAGAGGTGCAGTTCTGGAAAGGGAGAAAAGAACCCTTTGCTTGGCCTTCCTCACCTTGCGAACTGGCCATTCTGACTCCAGAGATGAAAAACACAGGGGTAGTGTTATTCTGGAGAACCTGCCTCACTTGAGACAGCTTATTGTTTCATAACAAAAGTGTTGCCTATATAGCATTTGCAGTCTTCAGTCACTTCTGAAAACATAGTCATGAACAAAACTGTTCTGTAAAACTTTGTGTATCTAATTCAATTACCTATAACATCTATAACACTCGTCTAATTTTAAAATCTTTTTTTAAAAAAAAGATTGTATTTTTAAACTCTTTTCAGAGTAAATGGTCCTAATGTAGCAGAAATGGCCAACAAACATGGAAGTGCTTACTTTTACAAAGAACTCTATGGATTTCAGTGCAGAAGTAATTTGGTCTCTATGAATATGCAGTGAAACTGGGATTCTCTGATGCATGCATCTGAAATGCACAAATCCACTGAATTCAGATGCAAGATTTTAATGGCTGAAATCCTATTGCAGCCTGGCACACTTCCAGAAATATAACTTGATGTGATAGCAGCTAGAGCAAGACTTCAGGCTTTATAACGTATACCAATTTGTTTGTCTTGTCCAATGGTTCTATTAACACCTGCAGTGAGCACTTGGACATTATTACCCAGCCTGTTGTGTAGATGCTTTAAGGGGAGGTGGGTGGTGGGTGGGGAGTGTTTGGAGATTTTGTGTGTGTATATTTGTGTGTGTGTTGAATCTGGTCTCTGGGTGTCTGAATTTCGTTGTATGTGTATACTTTGTATATACACACAATGACAATAAATTATGATGATGATGATGATGATGATGATGATGATGATGATGATGATGATGATGTTTTTCAGTATTTGACATGTTTGACTACATCAAGATCTCAGACGGATAAACTTGCATTTGATGTGGGACTACAAGAAAATGCTGCAGGTAAAAATCATTCTATATATTAGGTTGTAGCAGGGTTTCAAAATTGGTGACAAACCAAGGAAGATGGGGACGACCAGTCGTTTGTTTGGGTCTCAAATGCCTGGTGGAATTATGTGGCATACATCAAAAACAAGATGTTCTCCTAGCATATCACAAGGTAGAAAACAATATTGGTGGCTTGCATTCAGTGTGCTGAGTCACAAGTTGCACAAAAATGCTCTGTAATTAGCAGATAATTCTGTACAGACTTAGATATTGTTATTTGTCTATGAAGTATTAATGTATACAGTGTAAATGGAAGTGTTAACTGCACGTTTGTCTTCTCCTCACACATAAAACCTAGGATGTGTGAAACTGTTCTTTTCATCTTCTGAAGGAAGAAATTCTTATGTGCACTTTCCATGACAAAGAAAATGTATTTTTTCACAGATTAAGTTAATGCATACAAATAACATTTCAATGCAAATCATGCTTTAGACAACCAGGGCAAAACGGCAATACACTTGGCTTTGTTGCTTTGAATTTTAAGGATTAGAAGCCTAGAATATGTGGATGAAATATTTTGGTGAGCCTAGTGATTTACAGCTAGTGTAGACCTCATTGAATCAGTGGACATTTGTTAAGTCAATGCCTCTGCAAGTTCTATTGATTCAGTTGGCCTACTCTACTTGCGATTTCAGTCAGTCACTCATCCTGTGCTTGAAGCATGTGTGCGCTTTCCTTTTCAAAGACAAATAATGTGTGAACCTCACACAGAAATAGTTTCTGTAAGTTACAGAGCCATCAGTGAGGGAAAAATAGCACTTTTGTCTCTCTGGTGAGGAGGAATCCTACAGGGCTTGAAAATTCTTTGTTGATGCCTCTTTTCTAGATTAGACAGCTGTAACTGACAAGAGTGAGAAATTTGACAAGTTTTATAACTGGAGCTGTATGAGCAGGGTGGGGGTAGGGAAAGGGTTGAACATGAATCTTATTTATATTGGAAGGGTTTTAACTTAACCCTATAGAAAAAAAAATACAATTTTCATGACATTTTGTTGCATGCAGGGAAAGCTGAAAACAAAACAAAAACTTAACTGTAGATGTAAGTGTAATTATCATTATCAGTTAAAATATTTAATCATAACTATATATATATATATATAGTTTTAATTTAATGCTCTATCTATCTATCTATCTATCTATCTATCTATCTATCTATCTATCTATCTATCTATCTATCTATCTATCTATCAAGAGAAAACAATTGTATCAGGGACTGATAATTATAGAACAGGCTTGGCAAATCTGTCGCGTGCCACATAGGACACACAGAGCCCTTTCTGTGGGCATGTGCTGTCGCCCCAACATAGAGTTTGCCTGGCCTTCCACCCTGTGCACACTTGGCTTCTTGCTGCTTTTCTCCCTCCCTTCTCTCTCTCTCTCTCTCCTCTTTCCCACTGTAGAAGGGGTTGCTGCCCAATGACAAACTACTGGCGGCAGGACTCATCACTGCCACCACTAATTCCCATGTGGCCACCGGTGAAGCTTTCCCTCAGCACTATCTTCCCGTCTCTATGTTTCTCTCTCTCTCTCTTCTCCCTCCTCGACAACCTCCTCCTTTCCCTATTGGTTTGTCCCTGCAGGGGTTTAGAGTGAGTTCACCACACTCTCTGGCATGGGCTCATTAAACATAAAAGGGGTGGGGGAGAAAAACAGACTGGAGAAAAGGAGGGAGGTGAGGGATTTTTAAAAAAAAGACCATTCTAAAGAGACACAAAAGCCCTGGCTGCTTTTGAAGAAGGCATACCTAATCTTAACAATTTGAGGGTGACCTTCACCACAACTTGGCATATAAGGCTGTCTAGTGAACAGCAAGTTGGTTCTTTAGCAATTTTGATCTACATACAAATGGTATCCTTTTCTGTACCAATCTGAACTTTGTTTTTTGATTTTGTAAAGATGTCTAAACTTTTTAAAAAAATCATCCGAGATAGCTGACTTGTTCTTCACACCTGCTAGAATTAATGTAAATACTGTACCTATAATGTAGGTGAAGCATGTTGGTGGACCATACACCCAGCTTCTAAACAAAGGTCTGAAGGAGAGAAGGTACGAATTGGAGATGATCTTATCCTGGTTAGTGTGTCTTCTGAAAGATACCTGGTAAGGATTTGAGACTTTAATGAATGTTTCTGCTGAGATTTTGGTCAATTTCAGTTTTTGTCTCTTGAACTATGCATTTCTTGTGCATTGTTCCCTGATTTATCATAGTGCTGGAGACAGACTGTTTCACAGGAAATAAAAATAAATGGGCAAAATCACCCCTTCATGTTCCACTTTGGGAATGGGAAGAGCTTTGTGGAATAGACATTGGAATGTTGTTCAGATATTTGAAAAACATTAATATCTATTTTTTAAAAAAAATATTGGAGTATCTGCCACTTGAAGAAAAAAAGTAAATGTGGATATATTACTTCTCATATTATTATTATTATTATTATTATTATTATTATTATTATTATTATTATTATTATTATTATTATTATTATTATTATTATTATTATTATTATTATTAATTAGAGAACAGAAATGCTCTTATAAAAGTGTAAATAAAAGCAAGATGTGTAGTGGGTACTTGCCTTATTTTAAAGCAGAATTGTGCTTCAGAGAAGCTGATCAAAGAGGAATTCTTTAAAATAGGATTCATGCTTCTCAGATCATCTCCTTTTCTAAAGGAGTTGGCGTAATAAGGGGTTCACATGTAGATCTATGAACAGCATGTTGTGACCTCTATCTAAGAGGACTTGAGGAAGAATGCTGAAAAAGTATTTGGTGGATTAGGTGGAGTAGCTTCATTTCAATCGAGGTTTACCACATGTGGTCCACAGGTTTCATGCAGCACCCAGCAACCTAAATATGACCCCCCCAGAACACCTGCCTTGCCCAACCCGCCTAATTAATCCAAAAACTTTTACCAATAAAATATTGGTAAGGCCACAAGAAGTGTGGGAGCAATTATTCCATACTAGAGATGGGCACAAATTAAAAAAATGGTGTTTCGTTTGTCATTTAGGGAGTCCATTTCGGTTCATTTCCGTTTTTCACGATTTTTTGCAAAAAAGTTGTTTTCGTTTTTGTTCGTTTCATTACCGTTTCATTATCATTTATTTCAAATTTTGTGATTTTTTTTTAACATTTAAAGCAGTTCAATGTATTGCCATAATGAAAACGAAACAGACGACAAAATTTCCGGTGTTTCTGTTCGTTTCGTTTCATTTTAGAGACAAAATTCGTTTGTCGTTTCATTACGTAACGAAACGAAAAAACGAAAATGGAAACAAAAAATTGTTCATTTCGTGCCCATCTCTATTCCATACTTTGAGTACCATCTCATAACCTTGGGAGGCCCAACACTTGCCACTAGCGGAAATAAATAAAGGAAAATATTATAATGAGGGAGAGACAGAAGTCAGCTAAGAAGTAACTAAACAAATTTAAGATACATATTGAGCACAATAATAGCAAGCTGTTTAATGTAAGAAAACAATGAGGGGTTGTACTGTGTCTACACATCAATTTCCAATCCTCAAAAATACACATTTTTAAGGGATGTATTTATTAGAATATTTTTTACCTTGGATTTTTTTTTGGATTTTTTTTTTGGATTTTTTTCACCTTTCTCCTTGAAAAAGGACCCAAGGCAGCTTACAATAATGAGGGGCAATATACATCCCAGAACTTTTAAGACATTTGAGGATTGACTATTAAATCAACAAAGTTTGGGGTGAACTCCTTTGTACTCTGCACTTGTTTGAAATTTGGATGTTATCAACATTTCTTTGTCAATTTGTCACTCTTTTCCAGCATTTGTCGGTAGCATATGGAAACATACAAGTGGATGCGTCATTTATGCAGACCCTGTGGAATGTTCACCCCACTTGTTCAGGAAGTAGCATTGAAGAAGGTTCGTTAAATTAGGGTTATAGTGCGATTTAAAATGAGTTGGAAAAGACATTACAATTGGCATTCTGGTACAAAAAATATTTCTACCATCGTGTTGGAAAGAGCTGGGCCACAGATATTTTTCTGCTTGAGGAGTAGTGGCACTGCTCCCTGCCAGCCACATCCCAAGATGCCTCGTGCTCAGTTTGCCAAATTGGTTTGTTTGTTTGATGGAGGTGCAGCAAAGGTAAAAGCTCCTCTAGCACCGGATACTAACAGTGTTTGTTTGGTATAAGCTTTTAAAGTGAAGTTAATTAAAAATGCCAATAAAACGTAATAATCATTCAGATGCCGTTAAATTCTTAAGTTGTTAAAGCAGTGCAAGTTAGATTGATGACCGAGGCAAAAAAATCCCATACTTTCCTGCCCCAGTGAAGTGGCTCCAATAAACAATGCAATTGACAACCTCCTGTTTCAATTTACCTCCTTCTTGTAGGAATTATGGCTCTGGTTGTGTTAGAAAAGAATTCAGGTGGTAAGGAGATGATACTTCCTGACCTCTGTGAAGTCCTCCATCTGTTTAAGTATGATGTACTATGCATAAAATAGAAGGATATTGGTTCTGCTGTTAGGTCTTATCGTTACATTGTGTTCCTCAATTGTATTTTCTTCTGTACAGTAGGACCCCAATTATCCGCTGGGGATTGGTTCCAAGCCTTCCCATGGATAATGACAACCGTGGATAAGAGAGAATGCCACAATGTCCCCAAAACTGCTGTTTTATGATAGTAATTTTGCTTTACAGCTGCTGTTTTGTGTAGGGATTTCATACCCCAATAGGTCTGTACCCCAAGAAATGGGCAGAGCACAAAGTGCACCTAGAGGAAGCTGAGGACCTGGATTTCCCAGAAATCCCCAGGGCTGAGCAGGCACCCAGGTGCAGCTAAGCTGATGCTGATCTAAGCATAGGTCAGGAGGGCAGATAACCAGGATATCAGGATACATCTGCCCAGGCCCAAGGAAGCCTCTTATCAGTAATGCCTCACTAGCTAGGGAGCATTTCCCCCCCACCTGTGAAACCTATTTCCCCTGTCCATTGTCTATGTGTTTACTATGGTCTCACACATGAGGCTTGCATTCTTTCCCCCCACCGAGGAATGTTTCTCTGTATCTATTGTGTTGCTCTCTTATAATAAACACTGGGGCTCAGGCAGCAGAAAGAGAAGGCTCAGGGAAGGGAAGGCTCAGAGAAAAAAGGCTCAGAGGCAGAATCATCACCACACAGAAGGGAGAATCATCATCAATCTCACATGCACGCAGCCGAGGCAGACACAGAGAGACACACAAACATCCATGGAACCCTGACAGACAGACAAACAGGAATGCTGCCCTGAGCACCAGATATTGCACCCCGAAACTCTGTGTCCCGTGTGATTCGTAACGCAACATATGGTGACCCCGACGTGATTCCCCCCAACGCAACGGCAGAGGTGATTCCCCCAACGCAACGGCAGACGTGATTCCCCCAAGGCAACAGCAGACGTGATTCCCAGAAGGCAACACAGATGCAATCTCCTGCAGCAAGGCAGATGCAGAGGAACCACTAGGCACAAGGACCAGGCTCCAGGCCAGACGGCACGAATGTGGCCCATCCTCATCTCCCTACGCCTGTGAAAAGGCTTCGAGACGCGTCCAGACATCCTCCCCAGGGGATCCCAAAGGTGAGATGGGAGCGTTCTTCTCGGTTGAAGAGCGAAATGAATTCAGTGGGTCAGCTAATTTTCGGAGCAAAAGCATGCCAGTAATAGTACAGCCTTTGCCCACAGTCCCTAAGGTGGGATCAGGGGGGCAGGGAAAGCCTTGGGAAAGCCAAGAGTCCCAGATAGAGTTTTGGGAGTCACAACAGCCTTTGGGTTGGGAACCAGCAGTAGGAAGAAATCTACAGGCAGAAAATTCCAGGGTTGGCAAGCAGAACGCAGGTGATAGAGCAGAGCAACGATGGGGACGCATGGAAATGCCCATTTCACTTCTCCCCACAGATTTTCAGATGTCCCTACCAATAATTTTTCCACCTAGTGACCTGCAGTTAGGAACAGTGTCCCACAATCAGGAATGGGTGGTGCAAAAAGGAAACCCCAAGAAGATTTAGGAAATTCAGCAACAGAATATCTGGAAAGGTTAAGATCAAAAATTTCCATCAAGAACGGTCTCAGCACAGGGCAAAATGACACTCAGGAAGAGTTCATCAAACCCCAGAAGCAAGAGGGGAAAAATTTTGTCCTGCCAGAAAATGTATCTCCAAAAGGCAAGGAGATGCCCCAAAGGCAGTCACTTTCTTGCAGCAAAGAGCCAAGCCATGAGGCAAGATTTCCCAAAGAAATGCAGAGAGGCCAAAAATTTGTCCATGGCTCAGTAACGCAAGCCTTGAAACCATTTAAAGCTCAGGATTCCATTTCCCAGGAAAGCTCCACAGGCTTCAGAAGCAGCCAGCTTCAGAGCAAATGCAGAGTTCAGCCTTGGGCTGGACCAAAGCAGATTTTCCCAGAGAGGGAATCCCAAAGATAGACCTCTTTTCAAAAGGACAAAGTTAAAGGCCAGCCTTCCGTCTGCTTTGGCAAACGCCAGGCACCCTCAGTACAAGTATAGGAGAAAGTCCAATTTTTTCAAAAAATCTGTACCCTATTTTTCCCTAAGAGATTTTCATCTTTCTCCAAAGCCATGGAGAATTTAGATTTTCTCTCTCAGAAAGCTTAGGCAGCCAGAATTCCCCTCATACTTTCTTTAGCAAGCTACAGGAAAATTTAGGAATCAAAAATGCTTCTCTCTCTCTCTCTCTCTCTCTCCCCCCTCTGTCTATCGACTGGAATCAGCTCGGGGGAGCGGGGGGGGGGGAAGGGGGCTGGAAAGCAAGCAAGCAGGGGAGGAAAAAAGGTTTTTGGATAAGAAAGTTTGCTGGAGAACGAAGTTTGCTGGAAAGCAGGCAGGTATCAGTTGTCAGTCAGGAATTGTGAGAAAGATTCCTGAGGATTTCAAGCTCCTTTAGAAGGAAAATGTCCCAAAGATCTCATATTTCCACTATTTTCCGGGGGTAAAAAGGAATTATATGGGTTTGATCCATCTCACTCGCACAAGCATGCAAGATAGCAGGAAACATGGAATGGTTATCAGTTTGCTAGGAAGAGTAGACTGTTATCTTTAGAGACATTGTATAAACAAAGCTAGCTTATCACCTTCCTGTGGGTTGTAATTACAAGTCAGCAAGCAGAGGCATCTTTCAGAGTTGGAAGCAAATACTACAAATCCCATATGCCTTACATTTTTTGGGCACAAGCGATCAACAGGGTTTAAAAGGGTATAAAAATCATCACTAATCGTGTTCCTTTTGCCTCCAAAAATCAAGCAGGGAAAAAACCTTCCTCTCAGGGTATGAGTTTCAAATTTACAACAAAAAAAGCCAAAAAGAATTAGAAAGAAAAGGGGGAAAATGCCCCCCCTTCAAGCCTCTTCAAGCAAGGCTTGATTTTAACTATACAATATGTACCCTGAGAGAAAGAGAAATATATTCTCACAGGTATGCCTTCCATGGCACTTCAAAGTTTACCAGCAGAATGATCCCAGAACATACATCCCAGAACATACATTCCTCATTTTCTCAATTGCAAGGACTATGGGTAATCTGGGAGCTGTTGTTACCATTCATGCCAAGCAGAATTGTTTCACCACCAGAAGAAGAAGACATTTCCCAGATCCATGAACTTTTAGCAAAAGGACTCTTAAAAAGACTTTTCAGCAAACAGCCATCCATTGAAGCAGAGAAGAAATATAGTTAGGTAGTCTTTCACACTTCCCCCACAAAAATGTAAGTCCCTAGCACAGACAGATCCTGCTTACTTATGTATTCTCATGTATTCATGTATTTGGAAAATATTCACATGTCATGGAACTTCTTGCTATGCATTACCTCTTAGCCACAAAGGTATTCATGTACTGCTTATTGATTGCTATCCTACTATGAGAAGCAACTGTTTTCTATTACGCTATCAGTGTTCTTGCTAAATGCATGTATATCTGTATGCTAGATTATGCCTATGTACCTTTTAAGTCTTGGGAGACAATCATGCTTATTATGCCAGTTCATTTCTTATTGCAAGTTATGAGGAGCTTAAGTTTATATCTCTGAAAGTTATATGAATATCGGGTGCTGTGTAACTCGGTGGGAGAAAGAATGCAGCCAACATTCCAGAGGGGTCCCCACATTAGATAACACATCACAGCCAATGATTTATGCCATGCACTAGCTTAGTGCTCTCACAATGAGCATGGGAGGGGGAGGAAATGGCCATGGAGTGTCACCACAGCAACTCTCATGCACAGCCATAAGACATCTCACATTTTAGGGCATAATTCTCACATCTCAGCCCAGATATATGAAGCTTGTCTTGCCAGAGACATGTCACTCCCTCCTACATAAGGAGCTGAGTTTCCTCTTGGGCCAAGCAATGAGGCCCCTGGGGCAAAAGACCTCAGGGTGCCAGGCTTTCAAGGCCTGCATGGCTTGAGCACCAGATGAGTGCCTGATTTCTGGTCTGTTTAGGTTTACACCTGTGCCTCCTGACTGATATGCAAGCGCTCTCTTAATTAAAAGGAAAGGGAGAGATGTAGGGATTTCATACCCCAATAGGTCTGTACCCCAAGAAATGGGCAGAGCACAAAGTGCACCTAGAGGAAGCTGAGGACCTGGATTTCCCAGAAATCCCCAGGGCTGAGCAGGCACCCAGGTGCAGCTAAGCTGATGCTGATCTAAGCATAGGTCAGGAGGGCAGATAACCAGGATATCAGGATACATCTGCCCAGGCCCAAGGAAGCCTCTTATCAGTAATGCCTCACTAGCTAGGGAGCATTTCCCCCCCACCTGTGAAACCTATTTCCCCTGTCCATTGTCTATGTGTTTACTATGGTCACACACATGAGGCTTGCATTCTTTCCCCCCACCGAGGAATGTTTCTCTGTATCTATTGTGTTGCTCTCTTATAATAAACACTGGGGCTCAGGCAGCAGAAAGAGAAGGCTCAGGGAAGGGAAGGCTCAGAGAAAAAAGGCTCAGAGGCAGAATCATCACCACACAGAAGGGAGAATCATCATCAATCTCACATGCACGCAGCCGAGGCAGACACAGAGAGACACACAAACATCCATGGAACCCTGACAGACAGACAAACAGGAATGCTGCCCTGAGCACCAGATATTGCACCCCGAAACTCTGTGTCCCGTGTGATTCGTAACGCAACAGTTTTGCAACAGTAGCTTGCTTTACAGCTTGTGTTTGTGATGGCTGCTGTTTCATGACAGTAGCTTGCTTTACAGCTGCTGTTTGTGACAGTAGCTTGCTTTGCGGTTGCTGAATTATTTATTTATTTATTCCTCTGCCAACCGTGGATAACTGAATCCGTGGATAATGAATCAGTGGATACAGGGGGTCCTACTGTAGTGCCATTTTGTGCAACTATATAGACAGATCTTTTCTTTCTGTTCATGTGATTGTAATGACCACACAAAATGTAATGGCAGGCCTTGTGACCCAGACAGTGTTTCTTATGCGGTGCCCAAGAGGTGGGGAGGAAAAAAAAAACAGATTCCAAGGGAATCTGTCTTTCAGAAGCTGAGCAACTCTGATTTTTGTATTTCCAAAAGCAGAAGAACCAATGCTTCTTCATCCTAGCTTGCTTTTCAGGGTTCTGAGCACCAGATGAAGTATGACACAACTTAATCTACACTCCCTCTATTCTATCCTGATAGAGGTTTCTATCATACCCTCTCCCCTTTTACCTTCATTTTGCTTATCATCTGTTTTAAGAAGAATCGTGGTCCCTCTGAGCACCTGCCTGCTAGTGTGTGGTGTGAAATAAAGGCATCGCTTTCAAATTCCTAGTGGACTCAGAATGATTGCTTGTGCTTTTTGTCTGCTTGTGGAAATCTGTTTGAAACAGCCGTTGCTAAGAGCTGCTGGGAGACGTTATGCACATTATGCAGTTGAATATCCCTTAATGGTTGATTAATATATCTTGGACCTGGCTTGAATCCAGAATTACTTGAGTTGGTTTGTATTGGCCCCATGTTATGCAGGCAGCAATATCTAAATTGTGATTTTCTCTGTAATGTTTGTGTTCAAATAAATATTGATTTGATCGTAATTACAGCAAGCACATTTGAAACCATTTACAGTGAAATGCTGCTGAATATGCCCCCCCCAAAAAAAAAAATTAGCCTGGGTTGTGTGTTTTTTCCCTCCTGAGATACAAATTACCTTCATTTGTCCTGGTCCCTTTGTGTTAAATTGACTGAAAAGTTGCCTTCCATTAAAATGTAAATTTAAAGAACATCCCAACCTTTGGCTGTTTCCCAGTCACCTAATACTGTGCAGTATTGATTTTTGTACAAATTATTGATTTTCCAAACAGGGAGAAGTTTAACTTGTCAATCAGACCTCTGCTGACACTAAATATGAGAGAACAGATGTGTCACCATAGTAGATTTGTCTCATGTGTTCACACAGACACACAGACACACAGACACAACACACACACACACACACACACACACACACACACACACACACACTAGAAGACTAAAACCTTTTCCTTCTATTTTCATTTAATTAAGACCATTTTATACTTGAAGCCTTGGCTGTAGTTTGTTTTTAAAAAGGCAGTTTTACTTATTTAGCTAAAAAACAGTGTGTTGGCAAAGATGAGCTAAGCAGTTAAGCAGAAATGGAAGCCAATGATTCTGAACAGCTGCTCACAGGTGTGTGCAAAGAGAAGCAGGTGGGAGATGCATAAACCTCAGGTTTGTGTTGGCTTGTTTTGTCAACATTAAAGAGTGATGTTAATGATGTTGATGTCCAAATACAGCCAGGAGTTAAGGGGAGATTTATGGAGCGCCTCACAACTAAGAAGAGATTTGAACAACTTTCATGTATAGTCTTCTAGCTATCAATTATATATTTAAACACATATATCTACTTTTAGTTTTTAAGATTCCAAAGTGTTTCTTTATTTAACAATTTCCTAAAACAAATGAAAAATAATCTTCTTTTTTTAGGATACCTACTTGGTGGACATGTATTACGCTTGTTTCATGGTCACGATGAATGTTTGACTATCCCCTCTACAGAACAGAACGATTCACCACACAAGTAAGTTGTGTTGCCTATTATTCACAGTTTCTCTTTTCAATCCCATAGTTTTATTGCTGATAACTCTGAAGGGGTTCCATTAAGAGGGAGAGAAACAGCCCCTTGTACATCTTACTGCTGCTCTCCAGGGTGCCTACTTCCCTTTCCTGCATTGCACAGGAAATGGGTCAGAGTTGTCATAACTGTATTCATGCCATACAGGTCAGATTTAATGAAGAGGAAAAAGAAGAATCACCACTGACATACTTGTATTCCATAGGAATCATAATGTGCGGTTGCTAGAGTTGCTTGCATTAAATAATATAAAAATGTATGTCAAGCATATTTATTCAATGGTGAATTCTGTAGATTTTTCTTATTTCTCCTTATTATTATCTGTTACTGTATCTGTGCCTGGACTGATGCCACAGTTCTTCTAGCTTGACGGCTGCCAACAACCCAGCACATGAACCACTGCCAACACCTGATGCCCTCTAGCCTTTCTGTTTTTGTCCTCCTTGCTGTCATTGCCTGTTTACCAAATCCATTTAAGGACCTGATCAGAGGATCAGAGGATGCAAGGAGCAGTCAGAAGGAGGAGCAGCTTCTGCTTGCCTTACCTTCTCTCTCCGGTCAGTTAGATAGGCTAACTCAAAGGGAAAGAACACAAACAAATGGTTACCCCACAAAGAGGAAGTGATGTGATTGGGTGCAACTTGGCACTCAAACATTGGGAATGAGCACACACTCTCAATAGTGTATGCAACTTCAGAGGAAGATTCCCATCCAAACGGGTCTAGTGTGAGGCTATAAAAGTGATTAAGAAGTGTAGTGTACTGTGTTAGATTGCAAACCTCTATACTAATATATTCAGTTTAGTTGTTACAACAACAACAACAACAACAACAACAACAGAGAGACCCATGTGGTCCTTTATACCAGTGCTCCCCAACCTTTTTATCCCCGCGGACCGGTAAATTTTTGATAATTTTTCCGTGGCCCGGGGGTGGGGGTGGGGAAGGGGGGGAGATAAAGGAATGCGAAAGGGGGGTCGGGTGGGGAGGCAAAAGAGGGGGTGTGTGTGAAAGCAAAGGATGGGAGGGAAGGAGGAGGGGGAGGCAAGGGTGCAAGGAGGAAGGCTTGGCGCGTGTGCCTTGTGAAGGAAGCCACTCCCCCCCCCACACACGTGCGGGGTGGGGGGAACCCGGGGCTCCTGGGAAGGCGGGCCCTCGCCTCCTCCTCCTGTCAGCAGCTGCACACACACACACACACACACACACACACACAGAGACGCACCGCGACCGCACCACCCCACCCCCTCCCTCTCACCTTTGCAAACGGGCGAGTTGGGGCTCTTCCTTTCCGGTGAGGCCCGGCTTTGCTCCGGGGACCGCCGCCACTGACGGGGCCGGACCTTCCCGCGGAGGAGGAGGAGGAGGAGGAGCAGGCACTGCCTTCGGGCGCCAGCGGAGACACCGGGGAAGCGCGGGGCGGGGGCGGGGTGGGGGTGGGGGCGAAGAGCCCGGGGGAGGTGGCGGGTGGGCGGCCGAGGGGGGCTGCCGTGCGCCCCTCCCCCTCCTCCTCCTCGTGTGGGGCTGCCCTGTGCCGAGTCCGGCGGCGGCGGCAAGGACCCGGTGGGCGGCTTTCTTTCTTTCTTTCTTTCTTTCTTTCTTTCTTTCTTTCTTTCTCCCTCGCTCCCTCCTTCCTTCCTTCCTTCCTTCCTTTCTTTTTCTTTCTCTCTCTCTCTCCCTTCCTCCTTCTCCCCTTCTTTCTTTCTTCCTCCCTTCCTCCCCCTTTCTTTCTTTCTTTCTTTCTTTCTTTCTTTCTTTCTTTCTTTCTTTCTTTCTTTCTTTCTTTCTCCCTCCCTCCTTTCTTTCTTCCTTCCTTCCTTTCTTTTTCTTTCTCTCTCTCTCTCCCTTCCTCCTTCTCCCCCTTTCTTTCTTCCTCCCTTCCTCCTTCCCCTTTCTTTCTTTCTTTCTTTCTTTCTTTCTTTCTTTCTTTCTTTCTTTCTTTCTTTCTTTCTTTCTTTTCCTCCCTCCCTCCCTCCCTCCCTCCCTTCGGTGACGAGGGGGGGGCGAGGCCGGCGGGGGAAGCAAGGCAGTGGTGGCGGCGGCTCCCTGGACAGCCCCGCAAAGCCGGTGACGGGGGGCCCGAGGCCGGCGGGGGAAGAAATGCGGCAGCGGCGGCGGCTCCCGGGACAGCCCCGCAAGGCCGGTGACGGGGGGCCCGAGGCCGGCGGGGGAAGCAAGGCGGTGGCGGCGGCTCCCACGACGGCCCCGCAAGGCCGGTGACGGGGGGCCCGAGGCTGGCGGGGAAGCAAGGCGGCGGCGGCGGCTCCCGCGGCGGCCCTGCGAGGCCGGCGCGGGGAAGCAAGGCAGCGGCGGTGGCGGCTCCCGGGACAGCCCTGCGAGGCCGGTGAGGGGGGGCTGAGGCTGGCGGGGGAAGCAAGGCAGCAGCGGCGGCGGCTCCCGGGACGGCCCCGCAAGGCCGGTGACGGGGGGCCGAGGCCGGCGGGGGATGCAAGGCAGCGGCGGTGGCGGCTCCCGGAACAGGGGCAATTGGGGGGGATTGCAGCGGTGGCGGCAGTGGGGGGTCGCGGCAGCGGCGGGGGCGATTAGGGGGGTCGCGGCGGCAGCGGCGGGGAGGGGACGATTGCGGGGGGATTTGCGGTGGTGGCGGTGGCGATTGCGGGGGGGCGCGGCGGAGGCCCGGCGGCCCGGCACTGATTCATCCACGGACCGGCACCGGTCCGCAGCCCGGGGGTTGGGGAACACCGCTTTATACAATACAAATATGGAAGATGTGATGCTTTTATTTAAAGATCACTAAAATCAAATATTCAGGAAAACCTTTTGTGAATCAATTCACTTCCTCAGGCAGAGTGCAGAAAAAGTATAACTGAATGTTCCGAAAATTGTCATAGCAGAAGTCTGCTGGGCATATTTCTCAAGAACCCCAAAAGCTGGTTTTAACCAATTTGGATATGTGTGTGTGTGCGTTGAAATGCTTTGTCCCTTGTGCCCTGTGTTTAGATTTTTCTCACTAAGCCTCCAAGATAGGAGGTAGTCCCTGGCTGTATCCCTCCCTCTGGAGGGGGGGGGAACTGTATACGTCTTCTTGAAGGACTAGGGCTTTAAGGCTCCTAGGCCCTTTTCAGGTTTCTCAGTCATTCCAAAACTCACATTTTAGCAAACAAGAAGAGAATTGCTAGAATTTTGCTTTCTAAACCAGGTGCAGTGCCACCACATTGTTTTATTTCCTTTTGTAAAAAAATAAAATAAAAAAAAAAAATCAAAAAATCAGACAACTGGATGTGGATGTCTGACCACCACCACCCGCCCTTTTGTCTCAGGGGACTGGAGGTGACCTCTGGAACTAGGCCCACAGAATTTGTCCACTTATGTGATATAGTATATTGCACTTTATTTAGTTCCAGTTCTACTTCTCCCATAGGTCTGAATGCCTGTCTGTGAAGAATGCCATGCCTAAAGCCCAGACTAGGCCAATCACTAGAACTGACACATGACACAAAATGCTGTTGCAAAAACTGAGCAACTGTGCAACTGACAACAAACAACATCAAAATAGAATAACCGAGTTGGAAGGGATCAAAGCAATTCTGTTGCAATTGGAAGAGTGCTTAGCATCCTAATTGTATATAATTGCCTTAAAAACAAACAAAATCAGAGTCAAATAATTTTCAAATTCTTCCCATATAAAATAAATACAGCATGATGTTGACAACATGTGAAGAGAGTCATGTAAACCACTGAAAATAATTATGATTGTTGGCTGGGTCATTCTCATCCATGTGGAATACTACATTGCATATATTTACATAACTTAAAATATAATAAACTCAGGAATAATACCTTTTGATCTTCTAAATGATTTATTCTGTCTCACTGAGCCTCGTGGCGCAGTGGTTAAATGCCTGTACTGCAGGTAAAACTGTGCTCACGACCTGGGTTCAATTCCCGGTAGCAGGCTCAAGGTTCACTCAGCCTTCCATCCTTCCGAGGTCAGTAAAATGAGTACCCAGCTCGCTGGGGGGGGGCAATGTGTAGCCTGCACACTGTAATTAAAAATTGTAAACCGCCCAGAGACTACTTGTAGTGGTATGGGGTGGTATATAAGCAGAACACTTTGCTTTTGCTTTATCTACTAGCATATTTTATAGCAGCCAGTCTGCAGTTTTGTACATAATTTGATGAGAATAAGCCTTGTATATTAATACCTTGGTTTAAGAGTAACGGTTTAAGAGCGTTTTGCAAGGCAAGAAAACATTTCTTCTAAATTTGATCAACAAGCAATGTCTTGATATACAAGCACTGGAGCAAGTCACATGATTACAAGTGACCCAGTGGTGGCTTTCTATCCCTTCCCCTGCTGGATTATGGGTGACTGTCTGGAGTGTTTCATCTCAGACAGCCTCCAAAGCAGAGGTAGGAGAGGAGAATAGAGGTCTCTCTTGCACTAGCCAGGAACGTGTAGGTTAGGATTTTATTTCTCTTTATTTCAGGCAAAAATCAAAGAAAAAGAAAAGAAAAGAAAAGAAAAGATACAAAACATGTGTCACCTTAAAGACTAATTTTCATATTTTAATGTAATGTTTTGTGGACATATCCACTAATTCAGACATATAGCAGCTATATAGGGTGCAATATGTCTGAAGAAGTGGATGTGTCCATGAAACGTTACATTAAAATATGAAAGTTAGTTTTTAAGGTGATACATGTTTTGTGTCTTTGTGTTGTTTTGGTTTGTTTTATTTTTGCCTGAAATTCTTGAATAGACTAACATGGCTACCCTCTCTGAAACTTCTATTTTTCCTTATACTTATATTTTTATTTAATTTCTTTTCAACATACTTCCTTATTTTTTCAAACTCTTTCTAGTCATGAGGCAGCTAGTCAAGTGTGTGTAGGCCTACAAAATTGCACTTTATCATTTGTCACATTAAAAATGCAGAGTAAAATCCAGTTGTTAGTCCCAAGCAGAGCAGATTCCTCAGCCAGGTACCTAAACCATGGTGTGGACATGGACTTCCAGACAACTTATTTTGTGAGTTTTGGTATTTTGTGTGTACAGTATGTGGTCTATGGGACCACAGAAAAAATCACCTGAATTTCTGTTATTTTGTATGGGGAAATTTGCCTTGATATAAGAGTGTTTTGGTTTAAAAGTATGTTTCCAGAATGAATTATGCTTGTAAACCAAGGTATAACTGTAACTGAAAACATGTGTGCAATCATAATTAATATCAAGACATTTATTGAATGTCTGGTAGAGTTTGATTGAATGACAGTTGGGCAGTCGTGTAAAAGAAGAAAATGATTTTGTGTGGCTGGTTAGAAGATACTCACCGAACTCTGCTGGACTTTTTCTCTCTCTGTTGATTCTGCTGTTGGGAAAGAAATAATTTGTTCCAACATTTTATCATTAAATTTCATTCTGCTAAGTGAATACTTAGCAGTAGATATCAATCAGTGCTTAACATTGACTGCTGTCTTAACATTTTGCCCAGTATCTAGCCATAAGTAAGGAGAGGCCTATGATACATATCACTGTAAAAGGGAAACAAAACAAGCACACAAAGTTTATTCTTGTGCAAGAAAATGGAATAATAGTCTATAATAGCCACAGTTGTCAAAAGAGGATAAATTCTCAGGAGAATGTGGAACAAATAAAAATATGTCCACTGATTTGTTCTGTATATCTCTCAATCATTTCTTTTGTACCAAGACAAGTTTGTGATGATCTCTATGTGTAAAACCAAATTTTTATAACACAAAATATATTTTCAGGCGGGTATTTTATGAAGCAGGGGGAGCCGGTGTCCGGGCAAGGTCACTGTGGAGAGTGGAACCCCTTCGAATAAGGTATTTCTGTCTTCTAAGAATGATTTGAAGCAAAGCTTCTTTTCTTAGCTTTGTGCTATTAAATGGAAGGGTTATGTACTTTCTGGTTGTTCACTGAAAACTGTATTTAGTAATAAATAGAATCAGTGATACTGTAGGGATGAAAGGAGATAAATGTGAATGAGATCATTCCTGTTTTTGAATTAAGAACCAAGAAATAAGAATGGGAAGCCACCAACTGTGGCCAAAAGAAAAGATAAAAATCTGGTGTTTGAAAAAGTAGACTTTTCAATTTGAATTGATTCTTAACAGTGTGGAGAGACCAAGCTGAAAGTGGTTATTTGAGTGTGTGCCTGAAGAAGAAAGTGTATAAGAAGTTAAGATCTGTTGAAAGCTAAGCCATTCAGACCCCTGTGATTTTAGTGAAAGAGTTAAGTATGCATTTAGTTCCCAGTGGATGCACTCCCAGAGAGCACACTCTGCAGGCACTAATGGTGTGCCCTTTTAAAGGCCAAATTACATTTAACTCTATTTTTTTGTGCTGGCTTGGGGCTCTTGGTCCTTGAAATTCCACGGCAGTGCAGTTGGCCTTTAACTGCCAGAACCCAGGAGGACAAAGTGTTTACAAGGCGATTTCATAACATAAAACTTCTGTGTTTAAAAAAAAAAGAAAGAAAGAAAGAAAAAAAGAAAGAAAAGTCTGTTCTACAGTATTGGAAATGTTGGACATATTTGGACTTTCTGATGAATAATAATTGAAATTAATGGATTATAAGAATGATTACTGTAACAGCTGGATACCTCAGTAGCTAAGGTCTCTGCCTGCAGATCCAGAGGCTGGGAGTTCAATTCCCCACTGTGCTGGACTCTAGCTGTACTATCTGGAAGTCATGTAAATCGAGAGACATTGGACTTGATGATCCATAAGGTCCCTTCCAGCTCTGCAGTTCAAAGGCTATTGATGTTATTGTTGGTGAGACCAAGGGGAGACCAAGGGTTTCTGGATCTAAAATATTAGCGGGCTTTCCCCACATCTTTCAAAGCAGACAAGACAAGGGAAAGGGCAGTCATCAACCTCTCAGTAGCTCATTTAGTTATCTGACTGTAGAGCCAGATAATTTCGATTTGCCACAAATCCTCCTTGGCAGGGGCTGGACACAATAATATATAGGATCCCTTTCAGCTCTGTAGTTCTAAGATGATTCTGGATCAAACTGAAGAATGTAAAAATTATTTATTATTTATTTATTTATTTTAAATATTTTACCCCATGTTTCTCCTTGGAATAGGACCCAAGGTGGTTTATAGTAATGAGGGAGAATATACAGCCCACAAAATGTAAGGCTAGGGATGGGCACGAAATGGAAAAATAATGTTTCGTTACATTTAGTTTTGTACCCACCCCCATTTTGTTTCGTTTCATTTCTTACGATTTTTTTTAAAAAAATATGAAATGAAATGAAACGAAATGAAATGGCTCCCCTGGGTCCTAGAGGCACCAGATTTGGTGCCCGGGAGCCATTGTTAAAGGGCTCCTGCTGAGCTGTTATCGGCTGGACAGTGGACCCCTTTAAAACTGGCCCAGTCAGCACCAGAGGATCCCCCTGATGCTGACTGGGCCAGTTTTAAGGGGGTCTAGCCCATGACAACTTGGCAAGAACCCTCTAAAAATGGTCTGGTGGGCAGTTCCTGTAGGTAAGGGACCCCTTTTACAGACAGATCGAAATGGTTCATTTCTATAGTAAAAACAACCATTTTGTTTAATCTCTAATGAAATGCTGCTTCCTCATTTTGTTTCATTTTGTTTTGTTACATAACGAAACGACAAAACAACATTTTGTTTTTTGTTTCGTGCCCATCCCTATTTAAGACATATTCAAGTTAAGAACAGGGAATTAGGGAATTAGAAGAGGCATCTTAGAACATTGAAAGGTAACATTAGAGCTACAAAGAGCACACAAAAAATAAAAGAAAAAGTAAAGTAACATGGAAAATGCTGGTGTTCTTATGAAATCAATCAGTGCCGTCATGTATGGTAATCCATGTAAAGTTACATAGTAGGAAGTCCCTCATTCAGGGGAAGCTTGCCTGAAGAGGAAGGTCTTTGCCTGCTTCCAGAAAGACAGCAGAGACAGGGCAGTCCTGGCCTCCAATGGGAGGGAGTTCCAAAGTCTGGGAACAGGAAGAGAGAAGGCCCTTTCATGTGTTCTTATGAGATGCACCTGTGAAGGTGGCAGAATGGGGAGAAAGGCCTCTCCTGATGACCTTAACACCCAAGCCGGTTCATACTGCAAGATCTGATCTTTGATGTAGCTTGGACATAGGCCATTTTTGTCCTTTGTAGGTTAAGGTCAGCAGGATTAGGTAGAGGATTAGCAGCCAGTGGAGCTGCTTTAGTATGGGTGTAATGTGTTCTCTGTAACCCACCCCAGTCAGCAATCTGGCCACTACGATTTGGACCTTTGTAGGTTAAGGTCAGCACCTTGAATTAATTAATTAATTAATTAATTAATTAATTAATTAATAACTGCCTGGTAGAGGATTAGCAGCCAGTGGAGCTGCTTTAGTATGGGTGTAATGTGTTCTCTGTAACCCACCCCAGTCAGCAATCTGGCCACTACGATTTGGACCTGTTGAAGTTTCCTGACGCTTTCCATTGGCAGCCCCACACCAAGTGCATTACAGTAGTCCACCCAGGAGGTCACTAGGGAATGTGTCATAGTGGCCAGAAAAGATTTCTCAAGAAATGGGCATAACTGGTATACTAGTTTTAATTTTGCAAATGTACTCCTGACCACAGCTGTGGCCTGGGCATCTATGGGATTAGTCCAGGAGCATCCCCAAACTATGCACCTCTTTTTTCAATTGGGAGGGTAACCCCATCTAGGACAGGTTACATCCCTATCCCTTGATCTCCTTTTTGACTGACCAGAAGCATCTCTGTCTTGTCTGGGTTTAGTTTCAATTTGTTCTTCTCATCCAGTTCATTACCCAAGCTAAGCACTGATTTAAAGTCAAAATAGCTTCCTTGGAATCTGGAGGTGACAAGAGGTAGAGTTGAGTGTCATCAGCAAACTAGTGACACTTAACCCGAAAACTCTGAATAATTTCCCCCAGTGGTTTCATATAAATGTTAAATAACACAGGAGACAGAATAGAACCTTGAGGTACCCCTCAGGTCAGTGGCTGTGGTGTTGAACATGAGTCCCCTAACTCCACTTTCTGCATTCTCTGCTGCAGGAAGGGCTGAAGCCACTGTAAGACAGTGGGCCCAAGTCCCATTTCAGAGAGAAGGAGGATGCCATGGTCAATAGTGTCAAAAGCAGCGGAAAGGTCCAATAAAATTAGAATGGACACAGATCCCCTGTCCATTTCCTGACGTAGGTCATCCACCAGGGCAACCAGTGCCATCTCAGTCCTATAGCCAGGCCTAAAGCCAGATTGACCTGGATCCTGATAGTTTATTTCATCCAGAAACCTCTGGAGCTGCGAGGCCACAACTCACTCTAGTACATTATCCAGGAATGGGGTATTAGATACCAGTCGGTAGTTGTTCAGCTTAAGGCCACTAAGTTTAAAACATAGTGGCCTTAAATGTGCCCTAAGACTTTCTGTTTGGGGTTTTCTTTTTAAAGATACAGTGGTACCTTGAGTTACAAAATTAATTCATTCCTTGGGATGCACCATATTGTGAAAATTTTCATAACATGGATCCAAATGGAATCGAAGTCTTCTGCAAAATATTTGTATCTCGAGTTTTTGCAGAAGTTTTTTTTTGGGGGGGATGGAAGTCTGGTATTGGACAGACTTCTGGATGGACTTCCTTCCTAACTTGAGTCTTTCATTACTTGGAAGACAATTACTCATATGTCAAGGTACCACTGTATAACTCTTTCTAGTGTATTTCTGTCTAACCAAAAAGAGGTCTCACTGTTTGATGCAGTTTATTTCTGGGAGGGAAAAACTGTCTGCAGGATTTTAGTTCTCCAGCCAACTAAAACATTTGTTTTTCTTCTATGACTAGTTCCACTCTTTTCTTTTATGGGGATGGGGAAGGGGAGTACTGTGCTTTGGCTCGCAGTCTTTCTTCATTGCTTTCTTCTGAAAGTGTTGCACAGCAGTTTACAACTTGTTCTCTGTCATGTTTGCTTGCTTGGTGACATTTTCTCCTGGGTTGTTTCTTAATGACCCAAGTTGGGGGAAAATTCTTTCAGATTGTGTGTCTCACTCTTTGCTCATGTGGATCTTTTGATTACTTTTGCCAGGCAAGCACCCTTTTAGAAACTCCCACGTATGCTTTTCTCATTCATGTGTGCTGTCTTTGTGAGAGTGACAGGGAGGAGAGATTTTAGCAAGGATTCAGTGGAAGACAGAGAGAGGGCTCTCCTTTCTCATTGGAAGATGAAGGGTGAAAGTTGGGGGACTTCCAGAAATATTGGTTGCTTTGTCTACTTTATTGGCAGATTTTTTTAAAAAAATAGTGCACCTTGTCAGCTTGTTAGTAAAGAAAAAGCCTCATGAGGCAAGAAACAATTCTTTAATAGCCCTCTTCTAGTCACCTTTTCTTCTTCTCTAGAATTGATTTTCCAGAGAGCATGGCTGCAATTTGCTTGCTATGGACCATTTTCATTCTTGGGATTTTAAAGTGTTGCTGACTGTCTTAGGGTTTGCAAAACACATTTTGTGTCACTACCATTTCCCCCTGCAGTGCCATAGTTTTTAGGTTGTGCTTAATGCATGCACCTTCCATTTTTGTATTTGCCAGTACTAGCTACTTCACCCCATCATCTTCAGTGGCCACCCATGACCAAATGTTTTGTTCTTTCTAAAGAGTAGCCACTTGTTTTGAGATAGGCAGGAATTGAGTTGGGCCACTTTGTATGAAGCTCCACCCTCTGTCACACGGTGCAGGGGTCCTCCTTCTTTGGTTGTGCACCAGTCTTGGGTTGCTTTCCCCCTCTCTTCAGGCAGATGACCTTTCCAGCAAGGAGGTAGGACAGGGATTCTTGCCATGAAAGCTATGTACAGAGCAGCACAACACAGTTGCTGCTCATTTCTTCACGTGGTTCTAAATGTGTTTAGTTTTTTTCTAGATTGTGGTATAAATGTTTTCATTTTGCTCCGTGTAAGCTATCAATTTAACATTTCAGTGTAACATTTTCAATTTAAGCTGGAGTGGAAGTAACATACGCTGGGGACAGCCCTTTCGTCTTCGACACATAACAACAGGACAGTTTTTGGCTCTGTCTGAAGACCTGGGCCTTGTCTTGGTAGACAAAGAAAAGGCAGACACAAAATCAACCTCTTTCTGTTTTAGAGCCTTGAAGGTAAGCTGTTTCAATATATCAAATGAATATAACTGTGGAAACAATTGCATCTCATTTTTCTCATGGAATTACTTCATGTATAAGTGAATAGCATCCTTCCAAATGCACTGAAGGAGATTCAAAGCAGCTGAGAGGGGCCTCACCACTAGGGATGGGCAATTTGTTTTGGAGCCCAGGTGGTGTTCGGAAACCTCCAACATATAAACAGCCAATCTCTTACCTTGGTCTGCACCTGCACAGAGCTTAGCTCCAACAAGGAAACAGGCCGTGATTTCATCTTTGCTACTCCGTGGTGCTGGCCAGTCAGGAGCTGTGCAGGGACAGGCATCATCCCGCCTCCCTGTCTGACTGGCCAGCATCACAGAAAGCAAAGATGATGTCGCATCCTGCTTCCTCCTTGGAGTTTAAACCCGCACAAGCCCAGAACAAGGTAAGAGATTGGCTGCTTGTGTGTCAGAGGCTTCCGAACACCACCTGGGCTCGTGTGGGTCATTTTGGAACCCATCCCAACTGGTCACCAAGCTGGAAGGTTTGGTGCCTTCCTGCTCAGATCAAATGCCCACAGCGCAGGCGAAGCTGTGGGAACAGAAGATAAGGCCAAGGTGGGGATTTACCACTTTTCACAGGTGTGCTCCCTTTGATCTGTTAATTGGATACCATCTCTTCCAATATGGTAATGGTAATGGCGATCTGAAAATATATATGATAATGGTGTTTGAAAAGATATATTTCTGCTGCTGTTGCATTCAGAGGTCAATATAAGTTGAAAGTGAGATGATGGGGTATAACAACAGCACATTAGCATGTTCAGTGCTCAGTTAATGGTGGACACAGTGCTTGATTTTTTAAAATCTTGTTTTCTTACAAAGATATCAGTCAAAAAAGTTGACAGTTGAATGGAAAACAAGTGATTAATAACAGATCATTACCTCAGGCTTTTCCACTCTGGACACTAATAAGACATTGGACAAACAGGTGGTGGTTATATATGGGAAACTAGTTAAGGGGCCCCAATTACCAAGTGAAGGTGCATTCAAGTGTGTGTCAACTTTCACACTTCTGATATATACAGAAGCTGCTTCTTTTCATCATTCAGGTGATTTAATAGCTAGGATAAATAACTACAGTATAAGGCTTATGTTATTTTGATTTTAAAGTGAATCCATCTTTAACGTAACAAACAATTTGAAAGGAAGACATTCATTTTCTATCTCTTCAGCTCTTTGGTTATTATGTATTGGCACATTTCTCACACCCTCATCATGATGTCTGCTTTCCAGAATGGATTTGCTGTGTTTTAAAATATGTTAAATGAACTCTGCAGTAAAGAAGAGGTGTTTTTTCCCTTTAAAATCATTTTGTCGCTTGGTAGCTTTCCAGATTTCCAGAACTGGACCTACAATAATCTAGTTGCTATCTATATACTCTTGGAAATGACATTACAATGTCAAAGCCAGAAGCTGATACAGAACTGTTTGAAAGTAAACACATTCACAGTTAATGTTCATAGCGAGCTCAAAAATATTAAGCAAAGATACCCAAATCCTGGTTAGAAGCAAATACTACATTAATACCAATAGAAGAAACTGATCTAACACAAATGAGGAATTATAGACCAATTTTGCTTCTCAATGTTGACTTTGAGATATTGGCATCTATAATGGCCGAGAGGATGAAGAAATATCTTAATTAATTTATACACTCAGATCAAAATGGCTTTCTTCCAAAAAGACAATTAATCTTGGCTTGACAATATTATATTTTTAGCCTTAAATTGTCATTGGATTGTGACAGCTGTAATTCAGTGAAGTGAAAGTGGCTTGATATAGTTATATCACAGCAATGGTTAAATTTGCATCCTTCATAGTCCATTTCTTTAAAAATTTTAAAAACTCTTTGTCGGCTTTGGGTGCTGTCTAGCAAGAAAGCCAAAGATAGCCATAGCTCATTTCAATTGAAATAAATGGCCATCATTCTTTTGGGAAATTCTGTTCACATGAAAGAATAGTTTTGCAATTTGTCAGCTGCCAGTCCCATTCATAACCGTACAACTGTTCAAGCACCCTGTTGCACAACTACAGAACTGTGGGATGTGCTCCAGAAAGCCAGCAGACTGACTTCCATCTCGTGTGTTTGCTGTTACACAGTTGTTAATGCAGTAATATTCTGGCCAATGAACTTTTTGGCATGCTAAAAAAATTGCTTATGCCCTTTTAATTTCAGTAGGGTTTGAACATCAGGCTTTTTCTTGATCCTAAAAAGGAGAACACACAAGTTGTTTTAAGGACTTTCAGTTTACACGAATGAATCACGGCCATTGAGAAAGGAACAAAACAAACGTTCTTGCCTCCCACTGTTAAATTATATGGTGCCAGTGTAAAATGATTTGAAAAACCCAGCATGTTCCAATAACAATCAGCAGAGTTCAGTGGTTGAAATGCTGTTGATACAACTTGGATGATGTCATGAGGTTGGTCATGCCTCAGCCATTTCATAGTAATTAAAACTTCCTAGTCAACTTCTGGGGATCCCTAGAAATCCCTGCATATAGAGAAGCCTCCAGGAACTGTGGAAAGGGTGCAAAATCACCTGGAGCAGCATTTTTTTGTCATTTAGATAATTTCCTATCCCATTCTGTGTCTCTCAAAGTCTTGCTCCGGAGGAAGGGAAATCACTGGGGATGCCTGAGACCTGTGGAGACTAGGAGGTTTGTAGTTGCCTCAAAAGAGCGACAGCATGGTTCCAGTTGCCGACATACATTGTGGAACAAGATTCCATCCAATGTGAGGTGCCACCTGTCTCAGAAATTCCCTGTCAGGTCTCTCTCTATTGAATAACGTTTGCTTCTGCCTGTGCTGCAACACAAGTGAAAGAACACTATTGGTGCAGAAAGCCATGCAAACTTTGAATAGCTTCTGCCTTTCTGTCTGCTGTCCCTGCTTGATTGAAGATTGCTGCTATCACAAATGCTGCCACCTAACACAATGATGATGATGATGATGATGATGATGATGATGATCCCTTTTTTCTTCTCTGGAATAAAGGAAAAACTGGATTCTGCTCACAAACGTGATATAGAAGGCATGGGAGTTCCGGAAGTAAAATATGGTGATTCTGTTTGCTTTGTGCAGCATGTAGCCAGCACCTTGTGGCTGACTTACAAAGCACAGGATGCGAAAACAACACGTTTAGGACCACTGAAAAGAAAGGTAATCAAAATATTAAACTTCCTGTTTCCTAAGGTTTGCTTAACTGAATTAGGAGGGGGGTGATATGCTTGGTGTTAAACATATCCAGGACTTTGAAGCTGTTTTACCACCAGCCTGCCTCCTGATACCATCGTGTGGTGTTTTCCATCTCGCCAAAAAGATTCTCAGTGCCTGATAGACAACACTTTCTCTCAAGACTGCATTTTTGGTACAATGCTTTGATAAAGATAGCAAGTTGCTATTGAAAGCTTAGCTTATATTTTTTTCTTTGAGTAGTGACCAATAAAGGTATCACCAAGCCTACTTGGGAATTTGTTTTTCTGGTCACACGGCTCAGTCCACTTTTTTTACTTCTATTAACTGAAGTAGTCACCTAACATGTCATATTGCTTTGAAGAGAAGAAAAGTGCATTTCCCTCTTACAATGGAATTATACTTTGATTCAGTGCTCTACCTGTGCCCAGTTTGTGTCTGGTGGCTGGCCAGGGCAAGGGTCCTTGGATTGCTTTGCTGCACAGCAATCTGCCCTGAACAGCTATTATTTTAAAGGGGGCTCACCATGGGGCTTTGGGGAGCTGTTCCCCTCATCCTGGAGCATGCTTGTCGCATTTGTGCCCTGTGCTTTGTGACAAATTGCCTAAGTAGGATCGGTCTCTTTAATTTAGTATTGCCTTTTATAAATATGCTTCTGAGCATCACTTTGCGCCCATTGCCATCTTTATATTGAATGCCAAATGTCAAAAGGAATTGAATATGCACCATTGAGCCTTTAAAAACATTTTATAGTTATGGTGGCAGCATACAAGCAAGAGACATTTGAGAGGTGACTCGCTCCAAATTAAGAAGTCAGAGTAGACATTACCGGTTCTGTACTGAGTTGTATGATTCAGCGTACAGTGAATAATATCAAGGGTGGTTTCTTAACTTGGGGCAATTTTTCCTCCAAGACTTACAGCACTAGTTTGTAGATCAGAAACCAGCTTTGTGTACACAAACTCATTCCTCCCTTTCCACTTTCATCTTTCCTTAAAAATTTCTATTTCTGGATAGAAAATGTTTACTTTACCAAAGTACAATTTGCTGAGGCATCTTATTTTGGACATTGTGATTTGATTCTGGTTTGCAATCGATGCTTGAAAGATTTGCAGTTAATTAACCCCATATTACAGAAAGCTGTACCTTGACAATCCAGGGTATGTGCTGTTAAGCTGAATGCATAAACAGTGGAAGGAAGAAGGAATATATTTCGTATTTTTCTCCAAATCATGATGGGTGTGTTATCTGCATGCTGCTACTGTTCCTATCCTGCAGAAATGGTTGAGAACTCTCTCAACCAGTTCTGACTTAAGAGATGTTCACTCTGAATATATTATTTGAATTAAAAGGATAAAAAGGCATTTGGCTGCTTAGTATTCAATGCCAGTGATTGGCATATTCCTAAATATAATTTCTTTGGAACAGTGCCTAGCTCTTGAAACAAGGAACAGCGAATATTTCTAAATCATTCTTTTGGCCACTTTTTGTAGGTTATATTGCATCAAGAAGGACACATGGATGATGGTCTCACCTTGCAGAGGTGTCAACATGAAGAATCTCAGGCTGCTAGAATCATTCTCAACACAACAAGATTATTTAGTCAGTTTATAAGGTATAATGTGTTAGCTGCTTCCAAGATGTTTGGTTTATTTTATTCTGATAGTATATTATTATTCCCGAATTATAAAGGGTTCTGTTTGGCTCCAGATAGTCATATTTAGAGTTGAACCATTGAAATGAATGGGACATAGATTAGTCAACCTTAGACTTCATTTATTACAGTGGTTTACCCTAAATAGGTGTCCAGATCCTGTTGTTTTGTTTGGTTTTTCAGCAGAAATGTTAAGCTCAAGCTTGCTCTTCAAACTTCTCAACATTGTCCTTCCTACAATAAATAAACTTGATAAACTCAACCCATCCCGCCTCCCTTTATGTAATTCAAAGGTGTGTTGACATGCCAAATCTCAGCTTCAGTTCTAACAGCATGTTTCAAACATCATTGAGAATAACACTATCTAGGAATGGCAGGTTTACTGATCAAAATGAGAGTCCAGCATTTTAGTTAAATACAGTCTTATGTTCTTCTACAAACACACTTATGTCCTGGTTTCATCAAATGACCACTTTGTGTGCTGCAGGCATTGCTATATTGCTGTATGCTGTGATAGTGACATGAAGGCTAATGTAACTCAGAAATGTTCATAAAGATGACCTTTTTCATAGCTTTGAAAGCAAAGTCATCCGTCTTCGTCATTTTTGTAATTTCTGAAGCTGAAGATATTGGCATCCAGCTTGTAGACAGAAGTCTTCACTGAAGTGTTTCTGTGTAAGATAGGCACTGTGATTTCATGGGCTCCTGTCTTCTGTGTTGACTAATTTATATTATCCTTTATGTAGTGACACTTGTCCTCTTTCTCCATTTGTGTCATCCTGTCTTTTTATGTTTTTATATATTACATCGTATCTAGCCTTCAATCCTTCAGGCTTAGCCATCCTAAGCTGACCCTTGATTTTTACCCATTCTATCAGTCCCCCAGAATCTTTCTGTCTTTCTGTCTCTTAATCACAGGCTTCCTTAATGCCCAATGGTTCAATGAAACACTTTTCAACTGATCCAGCCCCCATTTTTGATGTGACTTTCCAGATTGCTTTTGTCTGAATAGTCGGGAGGTAGACCATGGAAGGGCTGAGGCTGTCAGGTTTCCTAGATAATATGACAGTCATGAACCATTTTTTTCAGACTTTCCATTTTGAACTAAAAGGCAAAGTTAGAGCCCCCCCCCTGCACATGTGTGCTAGTCGTGTCCGACTCACAGGCGGTGATCATCTCCATTTTCAAGCCAAAGAGCCAGTGTTGTGCAAGTCCATGGCCATGTGGCCGGCATGGCTGCACAGAGCACTGTTTACTTTCCCGCTTTTTACAGCGGTAACTATTTATCTACTTGCATTTACATGCTTTCAAACTGCTAGGTTGGCAGGACGTGGGGTTAACAATGGGAGCTCACTCTGCTGCATGACACCTGGGATTCAAACCAATGAGCTGATGACTTTAACAAAATGATGAGTATATAAAGACCTCTTTAATTTGGAAGCAATTGTAGACTATGTTGATAATTGCTTGCTTTGTCTTTCTGTTGATGGACAGTGGAAACAACAGAACTTCAACTCCCATCACTTTGCCCATTGAAGAAGTACTTCAAACCCTACAGGACCTAATTACATATTTTCAGCCTCCAGAAGAGGAGTTAGAGCATGAGGATAAACAAAACAAACTTCGTTCACTCAAGAACAGACAAAATCTATTCAAAGAGGAGGTTAGGAAGGTTTCAGCATTTATTATTTGTGCAGGACATGGAATTGTGATAATTATGTGCTGTTTTGATTCACCTTACATAAATACTGTTGACATGCTCTTTTATTTTAGTTATGTCCCTACAGATAAATGCATGACTCCATCGATGCTCACACTGCACTCAATTTGTTACAGTGTTCCCTTGCCCTTTCGCAGTTCATGTACTGCAGTTCTGATATATCACAGGACCACAGTATATGAAAGGCAAGCCCCCCTGTGGTAAGCTGGATGGGTCTGTTTCAAGTCTCCTGTTCTTACCCCAGGCCTGACGCTGCCCTGAACGGGACTCTGATGGCCTTCCCGGGCCTGTTGGAGGCCCCAAAAGTGCTTTCCAGCCAACCGGAAGTGACTTCTGGAAAACTGGAAGTGACTTCTGGATCACTAAAAACCACTTCTGAGGCCTTCAATGGCCTTCTGAGGCCTGTTGGAGGCCCCGGAAGTGCTTTCCGGAAAACCGAAAGTGACTTTCTTGTGAGATCGGAATGCTTCACTACTTATCCAAGTAACTTCATCACTCTAAGGAAAGTTGGTGCAAGGGCTCCAATGTATAGTTTATCTTGGTTTCACATCACCCTGGTCTGAGTAGGCTTGTTAGGTAGCCTGTGGCCTGAATAGTCTTGTTAGGTAGACAGTGATCTGGGGTACATGAAAATCCCACCTATGCAACCCTTCCCAACACCCATTAAGTATGGGTCATTAGCCCTGGTATTTCTGATGGAGGTGTGAAGTGCTTCTGATTTTCTTGGGATCCATGAAAAGGCAACATAAGTGATAGACAGATTGTGCCTAAGTCCCCCACCTCTGTTGAGATGCTCCTGATTTAAATCAGCATCTTTATGGCTCACTTAAGAGAAGACACAGAAATGTTTAGTTTGGCAACTAAATGCATTGTTTTCCAGTGCCTGACAATTGCTGTGTACATTATTAAGGGGAAAGGAGATGGATATATTTACAGTATTTTAAAGCTTAGCATTGACATGTTTTAAAGTAGTTAAAAATACAAAGGAATAAATATATGTACAAATAAACCATTTTTGTTTATTTATGGCATTTTACAGGGGATGCTGGCATTGGTTTTGAACTGCATCGATCGCTTAAATGTCTACTATAGTACTGCTCATTTTGCAGGGGTTGGTAGAGATGAAAACAGTGCAGCATGGAAAGAAATTCTGAATCTTCTTTACAAATTACTAGGTGAGTTGTCCATGTGAGAATGTTCCAGAAAATCTTCAAAGAGCTCCCTAGGTCATGCAAGGTGTAAGTGTCTAGGTAGTGAGTACAAGTAGATTAGGTAATAATATATGACAGCACCCTACAATTTAGTATTCTGGTACAATACTTCTAATCCATTTTGCTTTCTTGTTTCTTTCAGCTGCTCTCATTCGTGGTAACAGAAACAATTGTGCCCAGTTTTCCAATAATCTCGACTGGTTAATTAGTAAATTGGATAGACTCGAATCTTCTTCAGGTAAAATATGTATTAATGTATTTTTTAAAGACAACTAATACTAAATTTTGTTTTTTTATAGAAGAATAGCTGCCTTCTGAAATTTTTCAGGCCTACTGGCCATGGAAGCTTCAAATGTTCTCACTTTCAACAGACATAATAAAATATCATGATGTCTCTTTGAAAAAATAGGCAACTTTCCCTGAGAACAAAAAAGTAGTGCTTCATGACAGCAATTGCACAAGAAACTTGCATTTTGTATCAAAAATGAAATCTATTTATTTATTTATTTTAGAGTATTTTACCCCACCTTTCTCCTTGGAAAGGACCCAAGACTTTTCATAGAAAATGTCTGGGACACTCCAACTAAATTTTGTTAGTAATGTACAGAAGATGGCAATGGTAGACTATTATTTAACCTTTCCCACCTTGAAAATTCAAACTAAAATAGGAGATTATGCTGAAATGTGACCAGTGGGCCACTGAAAGGTGACCTGTGGGGTGCCCCAGCATTCTGTTCTGGGTACAGTGCTATTCAACATCTTTATTAATGACTTGGATGAAGGAATAAAGAGTAGACTGATTAAATTTGAGGATGATACCAAATGGGGAGGGGTGGCTAATTCCCTAGAGGATAGGATGAACATCCAAAATGACCTTGACAGATTAGAGTGTTGGGCCAAAGCAAATAGAAAGAGTTTCAACAGAGAGAAATGTAGGGCGCTGCATCTAGGCAGGAAAAAATGAATTGCATAGCTATAGGATGGGAAACCCCTGACCCGATAATAGTACCTGTGAAAGGAATCTGGGAGTCTTCATGGACCACAAATTGAACACGAGTCAACAGTGTGATGCAGCAGGCAAAAAAGCCAATGCGATTCTTGGTTGCATCAAGAGAAGCATAGTTTCTAGAGCAAGAAGGTTAGACTTCACGTGGAGTACTGTATCCAGTTCTGCACTCCTCAATTTATAAAGGATGTTGACAATCTCGAGCGAGTCCCGACGAGGGCAACCAGGATGGTTAAAGGTCTGGAACATATGTCTTACGAGGAGTGGCTTAGGGAACTGGGAATGTTTAGTCTTACAAAGAGAAGGCTGAGAGGGGATATGATAGCTATGTTTAAATATCTGAAAGGATGTCATATCGAAGAGGATGCTGCCTGTTTTCAATGGCTTCAGAGACTATGACTCAGAGCAGTGGTTTCAAATTACTTTTCCTTTTGGTGTTCAGTTTAGCCCTCTGCTGGATATTAGCATTCGGGGCCAACACTCATGTTTATTTATTTATTTATTTATTTATTTATTTATTTATTTATTTATTTATTTATTACTACATTCATATACCACCCATCTTCTGAAGCAGAACTCTGGGCGGTTTACAAATTAAAAGCAGACACCCCAAAAATAGACAAAAAACAGAGACAAGATAATGCTAAGGAAGAGTGTGGGTTTCGGTTCTGTACTTAATTACAGGCATTTTATTATTCTATGCAAAATGCAAAATATATCCCATATTAATTGGTCTGTCTTTTAAGACTATGGGTCACATTTTTAAAAACTGGTCCTTACTGAATGACATTGCTGTACTTGAGTGGGCTACTGAAGAAATAACTTTCATTAAATATGGTTTTTTTTGTTAAACTTCTATTTTTTTATTTGGTAACAAGTGGTTTTGAAAACTTAGATGTCAGTTAAATGTTTTCTTGAAATCTTTGAAACAATGTCATTATTTTAAGGTTAGAAATGTTTTCATCCAAGAATGTGGAAATATTTTCTTCCTTTCTCTTAGGATATTTTTGCTTCTGATTTTTTATCTCTGCTCAGTTCATTCTATTTTTAAAAGTCAGAATGATCTTTCTGCTTGTGGCACTCAAACAGGTATTTTGGAAGTGCTGCACTGCATCTTGATTGAAAGCCCAGAGGCTCTAAACTTGATAGAAGAAGGCCATATCAAATCTATCATCTCATTGTTGGATAAGCATGGTCGTAATCATAAGGTATGTTTCACATACTAATCTGCAGAAGAATTTACTGTAAAACAAGCCTTGGGTTTTGCAACAACAATATATATTGATTAAAACCCAGTAGCAAATTGCAACTCGAATATGCCTAGTGATCATTTGGTGAGTAAATTCCTCTGTAAGTTTTTATTGATTCAACAGACCCAATCTAATGGCAATTTACTTCTGGATTTCAACCATAATGTTTCAAAAAGCGTGCAACAATGTTCTGATGGTTGCACATGACAAATTGTGACCCTGCCTTGGGAATATGTGCTGAAAACACACAATTATGTGAAATAGATAGCATGTCATTAGAAGAATGACTTCCTTAAGGGATGAAAGACCTCTATTTGTCATAGTGTAGTTTCTCTGCCACAACTGCTCCTTATATTCCAGCTAGCTTTGTTCTGTGATTGGTTACTGGATGCTAAACACAAGCCAGGTCTGATAGCTGAGAAATATATCTCTAAACAAATCACAGAGTGGGATGAAAAAGTGATGAACTGCAGAAAATCTATTTTCCTGATTTATTCCCTGACATCCTTGGTTATACCTTTGTTTTGAATGTATTAAGGTCAGAAGTGAATCTTCTGTGTGCAGATATGCTGGGATTTTGGACCTGTGTACTTGACTGGACTCCTCCTCCCTTTAACCTCTTAAGATGTCCTTGACATAAGAATGAATAAGATCTGAATTAGCATTGTGTCCAGTACAGGTGGTTCTAAGACCTGCCTCTAATATTGTCATCTAGGTTCTTGATGTGCTCTGCTCCCTCTGCCTCTGTAATGGAGTAGCAGTACGGGCTAATCAGAACTTAATCTGTGACAACCTACTTCCTCGAAGAGATCTACTTCTGCAAACACGGCTGGTTAATGACGTGACCAGGTATATATCAGTTATATATTTTACCTATTAGCTGTAGTTGAAGAACCAATCTCTGTAACTGGAAGGAACTAGTAATATAAGTCTACACCATATTCTTCGCAGCCTTGTCATGTATTTTATCACATTTATATACATTTTGTTTCTTAAGACATATTGCAATGGAAAGCAATACTTGTTTGTACAGGATGTAATAATTTGAATTAGAACATGGATAGCAGGTCAAAGAAAGGTTATGTGAAAATAAGTATTCTGTGCAAATGAGGAAAATTTGGATGGCTGATGCTTTGTTAATATTAATTGGCAAAGATTCCCATGAGCTTTCTGCTGTGTTGTGAAATAGTTTCCTCTTTGCAGACCAAAGACAAATAGTATGTGGCACTTAAATACAGCTTTCATTGTTGATCAAAGTAGTCAGACAGAGATGTATGAGCCTAGGGCTTTATACACCATTGTCAGCACCTTGAATCAATCGTAGCAATTAATCTTTAAGGTGACACATTTTTATCTTTATCTTCTATTTTTCTTTTGTTTTTACCTCAAATCGTTGTTCAGTGGCATATGGGCAGCCTGTACAAATCCTTTAGTAGGGGCGTTCTTTGCTGTTGACTGTCCATTCTAATCTGAAGACAGACGGCTGTGCCACCTGCAGCTCCCATCCCCTTCTCAATCAGCTTGTCTTGCTATCGTCGCTGAGGGCAACTGTTGAAGCAGTGAAACTTAAGAGCTCATAGTCACTGAATCCTCTGAGCCTTGAGTTACAATGGCAAATCCAGCACCATTTTCAGAGTGTAAACCTCCTTCAGAAGGAGTGCAGTCTCTTTCAAACCAGACTATATGCCTCTTTTAGACACTCATCCTTAGTGCTTCTATTCAGTCAAGATAGAAGCTAAATTATTTGTGTTCTGTTTGTTATCTAAGCATTGTCCATGGCTACTGTGGCCTGACTTGATTCAGTGTTATGGAAATAGTGCAGCGTTGCCAGAATATTGATGACACGTTGCCCCGTATCACTGAATGGTCCCTTTACCTGGTTTTATGTAAATCTAAATACAGATAAGCAGAGAATGGTTCTTTAGGACACCTCATAACACCAATACCAGGGACCCAAAGAACACCCTTTCACTGTTTTAAACTTAAGCTTCTCCTTCCCTAGAGTCAAATGAGGTTGGAACCACTATAAATAAATAAATAAATAAATAAATAAATAAATAAATAAATAAATAAATAAATAAAACAGATCCTTCAGTACCCATTTTACAGAGATGGTCCAGATGATCATGCTTATGGTAGTAAAACTCTCAGGAACTGGGAAGAAGCAATGCAGTATTTACAATTGGCTAGCAGGGTCCATTGTATCTTTCTTTAAGACAAAACACACTATTGTCAAGATTACCAGGAACCATTCCTTCACATAAAGATATTCACTGTATCCTGGAACTATTCAGTAATTTTACTGTTAAATATTTATCCACCATTATATGCGGGAGTTGAGTCATGGCAACTGGACTTCTTTTTTTTTTTTGTGGTGCTGAAACATTTTGCTACTCATCCAAGTAGCTTCTTCAATCAGAGGAAGTATCTTGGATGAGCTGGATGAGTTGGAGTCTCCTTCCAACCTTCTTATTTCAATCCCACAATAAAAGAAATCCAGTTGTCATGACCCAGTTCCTGAATAACCTCACCTGGATGACTGAGAATGTCCACGGACATTTTGCTATATGATTTATTTACCAATTTTATCTTAATCTGCACCACCATATTAGTTTTGTTGATACTTCTTCACATTTTCATACAATAGAACACATTTTAAAGTGTGGTATATGGCAAACAGTAGACACGTGTTATAACAATGCATTCTGTGCCTCATTTGTTTTGTTTTCTCTTGCAGCATGAGGCCAAGCATATTTCTAGGAATTGCTGAGGGTTCGGCACAATATAAGAAATGGTATTTCGAAGTAATAATTGATCACGTAGACCCCTTTTTAACAGCAGAGCCTACCCATTTACGAGTTGGCTGGGCTTCAACTTCAGGCTATGCACCTTATCCCGGAGGTGGAGAAGGATGGGGAGGCAACGGTGTTGGCGATGACCTATATTCTTATGGCTTTGATGGACTCCATCTATGGTCTGGTAAGAACTGATTGAATATCAATAGCAAATTGAATATCAACACAGATTTGTAAGGGAATCCTCTTCAATAACCAACTCTTTTGACCCTCCCCCAAAAAAGTTATCAATAGGTGCAAATTTAGTGCCTGTATTATTAGATCCTAGGTAGGAAATTTGGGGTTGGATGGTGCATATGGTGCTCATTCTACTCAAACCCCATGGGAAGCCCAATTCTACACTAGGGATCGGGGGGCGGGGTTCCCAGTTCAGTTTTGGAGAGTTTTCGAACCAATCTGACATTCATATTTAGAATGGCATCTATTTAAGAGTCAAAATGAAATCTGACCACATAGAAACAGAAGCTGAAAGTGAAATGTCTGACAGAAGGTGAAATTGTATGTATTAAAACACATCAATAAAGGACTTGGGTTGCTACTTATTTTCTCCTAAGAGGCATCTCATCTTTATAAGCATATACCAGGCACATGCAACATGGTTCTCTCCTTGCTGATAACAGGTGTACCTAATTGTTGATTTTGACCAATGGGGCAAAATAGGGTGAAGGGAGAAGAGGTCAAAAGCATTTCTATAAAATAGATGGATATTTAACTTTATTTATTTATTTTTACCAAAAGAATTACCAAAAACAATGGATCAATACTTGAGAAGGGGAAATTTATATATAAAATATAAAATGTGGGAGAAAGCAAAATTGTCAGATTTTCCTCTCTTACTAATACTGGGTATACAAATACTGCAGGTTTTCCCACTGTGGCATGAAAATGATACAGATGTTCTTTTGGAAGAAAATGGTGCCCCCTTTTCTCCTGCAGAATTGTGTTCTGGGGAACCTTTGCATAGTGTGGTTCAGACTGGAAACAGTGTGTGTGTGCATTGCCCTCCTCTAATATAATGTTTATTCTTTGTTGAGCCTTCAAAGATATCCAGCCAGTATCAGTTTCATTTTTGTTTTGTTTAAGGGCTTTAATATGAACCACTAATTTATATTCCCATGCAATCCTGGTTTAAATTCATAACAGCTTTTTAACAGATCTCCTTGTTGCATTGAATCAAATGGAGAATTGACCCTTTAGAAGTCTGTGTGATTTGAAATTGAATAACAGGAATGCAGATAATGAATTTTCTTTGCATTAGAATTGCAATCTGTACCCTCTGATGCTCATTAGATACATTATTGCAGGGGAAGAATATATTTGATATTCATATTTAATTAAGAAGTTTTAAAAAGCATTGCAGAGCATTGTGCGATGTAGATACTGTAATAAAAAATGAAGTGATAGCACACTGAAGGTTTGGGTTTTGCATCTGTGTAGAAGCATGTATCATAAACTTGAGAATATTTAACAAATCACTGAAGGAATGTTAATGCTCTTTTTGCTACTTGAAAAATGAAGTCTATTTTGCATGCTAGATTGCCAAATAGTCCTTGTAACTTCTGCCATCATTTTGGCTAATATATATTATGGAACAACTCTACTGCTCTATATCTGCTTTATTTATTTATCCACATTTTCTGCAGCAATCTGAAGAGTAAAAGAAAAACAAACATACCATCATACACATTTAAATTGGCTGTGTTTTCCTCTTAAAATTGTGTGTGTGTCTTTCTGCCTAAAATGTGCCTTTGGCAAGTCAAGAAGAGCATTGTAAAACTCCAAGACAGGTAGTCTGATGGACTGACTGTATTCCCATCTGCCTATTGCTCCAGGAGCTGTGAATTTGATTGGTTTGCTAAGCAAGCAGATCAAATGGCACCTTTGAGCATCACTCTTGTTCAGCTGACACATAGACTAGGAACATTTGCAGGGGAGATGAAGTGGCAAGCCTTTATTTTGATTCTGAAAGAAAAATAATGTGATTTGAAATGCTCCAAAGAAATAAAAAACATGTCTTCCTGTGACTGCTTCCTCATTAGGTCGAGTTCCCAGAGCGGTTGCATCTGTCAATCAGCATTTGCTAGCATCTGATGATGTGGTCAGCTGCTGCTTAGATTTAGGTGCACCTAGCATTTCTTTCCGTATTAATGGACAGCCTGTGCAAGGAATGTTTGAGAATTTTAACACCGATGGACTTTTTTTCCCTGTGGTGAGCTTCTCGGCAGGTGTCAAGTAAGTAGGTTCTCCTTTCCAGTTTCATGTGATTTGTCATGTGGCATTATATTGAAGACATTCACTACATTGTATTTTGAGGTAGTCGGGAACTGCCAATCCTAAAAAGGAATACAGTTTTATTTGGAAAACCTGAGATGTACTTAATGGGCAATAGACTATGGAATCCTTGAAGCTTCTTAAACAAAAGACAAGAAGTGTCAAGGAAATCATCAACATGCCCCACCCCCATTTTCTTCCTGGCTCTGCAGGGCTCATTATTGTGCTTATGCATGACTCATTCTCTGTCATGACCAAAACAAAAACAATTGTGGTGTGTACATAGGAGAGGAAAAGCCCACACATTGGGTGTGTGTGTGTGAAGCATGCATGGATGCACACCTTTGAGGGAACCTTGGACACCATAGTTCTTCAGGATGACACATATTGAAAACACTATTGTTCAGTGATGTTCTCTAAGTACTTTTTGTTTGTCATTAACAGAGTTCTTTCATGGCAGCGTCAACAAGAAGTCAAGTTTCCTTCTCAGGAAGAGGTTAAATAAGAAGTCATGAACTGTTGTGGCTAGTGTTTTACTGCTGAGTTGTGTAGAAAAATACAAAAATATATTTTTCAGTTGTGTTGCCATTTTTAAGCTCCAGTATAATTTTTAAAATGCTATAGGTGCTTAGAAATGATTCATGTCGTCTCCTCTTGAAACAAAAGAACAGCCTCTTCTCTGAAGACTTCTCTTCTTTTACTTCACTAACATTATTTCATCCTCTACTTGCCACCTAGCAGAATTGATTTATCTTGGTTAAGAGCTTGCTGGGATCAGACTCAAAAAGGATAGGAGTGGAACCCTCACTCACCTGGTTTGATGGTTCTTAGGTTCAGGAGTTAGGTAGGAGATCTGTTCTGGATGTTGTACACTCCCGCTGAATAAGCGGGTGGGTAGTTTGTCATTGGAAGCTCCTGTGAGCTCCGTGGCTTGGAGTATCTGGGGTCAGCTTCAACTGGCCTGCTCCCAGTGACCATTCCTGGAGAGGGATAACCTGGCTACAGTACAGTATGACCCCTTCATCCACAGATTCATTAACTGCAGATTCAGTTATCCACATTAGTGGGTGGTGGTGGCAAGGGGGGGATTAAAAATAAAACTTACCGCCACCGATGCCCGGCACCCTCCTCCTTGCCACCACGGGCCTCTCAGGCACTCTCCGGAGGGGTGAGGTGGGGACTTTGAATTTTATGCTCAGGTTCCAATCTGCCGCCCGGAACCTGAGCAGGAGATTCAAAGTCCCCACCTCATCCCTCCAGAGAGTGCCTGGCTGGAAGCTGTTTTTCCCCCCTACCACTGCCCATGGGCCAGGCATTCTCGGGGGGGGGCGGTTGAGGTGGGGACTTTGAATTTCCCAGTCAGGTCCTGGGCGGCAGATTGGAAGTTTGAGTGGGAAGTTCAAAACTTCTGATACACTACCTGGGACCTGACCCAGAAGTTCAAAGGTCAGTTGGCCAGGTGGGTGAGTCCCCACTCCACCCCTCTGGAGAGTGCCTGACTGGCCCACAGTGGCAGCAGTGGCAGCAAGGAGGAGGGAGGCAGGCATCGGGGTGGTAAGTTTTATTTTTAATGTTCTCCCCTCTTTGCCACTGCTGCCACTGCAGCAGCAAGGAGGGAATAAAGTTTTTCTTTCTTTCTTTCTTTCCTCCTTGCTGCAAAGAGAAAGGGGGAAACATCTTTATTCCCTCCTTGCCATTTGGGCAATGTTGGCGGCACCCCTCCACCACTTCTGCCACCACTTATCCTCGCATAAGAGCATTTGCTCTTATCCATGCATTTCACCATCTTCAGGGATCCTTTATCTGATCCTCTGCAGATGTTTAACAGATACTTAGGTTTGTGGTTATATAACACCAGTCAATGTTTTTAGTTTTAATTTTCTGTGCCTGTTATATTTGGATTATGATAATGATGTGCCATCACGCCAGTTCTGATTGATGGCAACCCTTTTCAGGTTTTTCCAGGTTCGGAAGTGGCTTACCACTCCCTTCTTCTGGGGGGTGTCCTCGGATTGCCCATGGCCACACAGGCTGGCTCTGCTCATAGAAGGCAGAGTGGGGAATTGAACTCTCAACCTTTGGCTCCACAGCCAGATGCCTAAACTATTGAGTTTTCCAGCCAGCACATGAGATAAGCTCACATATACCTAGTTGGGGTTTTGTTTGTTTGTTTTCACTTCACTAACTCCTAATTTATGCTGAGGTCAATTTTAAAGCCTGGCTTTGGTCTTTAAGGTTCTGGACAGCTAAAAAAATTGAACAACAGAAAGCCTGTCTTCTCAAAGATGACCTGACTCAGACAATTAAGTCGTTAAGAAAGTCTCTGCAGCATGTCCTGTATTGGTTATGCTAGATGTGTGGCTTTGGGGCAAAGTGACGAGAAAGTCCTTTGTAGAGGAAACTAAGTAATAGAACATCCTATCTCTTTTAATTTCTTCAAGGGCTAATGAAAAATATTTTGATTAGATGCAGCTTTCAGTTATGAAAGCCACAATGTATGCTGCTGGCTATGTTGCTTATTTGAGATGTTTAAATATTCATGTTTGCTCTTGCTGTTCTTTATATTGTGTTGGGTTTGATTGCTTTACTTTTTTTTTTGAACTTGTTTGCCTCAGGGTGCTTTTGAAGAGCCGAAATGCAGGATAATGTTAGTTAAACAAACATACCGATTAAATGAAAATGTGTATCAGAAATGAATTCAAAGTTTTGGTTGTTTTTTTTTTTAAAGAAGCAAATACTTATCAGATTGGAAAGACAATTAAAAAATTAGGCATGTTTAAAAATAAGAAAATCAGAAAAGATATGATTTTAAAAGACTGCCGAATTTGTAAATAATATTTGAGGCAGGCCTAGAAGGAATTGAATCCTAGAGGCACAGAGAATGCAGTGGCTTTCAGAAGTTTTGGATAAATCAAGTTGTTGCCATTCTAAGCAATGTGACAGAGTGACTTTGGCTGTCTACATTTAAAGAATTCTTAGGACTGGTTCATGCACTTGTTTCTATATCACTGAAGCTAGTGGCTTTGTCATGTCATTTCCACAAAGCAAACCATTTGGAGGTTCTATGTTAAGATCTTTAACATTGGCTTTCAAATCAAACCAGCTACTTTGACTGTAGATACAATCACGTGGGAGTTAGAATAAAGAATTAACTTCCTACCTGAAGAAATAGTTCTGTAAAACCAGTACTGGTTGACTATTTTAAAAATACAATTGTCACTTTTGCAGGCAAGTAACTAACACCCCCCTTCCAGTCTTAATGGAGTTTCAAAAACTTTTTGTTGGCTAAAGTAAAGTATCTCCCTGTATCATTCTGTCCACAATTTGCTAGAAAGGTACAATTAAACACTAAAATATAAAGAATATCCTTTTGTTTTTGGCTATGATAGGCAGTGTCTTATATCTTTGAATGAATCTACAGGTTTATTTCCTTTCTTGCATATCTTCATTCATTTTTTAAACTGCTGATTATTTTTTTTATTACAAATGATCTTGATGTAAATACTAGGAGGAGGTACGGTTATTTCACTTACATGGTTTATTTGGCACCATGCATACAAAATCAAGGATAGAACTGTGTTCTAGTGTATAGAAAACAAACCTAAATTACAACTTTTACATTTTTTTTGTTTTGCTTCATTATTCCAAAGTACTATATAGTAAATGTTTGAGTTTTGAAATGTTAATACAGTGATGCCTCCAATTATAAAACTAATCTGTTCCTACTGGATTTTCTTAATTTAAATTTTTTGTATCTCGCAATGCAGTTTCCCATAGAAGTGCATGGGAAAACAATTAATCAATTTCAAGTGGGAAATCACCCCCCCCCAAATAATGCAAAAACACAGTAACAGGCATGGAAATGATGAAGCTCAGCTCCCTACTTTCAACCACTTGAGAAATCCACCAAAAAGTTCCAAAAGGTGCCAAGTATTTCCAGAATGGCTCCAAAATGGTCACTTCCTGCACATCATTGAAAATGGAAGCCTGGATTATCTGAGCCAGACCATAAAATGCTTCCTACTTTTCCTACAGTACTGTAGTGGGGGTGGCCACAAGACCTGGTCAGGGATGTGAATGTCACTGAGCCTCTGGGGAACAGTGACCATGCTGCAATCTCCTTTGCCATGCATGTTGGAGGAAGAGTGTCAAGCAAATCAGACATAAAAACCCTTGATTTCGAAAGGGCAAACTTCCCTCAGATGAGGAAACTAGTTAGAAAGAAATTGAAGGGGAAAGTTAGAAGAATCCAATCTCTTCAGAGTGCATGGAGCCTGTTTAAAACAACAGTAATAGAGGCCCAGCACAAATGCATACCACAAAGAAAGAAGAGCTCATTTAAGTCCAAGAAGGCACCGACATGGTTAACGAGTGGAGTTAGAGAGGCTCTAAAGCACAAGGAGAGATCTTTCTATAAATGGAAATCGTCCCCAAACAAGGAAAATAAAAAGGAACACAAATTCTGGCAAAAGAAATGTAAGAAGATGATAAGAGAGGCAAAGAAAGATTTTGAGGGATGCATGGATAGCAATATAAAGGGTAATAATAAAAGCTTGTTTAAATATGTTAGAAGTAGAAAACCTGCCAGAGAACCAGTTGGCCCTCTGGTTGGTGTGGGAGGAAAAGGGGAGTTAAGGAGGATTTAGAGATTGCAGAGAAATTAAATGAGTTTTTGCATCTGTCTTCACGACAGAGGACCTTGAGCAGATTCCGCTGCCTGAATGGCCCCCATTGACTAAAGAGTTAAATCAAATACATGTTAAAAGAGAGGATGTTTTAGGACTAATTGATAAATTGAAGATTAATAAGTCACCGGGCCCAGATGGCATCCACCCAAGGGTTATTAGGGAACTGAGAAATGAAATTGCAGATCTCTTAACGGTAATATGCAACTTGTCTCTTAAAACGGCCACAGTGCCGGAGGACTGGAGGATAGCAGATGTCACACCAATTTTTAAAAAAGGAAGGAGGGGGGGAACCCAGGAAACTACAGGCCAGTTAGCCTTACATCTGTCCCAGGGAAGATGGTGGAAAGCCTCATCCAAGAAAAAATCTTAAAACACATAGAAGAACAAACCTTGCTGAGAGAAAATCAGCATGGCTTCTGTAAGGGTAAGTCTTTTCTAACAAATCTTTTAGAATTTTTTGAAAAGGTCAACAGGCATGTGGATTTGGGTGAACTGGTGGATATAGTCTCTCTGGATTTTCAAAAGGCTTTTGACACAGTTCCTCACCACAGGCTGCTGAGAAAATTGCACAGTCAGGGGATAAGAGGGCAGATCCTCTTATGGATTGAGAACTGGTTGAGATCCAGGAAACAAAGAGTAGGTGTCAATGGGAAATTTTCACAATGGAGAGAAGTGACAAGCGGTGTGACCCAGGGATCTGTCCTGGGACCGGTGCTTTTCAATCTGTTCATAAATGACCTGGAGACAGGGATAAACAGTGAGGTGGCGAAGTTTGCGGATGACACAAAACTTTTCGTGTCGTAAAAACCAGAGAAGATTGTGAAGAGCTCCAGAAGGATCTCTCCAAACTGGGGGAATGGGCTGAGAAATGGCAAATGCGATTTAATGTAGCCAAATGTAAAGTAATGCATATTGGGGCAAAAAAATCAAAACTTTATCTATCAACTCATGGGCTCTGAGTTATCCGTGACAGATCAGGAAAGAGATCTTGGTGTGTTGGTGGACAGCTCCATGAAGGTGTCTACCCAATGTGTGGCAGCAGTGAAGAAGGCCAATTCCATGCTAGGGATTATCAAAAAGAGGATTGAAAATAAAACAGCCAACATTATAATGCCATTATACAAAACAATAGTAAGGCCGCACCTGGAGTATTGTGTACAATTCTGGTCACCGCATCTCAAGAAAGACATAGTGGAACTGGAAAAGGTGCAGAAGAGAACAACTAAAATGATTACTGGGCTGGGGGACCTCCCTTATGAAGAAAGGCTAAAACATTTGGGGCTCTTTAGTCTGGAAAAAAGGCGCCTGAGAGGGGATATGATTGAGACGTACAAAATTATTCAGGGCATGAATAAAGTGGATAGAGGGAAGCTCTTCTCCATCTCACAAAATACCAGAACTAGGGGACATACACTCAAATTGAGGGCTGGGAAAGTAAGAACAGACAAAAGAAAATATTTTTTCACCCAGCGCATTGTTAGTCTGTGGAACTCCCTGCCACAGGATGTGGTGATGGCATCTGGCCTGGATGCCTTCAAAAGGGGATTGGACAGATTCCTGGAGGAAAAGTCCACCACAGGTTACAAACCATGAGGGAGATGTATAATCTCCAGGCTTAAAACCATGGTACTTCAAGGGCCAGATGCAGGGGAGTGGTATCAGGAGACAGATATCTAGTCTCATGGGCTCCCAGGGACATCTGGTGGGGCCACTGTGAGATACAGGAAGCTGGACTAGATGGGCTGTTGGCCTGATCCAGCATGGCTCTTCTTATGTTCTTATGTTCTTATGGAAATACTGCAGTTGGAAATGTAAGGGACTCATTTTGCTATAGGAATGGAAGCTCTCATTTCCCCTGCACAGGGATGGGGAAAACTTTTCATAACTTGAAAAAAAGGTTAAATTTTCATAAGTTGAATTTCCCCATATTTCCTTTTGTAACTTGAAATTTTCATAATTGGGGCAATCGTAATTCAAGGCATCACTGTAATTCATTCTAAAGACAACATAGAAGTTTGGCTTCCAAAATCTTAGAACTCTTACAGACCCTAGGTATGGGATTTGCTGTGTGTGCATTCAACTGAGGGTGGTATAAAATCTTAGGATTCTTGTAGCACCATGTTCCATATGGTTAAATGTTATGATTCAGTTCCCCACCACCACACACAACATGATCGATGTTATATAACTTTCAAAAAATTGTTAATGTAAGCTGTGTTAGAGATGCCTTTGTTCGGGTGTTCAAAGATACTGAGAATATGATAACCTGTATTCACTGATTTGATCTATAGCAATAGTTCTCAACATGTTGGTCTCCAGATGTTCCTGGACTGCAACTCCCAGAAACCCCTTCCAGCAGAGTGAGTGGTGGAGGCTTCTGGGAGCTGCAGTCCCAGAACATCTGGGGACCCACAGGTTGAGAAACACTGATCTATAGGATCACAAACTGCCGGATAGCCTCAGTGGTTAGGAGATCTATTCCCTACTGGAATCCCCCACTCTTGGCTTTGCAGTTCTAAGATTATTAATATTATCTGTGTTTGCATGTTTGGGGGATGGGTGAGTAGTATTGATATAGAGCAGTGATGGCAAACTTTTTAGAAACCCAGTGCCCAAACTGAGATTCAAAACCCACTATTATTATTATTTTTTTGCAAAGTGCCATTAGAGAAATTTAAGCTGAATACAGTGGCTATGAAGGGGTGATGTTGGATGCCCACAGAAAGGGCTCCGAGTGCTACCTTTAGCACCCATGCCATAGGTTCTCCAACACTGATATATAGCAATAGCTCTCTTCCATGTTTGTTGTTGTGGGTAACAGTATGAGCCCCATGGCACTGTGGTTAAATGCCTGTAATGCAGGTAAAACTGTGCTTATGACCTGGGGTTCAATCTCAGGTAGCAGGCTCATGGTTGTCTCAGCCTTCCATCCTTCCAAGGTTGGTAAAATGAGTACCTAGCTCACTGGGGGGGGCAATGTGTAGCCTGCACACTGTGATTTAAATTGTAAACTGCCCAGAGACTACTTGAAGTGGTATGGGGCGGTATACAAGCAGAACACTTTGCTATCAGTGTACTGTATACAAAGAACAGAATTTTCACCTGGTTCTGTCAGACCAAGTACACAACATGAAGTGAGCTAAGAAATTATAATTGCAGTTGTAGTTTTGTTGTTGTTGTTGTTGTAAACCTCCTGGAGTTCCACCCGGAAGATAGGCGGTTGTTGTTGTTGTTCAGTCGTTCAGTCGTGTCCGACTCTTCGTGACCCCATGGACCAGAGCTCGCCAGGCCTTCCTATCCTCCACTGAATTCATTTTGGTTGCATCGATGACACCGTCCAACCATCTCATTCTCTGCCGTCCTCTTTTCCTTTTGCCTTCGATTTTTCCCAGCATCAGGGACTTTTCCAGGGAGTCCTCTCTTCTCATGAGGTGGCCAAAGTACTGGAGCCTCAGCTTCAAAATCTGTCCTTCCAGTGAACATTCGGGGTTGATTTCTTTCAGAATGGATAGGTTTGATCTCTTTGCAGTCCAGGGGACTCTCAAGACTCTCCTCCAGCACCACAGCTCAAAAGCATCAATTCTGCGGCGATCAGCCTTCTTTATAGTCCAGCTCTCACTTCCATACATCACTACTGGAAAAACCATAGCTTTAACCATCCTGACCTTAGTTGGCAAACTGATGTCTCTGCTCTTTAGTATGCTATCTAGGTTTGCCATTGCTTTCCTCCCAAGAAGCAGGCGTCTTTTTATTTCATTGCTGCAGTCGCCATCTGAAGTGATCAAGGAGCCCAAGAAAATAAACTCTGTCATTGCCTCCATTTCTTCCCCTTCTATTTGCCAGGAGGTGATGGGACCAGTGGCCATGATCTTAGTTTTTTTGATGTTGAGCTTCAGCCCATTTTTTCCACTCTCCTCTTTCACCCTCATTAAGAGGTTCTTTAATTCTTCCTCACTCTCTGCTATTAGAGTAGTATCATCTGCGTATCTGAGGTTGTTGATATTTCGTCCGGCAATCTTAATTCCGGCTTGTGATTCATCCAGACCGGCCTTTCTCATGATGTACTCTGCATATAAGTTAAATAGGCAAGGTGACAGTATACAGCCTTGTCGTACTCCTTTCCCAATTCTAAACCAGTCAGTTGTTCCATATCCAGTTCTGACGGTTGCTGCTTGTCCCACATATAGATTTCTTAGGAGACAGATAAGGTGGTCAGGCACTCCCATTCCTTTAAGGACTTGCCATAGTTTGTTGTGGTCTACACAGTCGAAGGCTTTGGCATAGTCAATGAAGCAGAAGTAGATGTTTTCTGGAACTCTCTGGCTTTCTCCATAATCCAGCGCATGTTGGCGATTTGATCTCTAGTTCCTCTGCCCCTTCGAAATCCAGCTTGTAGTTCTGGAAGTTCTCTTTCCACATACTGCTGAAGCCTGCCTTGTAGAATTTTGAGCATAACCTTGCTAGCATGTGAAATGAGTGCAATTGTGCGATAGTTGGAGCATTCTTTGGCATTTCCTTTCTTTGGGATTGGGATGTAGACCGATCTTTTCCAGTCCTCTGGCCACTGCTGGGTTTTCCAAATTTGCTGGCATATCTTATGCAGCACCTTTACAGCATCCTCTTTTAAGATTTTAAAGAGTTCAATTGGAATGCCGTCACCTCCACTGGCCTTGTTGTTTGCAATGCTTTCTAAGGCCCACTTGACTTCACTTTCCAGGATGTCTGGCTCCAAGTCAGCAATTACGCTATCTTGGTTATCAGGGACATCCAGATCTTTCCGATATAATTCTTCTGTATATTCTTGCCATCTCTTCTTGATCTCTTCTGCTTCAGTTAGGTCCCTACCATTTTTGTCCTTTATCATATCCATCTTTGCACGAAATACCCCTTTAATATCTCCAATTTTCTTGAACAGATCTCTGGTTTTTCCTTTTCTGTTGTTTTCCTCTATTTCTTTGCACTGTTCATTCAAGAATGCCGCCCTGTCTCTCCTTGCTATTATTTGGAAGTCTGCATTCAATTTTCTGTATCTTTCCCTTTCTCCCTTGCATTTTGCATCCCTTCTCTCCTCCGCTATTTGTAGGGCCTCGTTGGACAACCACTTTGCTTTCTTGCATTTTCTTTTCTTTGGAATATTTTTCATTGCAGCCTCCTGTACAATGTTACAAGCCTCCATCCATAATTCTTCAGGTGTTCTGTCCACCAAATCTAGTTCCTTGAATCTATTCTTCACTTCCACTGTGTATTCATATGGGATTTGACTTAGGTTATACCTAACTGGCCCAGTGATCTTCCCTACTTTCTTCAGTTTAAGTTTGAATTTTGAAATAAGAAGCTGATGATCTGAGCCACAGTCAGCACCAGGTCTTGTTTTTGCTGACTGTATAGAGCTCCTCCATCTTTGGCTGCAGAGAACATAGTCAATCTGATTCCGGTATTGTCCATCTGGTGATGTCCATGTGTAGAGTCGCCTTTTGTGTTGTTGGAAAAGAGTGTTTGCAATGACCAGCTTGTTCTCTTGACAAAACTCAATTAGCCTTTGCCCTGCTTCATTTGGAACTCCAAGGCCAAACTTGCCAGTTATTCCCTTTATCACTTGACTCCCTACTTTAGCATTCCAATCCCCTATGATGAGAAGAACATCTTTCTTTGGTGTCAGTTCTAGAAGTTCTTGTAAGTCTTCGTAAAATTGGTCAATCTCAGACTCTTCAGCACCGGTAGTTGGTGCATAAACTTGGATTACTGTGATGTTCAAAGGGCTGCCTTGGAATCGTACCGAGATCATTCTATCATTTTTTAGGTTGTATCCCAGCACTGCTTTTCTCACTCTATTGTTGACTATGAAGGCTACTCCATTTCTTCTTTGGGATTCTTGCCCACAGTAGTAGATGTGATAGTCATCTGAACTGAATTCACCCATTCCTGTCCATTTAAGTTCACTGATACCCAGGATGTCAATGTTTATTCTTTCCATCTCACGTTTGACCACATCCAGCTTACCCTGGTTCATAGATCTCACATTCCAGGTTCCTATGCAGTATATTTCTTTGCAGCATTGGACTTTCCTTTCTCTTCCAGGCACGTCTGCAGCTGAGCATCCTTTCGGCTTTGGCCCAGCCACTTCATTAGCTCTGGAGCTACTTGTACTTGTCCTCCGCTCTTCCTCAGTAGCATGTTGGACACCTTCCGACCTGAGGGGCTCATCTTCCAGTGTCATACCTTTTAGCCTTTTGTTTCTGACCATGGGATGTTCTTGGCAGGGATACCGGGGTGGCTTGCCAGTTCCTACCCCAGGAAGTCTTATTACAGGCCTCATTGTCACCAGTGTAATTAGCCTTACAATGATGAAAGCACAGTTCAGCCTGTTTTATTTTGTAGCCTCACTGATCAACTGGGACACAAAAGTAGAAATGTGCCCCATTTATAAGATATTCCAGACTGAGGCAGTAGATAGGCGGTATATAAGCTCAAATAATAAATAAATAAATAAATAAATAAATAAATAAATAAATAAATAAATAACAATGTGATGCCCTATCCTACTGCATGAATAAAACGATTATGGGTAAAATGCATTGCAAAAATGTAACAATAGACAACGTAGTAGTTTTCTCGGTAGAGTTTATCTTGTCAAAAAACTTTCCAATTGGTTTCTTATGAAGCAATATTTCACAGTATTCAACCTCTGGCAAAGGGATCTTTGTTTAATTAAGCCTTTAGTGTAGTATTGAACAGTGGTTATTATTTAGGAAAAAATGTTCAAAGTAACTTTCTTTTGGGGATTGGAGACAGAGCTACAACAGTTGTTTATCGTGAGAAGACAGAATGTATTTACAAATGCGTTTGAGAAGAGTTCACTTCACTGTCTTCCAAAATAAAGTGCGCTATCTCTATATGTACAAGTTCTTCAACAATTTGCAGTTCTCTCTAACCCTTTTTAGCAGCACAAGGCAGTTTATAGAGCAGAGCAGAGCTTCTTTCTTCCAGGTTTCCACAAGTAGAGGTTTTTCCTTCTTGTTTGCTGCTGCCTGGCTGCATCTTGCCTCCTTGCTTTTATCCCAAAAACGCCTGGGTGCACCTCAGCGGCTCCCTGACCTGATTACTTTACTTCATTCACCTGCTACACCCAGCAACTCTTTTTTTACTCCTACTATGTAAAATATAACTCCAACACTTTCAAGATGTCAAAACATAATTACAATAAACGAACAAGGTGTTTATTTCTGAAATAGAACAGCTATGTTTTTAAAAAGAACCAATATATTAAACTAAATATTTTCAAAGTACATGCCATTTATCTCGAAGAAGATAACTTTTCATTGGTGATGCCACTGTAGACATACTGTGTCTCTAGTGTTCACTAAAACGTTCTGGTTTAAAGGGAGGACAGAAAAGTTTGAGCTGCCTAGATGCCCTAAGCACATCCAATCTCGCCTGATTTCGGAAGCTAAGCAGGGTCGGCCCTGGTTAGTACTTGGATGGGGGACCACCAGGGAATACCAGGTGCTGTAGGCGCCTGCAGTAGGAACTGCCAAACCACTCCAGTATTCCTGCCAAGAAAACTCCATGGACATGGAGTCATGAAGAGTCGGTCACGACTGTAAGGACACAACACACACACACAGTGTGGCTAAAGGTGGTCATTCTATAATTCTGGAAATCTTGCAGACAGTGATCCACCACCACAGTGTGGTAAACTTATAGCTTTCAGTGAGCTACATAGTCCTATTGACTCAATTATTTGTCACTCCGCATTTGTGATGACATAAGAGTGCAGGAAAACATGCTTTTAAAAGCTGGATAATAATTTTGGTGTAACAATGGTTATTAATAAACAGTCAAAAACATCAAATGCTACACTGGACCTACTTTCTGTGTTCACCCAGCTTATATTTGTTTTTAGGCCTATGGTTCTGAAAATTGTGTAATGTACTGATGTAGCTTTAAGAAATGGTTGAAGTAACACCTGGAAAAGCAATTTGTTTAGTGTATGGACAGAGTGTGCTGACTATTGAGTGCCTCTTCATACCATCATCATAAATGTTCTGGAGCTATTTTAAATTTAATATTTTTGTTTTGGTGAGATTAAGGGAAGGGGAAAAAGATTTTTTTCTTCATTTTCAGTGAACATGAATGTCTTATATAGAAGTACCAAATCTGCTGAGGAGAGGGTTACATGGTGCAGTTATATGTTATTGATGATGTATGGTAAAAAAACCTCTGGGTCAACATTTTATAGTTTTTCTGAATTTACTTGATTGTATCTGGATATCCTATTTTAGACATAAATATTATATTCACTCATAAAATGTCCTGAGTGTTGCTGTGATAGAGCAATTAATTTTCTACTTCAATAAACATTTCAAAATAATTAATATTAAGAAAGTAAATTTGTCAGGGATGTGCTGTTTAATAAAACTAGAGATTACTTCATTTAAGGGTAAGAATTTGTAAAATAAATTGGTTACTGAAGATAGTTCTTCTATGAATGCCTGCTGTACAATACAGCAGGCATCCATTCTCTCTCTCTTATTTTCTTTAGCAAATAAATATCACAAGTGCTAAATATTGTTGTACTTTTCCCCATCTACCTTTGTGCAGAGTGCGTTTCTTGATGGGTGGGCGCCATGGAGAGTTCAAGTTTCTACCTCCTACTAGTTATGTGCCTTGCTATGAAGCTTTGCTTCCAAAAGAGAAGATGAAATTGGAACCAGTAAAAGAGTATAAGAGAGATTCTGGTGGAATTAGAGATTTGCTTGGCACGACACAGTTTCTCTCGCAAGCTAAGTTTATTCCTTCGCCAATTGACACCAGCCAGGTGTGTTTCATCGATAGTAACAATAGCTCTAATATTTAAAACATATTTGATTGAAAACACAAGAATATCAGGATACCTTTACTAAGTAATATGCCATGCTTAGAATATGTGTTTGATGACTTGCAATCATCTCGTTCATAAGACCCACAAAACATTTTGCTGGTAATTTAAAAATACAGTATTGCTGAAATCTCTTTTTGTCCCCTTAACAGATTGTTTTGCCTCTCCATCTTGAGAAGATTAGAGATAAGCTTGCTGAAAATATTCATGAACTCTGGGGAATGAATAAAATAGAACTTGGCTGGACTTATGGCAAGGTGCAGGTTAAGAACAACTCTATGGGGAAGATAAAAACATTGGATAATTTCTTTAAAATACAAAGTATATATGCATTACTTGTCAGCAGATTTAAGGGGCGGCAGACAAATATAATAATAATAATATATACTTGTGCCTGACACAAAACAGTGCAGCAGTAACGTAGATAAAATGTCAGTATTGATATAAAGGGTTTGCAGAGTTAGTCTATTAGAAAGACAATGACAATGAATAGAGTAAAAACTCATATATTCATATATACATCAAAATATACACAGCATAACAACCAAGCATTATATACAATATAGCAAACAGACAAGCAGAGTGTGGGGTGAACTGTTTTTACCATAACAGTCCCCAAATTACAAATGACAAGCTAGTGCCTTTTATACATATTCAGCACTCACAAGATCTGATGCAATCACTAATTAACAATCTGATGCAATCTGATCTAACCATTACAAATCATGATGTTACAATCAGTTCCACCTGCACTTCATCACTTAACATGCCTGTGATTACTAGTCTCTAACACTTGTGGATTAACATCATGACACTGCAGAAATCTAACTGCCTCCATTTTACAATTCTCTTTACACATTCTGTTAAATATACATAACATATGTTCTGTCAACTTTTACATATCTTGACACCCCTCCTATATTTAACAGATTTCAACTTTTCACGCATTGTTCCTTTAAGATATTTCAAAATATGCTTTATACCTTTCCAATGCTTCATCAACAAATACTATCAATATCAAAAAACCTTTTGTATACAAGCAACCTATTTCACTTGCAAAATGTCCTTCGCTCTCTGGCGCCATCCACTGGTGCATCCACTTGCCATTCCTTCAGAGACATATGCTCTTTGTCCATGGCCCATCATCCACTGCTTCCTTTCTTCTTCAGGCATCAGCAGCACATCTTTTAAATTCTGTGGCTCATGGAATACATTATTCACAACAAACCTTTCAGGTGGCACTCCTTTGTTAGATCTAGTAGATTTTCTGATCAACACTGGCTCTTCATCTTCCACTTTTTCATCATGAAATGATGTAGACTCCCCTCCATCACTGGCAATCTCATCTTTCACTTTTCCATCATGTAATGCTGTAGACTCCCCTCCATCACTGGCAACCTTCTTAACCTCAGTGTGGGGACAAATACTTGGCAAAAATACTTCATTATTAGCATGTAGAGCTTCCCAATTTTTCTGTTCACAGAATTTTGCTGACTTGCTTATATAAACTTTTCCATGACTGTCACAAAAACGCCAGGATTTTTCTGCAGGCTGAACACCAATAAACATAAGCTTTCTAGACTTTGGACTGTTCTTGTGTCTATACCTCTTTGGAATTAATACCCAGGCTTCAGAGCCAAATATATGGAGATATCTGATTGTAGCTTTCTTTCCATGCATTAGAGTATATGGAACTTCATTCACAGCTGAACTCCACACTCTATTAGACACATAATTTGCATATTTCATTGCCTCAGCCCAGTAACCTTTGGGAAGTTTTGCATCTGCCAACATTGCATTCATGATATTTTGAAGAATCCCATTCTTCCTCTCAGCTAATTCATGCTCAGCAGAAGCAGAAGGGTTTGACAATCTATGTTTCACCCCTTTCTTTTCTAAATAATCAACAAACTGCTTTGCTAAAAATTCACCACCTCTGTCACTTTGTACAGCTAAAATTTTCTGCCTGTACTGTCTTTCTGCCATCTGAAACCATTTCCTAAATACAGCACTCACTTCACTTTTGTGCTTTATTATGTAAACCCAAGAATAACGTGAATAATCATCTGTTATCACAAGACAAAACCTGGCACCACCAAATGAATTAGCCATGGGTCCAATCACATCAATATGTACCAGCTGTAATGGTTGATGTGACTTTCTCAAACTCTTTTTTGATATGGGTGCAGACTTCACCTTTGTGCCTTTACAAACATGGCAATCTAAAAACTTTTTACAGCTTTGCACAGACCCATGTTCCACATGTTGCAAAGTTTTCCTAATGTTTTCAAAACTTAGGTGCCCTAATCTTCTATGCATTAAATGTATGCATTTGTCATGTAGAGGCTTATTTTCAACCATGTTCAAAACTTTCTCATAAGTGCTTATCATAAACAAACTGTTTTGGAGCTTCCCAGTTGCTATTGTTTTCCCATTTTTTACAATCTTGCAACTATTCTCACTAAATTGTATATGAAAACCTTGTTTTACAAGCATAGGCACACTTAATAAATTATTCTTTAAAGACGGTATATACAGGACCTTATCAAATACACATTTAAGAGGTTTGAAAAATATATTACCTTCACCACAGACTTTTGCCTGAGTCCCGTCTGCCAAGGTTACATTTCTACAATTAAACAAAGTTAGTTTCTCAAACAAACATTTCTTGTTTACACAATGAATACTGGCTCCTGAATCTACAATAAATAATTCCTGTCTTGAGCACTTTTGTTCCTTATCATTAATTACAGACAGCTGTTGACCTTCACTCTTCCAGCTTGTGCCGGCAACTCTTTGCCTTTGCCGCTTGTTTACTTTATCACAGTAACGAAAAACATGTTGGTTACTCCCACAATTATAACATCTTCTAATTACTTGTATTGTTTCTCCAGACATTTGAGCAGGCTTTTTATTAACTTTAGAATCATTCCTCCTTGATTCTTCCTGCTGGAGTCTTGACTGTATATATGATATAGACAATTCATCACTCTTCATAGCTTCTAATCCCATTACTAAATTGTCATATGACTCATCCAGGCTTGATAATATAACTAGGCATTTATACTCCTCTTCATGATTTATGCCCACTTCAGACAATTGCTGAAATATACTATTTACTTTCCTTATATAATCAGAAATAGTTTCACCTGGGCTCTGCTTTAACTGGAATAGTTTTTTCATTAGAGATACTTTACTCCCAGCTGTGTCTCTGATATGAGCTGCTCTGAGAAACGACCAAGCCTCATGAGCTGTTTTTGCTTCCTTCACATAAACGAACTGCGTTTCTTCCAAGGATAACATTATAATTGCCAAGGCTTTCTCATCCTTCTTCAAATCTTCCTCATCAGCTTCCTTATCAAGCTGCTTATCTACATACTGATAGAGCTCATGGAAAATCAAGAAATGCTTCATTTGCAGACACCAATTCAGGTAATTACTGTCAGAGAGCTTTACAAGAGGCATTGAATTTAAATTTATACTTGCCATTCTTGCTGATATGTGCCGGCTCCTTATCTGCCGTTATCTGCAACACTTTTTTCAGCTTCTTCTCGGCAAATATTTCCTCAGCCTCCACAGCTTCCAGTTTAAATCACACTCTGTTTTGCTTGGCTTGTCCTTATCAGCTGCTTTTCTCCTCCGCTCTCATTCCAAGCCTCTGAGAGAAATCCTTTGCAGCTCTGCTTTGTCTCCGTTCCAACTCCAATCTGTTTCCTCTGCAAAATACACAACTTTACACAACACACACTTTATCTATACAGGTACAACAAAACCCATCAGGCTGCTGACCCAGCTGGGCCCATAACCCTGTCAGCAGATTTAAGGGGCGGCAGACAAATATAATAATAATAATATATACTTGTGCCTGACACAAAACAGTGCAGCAGTAACGTAGATAAAATGTCAGTATTGATATAAAGGGTTTGCAGAGTTAGTCTATTAGAAAGACAATGACAATGAATAGAGTAAAAACTCATATATTCATATATACATCAAAATATACACAGCATAACAACCAAGCATTATATACAATATAGCAAACAGACAAGCAGAGTGTGGGGTGAACTGTTTTTACCATAACAGTCCCCAAATTACAAATGACAAGCTAGTGCCTTTTATACATATTCAGCACTCACAAGATCTGATGCAATCACTAATTAACAATCTGATGCAATCTGATCTAACCATTACAAATCATGATGTTACAATCAGTTCCACCTGCACTTCATCACTTAACATGCCTGTGATTACTAGTCTCTAACACTTGTGGATTAACATCATGACACTGCAGAAATCTAACTGCCTCCATTTTACAATTCTCTTTACACATTCTGTTAAATATACATAACATATGTTCTGTCAACTTTTACATATCTTGACATCCCATTTATCGTGGGAATTAGGTGCCTGACCCACTGACGATAAAGGAAAATCTGCAAATGCAGACACCTCAGCAAACGGACCTTGGACAGCTGCTGGTGGTGTGCACTTCCAAAGAGGAGTTTTTAACCCTCTCCTGACACCTCAGCAAAAAGATCTGGGGCTGCTGCTGTAGCATGCGCTGCCCGGAGCCCAATATCTGTTTCCTGAGGTGTCAGGAGAGGGTTAAAAGCCATTCTTTGAAAGCCTGATTCTCAGGAAAAAAACTGTGCTATACCAAAACTGTAATATATGAACCATATTGTGGTGGGGGACTACTGTAAAATATTAATTTAAATGAAGCTATGTGGAGGAGAATTTGAAGAATGTATTGGCCAGATTTCTGTTAGTGATTTACATGCATGTAAGTGGAACTGAGAATTATGGTGGCAAATTAATGCTAATTAATTACAAACTATGGTGGCAAATTACTACTAGTTAATGAGGCTCTGATTGAATTTCCAGTCATGTGTCCAGAACCACAAAACTGGCAGCATAACTTGCAACCCATTAATTAAGAGCAAATTTCCACTGCAACGTAATGGAAATACATTCATAGACTGTCAGCAAGATTCTGGCCATTGTACCTGGAAAAATAAGCATTTTTTTTTACTTGTTTTGTACTTCTGAAGTGTTTTGTTGATCATCAGCTTCCTCAGATTTTTATTTATGTTCTAGAGATTTTAAAATATATTCTAGAATATACATACAGTGTATGCGTGTGCATATCTCAGTGAAAGCAATACATTTATTTTTACTGCGCTGATACTGATCTAAGATTTCTTCTTCACTCTTTTATAAATTATATTGTAGATACGAGATGATAATAAAAGGCAGCACCCTTGCCTAGTGGAATTTTCAAAGCTACCTGAAACAGAGAAAAACTACAATTTACAAATGTCAACAGAAACATTAAAGTGAGTTATGAAATGGAAGAATAAAAAAGAAATTATTTAATTTTACAGCAGATTATTTTGTCTTGCTGGGGTTTTTTAATGGTTTGGATCTAGACTTAATCATGGTTAGATCAGAGCCCTTAAAATCGATGGGACTTTTATTTTAACATACTTGCCTGGTCAGTTTCAGCAGTTACACTCAAAAGTTTGATAATCTCTGAATACAATCAATTGTTCCAGAAAGCATACCTCGTATGTTTATAGTTGTTTGCATTTAGAGAAGAATCCTACTGAGAAACAAGCCCCATTGAATTAACTAGGAATTACATCAAAGTTTCAGTTTGAGTCTAAGTGTTGCATTGAAATAATATACAGTGGTGCCCTGGTTTATGTAGTTAATCTGTCCTCTGGGACATTTCAAACTTGACAGCTTCTCCCTGATGCAAGTGGCGTGGTGCACAAACCCTCCCCATGCTGCAAGCCCAAGCCTAAGCCTAACCCGGAGCATCCATTTCCAATTATTTCTTTTCGTAAACCAAAAATTACATGAATCAAAGTGTTTGTAAACCAGCGTACCACTATATATTGTGTGCTTGCAGACAAGTTGGAGAGGAGGTGGAGTCATATCTCATGACAAAGCTCTGGCTTATTCAAATGTAACAGCAAACAATATGTCATTGAGAAATTATGCACAAGAAATAACAATGAAGCAAAACACTTTATCTCTATGCTGTGTTCACCATCCTTGCAACTTTTTTGTTAATGGGCATGTGGTAGAGATTTCCTTTCCTCCATTATGTCCCATCTAGCTAGAGACTGATCTTTCACTGTTGCAAAGAAATGCATTTTATTTTTTATAGAACTCTTTTGGCACTCGGATGTCACATTGTCCATGTAAATCCAAGAGCAGAAGAAGACCTTAAGAAAATCAAGCTTCCAAAAAAGTAAGCTAATTTAAAACAAAAACGATTTTCTATTGCTTTTATTTCATGTATGTATGATAAATGTGACTTATGTTTGGAAGTACAAATTTTCTTGTAATATGGGTACATACATTTCAGGCTAATTGGACAACAGCCTGTTTTTACACTTTTTTGACTTGTGGAAGTGATATTCATAGGCAAGATCATCATATTAAGCTCTGATAGCTTTCACAGATATTCTTTCCTTCTCCGTACAGTTCCCACTTGTATTTAGAATTTGTGTCCCTGTGTGAAATGGAGTAGACTTATTTATATGATATATATTTGACCTGAGTATATTTTGCTTGCTCCAACTTGAGTCATGAACATAAGATGAATTTTTCCAAGGATTCCATTATGTATCTATAGAAAGGCTGAGTTGAAAAAGGACAGATATTTTGGGAAAGCCTTTTTAAGTCCCAGCAAGAGTTGTCTTCTTTTTGACATTATTAGAATTGGGCATCACCTGCCAGTTCACTTGTGACTCATGGATCACTTCTGCTATAGCTCTTTTTCCTTATGTGCAGTTAAGTTCCACAGCCATATGGGGTATTCCATATGATATATCAATTTAATTACTTCCAAGGCAAAAACTGTACTCCAGCATCTCTATGCCATATGTTGGAATCTTTTTTTGTTTTGTTCCTGGTACTTTGATTCTTATAATTTCCACACTGGCGCATTTTATGACATCTATGTGTAGGCTGAATACATTATTTATACTCCAGTCCTGAATGCACTTTGGTACATAACCTGGCATTGTTCCTCATGAATTATGCCAGGAACCATAATTTAAAGACATCATCAGCTAGCATATTTAACTGAGTATCCCCAAAATATTCAGAGATTGTGAAATAGTGGCTGGAGTTTTCAGTAATATTCCGACCCCCCCCCCAACACACACACACTCACGGTACATAACAACAATAACTGTTAAGCCTACCTTTCAATAATACTCCAGGCATGCCATTGCAATTTGCAAGACAAAATGTCCTGTGCTTTTGTGGACATTCAAGCAAGCAAGGAAATAAAAGCAGGCAGTCATTCGATTTTAAGGGGAATATGGGAAAACAACAGTGAGCAGGTCTTTTTTAGCTGTGTTCCTTAATTCTGTGCTCAATGTATATCAGTAATCACTGTAGATCAGTGATTTCATGCAAATATTTTTCATTGGGCTATTCAATAACTTGGACTACTGTGGTTTTCCTTGTAGGTTCCTTTTTCTTTTGTAATATAGTCACACTGAATAGGAAAGTTTAATAGGTCTTGCATACTAAAAATGAAACCGATTTTAGTTCCCAATCTTATCCTGATGTTATTTTTGCTGGTTTTACAGTTATATGATGTCAAATGGCTATAAGCCATCCCCACTAGATCTTTCTGAAGTGAAATTATCACCTTCACAAGAAGTATTGGTCGATAAACTTGCAGAGAATGCACATAATGTCTGGGCCAAAGACAGAATCAAACAAGGATGGACCTATGGTATTCAGCAGGTAGTTTTAAAAAGAAAGATGTTGAAAAATGTTTTGGGTGGTTTGAGGGTGGGGGCCTTGTTTAACAGAAGTGGTGCTGATGAATGATACACTTCCTTTGTGAAAAGTTCGTTGTCCGTAATGACTTGTCTTTTTATTGGGCCATTGTACGATTGTATGAACATTGTTTTTTTTACCATACACACATGTTTTTATTTTATTTATTTATTTATACAACTTATATGCCACCCACTACCCAAAGGTCTCTGGGTGACATGTTGGTATGCACTGGCTGAGAGTTCAAACCAACAGCTGGTTTATGACATTAGCCAAGATTCACCATTATACTTTGTAACCAAATACCAATGGTTTGGGGATTTCTTCATTCACTGTCTTGAAACAACTCTACTTGATACCAAAAGTCATTTGTATGTAATCCTCTCTCTATGTGATTTTTTAACGTATTATCTTACCTGTATTTTCCTTAGGATCTCAAAAACAAACGAAATCCTCGACTAGTGCCATATTCCTTATTAGATGAGCGTACTAAGAAATCAAACAGAGACAGTCTTCGTGAAGCTGTTCGTACCTTTTCTGCTTATGGATATAACACTGAGCCACCAGATCAAGAACTAGGCATGTGCTTTGCTTTATTCTGAAGATATTAAGTACCCTTTGTGCTTCTAACAGGCTTGTTAAACATTTCGTCTTCAGAGTTGCTCCATAAGTTAACTTTTAAAGTAATCTGGGTTGGTAAATGAAGAGAAAACTGGAAGCTTTTTTTCCAGAAAGCCCATTCTTCTCTCTTAGTGCTCAAAAAGAATGAAATCATTCTTTTAAACAGACATATTCGTTAAAACCATGATCATGATTTGATCAGGTTGGTGTGTTTGATTCTGCATGTTGATCATTCAGTTCTTGAAATGCATACTTAGGTGATCAATACATATCCAAAAAGTCATTTTCCTCAAGTTTTCTTGACAATCTTTCTGCCAGTCAGAAAAAGGTACACATTGCAGAATACTGAGTTCAGCGATGGAAGAGGCTCTCCCCACAAATGATAGGACCACTTTCCTAATTCTCATATTTTTGCAAATTCTCAAATATTTGCATAACTCCGCTTCTGAGCTGCTGCTGAATAGATCACACACAGTCTTTTCTACATTAAGGGGCTTATCCATCATTTGCTATCAAACTTTGTTTCTCAACCTTAGACATGAGTTTGAAGGAGGAGGTAGGAAAGCAGTAGAAGAACAGGGGATATAGAGTTGGAGTCTGTGCTACAATTAAGTAGGTTTAGGGAGAGTCCCACTCCTCCACTCCATTTGGACTGTGAGCCACTTCTGGGAGGCTGTGTCCATCTCAAAGTGGGGCTGTTGTCACATGCTTGCCTATCTCAGTACTGCCCTTTGGATACACATCACATTCCTGCATGTCAGTGCTCTGGCACATCCATGTTTCTCTGAGATGTCACAATATTTATTCATGCATGCTTACGGTTACCATGAAAAACAAAGGAAGAAACAATAGCTGCAGTTTCAAAACTTTAATAATTTGTTTTAGTCATAAAAAGATTGATACTGTTCAGCTGCAGTTAATGTTTATGCACTGCTCTCTTCTATTTTCCACAGCTGACCAAACAGTGGAAAAAGTGAGTATTGATAAAATACGTTTCTTCAGAGTAGAGCAATCTTATGCAGTGAAGACTGGAAAATGGTACTTTGAATTTGAAGCTGTAACAGGAGGAGATATGCGCGTTGGATGGGCAAGGCCAGGCTGTCGGCCTGATGTAGAACTAGGTGCAGATGACCAAGCATTTGTGTTTGAAGGCAGCAAGGTACATACGTTTAATTATAAATGATAAAAATTGAGTGACCAGGGTGGTTTGCACTTGTTCAGCTAAATGTGGGGAAACAACAAATTATTCAGACCTTGGTATTATGGATCCAGGCAAATTTATTGCCTTTGTTAACTGTAAATACATGCAAAGGGTTGGAAAACCACCTTTCCAATGTATTTGCATTCAGTACTTTCTCAAGGCCATATTATTAAAATGATTTTAAATGGGGAATTTCTATTTGCTGTGGTTGGTACACTTTGAAAATGATTATGTGAAATGATTCCTTTTTGCCAATATGCGAGATAAAAAGGAACGGTGAATTCCTAATGTGTCTTGACATGGTAATTGATAGCAAATCTTGATATAGTATGACTACTTGATTTTGCATTTTAGTCTGATAGTTAATGCTTACCTTCTCAAAATCCCATTGTACTGTAATTAGGAATACTGTACCCTGCAGCCCTCCCAGCCTATTTAAAGGTTATTCATGAACAATATTTAACACTGAGAAGATGGTGGCGGGGGGGGGAGACATTTTCTATGTCTCCATGATATTTTAGATCACACATTTCAAATAGTGAATTGAAGAAAAATGTTTATATTTTTTAGCATAAGCAAAGTAGATGGCTTCCCATTCATTTAGGACTTTCTTTGAAAATGGGTGATGGGTTAAGAATTTACTCACTGGTTTGAGCTTGAAATAAGAAAGAGTTCAACATGCACTGCAGCTGTCTTTATTGCTTTGTTAGTTGGCTACTTTGAATTAGTTCCTCAGGAAAACTAGGAATTGAGGCCCCCCACAGTGGAGTATATACAGTGGTACCTCGGGTTATGAAAAATTCAGGTTACAAAAAAAAATTGCAAATGGGGATGCCTCGGGTTAAAACATTTTCAGTGGCCTACCCCAGGTTACATTTTTTCCATTAGGCATTGCAAAAAAGTATACCCAGTATGCATTGCACCCCCATAGCTTATGAAGGTGTGGCTGACGTTAGAGCTATTTTGGAGTCATTCTGGACATTTTTTGCAGTGGGTTTTATTTATTTATTTATGACCTAACATATTTAAGTTTAAGAACAGGGAATTGAGGGGTATCTTACAGCATTAGGCAACATTAAAGCTAAAAGAGAACGGGGACAGTTAGTCATGTATGGTAGATCACCTAAAAGTTATGAGGGGTGGGAACTAACAGTTGATAACATAGAGTTAATGTAATCACACAAGGAGAAATATAAACATAAAGTTACAAACTCAAAGTCTGTGTACCCATGTACGGTAGATTCATATAAAAGACACAATAGGTAGTAATCCATCATTCAGGTATGGTAGTCAATGTTGTTGTTGTTGTTGTTGTTGTTGTTGTTGTTGTTGTTGTTGTTGTTGTTGTTGTTGTTGTTGGACTTTTCAGACTTTTTTGATACATTTCTCAAGCAATGGAAACATAGGGAGCTGATCCTTCTTTGCTTTTGTGCCTGTTCTGTACATTCTGCATTGGGGGGGGGTTGACTTCTTTTGCTTTTTTTCTGACACACTTCGGTTTACAATTTTTTTCAGCATACAAAATGACCCAGAGAATGCATTAATTACTTAAACCAAGTTGCCACTGTATTTATGTTTCACCCAACTCCAGTGATCTGGAACAGGTTTTTCAAGTAAATCTTTCAGGAATTAATAACTTAATAAATCTGTTATTTGCTGGACAGCTACTTTGAAAAAATCAGATTTGGGTGTGAAGTAATCAATCAATTTGTCAGTTTTGGAGCTTGGCCTGAGCTGTTTATCAAAAGGGAGGACTCTCCTCCATGCTAAAGCATTTTTTAAAAATTCAGGTGCAGTCTTTTCATACATATGCTGCCTTTTAAATGATGCCAAGATCACAGTAAGTGTAGTTAGGCATTCATTGTAGCTAGATACACTTTCTCACTTTCTCATTTGATCATTTTGTTTTGTTTTGTTTTGTTTTGATCTTTGTTTTCCAACTGCAAACTCCCTCTTTCTAGCTATTAATAAATAAATAAACTGTATTTACTTTACTTTATTTGAATATTCAGTAGATATATAGTGTGAGTTTAGGAAATCCATCTTCGTAGTCCCATCCAAAATACCTTCAAGATGGATAGCACAATCCTACTCCAAAGAAAGCATCACTTTTAGTTCTTACTCCCAGGAAATGCCGTCAGATTCCACCTCCTGTTTTGATGGTCCTTCAGGCAGCTATCTCAAATCTACACTCTTGAATACACCACAATATCAGATAAAGAACCCTTCCAGGGAGGTTTTGAATTTTGTTTGATTAATTCTGTTACTGGATGAATAACTTAAAAATATTTAAACAGAGAACTTGCTCTGGCACAGATACAGTGGTACCTTGTATAAAGGAATTAATTTGTTCCAAATGAAATTATGTTAAGCAAATTTTTCTTTATACAAATTTTCCATAGGAATGCGTTGAAAAAGGAGTAATCCCATTTTATGTTGTACGGATTCACCCCATAGGCGATTATGTTAAGCAAAGTTCCCCTATCTCCATAATTTTTATGTTGTACAGATTTTATGTTATACAAACTGTTTGTTATACAAGGGTCCACTGTACTTACATTTGTCTGTTTGTTTAGGGACAACGTTGGCACCAGGGGAGTGGATTCTTTGGACGTACTTGGCAACCAGGAGATGTAGTTGGCTGTATGATCAACCTAGGTGACAAATCCATGATATTTACACTGAATGGGGAACTACTCATAACCAGCAAAGGCTCAGAACTTGCTTTTGCTGACTTTGAGATAAATAATGGTAAGCTCAGTTATTAATGCATTTATTTCTGAAGAAATAGTAAAGTTGTATCTTCCAAATTACTGAGATTTTAGGAAAATGTTAAAGCCAAGGTAAAAGGTAAAGGAAAAGGTTCCCCCTGCACATGCGTGCTAGTCGTGCCCGACTCTAGAGGTGGTGCTCATCTCCATATTCAAGCTGAAGAGCAGTGTTGTGCAAGTCTGTGGCCATGTGGCCACCATGGCTGCAAGGAAACACTGCTTTAGCTTTCCGAATTTTACAGTGGTACCTATTTATCTCCTTGCATTTACATACTTTTGAACTGCTAGGTTGGCAGGAGCAGGGATTAAGAGTGGGAGCTCACTCTGCTGTGTGGCACCTGGGATTTGAACAGCTGAGCTGCTGACTTTGCAGCTGACAGTTTTTAGTGTTCTAGTCTGCTAAGACACTACGCCTCGCCATTAAATCCAAAGGTCACATCATATTCCGTTTCTGTGCCTGCCTGCTTGTCTGTCCTCCCTTCTTTATTTCCTTCCCCACATTTTTTTATTCCTTTCCTTCTTTTATGACAGTCCCTATATTTGTGCTTAACTGTTCATAGTTCAGACATGGCAAACAGGAAACACATGTTGGTAAGGCAGGGGGAGAAAAAAATACAGCAGTTGCAATGAGCCTGTTAAATTGAGATACAGACGGTGTTCCTCTAGAAAAACCTAAGGAACTATTTTGAATAAGCCTTCTAGACAAGTGACAGAGGAGGTGGAAGAGCTCTGATCATAGGGGTGCTCAGTCTTCTCTTTGAAGCCACAGAGGGGCTGCTTCCCATTTGTGATTTTAGTTGTCTAATTAACTGATATTATTAGGTACCCTTCACTCTTCAGTTGTTGTTGTTATTGTTCACAGTGACCTCTTGAACAGTTTAAGAAAGATCTTGCTATGGACATGGCACTTTCCCTGGATTATCTTGTAGGAACCAGAAACTACCATAATCCTTTGGGGCATAACTTTTAATTAAAAACATGATCCAGCAATAGATGGCATCTACATTCTACTTTTCTATAGTGGAAAGAGTTTGGAGGCAGTTTCAAGTCAGAAAAAGTAGTTGTTGGATCCAATCTCCCATTTTTCTTGACAGGACAATTGGCATATGTAAGCTAAATGTTTTCAGCAAGTTTCATCTGCAATTCTGTACCTATTTTCCTGGACCCAAGCAGCACTGGACTTAGGCAAATTAATTTCAAATAGGCATGTACAAATGTTAAATATGCCAAATACTGTAATGGATTGTGACCTCTATACTTTGGATTATAGCAGCTTCTAGAGCGTAACACCACCCAAACTGCTTTTAAGATGTATATGATTGTGATTCTTGGGCAGTTATTCATTCTGATCACAATAATTACTGATTAGATTGTTCACAATTTCAGGTTATCAAAGATAAATGCCACAAAGTTATCAAAGGTAACGGCCACAAACTAGTAGTATATGTAACTAGGTTTAATGAGTGTTATTTTCATTTCTTCCTCAGTAGCTTTTGCACTGATGGCCACTAAGGTTCCATATTTCATGTCCTCGGGTTATTTCTTTAATTTAGAACAGTGCCTCTATTTCCTAATACAACCATTTTAAATAGTTTATTAATTAGACCTACCTCTTTCCTTTAGAGGTAGATTAGCTAATCACTGACATTTAAGTGTCTTCCTCTCTTCCTCTTTCGTTGCTTCCTCCAGAACAATCTGCTTTCAGAGTAGTCATTAGATTTTCAACATTTTAAAAAACAATGCCAAAAACCCCACACATTCACTTTGAGCATTTTCCTTTCCAACTCTTTGGATGAAAGTCCCACTGGGCACATCCCAGCACTCGTTTTTGTCATCAGCTGATGCATATCTAACAAGACTGTGTCCCCTCCTTGGTTTCCCAGTCAAGCAATCTATTCCAGTCTGATGCTTTTGTCAGTGATTTTAATGCCTTCCCCAATGCTTCTCATGAAAGATTTTAGTCAGAGCCACATTATTAGCCGCATAAAACATTTTAGGAGATAGCTTTCCTGTAGTTCAGGATCAGTTGGCTGTTTGCCCTTTAAACTTGAGACCAGTGGGGACACACACAGGAAATTTGGTTATAGAGAAGCTCATTAAGCAAGCATTATTAGAGTGTGCGCTATTTTTCCAGTGGTTTTCTGGATATTTATCAGATGCTTGATTATTAATTTATTAATTTATTAACTGTTTGCATCAAATATTTTATATTAACTTTCAAGGCCAAGCCACCTAAAGGCACTTTACAAACACAAGTGTTTAAAACAAAATGCAGTTAAGTAAAAGTAGAGATGGGCACTTGGCATTTGTATCTCTGTTGAAATGAATGCAAAGCAGGGCACCACAGGTGCTCTGGTGGCCCACTCCCTTACTCCAAAACTGGCCAGTTACTGGGTTCTGTGCAAAGCATTTGCTATTTATCTAACTTATCTGTCCTATGAGTTTAGGCAGCCCTTCAGGAAATCTGGTTCCAAGCCATTTAAAAGTGATAACATTTAAACAGATCCCAGAAACTCATTAGTGACCTGGAATGTGATTGTTGTTACTATATGCCCTGTAATCACCTCCAACTTTTTACAACCCTAGGAATGAGCAATCTGCAAAATGTCCTCTACTTGGTAGGCCTGCTCAGCTCTTGTAAACACAAGTCTGTGAGTTCTTTTGGGAGTCAGTTCATCTCATATTTGGTCTTCCTGATTTCAACATTTCCCAGCATTACTGCCATTTCTAGATAATCTTGCCTTCTCCTTATGTGCTTGAAGTATTACCACCTCACTTTTGTCATATTCACTAGAGATGCATTTCAAAAGGTAGCTGGTTCTGAAATGAAACACAGCAGCACAGCTGGCACTCAGAACCCAGTCCCACCCTCTGGAACAAATTCAACCACTGTCTTACCTTGTTGTAGTTCGCTCTGGATGAAATTCCAACCAGGAAGCAGCCTCTGCTGTGTCATCTTTCCTTCTTTCCCTCTCCTTGGCGCTGGCCAATCAGACAGGGAGGCTAGATGATGCATAGCTGGCAAAAAACCATACCTGCTGATACACAGGAATGTAATAAATTATATTATTTCTGGTGGAAATCCTTTCTGAAGTGCAGCTATACATAATGTAAGTTCAAATAAACAGGACAATTCTTTTAACCAACATTCCCTCTAGTCATGTGGGCATTGGATACATAACCAAACCAAGTGTTTCCGCTCAGTTGCTTCTGATTCCAGCAGGAACCATATTCACACAGGATAACGTTGCTTTGAATTAAAAGAATTCTTGACTATGAATGTTTTTAGCGTCAGATTAACCTGAATGGGTTTTTACAGTTCTTTGTGTATAAATTTCACTAACTTCGTAACTCTCTCCCCCTTATAGGGTTTGTCCCCATATGCTCATTGGGTCTGTCTCAGATTGGCCGAATGAACTTTGGAAGGGATGCCAGCACCTTCAAGTACTATACAATGTGTGGTCTTCAAGAAGGCTTTGAGCCTTTCGCAGTCAACATGAATAGAGATGTTGCAATGTGGTTCAGCAAGCGTTTGCCAACGTTTATCAATGTGCCAAAGAACCACCCTCATATTGAGGTAATGTGACCTTTGTGGGTGCAGAAGTTAAATTGCTATACCGCAGCTGAAACTGTGCTCAGAACCTGGGGTTCAGTTCCAGGTAGCAGGCTCAAGGTTCACTCAGCCTTCCGAGGTCAGTAAAATGAGTACCTAGCTTGTGGGGGGGCATGTGTAGCTTGCACAATTAAATTGTAAACTGCCCAGAGAGTGCTTTAACCACTATAGGGCAGTATATAAGGAGAACACTGCTTTTTACTTTGTTTTCTTTTTGTTAAGACCTTGCACACACTATGTTTTTCATTCTACCTCCTTTTGTGGAGGCATCTTGACCATCTTCCCCAGAGTACCATGGAAAAATAGAATGGTTCTCCCTACCCCTGCCCCTTTTTCATAAGCACTTTTTTACATGGCTGTTCTTTTTTCCAGGTAACAAGAATGGATGGAAACATTGACAGCCCACCACGCTTAAGAGTTACCCATAAGACATTTGGGACACAGAACAGTAATGCAAACATGATATATTGCCGCTTGAGTATGCCCATTGAATTCCATTCATCATTTAACTTTGGCACTGGTTTGGAACTTGTTGATGGTTTCCAGAAAAGGTTAGATAATTTTAATACTGTGTCAGTGTATAAATAGGTATTGAAACAGCATTCTTCTTTGTACTTAGGCGATTTTACATGCGTGACCTCCCAATGTGGCTTTGAATTTTTATGAGAGCAACCATTTCTGCCTAAAAACAAGAAATAATATCTATCCCTCAGCTATGTTGTTTTGATTTTTCAGAGGTATTTAGCATGACAGACATTGGCTAAAATAGCATGGACTGGATCTGTGTCACTTAAGATTTTGTTTCAGAAGTTTGTATTTGTGCTATCTTTTTGACTTTATATCCTGCTGGAAACCCTTTTCTTTAGCATATGTCTACTTTTACAAAGCAGCTGAGGCATAGAAACACATGCTGCTTTTACATCATTTTCTTTTAAGTGACAGATAGAATTCATGCATAAATTTCCATTCCTTATACAACTGTTTCAAACTAGTTTCAGTCCATAAAAAAGTGGCTGTAGTTACTGCACACTAAAGAAAAATGCTTTGGGGAACATTATTCGGTGTTTTACAGAATTATTTAACATTTAACATTGATTTTAATCAATGTTGACCTTAATGTATTTCCAGAAAGCAGAACCAGGATCTACAGTTTCACGCTGTAACAGTAAGTATATGGCCATTATTTTATTGATCACCACCCCCTGCACATTTGAACTGGATTGGATTGATTTGATAAACTGATTGTTTCTAGCTGAATTAGAAAATAGCTCTCATTAATCCAAATAAATACAGATTTATGGATCACACCATGGTTTTGATTAGGGGGAGATATGTTGCTGTCTTCTCCTTATCTATATCCTATATTTATTTAGAATATTTTAATTCATATTTCTACTTGGAAAGGATCTAAGGCAGCTTACAACATCAAAGAATATATACAGTCACCCCCGCCATTTCGCGGTTCAGGCACTGTGGTCCCACTATATCGCGGGATCGCAGTACCTGCGGGGGGTGGCGGGGAGTGATCGTGTCACTCCACGCCACTCCACGCCCCCTCCGGGAGGCCTTGGAACCACGCAGCGGGCAGCAGGGAGCGATCAAATCGCTCCCTGCCACCACCCCCAGACCCATCCGGGATGCCTCGGAGCTGTGCGGGGGCAGCGGGGAGCGATCACATCGCTCACCCCGCCCCCACCCGACCCGCTTCCGCATATCGCAGATATTCATGTATTGCGGGTCGGGTGGGTCCCTAACCCCGCGATAGGCAGGGGGTTACTGTAATATTGGAGACAATAAGTATAAAAACATTGTTAACACATTAAAGGTCATATTTAAAGTCAAGAACAATGAATCTGAAGAGTCACCTTACATCATTAACCAGGCAAAATTAAAGCTAAGAACAATGAGTAAACAAATATGAGGTCAGTGGGAATTCCACTCTGAGAAATTTACCCATCCACCCATTCTTAATGACCCCTTCACCTCTGCAATTACCTGATGGATAATGCCACTACATCTTTGTGATAGCAAGTGGGAAGAGGAACGGTCTTTCTGCTCTCTCTCCCTCTAAGGAAAGTGTTCAGCACTCCTGGTGCAAATAAATGAATGAAAAGTGGACAATGAAGTTGCCCGAATGTAGGAAGGAAACGTTGAATTAGTCTTGGCTATGATTAACATCTTAGCTAGGGAAGCATTCAGGGGGCTTTAGGTGATTAAGGCAATTATTCCTGAGCCAGGAAGTAAGAGCTGAGATGATGACTGTTTGTATACACTTTTGCATTTTTAGTATATTGTTTCTTAATATTGTTTCTTTTTAAAACATTGTAAGCCATCTTCAGTCTTTTCAGGCAAAGGCAGGTTAAAACCAAACAACCAGACAGACAGACAGACATCCGAGTTATCACATTAGAAAGAGGTGGAACATATCTTTGGCCACTGATATTCTATTATATGCATGAAATGTTTCTAGACCTGGATATTCTCAGTGAAAATTATATAATACAGACGAATGCATGTCTGTATGGATTTATGTAATACTTTGAACACATATCCATGAATAGAGATGGGCACAACCAGGAAAAATGACGTTTTGAGTTGTCGTGTGTCGGAGCCGGCCCGTTTTGGCTTGTTTCCGTTTGTCGCAAAATTTTTCAAAAATTTGTCATTTTGTTTGTCATTTTTTCATCTGTCATTAGTACTGGTTTGGGGGGGTAGCGGGCTCCTGGAGGCACCTCTCTGGGGTGGGTGCCTCCTCTGGCCCGCTATGAAGGGAAAGCGGGCTCCTGGGGGCACCTCTCTGGGGTGGGTGCCTCCTCTGGCCTGCTATGAAGGGAAAGTGGGCTCCTGGAGGCACCTCTCTGGGGTGGGTGCCTCCTCTGGCCCGCTACAAAAGGGTACACATAGTCAATTGGATATGCATACCAAGTTGCAGTGGCAGGCAGAGGCACCTCTCTTCCTTTTGGGTGCCTCTACTGTGACTCACTGGCATACGGTGCACTTGGGCTGGGGATGGGGAGGAACAAAGTGAGAGAAGACCCCTATGGGCGCCCTCTGGCTCACTAAGAAGGGAAGTGTACTTGCTGTAGTGCAATGCGAGTACACAGATCTGGCTTAGGTTTAGGGTTAGCACAAGGGCTAGGCTTAGGGTTACGGGTAAGGTTAGGGTGAGTTAGTGGGGTGCACCTCTGGGTGCCTCTCTGACCCACTAAGAAGGACAGTGTACTGGCGTATGGGTTAGGGTTAGGGTTCGGGTTCGGGCTAGGGTTAGTGGGCTTTTTATGCCCGACTGGCACATCCCAGAAGTCTCGGTCAAAACCTGGCCAAGTGGCCATGCAATTGGTGGAATGGCTCCAAAAATTTGCATGGTCCACTCCCATGGCCAGCCCATCATTGCGCAGGTGTAAAAAAATAAAAATAAAAATAAAATAAAATAAAATCAATGGAGACGTTTTGTTGCAAGAAAAACCCACTGCTGCTACTGTAAAAATTCAGGCAGTTTTAAAATAGCTATTTTTCGCATGTTTCTGTGGTGCTTTGGTGTGTTTTTGGACCACGATTTCAAAATAAATATTGCATTCGCCCCATTTTGGATCCCCCGCCCGCACCAAATGGCATGGCGAGTTGGTGAGATGACGAGGATGCCCCCCACCAGAGCAGCCCAGGACAGGAGAGGGGGGAGGCCAGGGACCCCCCCCCAGAAACCACCCCTCTGGTAGGTGCCCTCACTCAGGCAGGCATATTTTCGCCTGCTTTTTTGGCCAGGAATCGGGTTTTTATTTATTTTTAAAACTTTTTTTCTGTGCCGCTTGGCATCGCGCGATCGCTGCGATGCCAGGAACGACAACGACAAATCAGACCCAATTTTTCTTTTTTCGGTTCGAGTTCGAGTTCTGGCGGAGTAATTGTCGTTACTGTTTCCATTGCGTAAGGGAAACGAGGAACAGAAACGGAAACGAGAATTTCACCAAGTCGTGCCCATGTCTATCCATGAATAAATGAAACTAGTTTGGTTCAGACCAGTCATAGTAATTTTTTGAATTGTTCTTGATCTTTGTTTAGTACACAAAATGAATTTGTGCCTGAGAAAGGCATGTGCTTGTTTATGACTGGAAGTACATGTAAAACATTTCACCTTGCAACTTGACGTATACTTTCTATTTTAATTATTTCAGTACTACTACTCAGTGCGGATCTTTGCTGGTCAAGACCCATCTTCAGTCTGGATTGGTTGGGTAACCCCTGACTACCATTTTTACAGTGAACATTTTGACCTAAATAAGAACCGCACAGTAACAGTTACTTTGGGAGATGAAAGAGGCAGAGTTCATGAAAGGTTTGGACTCACGTATTATGCTTTGAATAATTCAAGTTTAAATTATTTTATTTGTATTTTGACAGGAAAAATCTGATTTGTTTTGATAAATAATGTTTGAATTTGAAATCATGCACATTGAAAGTACTTAATTTACAGTTATTAGGTAACATGAATAACAACAAAATATCTATTTAACTCCACTTTATTAAATGTAATTTCATTTTTCTTACTCAAATATATCTCCTCAAAATTCACTCTCCTATTTTCTATGTGTATACTGAGTGCTGCACAGACATGATTTATCATGTGGTCCTTTGGGACTGGGTAGCTTTCTCATGGCTACACAGTTTGGCCCTTTTCATAGGAGGCAGAGTTGGGAATCCAGTCTTGACTCTGATTCTACAGCACAGTGGTATAATGGCATTTTCATGTGACAGCCTCTTGCAGATAGCTGAACAGGAAAAAATTATTTCTTTGCTTATTAGCTACTTATAATCATAAAAGAAATATTTCAATCTGTTCTTGGAAGCGAGGATTTCAGCCAGTCTTTGCAAGCAAGTACTGACCTGAATCAAAGTGAAGAAAGTTTTAGTGTTATGCAATAGAGATGGGCACGACTCAAAAAAATGGTGTTTCGTTTGTCGTTTAGGGGGTCCATTTTGGTTCGTTTTTGGTTTTCGTGATTTTTTTGCAAAAAAATCATTTTTGTTTCGTTACGTAACAAAACGAAAAAAAGAAAACAAAAATGAAAAATTGCTGTTTCGTTAGCATTCATTACAGTTCAATGTATTTGCCACAATGAAAACAAAACGCATGACAAAATTTATGTTGTTTTGGTTTGTTTCGTTTCATTTTGGAGACAAAATTCATTTTTTGTTTCGTTACGTAATGAAACGAAAAAACAAAAACGAAAACAAAAAATTGCTCATTTCGTGCTGATCTCTATTATGCAATATATTTCCTGAACTCCGGTGATAACCCATTATGCCTTAGGTTTAAGTACATGACTCTTCTGTTCTGATTCAGTGTAAAACGCAGCAATTGCTACATGGTCTGGGGAGGAGAAGCATCTGTTAATTCCCAAATATCGGGTCGTGGTAATGTTGATTTAGAAATCGGATGCCTTGTTGAATTGGCTACTGGAATGCTGTCATTTACAGCCAATGGAAGAGAGCTGGGAACTTTCTACCAGGTATCAGTCATTACCTTTGCTCCCCAACCCAAAGATTCAATTTTGCTGCCCCAACCCAAAGATTCCATTCAGTGTATTTTTCCCCCAGTATGTTGTTGGGTGCTTTTAAGCCAGAATCAACTGATAGCGAACATGACTGGGCTTCCATAAGGAGGAGGAGCTTTATGAAACATCTCACTTACTCTGAAAGCCCTGATCCACACCCCTGATGAGGTTCCCTGGTTGAGTGATGATTTGAACATAGGCCTCCTAAGTCGTAGTTGAAATAAATTTCCATTTATAGGTCTTTTGGATTGACAAATACAGGTGTTAATTCTGTACTTAGAAATTATAGCATGGATTACATTTTGATGTCACAAATAGCATTGCCTCGCAAAAACCATCACTCAGTTTCTGTTTGCATCTTATATGAAACTGAATATCAGCATGCCTGAGAATTAAATTCACCACTGTGCTCATCATAATAGACTGCTTATACCAAACCTGAATTTATTATCATTTATTTTTATGAAATATTTATTTTATTTATTTATTTATTTATTTATTTAACTTATATGCCACCCACTACCCAAAGGTCTCTTTGCAAGGTACATATTGCAGGAATATTTTCCTATGGTATTAGGAGTTGGAAGAGGCATTTTGTCTGTGGATTGGTCAAAGACTGACACTTTATTGTTACCTGAAGTCTTTCTTCCTTTATTCAAATCAGAGTATTGCAACAGTGCAATACTTCAGAAAGTCAATGAATTAGTTGGGTGTGTATTGTTGCCCAGGGGACCTTCAAATGTACTCACAACACCTTCCACTGTTTGGGGAGACTCCTTTGAAGTTAACAATCCATTTTTAATTTAAGTAGAGAGTGAACATTATTTATATGCAAAATATGTGTTCCAAAATATCTAAGAAGTAAATTATAATCAAAGGATTTGGTCTTATTATGTGATGGATTTTTATGTATCTGTGAAAAGAAATAATTTTGATTAATATCATCATACACCTAAGGCTGTAGTGCATATTAATGTTAATATTCAGCAGCAGCATTATCCCAACCATCCTCCAACAATATGAAACAAAACTAAATTTAGGAAATTGTTTTGTAATTCTTAGTGGACCTGAGAATGCAGTTCAACTCCAATATATTTCTATTAGGAGTATAGTATTCCTTTGGTTTGATTGGTTTTTGTTTTTGTTTTGGATTTTTGAAATCCAACCCAAATCCCTGAATTCTCCAATTCCCAGAATTCCAGCACATATACACATATATTTAGACATCTTCATTTCAGTCTCCTTGACAAGATCGATGCCCTCTTCAAAGTCTTCTTCTAATTCTTCATTTCCTGCTGCCATGCTTCATGACAGGAAACTTCCCCAGGGCTTCTTGGTGATAGTGGTTCTTTAGGAGGTGACCTCTGCAGAGCATAAAGAGCAGCAAAATGACCACCCCAAAGAAGCATTGGGGCTGGCTTCCTCACAGGAAGCATTGAAGCAAGTGGCTTAGAAGAAGGGCTGAGTCTTGTCCAAGTGATTGCACATACTGTATATACTCAAACGTAAGCCTAGTTTTTCAGCCCTAATTTGGGGCTGAAAAAAAGGCCCTTGGCTTATATGCGGGTCAGTACTTTTAGCCACTGAGACAAGTGCTTGGGTCGGTGGCTAAAAGTCATTTTAAACATTCTGTGCCGCTTCTCATGACCCGCTTCTGCATCACAGGGGAGTCTAGGGTGGGAAATGCAGCAGCGCCTGGCAAGTGCTTGGGTCAGTGGCTAAAAGTCATTTTAAACATCATACACCACTCCCCCAGCTTACAAAGGAGGAGCTGCCAGGCCCTGCTGCATTTCCCACCCTAGGCTTATACTCGAGTCAATACGTTTCCCCAGTTTTGGGGGGTTAAATTAGGGGCCTTGACTTATACTTGGGTTGACTTATACTCAAGTATATACGGTAAGTGTTTGTGGGAATTTTGCCAGAGGAATTGTTGAAGATGGCTGTTGTGGGTTTTTCAGGCTGTTTGGCCATGTTCTGGAAGTTTTTCTTGCTAACGTTTCACCAGTCTCTGTGGTCGGCATCTTCAGAAGGCAGGAGCTCAGGGAGTTAGGAGTTCTCTCTGTGCTCTGGGGTAGAGAGAGCACAGAGAGAACTCCTTGTTCCCTGAGCTTCTTTCCCTCTGAAGATGCTTGGCCACACAGTCTGGCGAAACGTCAGGAACAAAAACTTCCAGAACACGGCCAAACAGCCCAAAACACCCACAACAGCCATCAGATCCTGGCCATGGAAACCTCAGAGAATACAATTGTTGGAGAATTCTGGCATTTGGAGTCCAGACAAACAAATAACAACAAACTGCAGACCCCTAATCTGTATTTGAGCTTAAACTAGGGTGCTTGCTTCCCTGTCAAATATATTTTGCTGTAATTTCAGAGGTTTGCGTGTGAAGAAAGTTTTACATTTAGACTAGGTACATCAGACTAGGACAGTGTGGTATGGGTGCTGGAGGTAGCACTCGGAGCCCTTTCTGTGGGCACCTGACATTGCCCCTTCACAGCCACCTGTATTCAGGTTAAATTGCTGTGTTGGCAGTTTGCGAATAATTAGTGGGTTTTGAATTACAGTTTGGGCACTTGGTCTCTAAAAGGTACACCATCACTGGACTAGGGTATACCTCTTGCCTCCTGGACAGACAGCAGGAATTAATAATAGGAAAGGACTAACCAAAAAACAATTTAAAAAAGACAGGGGATATAGTGATATTTTCCCCAGTTCATAGAATCAGTTCTGGACAGAATCTCATTCTAAAGCCCATATTTATAGACTTGGGATATCGCAGAATGCAGGTTTCCTGTTAAATGATATCAGTCGTTCACAGTGCCAGTTCCCAGCCCAAGGTGGTTCACCAGCTCTGGCCCTTCTGAAAAAAAGAGATGATTTGGCCATGGTGATCCAGGCACTGGTAACTTTTAGATTACAGAAATTTTACTGTAATATATTTTTCATAATCCAACAATAATCATCAGATCAAAATCAGATTGGAAATGTTACTATCTGCCAAAAGCATATCATTTATTTATTTATTTATTTATTAGATTTATATACTGCTCCATCTAGCAACAAGGCCATTCTGGGCGGTTTACAGAATTAAGCAAATGTTAAAATAGAAACCATAAACATCAACACAATACAATAAATAAAACAATACAACATAATAAAACAGAATAAGCGTAACTAAGTCAAATCAAAATCAAATCAGAATGAATGGGGGGGAAATGTTATTTATTTAATCAATCAATCAATCAATCAATCAATCAATCAATCAATCAATCAATCAATCAATTTAGTACTTGTTGACCACCCGATTTTCCCACTGGAACTCAGGGCGATGTACAACACATTGCAAAACAACTTGCCCAAACATACAAGCCCCAACATAACAAAACAAAGTACAAATAATAAAGAAAACAGTAATAATAATGTAATAAAGTACAAATACAAATTCAAATAAAAATAAGCATAACTCATCAGCAACCATATAGCATAAACAAGATCCGGCAAGAGAGGGCTGGGACCGACCCACAGACATACAGACTAATAATAAAACCTCAAAGGTCACCCAAAGCATTCCCTGAAGAGCCAGGTCTTTAAAGCCCTTCTAAAAGCTGGCAGCGAATCAACAATCCAATCTCTACTGGCAGTTTGTTCCAGTACACCAGGGCGGCCACTGAGAAAGTCTGCTTCCAGGTAGAACCCTTTGGGCCTCTCTAGGTGTGGCCACCTGGAGCAAGAGGGAAAAGGAAGCTCTGGTCAGTCGGGATGAAGTTGACCTCTGGGAGATCCGCTCCACCAGATAGACAGGTCCCAGGCCATGGAGGGTTTTGTAAACCAAAACATTGCCTTTATTCCACTATGGGGGGAACCCTCCAGAGCAGAAGGAGTGGGTGGGAAGGGAGAACAGGACATTTAACTGTTTGGGGTGTGTAGAACCTGTCCAAAAGTGTGTGTGTGTGTGTGTGTGTGTGTGTGTGTGTGTGTGTGTGTGTGTGTGTGTGTGTGTGTGTGTGTGTGTGTGTGTGTGTGTGTGTGTGCATGTGCATGCACAAATGGTTGCTTCTGCACCTGCTGACATTGCTGCTTCCATCAGCAGATGTACACCCTTGGATTCTGGCTGTTGCATTTTCTCATTTTAGAGCTGGACCATATTAGATACACTTCTGCAGTTTGATGTCTGAAGAGTGCTATGGCATTTCAAAAGAAAGGCCAAGCAGCTTTTTAATTTTCTACAGGATGGAGTGAATTGTTTTATGTTATAAAAAGGAGCATATGATTGCATAGTGTTGCATCTTGTGTGCTATTTTTTGAGAGTTGTTTTTTATTATTTTATTTTATTTATGCTGTCTTCCAAGTCTGGGACTCCACAGAGCTTGCAATAAAATTAAAATAGATTAGATACACCTAATAATATACAGTATAAGAACACAGATGGATGAACTAAAACAGACAGAAGCAGTTTTTAAAAGCAATTTCTTAAAAGTGAGTGGAGTTCAGTCAGGATCCCAGTATATACTCACTGAGAAGGAAGAAGATTCTTTACACTGTTTTTAAAGTAAAAATTAATTTCCTACTCTTTATCCGTCATATAAGTATGGCTACTAGAACCAAAGTATCAATGAGTAAGTTGTAAGATCAGACCTTTCATAAATGACATGCTGCAATTGTAGCCCCACACCTCATTCATAAAACCTGTTGTACACAAGGCTTATGCCTTCTCCTAGAGACATGAGCAAGTGAAAACCTTTGTCTCTTTGTGTAGATTGAGACAATATCCTTGTGTGTAAATGTGGGTAAGTATGCAGTTGACTGGATATATAACTACTTACATGTAAAATACAGGGACACTTCAGAAATTAGTATGTATGTGGTGTGACTGAGTGAATACTTTGCATACACAGGAGTATTTACAAACTTTCCAGTTGAATAATTCTCATACCATCTAAATTAAATGGGGATCACTCCCAAGCAAGAATTGTAGAAATCTTGTTTTAATAAAACAGACCCAAACACTGCTAATGCTGCATTTTAACTCTGATAATTATATTTTTCAGGTTGAACCAAACACAAAATTGTTTCCAGCTGTTTTTTTACAGCCTACAAGCACAAACCTGGTACAGTTTGAACTGGGTAAATTAAAGGTATTTTGTTTTTGAAAAAAAACCTAAAACTACTATCAAAGAGGTTGTGGGTTTTGAAATGAATCCAGAAACTCAAACAGTATTATTTAGTCAATGGAATCTAAAGGACCCATTTCCCCACTCTTTAATTATTAATGAAATCCTTCCAGATTGAAAATAACAATCCATAGGAAATAAGGTTCTTGAAATGGGGGCGGGAGTTACTTAGAAGATTAATATTAAAACAATCATAATGCATTAATATTGCATGTTACCCTCTTTCCCAGTTAATATAGAATTCCAAGACATCTTAATAAGAATCAAGGGAGAGAATTTTGGAGTCTTGTATGATTTGGTTTGTCCACAGTATTACTGGATAATTTGCCTAAGTACACTAGTAGATATCATAGTATGATAAAGGTGATAGGGGTATGGGATACAATCTTTGGAGATGTCCTTCCGCTCACCTCCCAAAGTGTATTGTAGAATGGATGCCAGTCAAATTAAGCAACAACATTCTATTATGCTGGCAGGGGTTGGAGCTGGGGAAAAGGGCAAAATACCAGTAAGCTGGTTTTCATTAGGCCGACCTCCTGGCAGTTAAGAGAGGTGGGGTGTGCCACCAGTATTTATTGAGGGGCACATTTGTAAATATGCTTTCAAGAAACAACCTATAATTCAATGTATATTCTTACATTAGTGTAAGTCCCAGTTTCAAAATGTTTCCATGTGTGTTTTTACAGAACACCATGCCTTTATCAGCAGCAATCTTTAAAAGTGAAGAGAGAAACCCTATTCCCCAGTGCCCTCCTCGTCTGGATGTTCAGACAATCACACCAGTTGTGTGGAGTAGAATGCCAAATAGTTTCCTGAAAGCAGAGCCTGATCGGGTCAGTGACCGCCAGGGGTGGCTCGTACAGTGCCTGGAACCTTTGCAGATGATGGCCCTTCACATTCCAGAAGAAAGCAGGTACATCCAAGAAAACCAAACATAATTTCTGAGAACTTTTTAAATGGTTGCCTTGCCTTGTCTTTCCGTTTGCTCACTTTGCTTTCTAAGAACATTCAAATACACCTCTCTTGCTTTTCTTCTAAGGAAAGTAGAAACATAACAGTGGCAGAAATCTTGTGGTGGAGCTGTGTGTCATAGTGATAAAGCAAACCAAACAAAGCAAAGTGGTCTGCTTATTTACCGCCCACAGCACTTCAAGCACTCTCTGGGTGGTTTACAATTTAATTATGCAGGCTATACATCCCCCGGTTGTGAGCACAGTTTTACCTGAAGAACAGGCATTGAACCACTTCGCCACGAGGCTCCTATATGTCAATAATGTCATCAGGAGGCAATGTTAATCTTTTCTTTCATTTACAGTGTTTTAACTGAAACCTTGCTTGGATTGTTCTTCTTAGTCTGTATAAGCTTTCAGCTATCTTTACCTCTAAACTTTTGTCTCCCTCCCCATTCCAATTCGGTGTAATGCCCTCCTGATGAAGTTCTTCATGCTGTGATCAAGCACATTCCTTCCAGTCCTTGTGAGGTAAAAGCAGGGTCGGTGCCAGGCTTTTTTGTGCCCTAGCCCCCCACCACTACCACCACCAAACCAATTTTCAAAAACAGACAAACTGTAGGAAAAACAGTTTTTTTCCTATGGCAAAAAGTTGAACTTGGGAAAAGTTGAAGCAGTGAAAAAGTTGAAATTGTGAAAATTTGAAATTGTAAAATTGTGAACATTTTATTTTAAAAAACTGAGAGAACAAGTAGTAGAATTCCTCTGAGTTCAGTTTTGCCTCACACCACCACCTCAGGTCAGTTCTATGACCCTCTGAGGTCAGTTTTGTGCCCCTCTCAAGTCTGCGTTCTAGGCAGTCGCTCTAGTGGTAGCTCCAGCCCTGGGTACAAGCCACAACTTGCCAGGAGTCCATCTTCCAAGAAGCAAAGCCTGTGGTGCAAAAATCCAAATCTGTCACATTGGCACCACCTTTGTATCCAGTTGTTCACCTCAAATATTTCCCTTTCCCCTTCAATTCTGAGTGCTGGTGGGACAGCTAAGAAAACTATTAGGGCCCCAAAGTCCTTGAATTTCTTTCCCAGAGCTTCAAAGTATAATATGCAAAAACAGGTTACAGGCGATTTCTTCATAATCCACTATTAAAAATAAAAAAGGAACATTGCAAGCTTTCAAGTGCAGTCAATCACCCTTCTTCAAAGCAGGTCCCAGAAGTTCAGACATGGTGAAAGATGTTCTTCACCAGGAGGTTACTTTTAAAGTCCTTATTTAGATGATGTTCTTAAAATCCATGGCTAGATGTTGTTGTAGCCAGGACAGGATTCTTGTTGGAGGCAAGCAGGGCAGTTGTTAAGGGCTTTTTCTTAAGTCATACCCTCATTCTTCAAACAAAGAAACATGGGTCATATACCACCACCCCTCTCCCTTACCTAGCTCCATTTGATTTCTTTGTCACTCCTCTTGGCTGCATCACTTGTTCCTAGTGGATGAGAAGATAGAGAAGTGAATCTGTGAGATTTATAAGCGATGACAATCACTTTGTCACATCTTTATGACTGAAGGATTGCTTGCTCATATTTTGTTTTTAAGTTTTTTGGAGACATATGGCCCTTTGACTACATGTATAAAGGAGCTTCTGCTACATACACAAAAAATGTAACATTCTAGACTCTTTTAAAAAGCAGTCCAGTCCCCAAGGCATGTATATTATAGAAACCCCACATATTATTTTACAGTCTATTGGGATTGCATGTTGTTTTAGCCTGTGCAACAAGTGATGTAAATTTACAGAAGTTTATTTTAAACACATTTCTTATGTAGGATTTAGGCATTGGTACTGATAATCTGGAATATATTAAAGAAATATAACTCATAAACTTGAAAATATGCTTTTTGAAAAATATAGGTTTATCACAATTTCCCAGACTGTGGGCTGTGGCACCACTCTGGGGTGCTGTGAAGCCCACAAAGAGGTGCCATAGAATCTTCTGACCCTTCCCCCACCTTCTCTCCTATTCTTACCCAAAGTATTGTATGGTACTTAACTTGCACTTTCTATGGTGTCCATGGTGCAGAGAGGAAACCGTGGTCCGGTTTTGCCCAAGGAATGGGTTTCCTACCCTCTTGTTTGTAAGAGAGTCTTCCCTGCCCTGCCAAAAATGTGGGTTCTCTCACTCAGGAAGCTGCTTCCCTCAGAAAAGTAAAGCCATGAGTGTGTTTCCATAGTCTCTGGTTCCGTCTAGCATCCAATCTTGGTAATACAGCTTGGGAAGTTGTATTCATGTGTTTAATTTTAATTTAATTTTATTTTATTATTTTTTTTTCTCCTGAGCAGTGAAACCATCGGTGGATATGGCACTCCTACTGTACAGGGGAGCGTTGGCCAGTGGTCAACATGTTAAGGGAGCCACAAGTTAAAATGTTTGGGAGATCTAGTTTAGAAACTGACCCTTTCTTCCTTATAGTCCTGTTTTAATGAAGGTGGAAGAAAATGATCAAATGCCACCACCACCCCAATATACTGTTTCTGTGTCATATATGAAGTGCTAAGAAAACTGCACATGGAGATTTTGTAATGATGATGCAAGAGTTGGCACTCAAAGCATTTTAATGTCATTAGTATAAAAGTTTTGGGGATCTTCTCCATAATGAAGTAAAACATAATTTATTGTGTTGTCCTTTCCAGTGTGTGATTTTTGCCTATCACTTTACACATTCACAGAAAACAGATGCACATATCAGTGCTTGGAAATACAGAAATGAACCAACTTCCCAAGCACTTGATATATGCATCTATTTTCTGCAGCCAAAATTTATTTCTTCTTCACAAAGTACATAATAAAATATTTCTTTAAAAAGGAGCACCACTTTTAAAAAAATGATTCTCTGTTTTGTTTTCTCATTTTAGGTGTATTGATATACTGGAGCTCTGTGAACAAGAGGATTTGATGAGATTCCACTATCATACTTTAAAACTGTATAGTTCAGTTTGCGCACTGGGTAATAACAGAGTAGCTTATGCACTCTGCGGCCACGTGGACATTTCCCAGTTATTTTTTACAATAGATAATCAGTATTTGCCTGGACTCCTACGTTCTGGCTTTTATGACTTGCTCATCAGCATTCATTTAGAATACGCTAAAGAAGCTAAGCTCATGATGAAGAATGAATTTATAATTCCTATTACAAATGAAACCAGGAAAATCAGATTATTTCCAGATGAATCAAAGAGAAATGGTTTGCCTGGAGTCGGGCTTAGCACCTGCTTGAAACCAGATTTTAAGTTCTCAACCCCTTGTTTTATTTTGTCTCATGAGGATCATCAAAAGCCTAGTCCAGAGATACCCCTTGGGATGCTTAAGTGCAAAGCCTTAAACATGCTGACGGAAGCTGTCTACGGTAGTGGAACTCACATACGCGACCCTGTCGGTGGGAAGGTTGAGTTCCAGTTTGTTCCTGTTCTCAAGCTAATAGGAACATTGCTCATTATGGGAGTTTTCGATGATCACGACGTTAAGCAGATTTTACTTCTCATCGATCCATGTGTGTTTGGTGAATCTAAGGAAGAAACAATGGAGAAAACGGAGAAGGAGGAGGCCACACATGTAGAAGAAAAAGCTGTAGAAGCTGGGGAAAAGGCAGCCAGTGAAACGAAAACTCCAGTAAAAGGCTTACTGCAAACAAGATTGCCTGAATCTGTTAAACTCCAGGTGACAACCTTGCAATATTATCAAAACAAATTGTCAAATGTTGGTCTTGGACATATTTTATTTTTGTTGTGCCTTTGGTCTTTAAATGCACGAGCAGGGGCAAATGACTATGTTCTGCCTAGGCTGCTGCTCCACAAGACCAGGAATATGCAACGTCATATGCTGTTTGTAAGAAGTTGTTAGTATCTGTCAAGTGCATAGAGAACACAAAATTGTGGAACACAGAGATAAAAAAATGAGCTTTAGCCACTTTGCATTTGTTGAGTGAAATTGTCCCTTCTTTTGCAAAGATTATAGATAGGCTAATAAAAAAATTAAGTTACTTTAGCTTGGGCTCAAACAAAGACAAGCAGCGGGAATGAGCATACAGTGACACCCCCCACGCCTATCACGACCCAACCTGCGATCATTGAAAACCCATGATATGAGGATGTTTGTCGGGTCAGGCCTGGGGGGCCTAGCTGGGGACTCCTATACCTATCCCCAGCCTAGCACTTCCCTGAACAGGTTGGCAAAGGCCTTCCCGGAGGCCTCAGAAATGCTTTTTAGCAATACGGAGGTCACTTCTGGTTTACTGGAAGTGACTTCTGGTTCACACAAAAGCCTTTTTGGGGCCTCCAACATGCCCGGGAAGGACCTTGCAGGCCCATTTGGGGCAGCACCAGTCCTGGTGTAAGTACAGGAGGCCTGAAACAGGCCTTTCACCCTTACCCCGGGGAGGGGGGGCTTTTTTTCATATACTGCAGTCCTGCGATATAGTGGGACCGCAGTATATGAACTGTGAAAGGCCGTGGGGTTACTGTACCTAGTAATGTAGTTTTGCAAATGCTACTGTGACAGCTTGCTTAATATTTCCTGTGATAACATAGGTAGGGTCATCTGCAGTTACACATATTGTCCAAAGTGGAAAAACTAACTTCATTTTGTTTTGCTTTTCCCATGTAGTAATCTTCTGTGAGCATGAATTTTAAAAAAACAGTCATTTCGAATCAAATTCACCTTTTATTGACAGCCTCTAGATCCAACCTTTTTTTCCTTCATTGACCACAAAACTAAATTTCCATTTACAAAGATGAAGAAATACATATATTATACTTCTTTAGATTATAATTGTAGTTATTTTTATTATAACTGTTTCTATATTTCTTTCACTTATAATAGCATTATGCTGGTTCATAATATTAATGGTGCCTTTTGTTTCATGATAGATGTGTGAGCTGCTAAATTATTTCTGCGACTGTGAACTGAAACACAGAGTGGAAGCCATTGTGTCTTTTGCAGATGCTTATGTCTCAAAGTTGCAATATAATCAGAAATTTAGATATAACGAACTCATGCAAGCCTTGAATATGTCCGCTGCTTTAACTGCCAGGAAAACCAAGGAATTTCGTTCTCCACCTCAAGAGCAGGTAGAAGCAATCGTTTATTTTCTTCTGTCTGTATTTTTGCCTATAAAGTAAAATATAATGGGGAAAATAAGCAGAGCATTTAGAAACTTAAAATATAATGGCTATATGAATATTCATTAACAGGTATTTTATAACGATGGGTGGGGTGGGTGGATCACACAACATCTTATGACTTGATGTTTGTTGGGGTTTATGAGTATACCAAAATTATTCAGCATTGTAGTTAGGAACAGTCAATTTTAGAACAATTTTGAAGGGGTGATTTTTCTTTTCTGTCATTTGATCCTCAGGATACATCAACCATTTTCAACTTTCAAATACTTGACAGCCTGTGAGAATTTTAATCAGTTTAAAAGCAGAATTTGTCAAGAGAATGATTAGCTATATTTTGTTGGCACTTGTATGGATTGTTAGAGAAGCAGTATCTCCAGTTGTTGTAATAATCATAATAATATTGCATAGTTGCATAAATTGTAGTTTCCAGACCATATTAAATCATATTAAATAATTAAATAGGAAAAAGTTGCTAACATAATCTGAATGTAAAGGTACATGAGGAAAAGGAAGGAGGAAGGAATTATCATCACAACAACAAAATGTGGATCAGAATCATGTTATGAAATATGAACTGTAATCCCCCATGGATGTAATGCTCTTTCATGTTGCTCTCCAACTCGGAGTTGAAGAAGACTAAGCAGGTCCTTAAAAATTGTTGTGTGCATTGTCATGTCGTAATTGGACGTCATGCCATACCTGGAGGAATCTTCATGTGAGAACTTAAGCCAAGATGACATATCTCAGCTTTAGAAGTCATAGTTGCAGAAGGATCTTGAGACCCCAACAGACAGCTGCTGTCCAGGGACACTGCAGGGTCCTGGACCCTCCAGAGAGGACCATCCTCTCCAGTTGAGGTGGCTCAAGCCCCACTGCCAAAGTGCAGCATTCAAACCAAGCCCAGTGGCTGAGAAGAATGCCAGAATTTCCTGTATTGTTCTCTGTTCTCCATGTTCCTTATATTCTTGTTTGATTTCACGGCAACCCAGCCTTGATGCTCCACTGCCTCTTTTTCTGGCTACTTACTTGTTATGACTGATGGCCCAGAATCTGCTTGATGGCATGGCCATGGCATGTACTTGGACTACATATTTTTGTCCTTTTGAATTTTCTCCTGCAATCTGCTTTGTGTGCCCGCCAGACCTGGATTTAGGACTTATTTTGAAGACTCTCAGAGGCTGCTTTCTTGTCAGGCATTCTTCACACCTGGCTGAGCACTTCCACTTGGAGACCTAGTCATTGGCTTAGAACGGCAGTGAAAGAATGGATTGCTCAGCTCTTAAGCACATATTGTTATCTTTTAATTGATAAATAATCCTCAGGCTTCACCTGCAAGTGCTGAACTTTCTCTGGTTAAGTAATAATTGATGTGATGCAACACCCTGCTGATTGCACGTGAATACATTTAACAAAGTCTTGAGAGCCATTTCCCCCCAAAAGAAAAGCATGTTCAGGAGGAACCCCTTCATGACAGCTCAGTGGATGGTGATGATTAACAATTTCAGAGCAGCTGTTCCAGACATTTTGATCCCCATGAACACTTTTCCAAAAAGCAGCCAGAGCAGAGAGTTAAAAACTTGTAAACATTAGCATTTTGGCAGGCTCTTGCCTCCTCTCACTGTGAATGTCCCAAGGCATGACTATCAGTCCGTTCTGCTTCAACCACCACAACAGAAGGTCATGCAGAGCTTCAGTTGTTAGCTTTTCCTTCAGAACTTTTCTCTTTTTTACTACATCAATCTTTTCCTTCTTTCTGGTGTCTGTTTAGTGTACAGTTCTTTTTTTAAAAAAAACTTCAGTTTTGCAAAACAGTTCTTGTTATCGATTCATCCTTGGGCATCTCTGGCTTCTAGGTTCTTTCTTAAGAGGTATGTGTTGTGTGTATGTTGAGAGGGAAAGATTTCTCTTCTAAATGGACATGCAGCTTTCTTTGCCTGGATAAAAACAAGGGTGAATACTTGTCAGCATTGTTTCAGCATCACTAAACTAAGCACGTCCGATCTCGCCTGATTTTGGAAGCAAAGCAGGGTCAGCTCTGGCTAGTACTTGGATGGGAAACCACCAGGGAATATCAGGTGCTGAAAACTCCATGCACATGGGGGCTGGCAAGTCACTCCAGTATTCCTGCCAAGAAAACTCCATGCACATGGGGTCATGAAGAGTCGGTCACAACTATAATGACAGAACACACACACACACACACACACACAAGCAGGCTAATAACAACAGGGCTGGTAGAGGAAATTCCCTTCTGTGGGAAATGTCCCCCCACACCTCTGCATGTCTATGGATAATCCTAGAATCAGAAGAGTTGAGTCAGAAGAGGTCTATAAGGCCACCAAGTGCAGCCCTTTCCCTAGTTATCCCCCTATCATATCAATTGGCATGACTTGAGTCTCTTTTCCATTATTGGTCATTTTGGTTGAACAACTATCATGGACTTAGATATTACAGACTTATTCTAAATACTAAACTTGTCTGGGGAAAGGTCTGACAACTCCCAGAGGTGTCTTGGACTCTGTTGTTGTTATTTGTTGCCATTGAGTAAGATTTATGGTGATTCTGAGAATTAATGACTTCCCAATGTCCTTTCATGAACTACCTTGTTGAGCTCTTGCTAAAACAAGGATGTGACTTTCCTTATTAAGTCAATCTATTTCTTCTGAGGTCTCTGTTTTCCTAGAGCAGTGTTGGCGAACCTATAGCACAGGTGCCAAAGGTGGTACTCGGAGCCCTTTCTGTGGGCACCTGACATTGACCCTTCACAGCCACACGTATCCAGGTTAAATTGCTGTATTTGCACTTTGTGAAAAATTAGTGGGTTTTGAATTGCAGTTTGGGCACTCTGTCTCTAAAAGTTTTGCCATTACTGTCCTAGAGTCAGTGGAGCATCAAGATGAGCACATCTTGTGGTTTATATACTGGCCCCACAGCTGAACTGCTGTTCAGTGCTCTGCTGCAGTGCTTTCTAGTGCAGTGGTGGCGAACCTCCATCACTCCAGAGGTTTTGGACCACAACTCCCAGAATTCCAAGCCTGTACTGCCAATGACAAAGGACTGTGGGGGTTGTGGTTCAAAACATCTGGAGTGCTGAAGGTTCACCACCACTGCTGTAGTGGGTGTCCACTCAGAGGCAGCGCCTGCAGGAGATTGGGGGCAGGGAAGCTGGAATGCTGCCTTTGAGTGTCTCCTGCTGGAGGGGTGGAGCTCCGATCTGTGGATCAGCTATGGGGCCAAGAGCCAAATTACACTGAACTACCAATTTGCAGTTTGTGCCCATTCTTATGCACCAACCTGTGCAGCTGCAGTTCTGTTATGCACTGAACTCCTCAGTAGACCAGCCTAGAATTATGCAATAAATGATATGCCTGCTGTGGCCAACCTGCAGTGAATGCGCTGCTGTCATGCAGAGATGTTATCATTTCAGATTAACATGCTGCTGAATTTTCAACTGGGGGAAGATTGTCCTTGTCCAGATGAGATTCGGGAGGAGCTTTATGAGTTTCATGACTATCTTCTAAGCCATTGCGGTAAGTGACGGTGATTCTTGGCTGAAGCACATTTCTGGCGTTTTGCTTCTGCGACAGTACTTTTTCCAAATGTTTTGTTTTTAGTGTATTTGCCTGGCAAACATGATGTTAATGAAATAATCAAAATGAAAAGAAATGTATGACAGTTAATTAGAATGATCATCCCAAGTGTTCTCTGGCAGGTAGCAAACCAGAAATATTTGCAGTTGAAAAGTTTTGTTTGTTTGTTTTGTTAGTTTTTTGTGAGCTGATCAGTTTATAAATCAAGAAAATTCAATGTGCATCAGAGCTGCTTTACTTTTCCCTATATTACTAAATGGCTGCTAATGACAAATATAACAAATTCCTTGGAACATTAACAATGGGGACAACATCTTTTCTGCATTACTAACATAAGACAGTCCAGATTTCCCTAAGAAAAATCCTCTGGGGAATGCAACATGCGCAGAGATATTTCTGCTGTGGTGAGAGCTCCTTGAAGAAGGCATCTTTCTGATTCTGGCCTATGGCTGAGTGGCTCAGTCTCCTGGTTATTGCCTAAGAAAAATCCACAGTCGCCGTTCTGGAAGGAAAAGGACATTTAATTTGTTACTGCAGTAAATGCTCACTCATGATTGGGATGGATCCAGGGCATCCAAAGAGCTGCCTGCCTCTTAATGTCGCTACTAGACATGGGCACGACTAGGTGAAATTCTCATTTCCGTTTTCGGTTCTCGTTATTGTTACGTAACGGGTAACGGTAACGAGAATTACTCCACTCCAACTCGAACTCGAACCAAAAAAGAAAAATTGGGTCTGATTTTTTGTTGTCGTTCATGGCATCGCAGCGATCGCGCGATGCCAAGCAGCACAGAAAAAAGTAAAAAAAAAAACACCCGATTCCCGGCCATAAAAGCAGGCGAAAATATGCCTGCCTCAGTGAGGGCACCTACCGAGGGGTGGTTTCTGGGGGGGTCCCCGGCCTTCCCCCCCTCTCCTGTCCTGGGCTGCTGGTACCAGGCTGGGGGGGCATCCTCGTCGTCTCTATTTGCCATGCGGTGGGGGAATCCAAAACGGCGACCGCAATATTTATTTTTAAATCGTGGTCCAAAAACCCACCAAAGCACCACAGAAACATTTGAAAATTAGGTATTTTAAATGCCTGATTTTTATAGTAGCAGCAGTGGGTTTTTCTTGCAATAAAACGTCTCCATTGATTTTATTTTATTTTATTTTTATTTTTATTTTTTTACACCTGCGCATGCGCAATGATGGGCTGGCCATGGGATGGGACCATGCAAATTTTTGGACCCATTCCACCAATCGCAATGCCAGGTTTTGACTGAGACTTCTGGGTGTGCCAGAGGGGGCATTAAAAGCCCACAAACCCTAACCCTAACCCTAACCCAACCCTAACCCATACGCCAGTACGCTGTCCTTCTTAGTGGGTCAGAGGCACCCAGAGGTGCAGCCCACTAACCCACCCTAACCTTAACCGTAACCCTAAGCCTAGCCCTTACCCTAACCCCAACCCTAACCCAGATCCGTACTCAAGTACACTTTCCTTCTTAATGGGTCCCAGGCACCCAGAGAGGTGCCTCCCACAGCCCACTATCCCCTATCCCATTCCCTAACCTGTACGTCAGTACGCTAGTACACTCCCCTTCTTAGTGAGTCAAAGTGAGGCCCCCAGAGAGGTGCCTCGCAGAGCCCACTATCCCCTATCCCATTCCCTAACCTGTACGGCAGTACGCTACTATGCTTCCCTTCTTACTGAGTCAGAGGCACCCAGAGAGGTGCCTCTGCCACCCCACCCTAACATAATGTAATGTAAATGTATGGTACGTGGCGGCTCCGCGAAACGCTTCCCTTGCTTCCCTTCTTAGTGGGTCAGATGTCAGAGAAGCACCCAGAGAGGTGCCTTCCAGAGCCCACTTACCCCAACCCCAACCCCAACCCAAACGACAAACGACAAATGGAAAAGACAATTTTTTGAAAATTTCCTTGACAAACGGAAACGAGCCGAAATGGACCCGTCCCGACGATCGAAAACTCGAAACGTCATTTTTCCTGGTTGTGCCCATCTCTAGTCGCTACCCATCAGCAACCCGCTGATGATAATTCATACAGGGTGACAGACCTTGGAAGTCATGCAGACATATGCCACTCTGTACCTCCCCACCACCTGGGGGCAGCAGCATGCTTCCAGCCTCTGAGCTAGGCCAAAGTTGCCCTTCCCTCAGCTCCCATTAACATGATCCCTTAACTTCTATGGGCCACCGGAAGTACCAGTGGCCCATTGACATCAACTGGATCCACCAGCAACACCTCAACCACAAACCACGAAACATTGTAGTTTGTATCATTTGTTGCCACATCTTTATTACAAATATTTGTGGTTTAAGGGTTTCATGTTTTGTTCTTTGTTGACTTGAATTAGTTATGAGTAACTGGTGTAGGGAGGATTTTAATTATTTTATTTTATTCTATTTTACCTTACTGTCTGTTCATAACAGTGCTGCTGCCTGATACCTTCCTGAGTTATCAGTTTAATATTAAGTGAGTTCTGGCATAACATGGTATCCACGTGGTTTAAAAATAAGTTTATTGCCTATTAGGTATACCATTAGATGAAGATGAAGTAGAAAATGAAGATACCTCATGGACTGGCAAACTACGTTCATTGATATATAAAATAAAAGGGCCACCAAAAACAGAGGAGAAAGAGACTACAGATGAAGAAGAAAAATATCCTAGTAAGAGCTTGAATTCTTATTCAGATCAATGCCTTTTACTGTGTTTTTTATTTTATTTTATTTTATTTTATTTTATTTTATTTTATTTTGAAATAAGTATCTTGGCCAACATCCTATTCAGAAAAAAACTATGTGTGTAAGGGATATTGCACAATTGTTTGCTCTTCTGAGAACTCTGTATAGTACTTGTATGATGGTTGCATGACCAGTTCTGCGACTAGTGTGTGACAAGGCAGGTAAGGAAGAGAGTGATTGCCTATCATGCTGATTTCTTCAATAGGACTCCGGCTAATGTATTTGAAGGCTAATGAAGTGATGAACTGGGTAGCATAAATGCATTACTACAAATTGAGATTCCCTTAATGGATTTGGGTGAGATAGCATTCCTCTATTTTCCAAATGTGGTAACACTGATTTGCCGTCAAAGTTTTTGTAATGATTGATAGGATATGAAGTGCGCTGAACACCTAAAGCCCCTGAATGCTAAGAATTTGTATTCATAATGCTGTTTTAGTAACACTGGAAGCTGTTCAAAGTTGGATGTAAAAACAGGTCAGAGCACACTGGACATTTTTAAAATTGGAAAGTGAGATCAAATGAGATTCACAGATCTGTTCATCAGTAGTAATGATAACAACAACATGGCATCAAGATTAATCAGACCCATCACAACTCTTGCTAGGGTTATTAGATATAGAATATTCAGAAGTTGTTTACCATTCCCTTTTGCTGGTGGCAAATGAGGATTTAGCAACTTGTGCAAGATTGCACAGGTTGCCTCACTTCCTGGGAATCTCTCTCTCTCTCTCTCTCTCTCTCTCTCTCTCTCTGTGTGTGTGTGTGTGTGTGTGTGTGTGTGTGTGTGTGTGTGTGTGTGTGTGTGTGTGTGTGTGTGTGTTGGAGCCAAGTGCTCTAATTCACTGAAGTATCCAGACAGCCACCCATCAGTGTGGGTTTGTGGAGATCTGCCCTTCACAAGTAATCTCAACACAGCCATCAGAGCTTAAGATCATTTTTAAAATATGTAAGGAGAGATTCAATGACTTTAAAAAGAGGCCAGAGGAGGGTGATCAGGATGGTTAAAGTTCTGGAAGAAATGTCTTACGAGGAGCAGCTTAAGGAGCTGGGAATGTTTAGCCTTACAAAAAGAAAAGGTTGACAAAGCTGTTTGAATGAGCAACGAAACGTTTCAATCTCTCAAGAAAAAGAAGTTCAGTTGCCATGACTCAACTTCCAGACAGACTAATAGTAGTGAACATTGGACCCAAGTTTAGCTACAGGAACCAGTCAGAGGATAGAAATTTCAGGACTTATGTCAGTAACCATTTAGTAACTGTGGAACACTTAGTGGAATATTAAAGTAACACTATACTTTCCAAAGACTCTTTCCCCCTCTGTATTTACTCTTGAGAATGAATCCTGGATTTATTTTTACTTGGAATAGAAGAAGATACCACTGCTTCAATGCTGTTTGTTCCTATTACACTATGCTGTTGTAAATCTCTAATGCATGTCTCTGAAAGCAAAAGGCTGAACAAAATGCTATCTAGATATAACAGTAATTAGTTTATCTGAAATCTGCATTTCCTCAATTTGTCAGCTGTTGCCTTTCCTACTGACCTTCTTTCTGTAAGGTATAATGGAGGTTGGAGAAGAACAATCGCCATTCATTAACTATATGCACTAGTTACTTTTCACAGAGAAATAAATATTCTGAAGTACGTTTCTCATTCTTTTATTTTAATTAGAGTAGATGCACTGTGTATTGCAGAAAAGAACACTGGCATGTTTTATTAATGCAAATATAAATTTCTACAGTTTAATGAATATTTGAAAGAGACTTCATTTTCACTTCACTGGAGGTGGGTGTTCCACACTGATGTTTACACTTGTAATCAAAATGATTCAACCCCCACCCCATTGCAAATCAGGTTTGTTGTCAAAATGTACAGCCTTTCAGCTGATTACAGTGAACAGATCAAACAAGCAATTGAAATAATGTAATACAATGAGTGCTTCAAGTGGTTTTTATTTAGGCAAACCTTCTGAGCCTCCCGCCTTTTTATAAATTCTTTATTTTTAACAACTCAATACTCAGTTTTATCATCTGGGGGCTTTTAAATTCTGCTGCTAAAGGGACAGTGGTTACACTGCCTGAATGGGGCAGAAAAAGGAAGCTATCAATGGCTGCAACCAGATATTTGAGAAGGTAGGTTGAGAATGACCCTTGAGTGACTGCAAAGGGCGCCATAACCCCTTTGCCTGCCCAGGCGAAATAAAGTGAGGTGTGCAATCTGCCAGACCTTGTGAGGCACACAAAGGGGATGGGACAAGGGCTCTATTTAACAGGGCCTCACCACCCACGCAACCGTGGATTGCATAGCTTTGGCTGGCCGAGGGGGTGCTGTCCTGGGATGCCACCCCTGAGGGGTGGCGGAACTCACCCACCGTGATGATGACATTGGACAGGGTCTTCCACAGACCTCTGGGCCAATGGTTCTCCACATTATGCCACCCCCCCAGGGAATACCCACAGATATGCATTGTATTCAATAAAATGTGGCCTCAGTTTCAACCCAATAGGTCAACTTGCCTGTTCATTTTTACCCGGGAGGGTAAAGACTTGCATCAAGACTTGGAATGAGGTTTCAGTTTGCACAGTAAGGCATATACTGAATGTAGACGTTTTCCATGCCAGAACTGCAAGACGTACAGCAGTACTGACTTAAAAGCACAAGAAAAGTTGGTTCCAGTGTCCTCAAAATTATATAACTGAGGCACAGAAGTTTTGGGAATCTGTTCTGTGGAGTGATGAAACAAAACTGGAACTTTTCAGCCCAATGGATTAGGGGTACATCTGGAGGAAGAAGGATGAAGCATAAGCTGAAAAGAACACTCTGCCTACAGCTAAGCATGGCGGTGGCTCGACAATGCTCTGGGGCTGCTTTGCATACTCGGGCACTGGAAATCTGCAGCACGTGGAAGGCAAGATGGGTTCACTGGTGTATCAGGAAGTCCTAAGAGAAAATGGCATGCCATCTGTGAGGAAGCCGAAGCTTTGGAGTCATTGGACCCTTCCAGTGGGACAATGATCCCAAGTAGAGATGGGCACGACTAAAAAAAATGGTGTTTCGTTTGTTGTTTGTCGTTTAGGGGGTCCGTTTTGGTTCGTTTTCATTTTTGTGAATTTTTTGCAAAAAATTTCATTTTCGTTTCGTTACGTAATGAAATGAAAAAACAAAAACAAAAATGAAAAATTGCGGTTTCGTTAGCATTCATTACAGTTAAATGTATTTGCCGCAACGAAAACGAAACGCACGGCAAAATTTCTGTTGCTTCATTTCGTTTCGTTTCATTTTGGAGACAAAATTTGTTTTTCATTTCGTTATGTAACAAAACGAAAAAACGAAAACAAAAATAAAAAATTGCTCATTTCGTGCCCATCTCTAATCCCAAGTATACCTCAAATTCCATCAAGGCTTGTTCACAGAGGAAGTCCTGGAAGATTCTGAAGTGGCCATCACAGTCACCTGATTTGAACCCCAGATCCTACAACCTCTGGTGGGATTTGAAGAAGGTGGCTGCAGAACTCAAACCCAAGAATATTACTGAAACTGCAGATCATTGTTCATGAGGAACAGGCTGACAGCTCAGGAATGCTGCCAGAAGCTGGTGCCTGGCTATCAGGACCACTGCCAGGCTTTTTTACGCCCTAGGCAAGATGTACTACTTGCAACCCCCCAACCAATTTTCAAAAACAGACAAATTGTAGGAAAATGTGCCTCTCTCGGGCCAGTTCTGCACTCATCTGAGTTCAGTTCTGAGACCCTCTGAGGTCAGTTTTGTGTCCCTCTCAAGTCTGCGCCATGGCAGTTGCCTAGTTCACCTAGTGGTAGCTCCAGCCCTGCTTGCTATGCATCTAGTTTAGAATCAGTCATACCAGCAAAAGGACGCTCTGCTAAGTACTGAAGATGCTTGCCATAAAGGGGTTTGGATAATTTTGAAGCTGCAGAATTCATGCATTCTCAGCTGAATCTTGGAAACCACTTCAAATATTTGTTGTGTTGAGTTATTTTAATTGCCTTTGTTTGATTTGTTCCTTGCATACATCTGAAATTCTTACAATAAACCTGATTTGGAATGGGGTTGAATAATGTTGATTACAACTTTATATAAAATATGTGAACACAAATTATTGTTTATTTGAAAATAATGTGGGGCTATCTTTGGAGACATCAGCAGTTCCCAAATTCTGTATACACGTTGTTAACTGTTTCAGGAATCAGGTAAAAGTCAACACGGGTTTCTTAAAAACAAGTCATGCCAGACCAATTTGATCTCTTTCTTGTTGGTGTTGACAACCTTGAACGGGTCTAGAGGAGGGCGACCAAGATGATTGAGGGTCTGGAAGAAATGTCTTACAAGGAACAGCTTAGGGAGCTGGGAATGTTTAGCCTTACAAAAAGAAGGCTGAGGGGGGATATAATAGCTATGTTTAAATGTTTGAAAGGAAGTCACATTGGGGGACTGGTTTGCTTTCCATGACTTCAGAGAATAGGATGTAGGCAATGGTCTCAAACTACAGGAAAAGATACCCAATATGAAGATTAGGAAGAATTTCGTGACAGTTAGAGCTGTTGGGAAGTGGAATATGCTGCCATGGAGGGTGGTGGAGTCTCCTTCTTTGGAGGTTTTTAAGCAGAGGCTGGATGGCCATCTGTCAGGAGTCCTGTGATGGGGGTTCCTGCATGGTAGGGAGTTGGACTGGGTGGCTCTTGAGGTCTCTTCCAACTCTATGGTTCTATGAAAACCCCTTTTATAGCAACTCCACTGCCTGGTGATCTATTTCTCAGCACATTTCAAAGTGGTACAGTAATTTTAACCTGAAAGTGCTAAATGCCTTGGATCCAAACTATCTTAAAGGCAGTATCTTCCTTTATTAGCCTGACCAGGTGTTAAGATAATCAGGGAAAACCTCTATCTTGGTACCTCCACCCTCACAGATGCATTTTGTGAGAACATGGGAGAGTTGCTGCTCTTGGACTCTGGAACTCTCTCCCATGGGAGACCAGGGTGGTCTCATGTTGCTGTCTCTCTGAAAACAGGTAAAGAACTTTCTCTTAAGGCCAGCTTTCACTTGGTGACTGGCTGTCTAAGTGAGGCCTTAAAATCATGAAAATTAGAATTTTGTTGTTGTAATCTGCTTTAATGATCTGTTTATATAACATTTTAAATAGATGTCTGTGTGATTCTTTTTAAATATTTAAATAATTTATTGTTCTTGCATTTCTCTTTTAATGATGTAAGCCTCCTTGGATTCTTTTACAAGAAAGATGGAGTAGAAATCATTTGAATGGATGAATGAATGAATGAATGAATGAATGAATGAATGAATGAATGAATGAAAGGGGATAATTCTGACCCACAAGGTCTTGATTTGGGACATCTGAAACATCCCCTCTTTGTGAATCTTCACTTAATTTATTATTGTTATTGAGAACTTTGTTACATATCCCACAACCTACAGAGCCTGGATTTGTGTGCATTTGTGATAGAGTCTTTTCAATAGCAGCTTTATCGTAATTCAGATTTTTTAGTGATCTCTTTATCTGACTTCTTGTGATTCAGCTTCTTTTATAATTGGTTTCTGCTTGTGATGTTTTTACATACTGAAATCTTCTAGCTCAGCTATAATCTATTAGAGATCAATGTGTATAAGTTATGTGACTCAGAATGCAAGAGGTAATGTCTACAGGAATAGCTTAACTGAGGGCAATTTGCTTCCAAAAGTTACGCCATTTGCATAACTACACAGCCGGATTTTTGACCACAGAATATTTTTATTTATGACCTTGATGTTGTTAGTAATAAATGAATGAATGAATGAAAGGGGATAATTCTGACCCACAAGGTCTTGATTTGGGACATCTGAAACATCCCCTCTTTGTGAATCTTCACTTAATTTATGATTGTTATTGAGAACTTTGTTACATATCCCACAACCTACAGAGCCTGGATTTGTGTGCATTTGTGATAGAGTCTTTTCAATAGCAGCTTTATCGTAATTCAGATTTTTTAGTGAACTCTTTATCTGACTTCTTACTTCCTATTTACATTTCTTTTTCTTTCTTTTTAAAAATGTTTCTGGTGTTCGTTTTTCTTTTGCTCATTTAGGCAAGGTTCTTGGTTCCCAAAGGATTTTTTTTCTGCAGTAGTTTCCTAGAGGTCGCTTGTTAACCATGGTGGTGATTAGACATGGGCATGACTCGGCGAAATTGTCATTTCCGTTTTCGGTTATCATTTCCGTTACGTAACGGAAACAGTAACGATAATTAAGCCGTCAGAACTCGAACTCGAATCGAAAAAAGAAAAATTTGGTCGGGTTTTCATTTCCGTTCATGGCATCGCGGCGATCACGCAATTGGAAGCACAGAAAAAGTTTTCAAAAGTTTTTTTAAAAAACCCCGACTCCCGGCCAAAAAAGCAGGCTAAAATATGCCTGCCTGAGGCTTTGCCACCTACCAGAGGGGTGGTTTCTGGGGGGTCCCCGGCCTTTCCCCCCTTCTCCTGTCCTGGGCTGCTTGCACCAGGCTGGGGGGGTCATCCTCTTCATCTCGCCATGCCATGCGGTGGGGGGGGATCCAAAATGGCGACCGCAATTTTTCTTTTGAAATTGTGGCCAAAAACACACCAAATCACCACAGAAACATGTGAAATTTATTTATTTTAAATGCCTGAATTTTAATACTAGCAGCAGTGGGTTTTTTTATAGCAATAAAACGTCGTATTGATTTTATTTTATTTTATTTTATTTTTTATTTTTTTAGACCTGCCCATTTGGGCTGGGCATGGGATGGGACCATGCAAATTTTTTGAACCATTCCACCAATGGCATCGCCAAGTTTTTGATTGACACTTCTGGATGTCTCGGAGGACATAAAAAGCTGAGGCACCTTCCAGAAATCGCAGTCGGGTGTATGGATGTGGTTGAGGGAGGAGGGCTGGCTGCTGGTGCTGGTGTGATCCGATCGAGATTGAGGAGGGAGGCTGGAGGCTTTAGGATTTAAGTTAGGCAGGCAGGGAGGGAATTGAATTTAGAAAATAATTTCTTTGATTCCCTGCAGCTTTGTCTGCTGAAGGGAATAGCAGTTTATTCTTTATTTCTTCTCTGGCAGTTTGTGAGGATTTTTTTCTGATATTGGATAAAGGGGGAGGTTCGACTGGGAGTGGGAGGTGTGGATTTATTTTAAAAAATATTATATACTACCATTTATTTTCTATTTTCCCAACTTCAATTTGCTTGCACACACACACATTTGGGGTGCAAGCCAAGAACAGAACCTCTATCCTAAGTGATATCCTAACTGCCCACTTGCCCGTCCATCCGCGCTGCCACCCGCCTGTAGCCTGCACCGCCGCCCGCGGCCGCCGCCCGCCCATGGCCCCCCACCACCGCCGCCCGCCCGCACCTCCCCTGCCACCCACCCCCCGCCCCTCCCGCCACCTAGGGCACAAAAACACCTAGCGCCAGCCCTGATTGCGGAACGCCCCTATGCTCTGGGAAGTCAAATCGCGCTAAATCGCGGTGGAAACGACAAACGACAAATGAAATGACAAATTTTTGAAAAATTTTGCGACAAACAGAAACAACCCGAAACGGACCCATTCCGACAAACGAAAACTTGAAACGTCATTTTTTCTGGTCGTGCCCATGTCTAGTGGTGATCACATGGACTTGGTCTTGCTACACAAGTTGCATATCAAGTGAATTTGATAGTGCCATGCTTGCTGTGTCCAATACATACAATTAGACTGTCATCACATATCACTCAGGATAAATCAAAACTGGTGTTACTTCCTTTCTCATTGGTTCCATGACATACAGAGGCATAGCTAGGTTTTGGAGTACCCGGGGACAAAGTCAGTTTTTGCTCACCCACTGAGCAAGGCGGGGGCAGATCCTGTGAGAACAGTGGGGGAGTGGGAGAAGGGTCTCTCTTTCTCACAGCATCTTAAGGGCTCTCTGTGCAAACCACACAGCGTGTGGATAGCACCAAGTAGGCAATTTTTAAGCATTATCTCCGTAGCATGCTTCCACCTCCTTTCTCCGAGCGAAGCATTGATGATCGTTAGCCTGGGGAAAGGAGGAGAGGGAAGCAGGTGATGGGATTTTTTCCCATGCAGCACTTCTGTCACATGCTTCCATCTCCTCCTTTCCCTGGGTTAATGATCACTAAGCCTTAGCAGGGGTGGGGGGAAGGAAGAGGGGGATCAATTGACAGATGTGCTGCTTGGGGGTAAAAACATTGCCTGCTTCCCTCTCCTCCTTTCCCTCAACTAAGTATTGGCAAGCAGGATGTCACATGGCTTCCTTCTCCTGCTCCCCCTCCAGGCACCCCCAGATTGCTCCATGCCCTGGGGCAAAGGTACTTTTCCACCCCTCTGTAGTTATGCCAGTGATAACAGTTGTCATGGTTCTTTAGAGCATCAAGAAATGTCATCCCTTTGATTTGACTTGAACATATTTATCTTGTCAAAGGGAGGGTAACTGATGTCACCCATTACTGTAGAATCTCTCCTTGATTTTATTTTGTCACCGTAAACACTTTGGTGAGGGTCATGGCAGCACATTCCCAAAACTGGATTACTTTGAGGGCTTAATATGGTCAATTCAGGCAGGGGAGATTGTCCTTTTTCAGTTTTATAGTATGATATACTTTGATCTGTAGAGGAGCATCACCTCCCTCTTGCCATTCACTTTTGTTACTACAGAACAGAGGTGAGAATATATAGCTGGAGCGTTGTGGCAACTCATTATGGGCATTTTTGTGGTCACCTGAAAGTACCATTTTTAAAAATAAAGATGGTTTTTTAAAACCCTATTTCTGCTCCCAGGTATCTCCACAAATGTGTGTGTGGGGGGGAGTGCATTAGGATCTTAGGAAATCCCCTAAGTCCACAGCCCCAAACTGCAAAACCCAAGATAGGAAGTGCTTGTGTATATATATTTAAAACTGGAAGAGTTTTGCCATCTATATATGGTATTCTTCTCCAGGTACCTCTCAGATATATATTTCCTCCTATGTCCCTTAGACCTCTTTTACTGGCTGCCATGTTTCACCATACGCCCATGGCCTAATTTCACCAAATCCCCATCTGGATGAATGAATGAATGAATACTTTATTGCGGCCAATGACCAAATCCAAAGTACATATATATATATAAATAGCACCAGTTACAGCAAAACAATGAAGAACAAGGGAGGGGAAATATCATACAAATTGAGCCAGCTTAAATTGTGAGTGCTTGAGCAATTGTTGAAACCTCCTGAACACGAATTATAATTGCTGCCGCACAGAACTTATCTACATTAGACAGCATGCTTGAATTAGGACATTCTGCAGTGTATATATTTTGCCCTGACCACAGGAGGTGGGTAAAAAATGCTTCTGGCCGTCCAGGGAATTGCTTTAAATAAGGAGCAATATGTTTTTCCCTAATTTCATCATATAAGGGGCAGTGCAGGAGTACATGTGCCAATGTTTCAATTCTATCTGTTCTGCAGAGGCACTTACGATGAGAATAGGTAATCTTTTGGAATTTTCCCTCTTGTATTGCAGATGGCAGAGCATTCATCCGAGCAAGTGTAAAAGCTCTGTGTTGATTCTTTGTTAAATGAGCAAAGAAATGGGTAGCTGGTTTGAAGGGGATCAATGCTGGATCAATTGATATGTTATTAGAGATAGCCCCCAAATTATAATGTCTCTCTACCTCCAAGATGCGTTGCTTGAGGATTTGCTTAGCCATCTCATAGCCTACTTATATAAGGCACTCCATACGTTTTAAGTTTAAGGGATAGGGCTCTCTTCCATGTTGAGTGTTAATTGTCTACAAATAGTAAAGAGGTTAGGGTTCTTGGGAGAAAAATTAATTTCAGCCAAAAATTGAAGATGGCTAGCCAAGCCCTAACTTCCACTTTCATGAATCCCACTTCTAACCTCAGGGCTGCATTAGGCACCCAATGGGGTACTTGTAGGATAGCTCTCAAAATTTTTGATTGAACTACTTCCAAGGATGTGAAAGAAGGATAAGGGCCCAATTGTGCTCCATAAAGAAGTTGGCTGAGCAATTTAGCTTGAAATAGTTTCAAAGCTGCTGGAATATTTTGCCCCCCTCTGGTATAGAAAAATTTCATTATCGCAGAGGAAGCTCGCTGAGCTGATTGCGCGACATGTGCTGCATGCTCCTTATGTGTTCCATTGCATTGAAGGACCACTCCCAGATATTTAAAGGTCCTTGTCTGTTCAATGTTATGGTTATCTATCAACCATTTATAGGCCTTTGGACCTCTTTGACTGGCTGCCATGTTTCACCATACGCCCATGGCCTAATTTCACCAAATCCCCATCTGGATGTTTAGAAACATTTTTGTTTAGCAGGCCAGAGAATGAGGGCAATGGAAAATATAAAATAAAGGTTAAATTGCAGGAGGGATGTGTTTTTTTGGACATAATGTGATATCAATTAGGTTTCCATGTATAGTATATTTTGGCTAAATGTGGGTTATTTTCCAAATCACTAGTAATACAAACTATTCTGGATGCATCTGTGCACATTTTCTCCTTGAACTCTTACTGAAATTCTTCAAGGCAGTCATCAATCACTTAGAGGTAATTAATATGACACATGCTATTCCCTTACAATGCTTAATGAACTGAATAATAATGAACAAAAATAGATATGAATAGAAATGTGCTAGAGTCTGTTCCTGGCTATGGTATTTTGCAATTGTACTTTTTAAAAAAACTTGCAGTATTCATTAGGGAAATTGGAAGCTGGGATAATATTCAAAATACAGTAATCTAAAATTAAATTATTTACCTTGAATCCCATGGTATGTTTAGATGATAAGATGCATCAAAAGATGCACGCTTCTGTTGGAACTGCATCAGTAATCTTAAGCAATATGAAATTTTAGATCTTCCATATCATTTAATGGTCACGTAAAAACAATGAAACAATGCTTTGAGAGGTACTCTCGTGCACACTGTATTAGAGATGGACACAAAATGGGCCAGCTGGTCAGTGGAAGTGGAAAAAAGAAAAAAAAAGCACTGACTGGCCTGCGGGTCAGCTGGTTGGCGGGAGGGGGAGAAAAAAGTGCCAACCGGCCTGCAGGCCAGCTGGTTGGTGGGAGGGTAAACAAAAGAAGGGAAAAGCAACCGGGGAAAAAAAAAAGCACGGACCGGCCTGCAAGCCACCTGGTCGGCACAAGGGGAAAATAAGAAGGAAAAAAAGAGCGCCGACTGGCCCATGGGCCAGCTGGTCAGCGCAAGGGTAAAAAAAGAAGGGAAGAGTGATGGGGGAAAGAAAAAAAATACCAAATGGCCTGTGGGCTAGCTGGTCGACATGAGGGGGGTGGGGGACAAAATGCTGCCTGGCCCTTTTCCCTCACCAAAGAGCAAAAGAGTAGTATAAAGGGGAAAAGAAAATCAATATTTTTATTATCCGCAGAACTACAATCCTGTACAAGTTTTTTTGAGGGCTAAATACCATTAAACAGCAGGAAGTACTTATGAGTAAGTAGAAATGATGAGAAAATCAGTCTGGCTTGTTTGATGCTTTCATCTATTTCTGCCTCTCCAGATCCATTTAAGTCTGTTGGCAAAGACAAACCCACCTTCACACCTACTTACCCTTTGCCCATCAAACTGCTTGCAGATGGAGAATTGGAAGGAAGGGAGTAATGCAGATAATAAGGTCTGCCCTCCTTTTCTCCATCACTGCCATGCACAAGTCTACCACTGCTGAATGAAAATCAGAGTTGAATGAAAATCACAAACATTGTGGAATGCGCAGAAAGAACAAGAAAAAGTCTGTGTAGTTTCTGTGATCATATAAATATAAGAGTGGGTGATACCTTTTATTGGACCACTACAATCAAAGAAATTGCAGGCTTTCTTGGAGAAAAATTTACTGTTCCAGGCTTAGCGCAGCCTCTTCATAGACGGAGTAGAAAAATTGCAATTGACACTAAATAGCTGTTGTTTGATTTTTAGTGGTTCAGTAAAAGGTTTAAGCCACTGTAGGTTATAGCAACAGAGGTTGCTTTTACCGGACTCCTAAGATCTGCTGGCAACTTAAATTTGGACCAGAGATCTTGGGGGTTTGCTCCTCTTGCTGTGTTCCCACCCCTCCGCACACCATTGCTCTTGTCTGCGTGAGGGGAGGGAGAAAAAAGGGAGAAAAGAATGCAGGCTCACTTCTACTCTGCTGTCGGGAGCAGCCCTGGAAACATTCCAGTCTCTTAAAGGGGCGGGGGGAGCCAAACAGAAGGCGAGGACAGCCCGGCACTCACTGCTTTACAATCCACATCAGAATTTTTTTTACCTCCGGAGACCAGGTACTTTTAAAATGTGCTGGGGCGCAGTTAGGTGGGCGTGGTCATACTTAATTTTTTTAAAAGTGCGCAGCTGGTGGGAAAACAATTTTAAGTTCCGCATCTGGGAGCCCTATGCCTCGGATTTTAGGGGTCGTGTAAAAGTGCCCAGAGAAACACATAGCAATAACAGACATTTGACCTTATGGTGGCATAACATCCCACTTACCTTAGTGTACCAGATTTCACTTTTGAAAAGATGTGAATCTCAGTAAGGACCTGTAATTTAGGTATACAGATAAATACTTAGAAGTAAAAAAGTGGGTTGAGCCATGTGACCAGAGAAAGAAATGCAAAAGTAGGCTAGCTGATATCTTTATGGGTCACTAATAAAACAAAAAAATGCAAGCTGAGCAATCAATAGCAAGCTATCTTTATCAAAGCATTGTACCAAAAATGCATTCTTGATAGGGGATGTAGTCTATCAAGCACTGAGAATCTTTTTGGTGAGATGGAATACACCAGATGATGGTATCAGGAGGCAGGGTTGATGTTAAGACTGCTTCAAAGTCCCGGATAAGTTTTCACACTCAGCGTATCAAACAAAGCAGCATAGTCTCTGCCCACCCCCCTTCCCAAGCACCAATAAATACTTAGTAGGCCACTCTATTGATGGTAGCACACTGGGTCTCTTAAGTTTTCTACTTCTACTGAAAATGGAAAAGGTGATGTAGCTGGTAGCTTTGTTATGGTGCAATCAGACAGGGAAAGAGCTTGGATTTTGGATCACTTGTAGAATGGTCTGTGTGCACTGCTTCTCAATGATCAAATGACACCTGGTCATATGATTTCAGATTTTCCCCAGCCCATTGCCAGTCTGGATTTTTTTTGGGTCCAGCTGTAGGGCTACTCTTTTTGGGGGGAGGGGGAGGGCAGGCTGGTGCAATTATCTGAAGCACTGGTCGCTTTGCAACATGACTGTGAGGGAGACTGACGGGGGCAAAAATACCTTGTGTTGCTCCTCAGTCTCTCAGCAGCTTTTGATCATGTGGACCTTTGTGTCCTCCTGAGGACGCTGTCCAGGTTGGGGATAGTTGTCCTGGTTTTAGCCTCACTCTGATCCTTCCTGGAGGACCAGCCCCAGAGAGTTCAGCTTGCTGAAATTATGTCTACCCCTTGGACTCCCAACTGTGGAGTCCTTCGGGAGTCGATCCTCTCACCAGTGCTATTTAATATCTATCTGGGCGAAGTTATCAGTGGATTTGGAGCTTCATGCTAACAATATGCTATCAAGACGCAGCTCTATCTCTCCTTCCATCCATCTGCAGATGATGCTGTTTCATCCCTTGATCACTGCATGGATGCAGTACTGGGACAGACGAGGGCTAATAGACTGAGGCTGAAGCAGGATAAGACAGAGATCCTGCGGGTGGGCCTACTGCATGTCTATAGATTGGGAACATCCCTTTCATTTGGTGTGTGTGTGTGTGGGGTGTGGGGGTGTGTGGTGTGTTCCTCCATAAAAGATGATGTCCCTGACTACACCCGACACTATCCCTAGAGTCCCAGGTGGCATCAGTGGTCTGATCCGCATATTTCCACCTTAAGTGGATCACTTAGCAGCAGCTCTATCTGGACGCCTGGTCACTCACCACTCTGGTTCATGCAGTGATAGGCTTGAGATTGGACTCCTGTAATGGTCTCTATGTGGAGCTGCCTATGATACTGGTGTGGAACCTTCAACAGGTCTAGAATGCCGCAGCTAGACTATTAACTGTGTCTTCCCCCATTCTGCCATCTTCGCACTGGCTACCAATTTGCACTGGCTACCAATTCATTTCTGCACCAGCTTCAAGTTAATGACTCTAATGTATAAAGCCCAAAACAGTAGGACCTTATTACTTGGCTGAACACCGTCTTCTGCAGAGATCAGTCAGTAATACCCGTTCCTCTCAGATGGACAATTAAGATTGGGAACCCTGATATAGGTATGAAGGTAAAGAGTCATGCCTTCTCAGTGGTAGTTACAAGTCTTTGGAATAATCTCCCATCTGAAATTCAACTACACCTGTCTCTGGACTCTTTCAAAGGATTGCTAAAAATTAGCTCTATAGGCTGGCATTCCCTGAGCCAGTCCCACCTAAAACAACAGATGTTTAAGGCAATTTATCTGCCACTATATCATATTTTTGGTTGCTGGAATATTCAAGTAATCTAAATGTTCTGATATTATTCTTTAATACATTATTTTTGATATGTGATTATGCCTCTAATTTTTTTATGACTTTTTAAAAATCCTGAGTAATGTTTATGTTGATTGACGCTGGTGTTGTGCTATGTTTTCTGTTATGTATTTATATTGTTTGTACTTTGTTGTTGTAAGTCGCCCAGAGTGGCCTTTTGGCCAGATCATAGAATCAGAGAATTATAGAATCATAGAGTTGGAAGAGACCCCAGGGGCCATCCAGTCCAACCCCCTGCCATGCAGGAACCCCATGGCCAGGACAGAAATATAGTAAATGAATAAATAAAATAAATATATAAAGGATGGAAGGGTTGCTTTAAGGGCAATTGCTACACACAAAGTGATACTTTCTGTTGAGATCAGGTGTGATCCTTTCCTGCTGTCAGTTCACACCCTTAGTCTGTTGCAACATAAGACAATCCAGTATTGTTGCACCTTCATGAAGGGTTAGTTTTTTTATTTTTCATAAGTAGTCATGTGTCGAACCATGCCTGTTCATTATATGCTTAGGCTTATGAGAAATAAAAACTAGTTAGTCTCAAACGTGCAACAAAGGTTTCTCCTGAAAAGAGAAAGATTTGTTTTAAAGGTGGCACAGTGTGAAAAGTGTGAAAGGATAAGCAATATTAATAGTGATGTTATATCCTGTCAGGCCAGATTGAGTTACCACAACCCTAAGAGGAATTCTGAGATATTTAAGGAGTGGATTTACCATTTCCACACCAACCATGAGCTTCCATGGATGACCAGGGATTTGAACCCAGGATTCCACAGCCAAAAATATTTTACAAACTCTGTTTCATGGCTCAAGTTAGCTTTGTGTCAACTGCAACATGGAATGTGTGTGTTTTCCCTTTTTCATGGTCGACTAAATAAAACCATTGGTGCATCAATTCTGTACATCCTTTATAAAGCAATTTCTTTAAATGGTTGCTGCTCTATTGTTTTTGTAAATGCAAATTTTGTTGGAACACAATGCATTAAACACATTGCAAAAATTTCAAACTCGGTATCTTGGCAACATGTTTCTAAAGCAATCTATGGAGAACAAAAGATCTACCGGCACAAAATAATTATGGTGAATTAATAATCACAGATCAGAGGTTTCCTGCTGAAATATGCATGGGTAGCAAAACCAGAACTGGGTAGTCAAACAGCTCTTAAGATTTAATAGAGAAATGGAGGTATCAAGTGAGTTCTTAGAGGCAGCTGTTGTCAGAACATATGTTATTTCTGCATTTTTGTTAATGTTTTTGCAATGTATACAGAAGGTTGGATGTATAACAGAAGACAATATCTTACTGGTACTATTGGGAATAAAAGGCCATTAAGACTGATGCATGGATTTATTTATTTATTTAACATTCCTCCCAAGAGAGCAATTCGCTTTGGCAGTGTCTGTCTGCTTTTAGCATCTCGTCATTCGTTGTTGTGAGATTTCAATTAGAGGAACAACTTTTTGGTTTGCATTAAAACTTCCAGCAAAAAACAGACCAATGAGAACAAAAGCAAGGATACAAAACAATACAGTGACAATCTGTACAATGGATATAAAAAGTTTACACACCCCTGTTAAAATGTCAAGTGTCTGTGATGTAAATAAATAAATCATTTCAGAACTTTTTCCACCATTAATGAGACCTACAACTCAGTTGAACCACAAACTGGCATATGTGTGCACACGTTCTTATAACTAGAGATGGGCACGAACTGAAAAAAACTAGCAACTTATTTCATTTCGTTTTAAGGTTCAGTTTGGTTCATTTAGTTTTTAATGATTTTTATGGAAATATTTGTTTTGTTGGTTCCTGCTGGCCCGCAGGCTGGTTCGGTGGCCCGCGGGCTGGATTGAGTTATTTTATTTTTATTTTTATTTTTATTTTTATTTTTATTTTTATTTTATAAAATAAAATAAGCCTCGTGGTGCAGTAGTTAAATGCCTGTACTTCAGGTAAAACTGTGCTCACGACCTGGGGTTCAACCCCAGGTAGCCGGCTCATGGTTGACTCAGCCTTCCATCCTTCTGTGTTTTTTTTAAATACGTTTTTATTAGAAAATTTTAGTATACAAAAAAAAAGTCAAGTTCAAAACATTAGCAATACAAAATCATTCTACCACTAAAATTTGGCTTCCCTCTGTTCTTCCCGTGGTTTTAGCGTTATTCATCTCCTAGCCTTCCTTTCAGACAAACCCCTTTATATACTTATAAAAAAGATTTGAAAAATAAGTAGTAATCCTTCGAGCTCTATCCTAATCCGGTAAGAGTCTTTAATTCCTTGCAATGAATCTCCATGTAGTTCTTAAATTTTTGCCAATCTTTTTGGAACTTCTGGTTGTCTTGATCCCTCAGTCTGCACGTCAGTCTGGCCATCTCTGCAAAGTCCAATATTTTCGCCCTCCATTCATCCAAAGATGGTATATACGTTGTCTTCCAATTCTGTGCCAGGAGCATTCGTGCCGCTGCTGTTGCATATAGAAATAGAGTCCTGTCTGCTCCTTTAATTTCATTATCCACCAACCCTAACAGAAAAAAATTCAGGTCGTTTTGGGAATGTACACTTTAACATCTTTTTGAGTTCATCATATATCAATGCCCAGTACTCTTTCACTTTCTCACAAGTCCACCACATATGATAAAAATCACCTTGTTTCTCTTTACATTTCCAACAGTGGTCATCTTTCATCCTATACATCTTTGCTAACTTCGTTGGGGTAATATACCACCTATACATCATTTTCAACAGATTTTCTTTTATCAAAGTACATGCGGTAAACTTCATATTCTTTTTCCACAGTCTTTCCCACACATCTAACTCAATATTATGACCCAGATCCATAGCCCATTTTACCATACATTCTTTAACTTGTTCATCTTTTAGATTCAACTCCAACAAAAAATTATATAATCTAGTCAACAATTTCTTTTTGGGCCCGTGATTATGGTTTGGAACTTACATTCCTTCTCTCCAAACCCAGACACCTTTCTATCTTTCTGAAAAATGTCATTTAGTTGATGGTACTGAAACCAACCTGTTAACTTCTCTTTCAACATATCATAAGACTTCAGTCTAGGACCTTTTCTGAAAAGAATAACACATCACCATAGGTGATCCCCACTCCTTCTTTATCTTTCCTCTTGATCACCAATGCCTCAATCGGGATAACCATCTCGGTGTATGTCTCTCTAAGAGGGGTTTCAACCGTTCCCAGACCTGAAGTAGTGACTTTCTAATTACATGATTCATAAAACTTTTATGTACTTTCACTTTGTCATACCAAAGATAAGCGTGCCAACCAAATCTGTTATCATGACCTTCTAAATCCAATAGATCCTCATCAACTAAAGTAATCCAATCTTTTATCCAACCGAGGCAGGCCACTTCGTAGTACAATCTCAGGTCTGGCATGGCAAATCCTCCTTTCCTTGGCATCTGTTAGTAATTTAAATCTTATTCTGGGTCTTTTACCTTGCCAGACAAATTTGGACAATATCTTCTGCCATTCCTTAAAGTGGCCTATTCCTCTAAATATTGGGATCATTTGAAATAGAAATAACAAACTTGGTAGCACGTTCATCTTTATCACCGAAATTCTTCCCATCAACGACAAGTTCAATCTATTCCATGTTTCCAGATCTCTCTTAATCAAGTTCCATACCATATTATAATTATCCTCAAAGAGATTTAAGTTCGTAAGAGATAAGTTAATTCCCAAATATTTAACTTTTTTCACCACTGAGAGGGCGGACAATTTTTCAAATTCTTCACAATCTTTCTTTGTTACATTTTTCAATAAGACCTTCGTCTTATTCTTATTTAGTTTGAAACCGGCTAGATTACCAAATTCCTCAATTATTTTCATCACCTCAGTAATACTTTCTTTTGGATTCTCTAACGTCAAAACTAAATCATCAGCAAACGCTTTTAATTTATATTCCTTATCCCCCACACATATACCTTTAATTGTCCCCATGTCCCTCAGTTTGACTAACAATACTTCCAATACAGTAATAAATAACAATGGGGACAATGGGCACCCTTGTCTCGTACCTTTCCCAATCGGGAAACTTTCTGTTATCACATTATTAATCAATAAACTAGCTTTCTGTTCCTTATATATTGCATTAACACCATTCCAAAACTTTGTTCCCACTCCCATGTTTTCCAAATTCTTCTTCATAAATTGCCAAGAGACATTATCAAAGGCTTTTTCAGCATCAATAAATATCAAAGCAGCTTGTTTCTCTTTCTGACTTCTAGATACTCTATTATATCAATTATATTTCTCATGTTATCTTTCATCTGTCTGCCAGGAAGAAACCCCGCTTGATCTTTGTGTAATAACTCATTTAAAACCCTTTTTAGTCTATTAGCCAAAACATCGGCAAATAATTTATAGTCTCCATTCAAAAGGGAAATGGGCCTATAATTTTTAACATCTGTTGTGTCTGAGTTCTCCTTTGGAATCAGTGTTATATACGCCTCCTTCCAGGTGTTAGGTATGACTCCTTTTTCTAGAACTTCATTCATAACCTCCACCATTATTGGTAACATTTCTTCTGACAATTTTTTATAATATTTTGCAGTCAGACCATCTGGGCCCGGTGATTTTCCAATTTTCGCCCTCTCTATTGCACTTTGTACTTCATGTGGGGTAATTTTCTCACTCAATATCGACACTTGGTTTGTTGAGATTTTTTTCAATCCATTCTTTTTTAAATATCTGTCAATCTGTTCCGGATTCTCTTTTTTCTTCGTATTTAAATTTCTGTAGAAATTCTGAGACACCTTTACAATTTCTCTTGGATCTTCCACTAATTTTTGGTCTACTACTAATTTGTTCACAACCTTTTGTTTTTGCTTCCATTTCAGCTGCCAAGCCAGCAATTTCCCTACTTTATTTGCCGATTCAAAATTTCTTTGTCTCATCATCTTTACCTTCCACTCAATTTCTTGATTGATAATCATCGACAACTGAGTTTGAAGCATCTTTAATTTTTGAATCCATTTCTGTTCCTTTGGCTTCTCCACCAGTTTCTTCTCTGTCTCTACCAGTTCTTTTAAAATCTCATTTTGCTTCTTTTCTTTCTGTTTCTTCTGATACGCATTTCTTTGAATAAAGAGGCCTCGCATAACAGCCTTACTAGCATCCCATACCACATTTGTTGGTGTTTCTCTTCTCAGTTATTTTTCAAATAGTCTCTGAAGGTTTTTTTCGCTATCTGCAAAGTCTCAGTCTCATCCAGTAAACTTTCATTCAACCTCCAACGGTATAATCCTTGCATTTTTGTTTTAATTTCCATCACCATTGCATTATGATCTGAGATCGTTTTAGGTAAAATTTCCACTTTTGTCACTCTATGTGAGATATCATTAGGGACAAATATATAATCAATTCTCCCCCAACTCTGGTTCGGTTCAGAGAAAAAAGTAAACTGTTTTTCCATTGGATGTCTCAATCTCCAAATATCGGTCCATCCAAAATTTTCAACTAAGTCATAAAAAGATTTTGGTAATTTCCCTTCTGAACCTTTCTTTTTCTGAGATCTATCCAAATCTGGCATCATTACACCATTACAGTCTCCCATCAGAAAGAGTTTTTCATCCATATAATCTAACAGTTTTTGTTCTACCTCTCTGTAAAATTCTGATTTCCTTTTATTTGGCGCGTAAATGCCTACAATAAAAATTTTTTCAGATTGCCAAGTGATTTGTACCATCAAAAATCTTCCCTCTTCATCTTTCATAATCAACTTAGGTTCCAATTTATGTTTTGCATATATCACCACTCCTCTTTTCTTCAATTTATCAGACGATACAAATTCTTGTCCCAAAATTTTGTTTTTTAGAATCTTCGTATGTTTCATTTGCAACATGTGTTTCTTGCAGGCAAATCAAGTCCAGATTTTCTTTCTTCAATAAATGCGTAATTCTGTTTCTCTTGGTCTTTTCATTCAGACCATTAACATTCCAAGTCAGTACTCTCAGCGCCATTGTAAATTTCAAATTAAATATATTTTTTATCAATCTCTATTCAAATATTGGCCATAGCTAAATCCGCTTTACCTTCTTCCTCCTCAGAGAGTTCTAACTCCTCCTCTTCTTCCTCTTCTTCTTCTTCAGGTGATTTATCACCCTCTTTCGATGGTTTCCTGTACCCAAGCTCTTCTCCATATTTTCTCAGAAATTTACCTATTTCCGACTCAGATATTATTTTAAATCTTTTCATCTTGTAAATGAAGGATAGACCTTCTGGGAACTCCCAGCGAAATCTCAAACCATTTCTTCTCAGCGTTTCTGCCAGAGATTTATAACTTCCTCTTCTTCTCAAGAAATGGAGAGGAATCTCCTTGTATATCAGAATATGTTGTCCATCAATCACAAACCGATTGTCATAACTATGTTTCAGAATTCTATCTCGCACGGCCATAGATGTCAATGACACAATAACGTCGCCTGGTGTCTTCTTCGCTCTCAGTTTCTTTGATCTGACTGCAATTCTGAACACTTGGGAGATTGCATCAGCTACTTCCTGTTCTTGCCATCCAAGCCACTTCGCCAGTTCCGTTATTACTTTGGCCTTAATATCTTCTCCTTCCTCCCATGGAATCAAACGGAAACGAAGATTCTGTTGCCTTTGTCTCATTTCAAGAAAAGCAAGCTCCTCAGCCATCTTCCTTTGCGTAATCTCTACTTCTGACACTCCTGTTCTATTCCTCTCTGTTTCTTCTCTGCATTGTTTAACCTCTGTCTGCCCTTTCTTCACTTTAGCTTCTATATTCTTTGTTTTCACCGTTAAATCCTTCACTTGAGCTGAGAGCTCCCCAACTGCCTCTTTAATTTGTTTCTGCATGTCTTCCTTTAGTTCTGACAACTTCTGATCCATACTTTGTTCACTTTTTTCAAATTCTCTCCTTATATGTATCATTAATCCTTCCCATTCTTTGCCCTCCTCTTGTCTGGAATCTCTTCTCTGTGTTAAAGGTGTCGTCTTCTTCTTCTCTGCCATCACAGTTTTTATTAACTTCTATTCCAATAGGACACAATTTAACCACGTATTAAAGTTAATTCATTCAATAAACCACAATAACCTTCAACCAATCAAGTTAATCTATTAATACTCCATTAATTGATGTTGATTAATATTCACCCAATTACCATCAATAATGTTAAATTTACTTATTCTAACTTCATTTTAACCTCTCTAACTTTAAATTATCCAAATATCAAATTTATAACAATTTATCAAATTTTATCAATTTTATCAATTTTTCTATATAGTCAAACACTTTCCCATTCAATATAACATTCAAATTGAATTTTATATGCAATAATTTTCCAAATCCACCAGATGGCGCTCTAACATAAGAAATGAATTTTCTAACCAGTGTCCCTTTTTAATTTTTAAAATCCACCAGATGGCGCTCCAACCTAAGGAATGAGATTCTCAGTCCAACTCACAGCACAGACCTTATCTTGTTGTGTCTTTCTTATGTCCTTGAAACCAGAGGAAGCCTCAAAGGAAGACACGCAGCAACTTAAGTTCGTTTCTACTGCAATCGAATAAACAAAATGAGACCCACAAAGAAACCTTTAAAAATTAAGAGTTGAGAGAAAAATTGGAGCAATTCTTCAGCTTCTTCACAGCCTAAACCACATGTTTTGCTTCTCTGTAACAAAGAGTTGTTTAACAAAGTTTTTGCCCATCCAAAAGATATATAAATCTTCAACCGCTTCAAAAGGTCTAATCCAGTTAGGAAAAAGTAGATAACAATAGCTCCAGTTTGTAGTAACTCCTAAGCTGTTCCCAAAAAACAACTCCAAAAGGTTCCCCTCGAAAGAGGGGGGATGGCTTTCCAGCCGGCTCTGGTGGAATCCTTTGAAATGTAAAATCACACCACCTTGTCCGCCACTCAAATTCCTCTAAATATCCGGTCCTCCGCAAGGAAAAAAAAAAAAGGGGGAATTCAATTGTTAATCAAAAGTCTTTGGAAGTGTAAAATCAGGTAAGGGGGAGTAACTTCAAACACCAGAGTTTTTTAAAATATCCCCTTCCACCCCCACGCTCTCCTCTATTCACTATTCACTCCGTCTCTTCACAAAAAAGAGCGGGGGTGACTTCAAAACGCCAGTCTTGAACTACAGACTTCACGATCAAGCTTCTCCAGGTCCCATTATTCTTCCACTTCAATTTAAGTATTAAATTAAACTCACTTTGCAAATGAAGGGATGTCTCCTCCGCCCCCACTGCTTGGTTTCGATTTGCATTCACGAAGGGGAGTTACGGCTGCTTTCCACCATGCTCCGAACAGATTCCGATATAAACAAGCAGACTCACGTTTCTTTCGGGTGTGATCTTTATCTTCTAATTAGCCGTTTAACAGCCTGTTGATTCTCCCTCCGATAGAAACGATTTGTAAAGTCCTTGGAGGCTAATGGCTCTTCTGCCAAGACCTTGAGACTTCGCAAACACAGGAGTAGCGGTAGTAAAGTGCCGCAACTCGATCCTTTCACCCCAACCCCTCCAGATCGGGGTGAAAGAAGAGTCGCAAGAGGCAACAGCTGATACCCAATCCCTCAGGGCCCCCCTGAGGTTAATGGAGGCCGCGTAGTCTTCGCGAACCTCTTTAAACCTCCTGTGCGCTCTGGGGATTCCGCGGAGGAGCTCCCCTAGCGTCTTGTTCAGTCGGCCATTAAACCGGAAGCCAGCCGTCCATCCTTCTGAGGTCGGTAAAATGAGTACCCAGCTTGTGGGGGTGGGGAGCAATTTGAAGCCTGCATACTTAAATTTAAAAAATTGTAAACTGCCCAGAGACTACTTGAAGTGGTATGGGGTGGTATATAAGCAGTCCACTTTGCTTTTTATTTAATTTTTTTGTGCTGACCAGCTATAGTGCAGGCCGGTTAGCCTTTTTTTTTTAACCTTTGCCAGCCCCCGGGCTGGTTAGGTGGCCTGCGGGTCAGGGCCAGTGCTTCTGGGCAAGTACTGGGGCCCGCATGCTGGATCGGGATTTTATTTTATTTTATTTTATTTTATTTTTGCTGGCCCGCGGGCCAGTTCGGCAACCCCCAGGTCTGGGCCGGTGCTTGCGAGCCGAATCGTGTTTTTATTTATTTATTTATTTATTTAGTTAGTTAGTTAGTTAGTTAGTTAGTTAGTTAGTTAGTTAGTTAGTTAGTTAGTTAGTTAGTTACATACTTACTTTTGCCAGCTCACGGGCCGGTTGGTGACCCATGGGTCGAGGCCGGTGCTCGTGGGCAGGTACCGGGGCCCACACGTCAGATTGGTTTTTTAAAAATTATTTTAACATTTATTTTATTTTATTTTATTTTATTTTGTGCGGACCACATAGCCCGCCTACCAGCTGTAGCATGGGCCGGTCAGCTTTTTTCTTTTTTTTTTTTTCTGGAGCCCAGTGAGGAGGACCAGAGGGACCACTCCACCACCATGTAGGAGACACTGGTGGTACGAAAAATCAACCAAAATGAAATGGAAATTTCCGTTTTGTTTCATTTTGTTTCATTTTTCTTAGAGGGGGCAGTTCGTTATTCATTTTGTTAGCTAACGAAATTAATAACAAATAACGAAATAAACCAAAAGTTTGTTTCGTGCTACTTATAACCTTTTTGATTTTATTATAGCACTCAGCCTTTTGGGGCGTGAGTCTATCTGTATGGCACATCTTGATTTGGCAATATTTGCCCCTTCTTTTTTGCAATAATGCTCCAAATCTGTCAGATTCCAAAGGTGTCTACTGTGCACAGCCCTCTTCAGATCACCCCACAGATACTCAATTAGATTCAGGTCTGGGCTCTGGCTGGGCCATTCCAAAACATTAATCTTCTTCTGGTAAAGCCATTCCTTTGTTGATTTGGATCTATGCTTTGGGCCGTTGTCATGATGAAAGATGAAGTTCCTTCTCATGTTCAGCTTTCTAGCAGAAGCCTGAAGGTTTTGTGCCAATATTGGCTGGTATTTGGAACTGTTCATAATTCTCTCTACCTTGACTAAAGCCCCTGTCGCAGCTGAAGAAAAACGCCCCCAAAGCATGATGCTGCCACCACCATGGTTCACTGTGGGTATGGCATTCTTTTGGTGATGTGCAGTGCTGTTTATGTGCCAAACATTTTTTTAATTATGGCCAGAAGAAACAGAAGAAAAGAGCAAATAAGGAAAAACAAGAGATCTCTTCTATTACATACAGGAAATCAAAGGTCAACAGGGGAATAACAAAATAGAAGATTAGAGTTTACACATCCCCAAGCCATGATAGGGATTTGTAATCTCCAGGCTTAAAAACAGGGCACTTTAAAGACCAGATGCAGGGGAGTGGTATCAGGAGAGAGAGATATGTCTACTCCTGTACGTTCCCAGAGGCATTTGGCGGGTCCATTGTGAAATACAGGAAACTGGCCTGATCCATCATGGCTCTTCTTATGTTCTTTTGTTCTTATGGTGGCCAGTGCCCTCTCATGGAGCTCAGTGAGTGCACCAGAATTGGCATTGCTGTAATAGAAGATTGCCACTAATTTAGGGGGTTAGAGGCATACACACACTAAACTGGGTAAATAATTTTGGAAGAAATTGGACAGTTTAGACAGTAATATCAAGTTGGCTGTGTAAGCATAAAATAGATTGTGTTTGATGGACAAACCAGAATCCAAACCTGTGTTTTCAAATGAGATTTCAAACCTTGATTTGTGAACATGATTGTATGACATGATAATCAAATTAACAAACCATAGTCTTGGCTGATTCTGCACTAACATTTGTTGAAGAAAAGAAATTCCTAGGCAAATGTGAGAGATGGGGTGATATTCAGGATCCAGGAACTCACTGCCAGACTGAGAAGGAACCCTTGGCCACAGATAACACATTCAAAACAGTTCTGGAGTGTTAAAAATGTTTGAGGAATGGCCACGGGCAGTCCCAAGAACACATTCAGCAAAACCAGTCAGAGAGCCAGTGTGAGGCAGCAGGTATAGGATTCAGGAGACCTAAGTTCATACCCCAGCTTGGAAATGGGGGTGGCATTGGTGGGGAATTATGAAATCACTTCTTAAATATCCCACATAGCTTAAAAACCCTGTTAGGGTCAACATAATGAGTTATGACTTGACAACACACGACACCAAGCATTGTCAAGGAGCCTGAGGAATGATGGATGTGGTGGCTGCCAGTTGATGTGTACTACAACTTCTGCAAGTATAGTTTCCAAATAAGAAGTCTTATCTGATCTGTTTTTTTTACTTGTAGCTAAGAATAATTAATAACCATCTTTGCCATCATATCATAATGTTTCCTTTTCCCCTGTCTTCTTTCTCGCCTCTCATTGCAGCTACGTTGAAGGAGCTGATATCACAAACTATGGTTCGCTGGGCACAAGAAGATCAGATCCAAGATCCAGAACTGGTCCGCATTATGTTTAACCTCCTTCGACGACAGTATGACAGCATTGGTGAGCTGCTGTTGGCTCTGAGGAAGTCCTATACGATAAGTGCTGCTTCTGTGCAAGATACCATCAACCTATTAGCTGCGCTGGGTCAGATTCGCTCCCTTCTCAGTGTCAGAATGGGAAAAGAAGAAGAATTGCTTATGATTAATGGCCTAGGGTATGCAAAAAACTTCCCTTTCTTTCGACACCTTAAACCTAATTTTAACACTAGAAATAATTCTTTAATTGCTGATTCTTGGCAGAAGCCCACTACCAAATGCATCTCTGTACTAATGCAAGGGATGCTCTGATCCAGCCCTGTGCTGGGAGGGGTAGCTTTGTCCACCTAACCAGGGGAGACAGTTGGACTAGATGTCATGTGGTCCAGAATGGACCAACACTACACCAGGATAGTGGGTCACGGGGTTTGAACAGCTGCTACACTTTCTTTTAAAGCAGAGGCTAAGGAAGCTTTCTTGGACCTTTAATGGCCTGAAAATATGTATTTAACTAAATATATGAGGAGTGGAGCCCATAATGCCCCCATACCCTTAAAGAGCACAAGGGTTTAATATTATTATTATTTTTTCCAATTTTGAAGGATGCAGTGAGCATCATTTGGGCCCTTTGAGGCTGTTTGCAGCCTGTAGGTTTCATGCTGACTATCCATGTCTTATGTGGACCTTTTCTGTACAAAGCATTTGCTTTGCCACTGAGCTATGGGCTAAAGTAGAAAAAAAATGTTAGAAGTGGAATATAAGTATCCATACTTGTGTAATTGGTCTGGAATTAGAAAATTTTAAAATCTGGAAGTTGAATCATGGCAAATGGACTTCTTAAGAAAAGAAGTCCAGTTACCATGGCTCAACTTCCAGATCAACTCATCTGGATAACTGAGAATCTTCACAGAAATTTTAAAATGTTCTTCATGGTATATACTTTGCTATATTTCTTCTCATCCCACTTAGAGACATCATGAACAACAAAGTATTTTATCAGCATCCTAACCTAATGAGAGTCCTTGGCATGCACGAGACAGTTATGGAAGTAATGGTAAATGTGCTTGGAGGAGACAAATCACAGGTAAATCCCTAAGGAATCCCAAAATGCTTATACAAGCCATTTTGCAGCTGAAGGAAATTATAGCCTAATAAAGAGTATGACATTTTCCCTGAATGAGGGACTACCTACTATATGACTTTATATGGATTACCATAAATGATTGCATTGACCAATTTCATAAGAACACTAGTGTTTTCCATGTTGCTTTTATCCCTCATAATGGATTTTTCTTTTCTTCCTGCATGCTCTTTATAGCTCTAATGTTACCTTTTAATACACCATCCTGAGCTCATGGACCAAAAGTCAAGATATACAGTAATTTTAGATCATCGTCATCATAATCAGAGTCTAATGAATGTCTTCTCCACCTGGGGGTGATCTCACATTGGTGTTTCTGCCTCATTGAGAAACTGAAGAGAGAAAACTTAGATACAGCATATAATATCTAGATTAGAGATGGGCATGAAACAACCATTTTTTCATTACCGTTCTCCGTTATTCATTCCATTATGTAACGGTACGAATAACGACTGTTGCGATGGGGCAGGCTTGAACAGAACAGAACCATGAAAATTTTCTTCGGTTCTGTTTGTTTCCATTACTGGCATCGTGCCGCTCGTGCGATGAAAAATGGAGCAGCGGAGGGTGGCAAGAGGGGGCTGGGATCCCACCTCCATGCGCGGAGGTGGGATCCCAGCCCCCTGTCCAGCCATCTCCGATTGGTGACAGCCCACCGGGCTGTCATTCAACAAGTGGAGGGCAGAGAGAGGGGGTTGGGCCTGGTGGAGCCTCTTTGCCCCCTCCCTGCAGGAGCTGATGCGAGACTTTGCCCTTATGGCCTGGGCTCCGGGATCTCGGCCACGTGGCAAAGCAGCGATGGTGCAGCCAGCTCGGAAGCTGGTGTGGAGGGTGTCGTTGGAGCACGGGGCGAGTGCAGCAGCACCCCCACAGGTTTCCCGGGTCTAGGCCGGGAGGGTGCGGGGTGGTGGTCTGCTGGGGCAGTGGTTCCCGGGGCGGAGTGGTTCCCGGGGAGAAGGGTCCCAGTTAGGGTGTCGCTGCGGGGAGCTCCGGGGGTAGCGACCCGATTGGGGTGGTGGAATGGCACGGTGGATCGGTCCTTGGGGAGGGGGCCCAAGGGAGGGCGTCGCTCAGCGGTGCTCTGGGGGTGGTGCCCTGTTGGGGGTGGTGATCGGAGCAGTGCCCGGATCCGGGAGGACTCCCCGTGGCTGCGGGACGGCTCTCCCAGGAGGCTTGCCCCGGCCCCGGGAGGCCTCCCCGCGGCCACGGGAACGCTCTCCTGGCCTGCATGCCACCGGCTTCAGTGGCACCCAGCCCTGGGAGGGCTCCCTGCGGCCGCAGCTTGCCGCACCCGAAAAATGAAGAAACAGAAACGAAGTGGGCCCCGGGGCCCCGAAAAATGGAAACAGAATGAAGCGGACCCCAGGGCCCGAATAATGACCACGAAATGCCATTTTGGCATTTCGTGCCGATCTCTAATCTAGATCTTTCAGTACTTGTGATGAAGATACTTGGATATTATATTCTTCTTTCTCTCTGAGTAGCTGAAAATGACAACCACTATGACATATCTCACCCATCTCATGCTGTACAGATTAGTTGCTCACTATGAATTCCCTGTAAATAATTAATAGTTTTACTTGTACAAAAAAATCTGTCTTCTACCTCTTCCATCTTTATCCTCAAACTTCCCTTCAATGAAGTATTGCCATGACAAATTGTGAGTGCAAAATATGAAAGTTTTCATTTCTTAATTATCAGTTCGGTTTCTTTTTGCTTTTCTATCCAAAGAAATAAACTTTTTATTTTAATTCTGTATGTCTACATTCCAAAAGTCCAAAGACTGCACATCTTTGTCTAAATATTCCAAACCTCTCACACACATGCATATATATGTATGCAAGTATAGATGTATGTTGTTATAAAGAATTGTATAATAGCAGGATTAGTGGTGCAAAGTGCTTAAACAGCTTTGTCCCATGCATGGAATTTTGAGAAGCTGAAAATTGTAGTAGTTCTCTTCTATTTAACACTTGACTGGTTATAAGTGTTTGCTTAAGCAGACAAATATGCATGAGGAATGTTATAAGATGACAGAAGAACTTCACTAATGGTTTTGAGCACTGACCCAGACATGCCTGCCAAGAGGCAAGTGGCTTAGATATAGCAGTCTCATGCTTTTAGTATTCTGCAGCAATTGCTGGTTTTCACTTCTCTTAGTACATGCATGATGAGATGGAAATATTTGTCAGTTTCTCAACATTGCTAATGGTGTTTGCAAAGTGGACATAGAAACTCTAGCAAAAGTCTTTCCATTCTTCCCTTGTAAGAATAAACTGAGGGTAAAAGAGGGAGCTGGAGGCCTAGAACATGGATATAGGCCTACTATTGATGCTGAAGAGATTTGCTCATATAGCTAATGTGGATGTTCAGCCAATGTGAGAGTAATAATGAACATTATTATAGGGTTTTGCTTAATCATTTCATGTAATTTGAACTGTGGTGGACAAAAATAACAGAATAATAAATTTAATGCCCCTTGCTCATACTTTCTTCACTTTTTATGCATATGTGTTTCATATTTGCTCAACATTTTTGTTTCAGTATAATGAGTAACCTTCGTTATATTTTTATAAGCACAACTGTTTATGTCTTAATGTTTATCTTAATTTTTCTGTTAATGCTGATTTTACAATAGATGGTTGAAAACTGCACACTGAATGTTGAGAGGACACCCATTGCTCTAAGAAAATACCAACTAATTTAATGCAGTACATTAAATGGCTTGTTAATTTATTTTTAATTGATATGAACAATAATATTGCTCCACTGGTTAATATACAGATGAGTGCACCTTTGTTTGTTTCTGATATGCTTTTCAGAAAGTTTTTTCCATGGAAACTCTAAGCTGTTCACTAAATACATATTTAGTGGAATTATTTCCTTGAAGAAGTTCATTGCACTGGCTTTTTATTTAGAGAATTAACTGTAGGTTAGGAATTTAAAAAAATAAAATACCCACAAACCCACAGGATCTTGATAGAAGGTTGAGGTTAGGCCTAGTTTTAGTACCATGACTCAGCCTTCCATCCTTCCAACATTGGCAAACTTGGGTACCCAGATTGCTGGGGAGGGACAATATGTAGCCTACACATTTAAGCTGTAAACTCCCCAAAAATGTTAATTTAGCACAAAAATAAGACCACAAATTTTGGAATGGAAACATTTCCTTCTTCTCTCTATAATCCTGTACTTCTGGAACATTCCCTCTGGAGTCTTGAAGGTGTTTCTGGAATGGTGTTGGAAGTGGTGGTGAAGATTTATGGCAGGTGGAATATGGGCATAAATAATCCAGTCCACACAAATGTATACACACACCAGTGGAGACTTTGACTCAGGATCCATGCTAGTGTCACAAGCTCTGAGCTTTATAATGGGTTTCTCCATCATTGTCAAGGGAAACAACCTGTGTAGTAGATTCTATTGTTTGCATGTACTAAGTCATGAGGAAACTAAACCAGGGTCAATGCTTCTCATCATCTAACAACATTTCTTCTTTCACAGATTGCCTTTCCCAAAATGGTTGCAAGTTGTTGTCGGTTCCTGTGCTATTTCTGTCGGATCAGTCGCCAGAACCAAAAAGCCATGTTTGAGCATCTCAGCTACTTGCTTGAAAACAGCAGTGTGGGACTTGGTACGCTCTATAATAGACATGGGCACGACTTGGTGAAATTCTCATTTCCGTTTCCGTTCCTCGTTTCCGTTATGCAATGGAAACGGTAACAACAATTACTCCGCCAGAACTCAAACTCGAACCGAAAAAAGAAAAATTGGGTCTGATTTGTCATTGTCGTTCCTGGCATTGCGCAGTGATCGCGCGATGCCAAGTGCAAGCGGCACAGAAAAAAAGTTTTAAAAATAAAAAACCCCTGATTCCCAGCCAAAAAAGCAGGCAAAAATATGCCTGCCTGAGTGAGGGCACCTACCAGAGGGGTGGTTTCTGGGGGGGGGTCCCCGGCCTCCCCCCTCTCCTGTCCTGGGCTGCTCTGGTGGGGGGCATCCTCGTCGTCTCACCAACTTGCCAAGTCGCCATGCCATGCGGTGCGGGCGGGGGATCCAAAATGGGGCGATCGCAATATTTATTTTGAAATCGTGGTCCAAAAACACACCAAAGCACCACAGAAACATGCAAAAATAGCTATTTTAAAACTGCCTGAATTTTTACAGTAGGAGCAGTGGGTTTTTCTTGGAACAAAACATCTCCATTGATTTTATTTTATTTTATTTTATTTTTATTTTTATTTTTTTACACCTGTGCAATGATGGGCTGGCCATGGGAGTGGACCATGCAAATTTTTGGAGCCATTCCACCAATTGCATGGCCACTTGGCCAGGTTTTGACCGAGACTTCTGGGATGTGCCAGTCGGGCATAAAAAGCCCACTAACCCTAGCCCGGACCCTAACCCTAACCCTAACCCTAACCCATACGCCAGTACACTGTCCTTCTTAGTGGGTCAGAGAGGCACCCAGAGGTGCACCCCACTAACTCACCCTAACCTCACCCGTAACCCTAAGCCTAGCCCTTGCGCTAACCCTAACCCTAAGCCAGATCTGTATACTCGCATTGCACTACAGCAAGTACACTTCCCTTCTTAGTGAGCCAGAGGGCGCCCATAAGGGTCCTCTCTCACTTTGTTCCTCCTCCCCATCCCCAGCCCAAGTGCACCGTATGCCAGGCAGTGAGTCACAGAGGCACCCGAAAGAGAGGTGCCTCTGCCTGCCACTGCAACTTGGTATGCATATCCAATTGGCTATGCATACCCTTTTGTAGCAGGCCAGAGGAGGCACCCACCCCAGAGAGGTGCCTCCAGGAGCCCGCTTTCCCTTCATAGCGGGCCAGAGGAGGCACCCACCCCAGAGAGGTGCCTCCAGAAGCCCGCTTTCACTTCATAGCGGGCCAGAGGAGGCACCCACCCCAGAGAGGTGCCTCCAGGAGCCTGCTACCCCCCAAACCAGTACTAACGACAGACGAAAAAATGACAAACAAAACAACAAATTTTTGAAAAATTTCACGACAAACAGAAACGAGCCGAAACGGGCCGGCTCCGACACACGACAACTCAAAACGTAATTTTTCCTGGTCGTGCCCATCTCTACTTTATAATTTTAATAATCATTTATCTGCATTTGCTGCCTTACAGGTCTGGGACATGATGTGACAAATTTTCATTTGATACCTTGTTGTCTGCGCCTTTTCTCAGTTTTCTCATGCAGAGAAACCCCAAGACTTTGACTGGCCAGACAGGCTTTCCCAATCTCCCTTTAAGAAAGCTTTTGTTCCCTGAAGTTGAAATCCTGTGCAGGAATTAGCAAATCCTACACAAAAGTTGGCCATTTCCCTCCAGAACTGGGTCTTTCACATTCTGTACACATTAAGAAATACACCCTGATATTTCTTCAAGATCAGTGACTTTTTCTAGCAGGGTTCTCTTCTGGGTGATCTTGCTAAAGGCAAGATTCCCCACCCCCACCCCACACAACTGCTCCGTGTGGGTGATCTTTCACACCCTTTGTAATGATCCTTTATGCCTTAATTTTGTTATGACTTTGATCTGATTTTTAATGCCATTGACAATATTCTTGCTGTCAATTAATGAAAATGTGTAATTTTCTTTAGAGGAATTAAATGTTTTAAGTTGAACAAATTAAAAGATTTAATTCTTGACATTTAAATGTATTAAAAAGCTATCTGCATAATTTATTGTAAACAAATGTGGTATTTTAAAAATAACCACTGCTAATATTGTCACTAGCCTTCTTATTGTTATGTGCCATCAAAATCCCTCCAACCCTAGTGACCCTATGAATGTGCACTCTCCAAAATGTCCTCTGTGGAACTGCTCTGCTCAACTCTTGTAAACTCAAGCTTTTGGCTTTCTTTAGGAATCAATCCATCTCTTATATGGTCTTTCCTTTCTCCTGCTGCCTTTAACCCTTCCCAGCATTATTGTCTTTTCCAGAGAATCCTATCATCTCATGATGTATCCTCAGTTCCAACGTTTTTGCTTCCATGGTTGATTGATCTAGCACCCACTAGTTTGTCTTTCTTGTGCATAAAGTTATCCACAAAGCTCTCCTTCAGCACTACATTTCAAATGAATAATTTTTTTCCTGTCAGCTTTCATTACTGTCCAGCTTTAACAGCCCTACATGGCGATCAGAAATATGAAAGTATGGATTATCTTGGTCTTAGTCTTCTGTAGTGACACATCCTTACACCTGATTAGCTTTTCTAATTCTTTTATTGCTGCCATTCCTAGTCTCAGTCTTAAATCATCAGCCTTAATGTGGCTTAATTTTGAGCAACAGAATTTCAGTCATGCTAGGATGACAGAATTATCAAATGTACCATAGGTGTGTGAATTTTGTCCAAAGTGCAATGTAACTGCTGCCCTCTGCTGTATAAGATAAATCACTGAAATATTATTTTAACTGAAATGCATGATCATGTCTTTTTCTCAAGCCTCACCTTCCATGAGGGGTTCTACTCCACTAGACGTGGCTGCTGCATCTGTAATGGACAATAATGAACTTGCACTTGCACTGGAGGAGCCAGACCTTGAAAAAGTAATTATTTACTGCCTTGATTCTCTCTCTCTCTCTTTCTCTCTCTCTCTCTCCCTCCTTCCCTCCCTCCCTCTGACTTCCACTTCTCTGATTTAACAAAGCTTAGTTTTCACTAAACATAGTTTATCTCAGCCCTCTCACTCTGAAGCTATGCAAAAAAAACAACTGTGCTGATTTCTTTAAACATATTCATGGATATACACTGGTACCTTGTATAAAGGAATTAATTTGTTCCAAATGAAATTATGTTAAGCAAATTTTCCTTTATACAAATTTCCCATAGGAATGCATTGAAAACAGTAATCCCTAATTGCGACTATTTTTATGTTGTATGGATTCGCCCCATAGACAATTCTGTTAAGCAAATTTTCCCTATCTCCGGAAAAGCTATAGAAAGGTGATGTTGTTTGCTCTCAGGATTCCGGTCAGCCCAGCTGTGTTTGACATCTCAAGGTCACGTTTTCATGTATTTGTTTCACTCAACATTTTTAAAATGCCATTGAGTGAATATCTGAGATTCCACAACTTGGTTTGTGCTGATAACCTTTTCTGAAGAGAAGAAAAGTGTGTGTGAACTCAGTCTTTTTATTCTGTGACAGTATTGTCAGTATTATCAGAACTGATATTTTTGGCAATGCCATCACTATATGTATTCTCTGAGGGGGAAAGTGGATACTATATATAGTTCATTTTTAGAAGAAAATCCTCTCTCACTAATGAGGGAATCTGAGTGTCACAGAAGGATCTTTTGTCACTGTGAGGAATACACATATGATTCTACTTTGGGGATATGATTCTACTCTGGTGATTAGTCATCAGGATTTAACACATAGGATTACTCCAAAAGTTTGACTTTGCAAATCCAGAAAACCATCTCAGTCACCTCTCTTTAACATTGATGTGCTTTACTGTGTGGCTATGGGCTGCCTATAGTGTCCGCTCCCGCTCCGAAAGGTTAATCTTCCTGGCAGTAAGCAGTTTTATGGCTATGAAACAATATTCCTTTTAAAAAATCAGTTTCTTTTTTCAAATAAACCCTTTCTTTTGGACTGGGTGTCAGTTGCAGTGCTAGCAGTGTAATTAAATCTATTCCACATTTTGGCAAGTGTTTGTTAGCTTGCTTTGTGCTTTTTATTTCAATGCTGCAGTCATTTTTACCATTATTTGTATTGGACAGGTTGTGACCTACTTGGCTGGTTGTGGTCTTCAGAGCTGCCCAATGCTAGTAGCAGCAGGCTATCCTGATACTGGCTGGAATCCAATAGAGGGTGAACGATATCTTTCCTTCTTGCGATTTGCTGTTTTTGTTAATGGTAAGTTTAAATTCTGGATTGAAAAACACAGGGAATTGAATACATGCTGTGAAGCTTAATTCACAGAAAGTGTATGTGAAGCTTCATCTCTCTCTCTCTCTCTCTCTCTCTCTCTCTCTCTCACACACACACACACACACACACACACACACACACACACACACACACACACACACACACACACACACACACACCAACTTGAAAAGAGTTCTCCAGTTATATAAACTAAAGAGAGCAATACGATACCTTAAGGATCAACAAAATTCTTAGCTGAAATCCTGTTTCTGTAAGCTTTACACTTACAGTAAAGTGCTGAAGATGTTATGAGATAGCACAATCTCTTTAGAAATTAAATATGTCCTCCAACTGCCCTGAGGATAAAAGGGATCAACTCAGAACCACTGGACCTTGGGATGGGAAGAGGAAATGCTTAATTAATTGCTTTAGCTGATGACACAGTGGTATGCCATGGGATGTATCCAAACAGGTTTTCAACCACAGTAGTGTGAGCTTTTGTAGACTGTACTCCACTTCATCAGATTCATTGGATGGCAACTTGAGCTAACAGATAGCAGCCAAGTATTTCCATGTCTGTAGGGAAATGAGAAAACAATATTACTGGTGAGTTTAGAGAGGAATGTAAATATAGGAATATTTATCTTAAAAATTGAGATAATCAACCCTTTCTTTTGATGAACTGAAAGTTTTTCTTGCAAAAGGTCCAGGATAGTAATAGCTAGAAACACAATACAAATATTCTGATGCCCCCAGCATAAGTAACTAAGTGACTATATTGGTCATGCTATCTGAAATTATTCTGAGATTTGTAGCCCTTGATAGAGCAATGAAGTAGAGGAGAGAATTAAAGGATTTCTAAACGTATTATATGCAGAGTACATCACGCGAAAGCCGGAATTAAGATTGCAGAAAGAAATATCAACAACCTCAGATACGCAGATGATACTACTCTGATAGCAGAAAGTGAAGAGGAATTAAAGAACCTCTTAATGAGGGTGAAAGAGGAGAGTGAAAAAATGGGCTGAAGCTCAACATCAAAAAAACTAAGATCATGGCCACCAGTCCCATCACCTCCTGGCAAATAGATGGGGAAGAAATGGAGGCAATGACAGAGTTTATTTTCTTGGGCTCCTTGATTACTGCAGATGGCGACTGCAGCAACGAAATTAAAAGACGCCTGCTTCTTGAGAGGAAATCAATGGCAAACCTAGATAGCATCCTAAAGAGCAGAGACATCACTTTGCCAACTAAGGTCAGGATAGTCAAAGCTATGGTTTTTCCAGTAGTGATGTATGGAAGTGAAAGCTGGACTATAAAGAAGGCTGATCGCCCAGAATCGATGCTTTTGAGCTGTGGTGCTGGAGGAGAGTCTTGAGAGTCCCCTGGAGTGCAAGGAGATCAAACCTATCCATCCTGAAAGAAATCAACCCCGAATGTTCATTGGAAGGACAGATTTTGAAGCTGAGGCTCCAGTACTTTGGCCACCTCATGAGGAGAGAGGACTCCTTGGAAAAGTCCCTTTTGTTGGGAAAGATTGAAGGCAAAAGGAAAAGAGGACGGCAGAGAATGAGATGGTTGGACGGTGTCATTGATGCAACCAAGATAGATTTGACCAAACTCCGGGAGGCAGTGGAGGATAGGAAGGCCTGGTGAGCTCTGGTCCATGGGGTCACGAAGAGTCGGACACGACTGAACGACTGAACAACAACAACAACAACAAGCCTAGTAAAAACTAGAATGAAACAATTACAGTGAAAGGTCAAAAAACCGTCTATCAGCACTTGTAACTCAGGACAGTGTTCCATGCTCCTTGAGAATAAGATTCATATCAATAAAAGTCATACCACAATGAAAGTATTAGTTCTTATATAGTGTCACAAGACTTCAACAAATAAAAGCAGAGTCTTTTGAACTCCACACAGGTCCTCAGGAACTGTTGCCTTATTTCTTGCTTTGAATGGTCCATCCCTACTTTTTTCTTTGAAAGAAATGAACCTACCCAAATTTGACTCAGAATGAAATATTTGTACCAAACATATATATGATATCAAAACTGAATAATTTGTTTGAATGTACAGTACTCTCAATATATTGATTGCACACTTTGTTTATGCTTAGTTTTATATTCTGGTCAGTAAAAGTTGCCTTTCTTTTTTCCAGGTGAAAGTGTTGAAGAAAATGCTAGTGTGGTTGTTAAGCTTCTTATACGTCGGCCAGAATGTTTTGGGCCAGCCCTCAGAGGCGAAGGGGGGAATGGTTTGTTGGCTGCTATGCAAGGAGCAATTAAAATTTCTGAGAACCCTGCCCTTGACCTTCCTTCCCAGGGATACAAGAGAGACATGTAAGTGCAAGAGGCATGACAGTGCCCACTACAGTGGTACCTCGACTTACGAATTTAATCCATTCTGAATGCATGCTCTTAAGTCGAACTACTCTTAAGTTGGGTACCTATCTAAATAAATTGAAAAATAATTTAAAAATGAAAAAATGAAAAAAATATTTGTAAGTCGGGCAGACCATATCTAAAATTTGTAAGGTGGCAGTTAAAATGCCAACAGTTTTCCGCTCTTAAGTTGAATTGCTCTTAAGTTGAGCTGCTCTTAAGTCGGGGTACCACTGTATTTGGTAAGATTTTTTAAAATGTCTGAGTTAATTACCCATCAGTTACAGGTGAAATATTTCTATGTACTCTCTACCTAGAAAAGCCTAAAATGGATCAATGTGAATCAGAATTAATTTGATGGCATATCATTAGATTAGATAGATAGATAGATAGATAGATAGATAGATAGATAGATAGATAGATAGATAGATAGATAGATAGATAGATAGATAGATAGATAGATAGATATTAGTGTTCCAGACTTTACAATTCTCTAGGATCATTTTATCAATGAGTTACTTTGAGTAACTGATCCTTACTTTGAATTTTCCAAATGCACTCAAGATTTATTCATGACTGCTTTATTCCTTCTAGCAGTCTTGAGGAGGATGAAGAAGAGGAAGAGATAGTTCACATGGGCAATGCAATTATGTCTTTTTATGCAGCTCTTATAGATTTGCTTGGGCGTTGTGCTCCAGAATTGCATGTAAGTGGCCTTTAATTATTTTTAATTTAACAAATGTAACTTTCTGTTCCCTTGTTCAGTATTTAAACATTATACCTTGTCATTTGTATCTAGTAAATAAATTTTGGATATCAGGAAGAAAAAATGTCAGATAGCAAGTGGAGAAAAATTTAAAAATTATAATATTTATAATTTAATGTAAATATTAAAAATATAATTTATAGTAACAGAAAATTATTTTACACAATAAAATTGATGCTTAGTACAATATTAGTTCTCAACAGAACATTACTTCAAGTCCTGTTGATATCATCGCTCTGGAAATGAGCTCTTATTTTCTTTATCATCCTGTTTCAAGCTTTTACTGTAAACATGGGTAACAGACAAATGATAAAGGTAAATAATGTAACTCACCTAGGATTTATGGTTTAGTGTGTTCTATTGCTTCCAAACCTTGGGCCCCAGATGTTTATTTATTTATTTTATTTATTTTTACATCTTATATGCCACACACTACCCAAAGGTCTCTGGGTAGCTTACAATAAAAAAAGAATTAAAACAGTTAAAACTTTAAAATATCAATAAATAATTAAAACAATAATATTATACTAAAATGGCCATCAGGACCCACAATCTATATTATGTCAATTAAAAAACTTCTGGAACAGGAAGGTTTTTACCTGGTGCCAAAATGTCATCAGTGTTGGCGCCAAGCGGATCTCACGCGGGAGGGCATGCCATAGCCTGGGAACAGCTGCCTAGAAGGCCCTATGTCTACAAGCCATCCTCTCACCTCCTTGAGGGATGGCTCTTTCAAAAGGAACCCCTGGCTCGATCTTAATTGCCGGGTATGTTCTTGTACTAAAACTCTCAGAAGCCTTCACCAGTATCTGTACTAGCTAGGATTTGTAGGAATTGTAGTTCAAGAGCATATGGGGCAGTGCTATAAATGATCATGACTGGGACATGGAGAAGTTTGTGCTTGATGCACATTGATTGATTTGGTTTGGTTTTTATACTGGCCATATGGCTACCAAGGTTCTCTGCATAAGTGGCTTTCTCTTGTTTCATTTGGAACATGAACTACACTGTTTTCAGATATGCTTCTATGATTCATGCTGTGATGGCAAATCTTGATTACTGTAATGTATTCTATATATCTTGATTTCTAGGAGTGCCTTTTCCCCATGCCTTAAGATTTTACTTTTCCCCTTAAGATCCTTTTATTCTCTTCCTTTTATTGCCATGATATTTTGACATGACCAACATATCAGCAGAAAATTTCCAAGTTCCTTTGGCTTACCTTTGCTGACAAGTGCGTTCAGTTGTATGTCAATTAGAGATGGGCATGAAACAAACAATTTTTCGTTTCCGTTTTCATTTTTTTGTTTCATTACGTAACAAAGCAACAAACAAAATTTGTCTCTAAAATGAAACAAAACGAACAGGAACACCGGAAATTTTGTCGTGTGTTTCATTTCCATTACTGCAATATGAGTGAATTGCTTAAAATCCTAAAAAAATAAAAATAATTGAAATAAATGGTAATGAAATGGTAATGAAATGAACAAAAATGAAAATAAATTTTTTTGCAAAAATTCAAAAAAAATGAAACGAACCGAAACGGCCCTCCAAATGACAAACAAAACAAAATGCCATTTTTTTGATTCGTGCCCATCTCTAATGTCAATATTAATAAAGTACTGATGTTCGAATTATTTGATGTTACATGGGCTCATTGACAAGGGAATGATCTGTTTTTGCAATTTTGAACTCCCAGTTTTTGCAATAATAAATATGTGTGGCTTACAACTGGCAAAACCACTCCTTAAATGTTTTATCTGGAAGTTGAAAAGAAGTCCAGTTGACATGACTCAACTTCCAGATAAACTCATCTGGATGACTAGGAATCTTCACAGACTTAAATATTTTATTTATCTTGAAATGCATGGAGCACCCATGAAAAATCATGGTGGAGGAGGAACATGTTCTTATGCAGTAAACTAACAGAAAGATAGAAAAGCAAAAAATGAAATGTTTCTTTTACAAGAAAGCACTTACTATGTTCATGACTTTAACCGTATATTTAAAACACAAAAGTGTCAGGAAGATTTTGCTAACTGCTCTCACCTCTGCTAATGAAATACTCTGTAATGAAAAGGATAATGTTTCAACATATTATATTTTAATAGCTTATCCAAACTGGAAAAGGTGAAGCTATTAGAATCCGGTCAATCTTGCGCTCCTTAGTACCAACAGAAGATTTGGTTGGAATTATAAGCATACCATTAAAATTGCCAACAGTGAACAAAGGTAAATATGTGAGCAAACCTAGACAACACTGGGGTAGGGAAGTAAAATGTCAGAACACCTCCTGCTTCCAAAAGATCGCACCAGACTGGGGAGTGGAAGAATTAGTGATGGTGGTGGAGGGGCAGATTATACCAACTTTATTTTGTTTTCTGAAAACTGAACTGATGTGGTTGCATTTATACGGACACAGATATGGTTCAATTTTTAGTAAATAAATAATTTGCAACAGAACATGAGCTGTGCTTAAAGTTTACTATATTTGTCATATCAATTGTATAATAAACATTTATTCTTGGTATTTCTGAATGTATATCATTAAAAGGGCAAAATAAGGTTGTGTTGTCTTCGTTCAAGGCTGGATTTGACATGCAAACTCAGAGGTGTGCTGCTGAGTAAGGAGAATCCAAAACAAGGCTAATTTATTCATAGAGAGTACACAGTAGGACAAGCTCAGAGAACAGGCAAAAGAATAGTTAAAATTCCCGCACAAACCAGTCCATTAATCAATGATATTTTTGTATCACCTCATATAGTGAAAATCCAGTACTCTGGATAGTCAAAGAAACAGAAAACATCCCCTCACTATCCACCCCATCTTCCAGATGAAAAAAAAAAACCAAATAAACAACATGAACCCAGAATAATGACTACCTGATGGCAATTATCTTCTTAGAGCAGTAGTGGTGAACCTTTGACACTCCAGATATTTGTCATTGGCAATACAGGCTTGGAATTCTGGGGAGTTGTGGTCCAACACATCTGGAGTGCCCACAGTTCACCACCACTGCTCTAAGATGAAAAAGTAACCAATGGGTGAAATCACTACTGAAGGGAAAGGTTTCCTTTTTAAAATCAGCTTCTGGAAAATCTTCAGGAAGGGACAGAGTTCCTGGCTCCAGCGGAAATGATGAGTAACAGCTGAAACCCACAACAACACCCAGTATTTCCGCAAGATAGTTGAAGCACTAAGGAGCACACAGAGTGAGGTCATGACATGCTATATGTTTCTTTGCAGTCCTACAGTTAGCCATTTTGCAAGGTTGTAAGGTGAACTGAAAGACCTGTGACCTCACTGCTAACTTGGTTTTACACTGTTCAATTTATATTTTCCTTATCTCATTTAGGTTGTTTTCTAACCTGCACTTTGCCCCTAGGTTGTGTGTGAGGCAGACTTAGGTAGACAATCCAAACCTATAGCAGGCAGACATGATGTGCAGTGCTGAAAACCAGAAGCAGCAATACCGCCCCATACCATGTCAAGTAGTCTCTGGGCAGTTTACAGTTTTTAATTACAGTATGCAGGCTACACATTGCCCCCCCCCCCCAGCAAGCTGGGTACTCATTTTACCTACCTAGGAAGGATGGAAGGCTGAGTCAACCATGAGCCTGCTACTTGGGATTGAACTCCAAGGTCTTGAGCACAGTTTTACCTGCAGTACAGGCATTTAACCACTGTGCCATGAGGCTCTTTTTAAGTGAAAGTTGTTTTCAGCTGCTGAACTGGAGTTGGTGTTGCTGAATATTGTCTAGCTGTGTCAGGGGCAACTCCCTTTCACAGCTGTAGCTACTCAGTTAATTTTTACAGCTGGGGCAACACCCTTTGACAAAGCCAGATGCTTGATTGACATTCTGAGGTGCTGCCATTTTCGTTGGAGACCTTTCTCTCTCTTTTTTGAGGCTCTCCCCATAGTTGGAGGGCAAGTGACTTCTCTGACAGGGCAAAGCTCTGCCCTCCTGTATCTGAGGAGGACTGCCAACTGGACCCTTAAACTTCTGCAAATCCTGTTACCTTTTCACCAAAGCTGTTATGTGCTGACCTTTATTCCCCAAGGAATATTCTGCCACATAGTCATTCATTATTCTGTATATCCATATTTTTAATCACTTAAAACACATCTAATAAGTAAAAAAATTGTCTCTGCTTTATAAAATGTTTTCCCCACTGCAACCTTTTAAGATATGAAGAAATATTATTTCATACACTGAAGGCTTAATGCCTTTTCCAGTAGTGTTTTTTTAAATAAACTAAACTGAAGTTTTGAGTGATTTATCAGAATAAACTGATTTCTTTTCAGATGGAACAATAACAGAGCCAGACATGTCTGCAAATTTCTGCCCTGATCACAAAGCGCCCATGGTGCTTTTCTTAGATCGTGTCTATGGCATAAAGGATCAAGCTTTTCTTCTGCACCTTCTTGAAGTTGGATTTTTACCCGATTTAAGAGCATCTGCTTCATTGGACACAGTGAGTGTTATCATTTTATGTTTCCCTGGAGCAATGCATATTAGTAGTGTGAACGTCAGGATTGGTAGCTTGATAGTAGTGGAACTTGAGTGCATAAAACAGATTGATGTATTTCTTTGTCTCTGAGATACAGAACTCTGTAATTCTTAAGCTTGTGTGCTGCTCTATCAATAGCTCTGGTCTAATAAATAATGGTTATCTAGTGTGGTTTAATCAATAGAGTGATGGAATAGGATTTTGAGACTAGGGTTCGAGTCTCTGCTCAGCCATGGAAGCTTACTGGGGAGTAGAACTGGAAAAACCACTCCTGAAATATCTTAATTATCTTGAAGACCCTATTAGGTTTTTTATAAGTTGGCTCCTACTTGGTGGCACTTAACAAGAGCAACAACAATCAACAATACAATAATAAAACCAGTAGAACTTAAAGAAAAAAGAAAAAAGAACGCACACCCCGTGGCACCATAAAGACTGTTATATTTTAATGTGAGCTTTTGTGAACAAGTCTACTTCTTCAGACATATAGAGTAAAATTTATATGGTAGATCTCTGTTGTGGAAATCTGATTTATGCCTGGAAAAGGCCGTTGCTCAACTCTAATCTGTACCATAAATAGTTGAGGCATGATTTTTCTGCTTCTGTCTCTGATCTACAATGTTAGGGCATTAGAACTTGGCTAAATATTGAACCATAGTAGCTAGGTTGTTTGTTTAAGTCAAAACAACAATACATATTGTGACTAGAGTGTAAAGGGCTTTGTACTCTTGAAAGTAGTAATGGGCTAGGTTTAAGTAGAACATGATACTCATAGGAATATAGATTTAGTTGGCAGTCACAACAGAGTTAAACATCCCCAGTGCCAAGAGTTATGCTTTTTATGGAAGAGTATAGAGATGGGCATGAAACGAAAAATGAAATGCTGTTTCGACATTTTGTTATGTAATGAAATGAAACAAAATGAGGAAGTAGCATTTTGTTACAGATGAAACGAAATAGTCAGCTGTTCCATTGAAATGAACCATTTTGTTCCTTCTGTAAAAGGGGTCACTTACCTGCAGGGTGGCCACCGCTGCTGCTGGAGCCCAAGAGAGGGAAGAGGAGGAGGTGGGTCACCACCAGTGCTCTGGTGCTCCCCGCCTCCTCTCAGCGCACCTTCCGGCCTCCTCTCAGCTGGGAGGTGGGTGGGAGTGACTCCCCTGGGTCCTAGAGGCAGGGGTTTGAGTGTCGGGGAGCCATTTTCAGAGGGCGCCTGCTGAGCTGTCAGTGGCTGGACCCCTTTAAAACTGGCCCACTCTGCACCAGGCAATGCCCCTTGTGCTAACTGGGCCAGTTTTAAAGGGGTCCAGCCACTGACAGCTCAGCAGGAGCCCTCTGAAAATGGTCAGGTGGGCAGTGCGATCGCCCGGAACTGCCCACCTGACCATTTTCAGAGGGCTCCTGCTGAGCTGTCATGGGTGTGGTGTGGAGCATAAATTGATGGACCAGGACTCTGGAGACCAGAGTTCAGATCCTTGCTCAGTCATGGGTGCTTACTGGCAGAGCAGAACTGGCAAAGCGGCTCCTTAAATATCTCTAGTAGGATCTCTAAGTCAGTTCTGACTCGACAGCACACAATTGCCACAGAAGACTAGGGAAGTTCTTTGACTTAGAAGTTATAGATACCATAACTCGAAGCATACAAAGCCTGTGACATTGAACAATAAAATATTTTGCTTAGGTGGTGACATAATGTAAACAAGAAGCCTTTTGTATTTCAAATATTTTTAATCTGTAAAACATTCTTAGATATTTGGTAATTTCACATATCTTTCATTCAGGTTTCTTTGAGTACTACAGAGACTGCTCTTGCCCTAAATAGGTATATTTGCACAGCTGTGTTTCCGTTACTCACACGATGTGCTTCCCTCTTTTCTGGAACTGAGCATTATGTGTCTCTGATTGATTCCGCACTTCATACAATGTATCGACTGTCCAAAGGACGTTCTCTTACAAAAGCTCAAAGGGACACTATTGAAGAATGCTTGCTTGCTATATGCCAGTAAGTATAGATACAAAATCCTTTCCTATTTCTTATGTTATTCAATGCCATTTGCTGTATAAGATGTAATGAAAATGCCCTACTAGTCCCCCTCTGTACATTCCCATAGTCTCATTGTTTGCCAGTTTTCAAGATTATAAAACCATAAGAAGAGCCAAGCTGGATCAGACCAAGGGCCTATCTAGTCCAGTTTCCTGTATATCACAGTAGCCCTGCCAAATGCCTCTGGGAGCACACAGGACTAGATATCTCTCTCCTGATACCGCTCCCCTGCATCTGGCCATTAAAGTACCCTCTTTTTAAGCCAGGAGATTACACATTCCCATCATGGTTGTAACCTGTAATAGACTTTTCCTCCAGGAATCTGTCCAGTACACTTTTGAAACCATTCAGGCCAGATGCCATCACGGCATCCTGTGGCAGGGAGTTCCACAGACTAAAATCATGCTGGGTTAAAAGCTATTTTCTTTTGTTTGTTCTCACTCTCCCAATCCTCAATTTGAGTGGATGTCCCCTAGTTCTGGAAGAGTGTCCCTCTATCCATTTTACTCATGTCCTGCATAATTTTGTATGTCTCAATCACATCCCCCCTCAGGTGCCTTTTTTTTACAGACTACAGGGCCCCAAATGCTGTAGCCTTTCCTCATGAGGGAGGTGCCCCAGCTCAGTAATCATTTTAGTCACTCTCTTCTGCACCTTTTCCAGTTCCACTATGTCTTGTTTGAGATGCAGTGACCAGAACTGTATGTGATACTCCAGGTGCAGCCTTACTATCATTTTGTACAATGTCATTATAATGTTGGCTGTTTTATTTTCAATCCCCTTTTTGATGACTCCTAGCATGGAATTGGCCTTCTTCACTGCTGCCACACATTGGGTAGATGCTTTCATTGATAACTCTGAACTAGAGGTGGGCACGAAACAGAAAACCGATGGTTCGGTTCATTCTGGTTCGGTTCAGATTCATATGAATTTTTAAAAAAATTCATACAAAACCAAACCGAGCCAAACTGGTTCAAGTCCAACTTACCAGAGGTGGCAGGGGCTTTTGGAGAAGCTAGTTTCCCTGCGCTTTGGTTTTGTTTTAATTTTTAAACCCGGCCCCAGGGGCTGCATGGTTGGTGCTTGTTTTGGGAGGTGGGAAGATATAAAAAGCCCCCCCATTGGTGGGGGGAAGAGTGGGCTCTTTAAACTCTTTCCCCCCCTCCCAGAGCCAGCACCCAGCGGCTGCTCGGTGCTAGCTTTGAGAGAGGGAAAAAGAGTGTTAAAAGCCCACTCTCTCTTTTTAAAAAAAATTATTTATTTTTCCAGTGCCGATCACGCAGCCCCTGGGGCCGGGTCATCACTTGTTTTATTTATTTATTTATTTATTTTAGAGCACCAACAATGTGACCACAGGGGCCGGGTCAGTGCTTTTTTATTATTATTTGAGCCATCCTGTGGACAAGCTAGGCGGAAGAACGCTCCCACGGCTGCGGGGAGCTCTCCTGGGGCCACCTGCCACCAGAGTCGCTGACAAGGTGGCAGGAGAGCACTCCCACGGCTGGGGGGAGCCATGCCGGAGCCCGGTGCCACCAGAGCCAGCCAGGAGAGTGCTTCCGGAGCTGGCTTGTTGGTGGCTCTGGTGGCAGCCAGCCCCGGGAGGGCTCCCTGCGGGAGCAGGGGCACCCTCCTGCCTGGCCTGTCTTTTGCTTCTTTCCCCCCTCCCAGAGACAGCACCCAGCAGCTGCTCAGTGTTAGCTTCAGGAGGGGGGGAGATTTAAAAAGCCTGCTCTCGCTCCCACCCATGGGGAAGAGTGGGCTCTTTAAACTCTCCCCCCCCATCCCGGAGCCAGTGCCCAGTGGCTGCTCGGTATTAGCTTCAGGAGGGGGAAGAGTTTAAAAATCCTGCTCTCCCCCCACCTCCCATATCCAGCACCTAGCCGCTGTGCTAGCTTTGGGAGGAGGGAAGATTTAAAAAGCCCATTCTCCCCCCACTACCCATGGGTGAGGGGGAGAGCGGGCTTTTTAAACTCTTCCCCCCCTCCCAAAGTTAGTACCAAGCATCCGCTGGGCACTGACTGCCCTTGTAAATGATAATGATTAACATTTCTCTCCATTGTGTGTTACTGATTCTCAAGAACAGCATTTTTGGTGATGTCTTTTATTGTACACGGCTTGAATGGGTTGCAGTCATTCTCCTGTTTTCCTAGGTAATTCTTAGGTAATCTGTTTTCCCAAACACTTGCACAGAGTATTTTGCAGTTTAATCATTTCTGTACTTGCCTTGTAGCTTCATCAATATATATGTAGATTACTAATTCTGACTTTCTTTTTTTAATTATAGTCATTTACGTCCTTCTATGCTACAGCAGCTTTTGCGACGGTTAGTTTTTGATGTGCCCTTGCTTAATGAATACTGCAAAATGCCACTTAAGGTAAATATTTCAATTTCTAATAAGTTCATAAAATATTTCCCAAGATTGTGGGTTTTCTTTCTTTTCCCTCCACACGTTTCTTGGTGGCTGCCTGTTATTGCACTCCACTCAGTCTGTGCATGTTATTAAGACTGAAGGCTACCTCATTAAGCGAAGGAGATTTGTTTTAAAGCAGGAGAAGAGAATTTCTGGTGTGTTGTTTTGATCCAGCCATGAGGATTTCTCATCTGGTGCATAGAGGTCAAGGAATCTCTGATGTTCTGTCATCTTTTTTCAGAGACATTTCTTCCTTACCTTCTTTTCTTCATGGCTATGAAGGCTTGTGGCTAGGAAGGATTTCATTGGGTTTGAAGGTCTTAGCCAAAGTAACGTTTGATATTTTCTGATACTGTGCCTATACATGGCAATAGGAATGGTCTGGATCAGCTAAGCATATCTGATCTCGCCTGATTTTGGAAGCTAAGCACGGTCGGCTCTGGTTAGTACTTGGATGGGCGACCACCAGGGAATACCAGGTGCTGTAGGTGCCTGGAGTAGGAACTGGCAAGCCACTCCAGTACTCCTGCCAAGAAAAATCTTTGATGGACATGGAGTTTGCAAGTTACTTAGTTTAATTTTGCCAATTTTAGTTTATAAAACCCTCCATGGCTGGGAATGACACAACACACACAGGAGGTCCAGTATACCATTGGGTGGAATCCCAACATTTGATTTGCAGACACCTCCTGCCAATTTGCCATCGGTTAGGTTTTAATGATTGGGACGTTGAGTGCCTCTAGGTTTTATTTTGTATGTAATGCTGTAATTTGTCTCTTAATGGCCTCTTTAACTGACTTTGTTTAATTTTGCCAATATCTCTTCACAATATTGATGAGGAAAGCTGACTTTGCTTCTTTTCCAGCAATCACAAGTCCTGGAAATGGACCAAAATGGAGCATTCCTACATTTAACAAAAACGAAGCTACTGACAGGGGCCAAAAAGATGCAAATAAGACTCCTCTGGTAGCAGGCTGGTTTGCTGTGGCCAAGATGTCATTGGATCACTGTATTTAGCAATGAACCAGCTTATCATTGCAGCAGACCTAACAGCAGACTAAACGCCCATGTAGCCAGCTTCTTAGTTTTGGAAGAAGTACACTTCACATTCAGAGTTTGCAAAGTATCCAGAACGATGAGGCACTGTGCATGGGAAAACATCACACAGAGTGATGTACATATTTTAAGATCTGAACAGTTAGAATACATACTGTTGACAAAATGCAGAAATAGGCTTGGCTTGCATAGATGAGGAAAATGCATTATGTTATGGAAGATTCATAAATAAACTCATATTTTAGGGAAAATGCATAAAAATGCAAACAAATGTCCCTCCAACCTCTCATACAAACCAACTAAGGCTCACAACCTGATACAAAAGAAGGATGAGAATAAAATGTCCCTGGGATTTGTAGAGATGTAATGAGATTGATACTGAGAGGGATTCACATTCTGGAAGTTGAGTCATAGCTACTTTTTCTTGAAAGATAGAAACGTTTCACTGATCATCCACACAGCTTCATCAATCTGAATAGAGCTAGTGCGAGTCCTCCATCTTATAGTCAGCTTTGACCTCTTGTCACCCTGGTCTGAAATAGGCTCATAAGATGAAAAATGGACTGAATAAGTTTGTTGGGTAGACAATAGTCTGCATAGCCTTAAGGTGAACAATGGCCTAAGGTCCTGAAACCCATAAAGTATGGGTCTTTAGCCATGGCCTTGATGGTGAAGGCTTTTTTATTTGTCGGGGTATTGTTGAAAGCACAGCCTGATAAGTAGCAGATAAAATGTGCCTCTCTCAACAGAGGTGGGGGCCTCAGGCACAGTCTGTCTTCTACTTATCAGGCTGTGCTTTCAACAATACTGAGACAAATCAAAAAGCTTTCACCACCCAATTCACTTGATTGGGCAATTTACTTTGATATCTCTTTCTACCCAAAAGTTATGTCTCCTTCTGTCTTAACCAGTCTTTGTCACTGCATACCTGTTTCTTTTACCTACATCTGCTCTTGAGAAATCTTTCCACATTCTTGATGCTCATAGAGCTTTGACTTAATCTACACCACAAAGACACAGAATTTCTGAAAGTTATCTAGACTATTTGTCAGTGATCAAGAACTTTTAAAAGGACAGGCTTTGATGCCTATCTACGTGAGTAATGAATACCATTGCCCTATCTTATTTGCTAGTAGGAAAACAACATCCTAAATCTTCTAAGAGTCATTCTATTAGATGGATTCCTCCTTCCACTGGCTTTCTAAAAGGAGTCCAAATGACACTCATTTGTAAGACCTGCTTGGTCCTTGTTAATGATATTCTTCAAGCACCACAGACTGGGTGGCAGGTCTACTTTAATAAATGAATGTTGGATGCTTTGTTTGGCAGAGTGATCATATGCTATCTGTTGACATGACATCCTATCAACTGGTAAGTCATCTTGTCAGATTCAAATGGTGAGAATCACAGAGACCACAAAGAAGGACAGGTTGCTTACCTGTAACTGTAGTTATCTGAGTGTTTATCTGTGAGTTCACACCAGCCATCCTCCCCTTGCTATGAACACAACTATTTTTTTCCCTCAATGGTGGAGTGGGAAACTCAGGATAGATGGTGGGGATGGAGAATGCACAAAGTACAGTCGTGCAGGCCCTTGTGGTCTCGAGGATTGATTACTGCAATGCCCTCTACATGGGGTTGCCCTTGACCCTTGTCCGGAGACTTCAACGGGTACAGAATGCGGTGGCCAGACTGGTGGTGGGTGCTCATAGATATGATCACATCACCCCAGTTCTGGCATGCCTGGTTGCCCATGGCTCTCTGAATAAGGTTCAAGGTCCTGGTTTTGGTTTACAAAACCCTCCACGGCTTGGGCCTTGAATACCTGTCAGAGCGTATCTCCCAAAGGTCAACTGAGGCCAGGCCCACTAGAATGTCGCAGGCGCGCTCACTCCGAGTGGCCACACCCAGGGAGGCACGGAAGTCGCTCACACGCAACTGTGCCTTCTCTGTGGTGGGCCCCTCACTGTGGAACCATCTTCCGAGTGAGCTGCACCTTGCACAGTCCTGGCCCGCCTTCAAAAAAGTGCTTAAAACCATGCTTTTTAGGGAGGCATTTCGCAACCTTTAATTTAATTTAATCTACCGTGGGGGGGGGGTTCCTTCCCTTGTCTTTTTGCTGCCTCTTGCTGACGGTTTTCCCTCCCATTGTTTTGATGCTATTTGATTTCTTTCTTCCTTTTTTGTATTGCATCGTCCATTTTAATTTTAATTTTGTTGTAAACTGCCCAGAGATCCGCTGGAAGATGGGTGGTATAGAAATAAAATAAATAAATAAATAATAAATAAATGAAGATGAGAAGGTGGGATAACGGATTTATATTAAGTTCTAGAATAGTCCAAAGATGCCTATGCAGGCACAAAAGGAGCCCATTGGTGTGAATTCACAGATGATCACTTGAAGAACTACAGTTACAGGTAAGCAACCTATTCATCTAAATTGTCAATTGATTCAAACTTTGTAGTTTTTTTCTCCTCACCTGTGAGATTTATTCTGCCAGTATCCACAAGAATTCTACTATTTGTGAGAATGATTTCTGTACAGTTGTGTAAAGCTGCAGTGGCTGCATGTGTATGTGCTGAAGGTCACAAAAGAAGTATTAACTTCACATGGAGACATTCTTACCAAATTATAGAAACTTTCAGGAGGGGACAAAATAAAGTATTCCTTCTCTTATTCATATATTGGAGGTGAGAAATCTTGTGTGATTTCAGAACTCTCAACAAGTACCTATGATTTATAGGAATAGCTAATTTCAGCAACAAGAAATTTTGAAAGATATCTTTTGAAAGATACCTGTGGATGGCAAATTCACCTCCATCTGTTTCATTTGATGGCATTAATGCATTTATGTTTGTAGAACATGATTTTTCCCTTTTCATATTTTTCTCTCATTCATAGCTTTTAACAAATCACTATGAGCAGTGCTGGAAATACTACTGTTTACCTTCAGGATGGGGAAATTATGGAATTGCAGCTGAAGAAGAGCTACATTTGACAGAAAAACTTTTCTGGGGCATATTTGACTCTCTCTCGCATAAGGTAACACCAGTAACTCAGGTTAAGATGTACAGAAGGTGCTGCAAAGTTTTCTCTGCTGTTGTACATACACTTTTCCCAAATGTGATTCCACTACATCATGTAGAGACGGAATAAGGCAAAAATACAGCTTAATCTGAAAGGAAACTGTTCAAACAAGTAGGTCCATACTGACCTATTGTTTGCAGTCCAGTAGTTGATTGCAACTCCAGTAAGCTAATTGAATCAGTAGTATTTGATGAGTCACCTCCTCCATAAATTCTGTTGATTCAGTGACAACACTCTAGTTGCAACTTACTTCTGGATATCTGTTGTGAGTTTTTCAGGCTGTCTGGATGATTTTCTTCGTGACGTTTTACCAGACTCTGTGGACAGCATCTTCAGAGGGCAAGGAGCTCAGGGAACAAGGAGTTCTCTCTGTGCTCTGGAGTATAGCTATCAGATCACAGCTGTGACCATTGATTGTATAGGATAATTGAGCATGGGATTAGAATACTATGGTTTTCTGTCCATTATTGTGTAAACCCATCCAATTTGTTAAATCTGACTAGATTTAATGAGGACGAGATTGGGCAGTGCTCTCCACCCAATATGTTTACTTCTCTCTGATTTAATTCATTTGAACATGGGAAGAACCTGTGTGTCTGGCTGCCTAGGCATGCATGGAATGGATAAAAATGTCAGACATGTTTATTTGGACTGCGGCAAATGTGATTTCCAATCCAGTCCAGAATGATCTGCTTCAGGGGGAAATATAATATTAAATCAGGAGGTGATTAGCCTTGTGTAATTCCAAGCAAATGAAAATAACAAAGGTGTATGGTTTATAGTAGAAATATGGGATATAACCCAAATAAGTAGATACTTGCACATGGAGAATGCTATTTCGGTCATCTCTCATAACCTGTAAGATTATCGACACCTGGCCCAATGAAACCTTGATAGAAGTTATGATTATTTCATAACAGATTTTTAACCACAGTACTGTATCACAAATATTGTAGCTATCACAAATATTATTTCAATATTAGAACAACTTCTACTCTGTTTTATTTGCATTTTAAATAAATAACCATATTTAAATTGTGAAACTTGGTCAGCTTGTTGCCATTTTTCTGGGTAAGCTGGAGTTAACTTAGCTTTTGCATAATTCTCTAGATAGATATACTGTACAGGCATGACTGGCTTTGGAACCAATAAAATATTTCTAAAAAAGCAATTGGACTTTTTTCATTCCAACCTAAATTCAGGTTAGTTTTAATCTAAGGTAACACAGCAAATATAGACCCTGAACAATTAATTTAAACAACGTGTATTCACTTCTAAATTTTGCTTCCACATTTATTGTCACCTGTTAATTCTGCTTGTAAATGGCTGTGTTATCTAAACTAACACTTTGCATGTTTTTCTATTGGACTTTCCAATCAGTTCCTATCTCTTCTGCAGAAGTATGATCCAGACCTCTTCCGAATGGCCTTACCTTGTTTAAGTGCAATAGCTGGGGCTTTGCCACCAGATTATCTAGACACACGAATTACCTCAGTTTTAGAGAAGCAAACTTCTGTGGATGCTGATGGAAACTTTGACCCCAAACCTATCAACACAATGAAGTAAGATGTGGCAAATGTACTTTCTATGTATAGTCTGGAAATCGTGTTTTAGACTGATAGGGCCTCGGTATTCCTTTAACAAAAAGCTGCATTGTAAAGACTGATTATCATCATAAACCTCATTCTATCCTTCTGTTGAGTCATGTGTATTTAGCTGGTGGATTGTGATAGTCAATTTATTGGGATAGTGCTGTGATTTGGAATGAAGTATTCACTGCAACAAGAAAACTGAAAACTGCCCTGTTTACTTCCTGCCCCTTATTGTACATCAGTATGTAGGCACCTGGAGTAGGAACTGACAAGCTACTCCAGTATTCCAGCCAAGAAAACTCCATGGACATGGGGTCATGAAGTCGGTCACAACTGTAACGACACAACACACACACACACAAAAGTACATTAAAATGGTTGTTCATTCCTTAGAAATGTAACAGCAAATTATAGGTTCTTATGTGTAGAACAGTGTAATTTAAGCCTTTCATCACTCTCAGCGTACAGTATCTGTTCGTATAAATGTATGTAAATTATGTACTAGAGAGGGACATGAATCAAAAAATGAATCATGACATATGTCAGAAATGACTGAATCATCCAAAAATTGTCCCTTTGTTTTCATTCAGTTTCATTCAGAGCACAACAAATAAAAGGCAACATATTTTTAATGATTTGTGATGGATTGATTTATCAAGCCCTTTTTGACCCTTTGTGGGCCACCTTGCCACCTGTAGCTTCTGTCAATTTTCTGAGGTTCCCTCTTTGGGGGTGCATAACTCAGAGTTCCAAAACTCAAACTTAACCAAACTCTGAGGGATTGTACAGGAGAATAAGTGGAAACCTTTCTGTGATTTTGGTGTCTATATGTGCTGGGGGGGGGCTTCCTAGGAACCCCTCTTTGGGGATGCATAACTCATAGGTTCAAATTTTATATAGGTTTGTAAAGGCAAGATGAACTGACAAATTGATTTGTATTTTATTGTTCATTTTTGTCATTTGTCAGTGTTAATGAATTACAAATCATGATGGATAACTATTTTTCCAATTCGTATCCATCTCTATTCATGTACAGAAGTGGAGGACATTATTTGTAACTGATACTTTCTGTTTTTAGTTTTACACTACCTGAAAAGTTGGAGTATATTGTCAACAAGTATGCTGAACATACACATGACAAGTGGGCCTGCGACAAGGTATACATTGCTATATGTTTGACAGTTATCAGCTAAAGTATAATGATAATTGAATGTTAGAAATCTGTCTATTTTATCTCCATGACAGATTTCCCCTTCAAAATTGTTGTCATATATTTATTGTAGCACAGCAGTACACTCTGACATTTCTCTTCTGGCGGGATCTATAGATTCTCCAGTTGATGCAAGGAGAAATCCACAAGAATGGGTTACGGTTAAAGTGGACACGCAAATCTCCTAAAGCTTTGTTGACAAGCTGCTTCCTTTGGTCCTCCTTTGGAAAAAAATAAATGCTGGCGGACAGCGTTTGGAATCTGGGTGTGGTCCTGGACCCGGCTCTCACCATGGAAGCCCAGGTGGCCGCCGTGTCCAGAACCACCTTCTTCCACCTCTGTCAGATTGCCCAGATTCACCCATACCTGGACGGCGACTCCCTGAGAACTGTTGTGCAAGCGCTGGTGATCTCGAGGATAGACTACTGCAACGCTCTCTACATGGGGTTGCCCTTGACTCTCCTCCGGCATCTGCAGCGGGTGCAAAATGTGGCGCCCAGGCTGGTGGCGGGTGTGCACCACTACGACCACATCACCCCAGTTCTGGCTCGCCTGCATTGGCTACCCATTGCGTCCCAGATTAGATTCAAGGTCCTGGTTTTAGTTTATAAAATCCTCCATGGTCTAGGGCCTGACTACCTGGCAGAGTGGATCACCCAGCGATCAACTTCGGCCTGTCCAACGAAGATGTCGCGGGTGCACTCGCTTCAGATGGCCGCTCCCAGAGAGGCCCGGAAGACCTCGACTCAGAACCGCGCCTAGTCTGTGGCAGGCCTGATTTTGTGGAACCATCTTCCCAGCGAAGTGTGCCTTGGCACAGTCCCTGCCGGCCTTTCGCAGGGCTTTAAAGACCTTGCTCTTTCGCGAGGCCTTTGGTGACCTGGCCTAATCTTATTTTTATCCCTCCGCCATCTGCCTAGTTCTATTTTGCAGTTTTTACACCAGGGTTGCACACTCTTCTTTTAAATTGTCTGTTAGTTGTAGTTGTTTAGTCATCTGTTCGTCTGTTGAATTGGCTGAATTGTTCAGCTCACTGTAAACAACCCAGAGTTCCTTCGGGAAGATGGGCGGTATAGAAGCTCCATAATAAAATAAATAAATAAATAAATAAATAAATAAATAAATAAATAAATAAATAAATAAATTATTATTATTATTATTATTATTATTATTATTATTATTATTATTATTATTATTATTATTATTATTATTATTATTATTATTATTATTATTATTATTATTATTATTATTATTTCTCAATTTCGTTTAAAAACAGATAAAAATCTGCTTTGCTCAAAAACAAGATAAAACGAGCTTAAACTAACAGCAAAACGGAGCAATACTGGACAATATTAGAATTTCTTACTTTGTCTAGTGTTTTTGCACTTTTCCTCTGGTTTTTGTTTGTTTGTTTTCTTCATGGACTAACTTTTCTCTGGTTTTTGTTTGTTTGTTTTCTTCATGGACTAACTTTTCTTCACAACCTCTGTTTATTTTGTTGTTGCTGTTTCAAAATGCTATTTCTTACTATGCTTTTTCATTCTCCCGCATGGGTGCAGAAGATAAAATGTGTCTAAAAAACAGAAGATAAAGAGGTAACACTGCAGACATTTGCCACAAAGTGATAGAAGGCCACTGAGTATTGCTGGTTCTTAATCAAATGGGGAAACTGCAAGACAAGAATTTATGTCTTCTTTCAGAACTATGTGCCCTTCTAGCCACAACTGGGATGGCACGCATATACCCTGTTTCCCAGAAAATAAGACCTCCCCAAAAAATAAGCCCTAGCAGGATTTCTATGCATTTGTTAAATATAAGCCCTACCCTGATAATAAGACCTAGTGATGGGTGTGGCTATGGTTTGTGCAGGGGTGACATTCAAGCATATTATATCACCTGAAAATAAGCCCTAGTGTGTCTTCTTGGGAAAAAATAAATATAAGACAGTGTCTTATTTTCAGGGAAACACGGTAGCAAAAGATGTGGGTCAAGTGAATAGGGCCTTGCTCCCTGCCAGCCATATTGAGGGCCATAATGCCTGAATAGGGATGTTAGACTGCAGCACTTCAGCAGCTCCCAAAAGCAATACTAAATTTGTGGAAACCTACATTGTCATAGACACTTTTTACTTTTACTTTCAAATCAATTAGAAGCAAAGGAGCCAATGTATTGAACAGAATCCCACTTATTCAGGGATAAGAAGCAGAAAATAATTTTGTGGAGGGAATTTGATGTCATGTTCATATGTGCTAGAATGTTCTTTTTTCTCTGTCTTCTGTGAATTATATATCTGTTTCCAGAGTAATAGTGGATGGAAGTATGCTGTTTCACTTGATGAAAATATGAAGACACATCCTTTAATGAGGCCTTTTAAAATACTGAGTGAAAAGGTAATGAAGGAAAAGTTAAATATTTTATTTACTGAAACAATAGTTTTTGTGTGCAGCTGACAATAATATAATATGATATGGAAATCTGATAAAGACAAAAGTCTGAATCTTATTTCACTTAGCTAGCTGAAATGTATGTAGAGAGTTACTCTTCAGAATGTAAAGCTAAGAATCATTTCTCTAGGGAAAGAATAAAATATCCAACAATTTCAAATTTGTGCTTTAATTAGTAAGTTCTTATGCTTTAACTTGTTGAGGAACCTTTAATTATTTAACTTTTTCTTTTCAGATGAAAAGGTTGCTTATTTTTTCTTTCTTTCTTTTTTTCTTTTTTTCCTCTTTTTTGCTGAAGTGTAACTGTAGTTCAATACATAAAGTAAATGAACAATTCCTTCTCACCAGATTGGAATCATAATTTACAGACTCTTTGATATGCAACATTCACTGTTAAATATCAGTGAATTGTTTCAAAGAATTGTTTCAAAAACTGTGAAATATACAAAATTACAAATAGCCATGAGTGCTCATTTTTACATTCTAGACTGAGCTTTCATGGATTCTAATGGTAGTACCAGTTTGAGAAGGGGAAAGGAGGTAACTGAACAGAAAACACCAAGTCCAGGAGGGAGATTTAATATACAGGTCTATTGGATACTTTAGGTTACTAAATCTGGTTCAGCAATAGGCCAGAAATCCATCATGTGTGCCTCAAATGCTGGCTAAACAGTTCCTTCCTAGCCTACCAGTTTGAGTCCCAGAGAATGGCAGAGAGATAAATAAGTCCACTATTCTAAGTACAGTAGGACCCCCATATAAACTGATTCGTTATCCACTGATTCAGTTATCCACAATTGGCAGGGGGGAAATTAAATAAATAATTCAGCAGTCACAAAGCAAGCTACTGTCACAAACAGCAGCTGTAAAAGAAGCTACTATCATAAAAAGCATCCGTAAAGCAAGCTACTGTCACAAACAGCAGCTGAAAGACAAGCTACTGTCATAAAACATAATTTTTGGGGCTTTTTGGTGTTCTCTCCTATCCATGGTTTTCATTATCCACGGGAAGGCCTGGAACCAATCCTCAGCATATACTGGGGTCCTACTGTATATGACAAATGTGTTGGCTTCTAAGGTTGATAGTACCCAACACTGACACTGAAATTTCTTTAATGAAATTCTGGATGGTGTTGTTGTTCTGCCACTTGCACCTGGAAAGGAACTGGCCAAATGCCTCTTCTTGCCACAGAACAGATTGTAATGCAAAATATTATTAAACTCCAATATGTAACTCAAATTCCAATGAGAAAAACAAAGATGCAAGTCAAGGTTTTGTTACCTGGTAAAATTCATTCCCACCCTACTAAGTCATGGCAAATACATGATCCATGCCAATGGGAGCCTTAAGGCACAAACTTGATGATTAACTGAGGTGAAGCCTTCAGACAGAATAGCACACCTGATCGGTGAGGCCCGTGATTAAGACTGGGAGGTAGACGAGAGGGATGATCCCTTTCCCAAGTTTGTCCTCCTTTGGACCTTATGCTCAGGGGTTATTCAGTGTTGCTGAATGGTCCACTGAGCCTACCAATGTATAGTGTGGCCACACAAACAAATGGGCCATCCTGCCAAGCGCTTTACCCATTAGCACAAGCAAGGGTTCTAGATAAGTAAAGATGAGCAATTTTATTGAACTTACTTGTGTTCAAAATAATTTGTGAGGCACATGAAGATCGCTATCTGAAGCTGTGTTTTTATCACAGTATCTTCTTGACTCAAGAAGTTACATGCTTTTATATGTTTACTGTGTCTGAAGTGAAACAATTTGTGTGAATCATTTTTTTTTGAAGGAGAAAGAAATTTATCGATGGCCTGCCAGAGAATCACTTAAAACCATGTTAGCAATGGGATGGAGTCTAGAAAGAACAAAAGAAGGAGAATCAGTAGGACAACAACGCGACAATGAAAAGCTCCGCAGTATATCACAGTCCAGCCAAGTAAGTCAAAACCCTGTTTAGAAACAAAGTACAATATGAGTATCTGTCTATTTAATACTATTGTAACTACATTGTTTTGTCTAATACCCATGGCTTTTAAAAAACATGCTTTGCTGAAACTCCAGAGAGCTAATCTAGTGAATTATTTGAAAGGTATTATAGAAAAGTATAATTTGTCATCCTCTGCAAAATCTTTTAAAAGTAGGTTGCCTTAAAACAATGTGATCAATGAAAAACTCATCATGAGTTGGGAAACCAGAGATCTTCTTTGTGGCCCCTATGAAATCACACATATGGGTTCCTTGTGTGTGTGTGTGTGTGTGAGAGAGCAACCTCAGAATCATCCTGGGTGAATATTTCTGGTCTGGCAGACTTGGAGACCATTGCCATGTCCTATGTGAGGATGAGGATAAGCAAAATAATTATTTTCATCTCAAGATATTTTATAGTACTCTTGGCAAGGAAAGAGGGATAAATTTTGTTCCAGTAAAGCAAAATTGCACAAACAACACAATAGCACATTGCAAATTGCACAGATTCTTGCTTGATTTCAAGAATTAGATTTATCAGAGGAATTGTACATTTTGGGCAATCATCCATTTGTTCTGTGCTTGCTGTGGTTTGCTTTTCAAAGAAAAGTGATACTAATTTACACAAAGACCTTGATGAGAAAAAAAAATAGCATTCTCCCATTTTATTTTAGATTAGCCGAGTTATTTCTGCAATCTGCAGTATCCCAGAACAAGAGATTCAGAGGTTGTCTTTGTATCTTGTCTTTCAATGGTAAAAACTCAGAGGGAGTTGCCAAAGAAGTATATCTGTTGCCCAAACACCTGCCAGAATCGGGTTCTATCAACTGTATAGACACTTTTCCTATCAGTTTTTTTTCATTGTCCAGCTTTCACATCCATACAAAGTAAATGAAAATGCCAGAGTATAAATTATTTTGACCTTTGTCTCCAATAGCACATTTTGATATCTAAGGATGCCTTTTAGTTCCTTCATAGACACGCTTCCAAGCCTTAGCCATCTGATTTTTTGCTAGGGTCTCCATTTTGATTAACAATTGTCTCACTATATTTCTGACTCCTTGTATAGTTAAAAAAAACCACAATACAAAAAAACCCTCATAAAATACCAAGCAAAACTTTGCTTGCATGGGAAACTAATGCAGTGCTTTATTTTAATTTATTTCCTGCACTTCTATGCTGATTCTCTCTTAGCACTCAAGGTGGCTAACAGGACATTACATGAGGCAAGAATGTAAACAGCATACTAGAAATGTTAAAACAATTATTAAACACGGGCATGTTAAAAGCATTTATATATAAACAAATTAAGAAGTATAAAACCATTTCAAATGCAATAAAAGAGGATAAACCCATAGGGAATTTAGTGAAATTGGATATTAAATATTAAAAGGCTGCTGGAACAAAAATGTTTTCAGTTGCTGCTGAAAAAAGGGGACCAGCTTGATCTCACGGGGGAGGGGATTCTAGTTCCTGAAACCTTTGGAGTCACTTTGGGATTGAAAGTATACCACAAAACAGACTTGGAAGGAAGGAGAAACTGTCCAGAAATGGTTCAGGGAAGCAGCATGGAAAGATGGGGAGAGAGGAGGAGAGACATTTTGGGAATTTTGGCACAGGATATTAGACTCAGTACACTAAAACCAAATATTAAGGTACTCTATCCAAAAAGAAAGAATAACTAGGGAGTCTGTAAATAACTGGCACAAATCAGAGGAAAATGTGCTTTTCTTTCTTATACATTATTCTTTGAAAGACTCTAACATATACTGTATATACTTTTTGCAGTGCATGTTAATGCCACTTAAATAAAAATATTTATTTTTACTGGCTTTAATTGCTGTTAGATCATGAGCCCACTATTTATCCTATAAGCCTACATTTTGCCAAAACATCTAGGCTGAGGGCATTAATTCATTAACTCTGGAAAGTGAAGCCCATGTTTCTTCCAATTAACACCACTTTAGACTGATGAAGCTGTTTGGATGAGCAGTGAAAGGTTTCTATCTCTCAAGAAAAAAAAAAGTCCAGTAGCCATGACTCAACTTCCAGATAACTTCACCTGGATGACTGAGAATCTTCACAGACCACTTTAGGTGGTGTTGATCCTTTAGTGAGGATCTTCAATTTCTGCTGTTGTACAAGTTTGCCAAGATAAGAATAGAAACATATTTTTAAATTTTTAATTTATTTTAAATTCACTATAACCCTCACTTTAAGCATTTAAAATTTGTAAAATATCTTCAGTGAAATAGATCAGCATGTAAGTAATCTAAAACAGTCAATAATTTTTTTTGTTTTTAACAGCAGGGAAATGGATACAGCCCAGCACCACTTGATCTTTCAAATGTTGTACTCTCCAGAGAACTGCAGGTTTGTATTTGGATACTTAGAGAAATATGGCATTCAAAAAGCTATTTTTTAAATCAAGTTTCATTATGGCTAACAAGAGGGTATACTTACCTATCCCCTTAGTCTAGCTCTTTCTTGACTTGCTCATGTAACACGAGAAGCCATTAGTTGTATGAAAGAAGTTCAAACCATAATTCATCATGTGGTTTTTCTCCCCACCAGCATTCTTCTAATACTTAACTAAAGAACCAATGTGGTTGGCTGAGGCAAAGTATTGGTTCTTCCCCCATGTTCCCTGTTCCATGTTGCTGTGGCTTCTTCATCACTAGGATAATTTGAGAAGGGACATTTGTATCTATAGATAATCGTTCTGAGGAAGAAAACGTTGTCTCTGCATATTTTTGTCTATATGCCTTACTGCCTTTGGCTCCTGGTGACTGGAGTGGGCACACCCACTCTGCCATTTTGGGGTGCAGTGCTCCTCCTGCTTGGACCATGAACTGCTCCATACCTGCTGCATTTTTTTTTTTGGCTGAACTTTTAGCTGCTATTTTTTCAGATATAACAGTTGATCTCTCAGTGCCATCAGTGCAAGTCATAGAAGGTGTACTTTCCATGAACTTTAAAGATCATAATGATCGAATTACCTAGGCTGGTGATGAAGGGAAGGGATATTTAATTGCTTAGGAATCTAACTGGTTTATATTTTATTTTATGTGAGGGAAGAGTTTAAAGGATGTCAGAGCATGAGGACTGAAAGAATAATGAGGATGAGATGGTGAGCTAAAAATCAGAACTGATAGATGGATAGATATGATTCTTCTTTTAATGAAAGGAAGAGGAGTCAGGAATTGAAGGGACAAGAGTGGTCTGAAGAACCTTTATTCCTCATAAAATAGGGCCAGGCAGAGATGAATACAGTATTAGGTTGGTTGGTTTAGAGAAAAAAAATGTGTCTTAAAAGGAAGAAATGAAATAGAAGCAAGAAGAATGGGGATTTAAGGAAATAAGCAGAAGAAGTGCAGGTGTTATATTCAAAAATAGGGAGTCAATAGGAACTTGGACTGAGTGAAAGTGCACATATTACAGAAATAAAACACACTGATTGCTAGAAGTAAGGAGGCAAAAGCAGAGGTCTAGGAACTGTAGGGTATTTTAGGAATGTTTCCATTTATATCTCTACTGTCAGGGCAGTATGATTACCTGGCCCTGCTAATGGCACAATAATAAGGACCAAAAAGAAGTGTGACAGAAAGGCTGAACTCAAACTAGTTTCTAGTTACAATGGTACTGGAAACTCATTTGATGTTTCATCCAGACAATTTATCATAAACTGCGTATTACAAAAACAAGGATGATGACAGAGATTAATATGTTTATGACATATTAAAACACCTATATAGAGGGAATATTTTCCCCTCTTACAACAAATATGTTCATCTTTAAGATGCTATATAGGTGAAACTCGAAAAATTAGAATATTGTGCAAATGTTCATTTATTTCAGTAAGTCAACTCAAAAGGTGAAACCAATACGTGACATAGACTCACTACATGCAAAGTGAGTTATGTCAAGCCTTACTTTGGTATAATTGTGATGATTCTAGCATACAGTTTATGAAAACCCAAAATTCACAGTCTCAAAAAACTAGAATATTACATGAAATCAATAACGCAAGGATTGGGAATAGAACAATATCAGACCTCTGAAAAGTATAAGCATGCATATGTTCTCAGTACTTGGTTTGGGCCCCTTTTACATCAATTACTGCCTCAATGCAGTGTGGCATGGATGCTATCAGCCTGTGTCACTGCTGAGGTGTTATGGAAGACCAGGTTGCTTCAATAGAGGCCTTCAGCTCTGCTGCATTGTTCATTCTCATGTCCCTCATCTTTCTCTTGGCAATGCCCCATAGATTCTCTCAGTTCAGGTGAGTTTGCTGGCCAATCAAGCACAGTAATCCCATGGTCACTGAATCAGGTTTTGGTACTTTCGGCAGTATGGCAGATGCCAAGTCCTGCTGGAAAATGAAGTCAGCATCCCCATAAAGTTCATACGTGGAAGGAAGCATGAAGTACTCCAAAATCTCCTGGTAGACAGCTGTGATGACCCTGAACTTAATGAAGCAGAGTGGACCAACACCAGCAGATGACATGGCTCCCCAAATCAACACAGACTTCACACTGGACTTCAAGCATTGTGCATTGTGTGCCTCTCCATTCTTCCTACAGACTCTGGATCTTTGGTTCCCAAATGAGATGCGAAAGTTGCTCTCATCAGAAAAGAGGACTTTGGATCACTGAGCAACAGCCCAGTTCCCCCCCCCCCCCCCCCCCGTAGCCTAGGTACAACGCTTCTGATGTTGTTTGTTGTTCAGGAGCTGCTTGGCAAGAGGAATACAACATTTGAAGCCCATGTCCAGGATCCATCTCTGTGTGGTGGCTCTTGATGCACTACTCTGAATATGGAACCTTTTCACATTATTCTAATTTTCCGAGATTGTGTATTTGGGGTTTTCACAAGCTGTATGCCATAATTATCGCAATTATACCAAAGTAAGGCTTGACATATCTCACTTAGCATGTAATGAGTTTATCTCATATATTAGTTTCAACTTTTGAGTTGATGTACTGAAATAAATGAACATTTGCACAATATTCTAATTTTTTGAGTTTCACCTGTAATTTTTGTTGCACTAGGCTCACATGAAAAACTGGCTGGATAGCTCAGTGGTTTAGATATCTTGCTGCAGAGCCAGAGGCTGGGAGTTCATTTCATCCCCACTGTGAGTACCAGGGTGCATTCAGAAGAAAGAAATGCTGAACCGCTTCTGAGTATCCTCCACCTGGAAATCTCTGAAAAGGGTCAATATAAATCAGACTTGAATTGGCAAAATATGGTAATTATTAGATTCACATGAGCACTGATATTCATTCAACCTAGGACTGTATATTGATCTGTGTCACCTGACGCCATCTTTTAAATTTAAAACACATAATGCTAAACATAAGCATAATGCACCTTTTTATATCCTTCGTTTTCTGTAAATACATTGGCGTATATCCTGATTGGCCTCCTTTCATCAGTGGGAGGTCCTTTGTTCTGCCACGGGTTCCCATTGGTAGAAATGGGACAAGGTGATTTTTATCAATGTTTGCTTATCCTGAAGTAGGGATGGAACTATTTTATAAAATATTTGTCCTCATTAGTTTAAGCCGCCCAGAGTTCCCATTGGGAAGATGGGCAGGGTATAAGACTAATAAATAAATAAATAATAAATAAATAAGCTGTCTCAACTGAACACACCTCAAAAGGGAATTTTAAAGCCTGTACAATTGCTAATTTTCTCACCACATGGTCTCTGTAATTCACATAAAATACATTTCTTTGAGAAACAAAGCACAAATGAACATAAAGCAAGAATACAAAGACTAAATACTTGTTAAGAAAAAAGCAAACAACGTGTCTAATACTTCAAATTCTGAAATAAAACAATGTCTATACTAGTTTTTCATTAGTTGCATAATGTCGATTGGCACACGTTGTAAAAATTGTGCAGTTTTTTAAACGTAATGGACAATGTGAAAATTCTACCAGGAAATTGTTCCCAATCTTTGATACTCAGAAAAAGAATGTTGGCAGATTTTTGTCCCTACCCCAGAGGGGATAAGGAAGAACCTTTACTTCCCTACCTAGAAGCCACCTGCATCAACACCTATGGTATATTAAGGACTCTCCCAACTCTCTGAAAACAGTGTATGAATTACTTGCATCATCACATCACATCCCATTTCCACCAGCAGAGTGGCCAGTGATCAGAATCTCAGTCACATATTCTCAGGATCGAAGCCATTATCCTCAAAGCATTATCAGAAATTAAAATGACAAAACACTAAAAATAGTAATAGTATGTTACTTTGATCACAACAACCAATAGCCGGTACATTAATAATGTAATATTGTATTGAAACTTCAATAACTGTTTAATAAGTCATTCGTTCATTCATTCATTCATTCATTCATACTTCACCACCTCATTAGTGGACAGCACTATTCTAAGCCTATTTTAAACACGTTAAAGGCTTTATAAAGCATAAATCCTAAATAACAGATTTATTGTATCAATGGAATTTGCATAATAGTAGATCTACTAATTTCTTCATTCATTAATGGGTCTAGTTGGTGACTAACAATTTGATTTAGGTTGGTAATGTGACGCCTGATGGGGGAAAAACAAATACAGAAAACACCGAGTAATGTAACAAAGATTAATATATAATTTCAGTAACTTTTAGCATTATCTGGTGATTTTCATTAAGCCTAGCAATAAAATATATTTCTCATTTCAAACCTAGGGGTAAAAGAGAAAAACTCTCAATAGCTACAACTTCCAGCCAAAGCAAAGCAAAAAGCAAAGTTTTCTGCATATGTACCACCCCGCAGAGCTTAAAGCATTCTCAGAGTGTTTTACAATATGATAAAGCACTCTCTGGGTGGTTTATAATTTCATTATGCAGGCTAAACATTGTTCCCCCAGGAAGGGGGATACTCATTTTACTGACCTTGGAAGCATGGCCAGCGCTTCCATTAAGACGAACTAGGCAGTTGCCTAGGGTGCCAAAATGGAGAGAGGGTGCTAGACAGCCTGCCGCCCCCCCCCACTGGCCACCGCCATCCATCCACCCACCGCCCCCTGCCCCATCTGCCCGCCACCCACCCCACCCCACCCCACCCCTCACCTAGGGCCCAAAAAAAAACTTAGCACTGGACCTGCTTGGAAGGATAGAGAGGTGAGTCATCCTTGAGTCACCTACCTAGGATTGAACCCCACATCATGGGCTCAGTTTTGGCCGCATTACAGCAGTTTAACTACTCTGCACAATATCCCTGTGCACAAATTTAGCACTGGTTTTCTTTCAGCAGAGCTTCCCATCATCAGAATGCCAAGATCAGATACAAAAAAGACAGCATTGTGGCCTGTAAAGCAATTTATTTAGTCCTGCTCCAACAACTGAGATAGCTCCTTTTTTCAAAGGGGAACTCTTTAGAATGAAGAACCACCACCCTCTGCTTGTTTCTAAGCATGATGCAAGCTAGAGCAAGACTCTTGCCCTTCCCTGCTTGACATCTCTCTTTTTCTAGAGCTATATTACCTATTATTCAGCATATTTGTCATCTGACTTTGGATTGTCCTTTCTTGATTTGCTGCTGATACAGGGGATGGTTGAAGTTGTGGCAGAAAACTACCATAATATTTGGGCTAAAAAGAAGAAGGTTGAATTGGAAAGCAAAGGTAAGACTTATTAGTGCGCTTTTACACAACCCCTAAAATCCAAGGCAAAGGGCTCCCAGATCCGGAACTTAAAAATGTTTTCCCACCAGCTCCGGACTTTAAAAAAAATTAAGTACGACCACGCCCACCTAAGCGCGTCCCAGCGCACTTTTCAAGTACCTGGCCTCCAGGAGGTAAAAAATCTTCCGATGCGGATTGTAAAGCTGTGAATGCTGGGCTCCCTCGCCTTCTGTTTGTTTTTTTGTCCCCGCCGCCCCTATAAGAGACAGGAATCACAACGGGGCTGCTCGGGGCTGCTTTGACTGGCAGACAGAAGTGAGCCTGCCTTTTTTCTCCCTTTTTTTCTCCCTCCCTTCACGGAGATCCAACAGGAAGAGCGACAAACCCCCACAATCTCTGGTCCGAATTTAAGTTGCCACCGGATTTTAGAGGTCGTGTAAAAGCGCCCTTAGAAATGGGTTTTAAATCAGCTCTGGCATGTTCTAAATTGATTTTTGAAGAGTGACAATATGATGCACACAGGAAGCTTGACACACAGACCCATGTTTTTTGGTCAGAAAGTGAGGTGTTTACTTGCCAGGGTCATTCGATTTAAATGAATTGTGAAAATCAATTTAGTGTGAATTATTTTGACAGCACCTCTGTCACTGTAGATTGTGTCTAGGGGATTTGGCACTCCCACCACTTAGTGGCTACCTTTCATTCTCCATCAGACCTCCCACTGTATGCATGTGTGTGTGCGCGCGCGCACACACACACACACACACACACACACACACACACACACACACACACACACACACACACACACACACACACACACACACACACACACACACACACACACACACCTGTGCCAGGATGCAGCTGATCTTGTTGGAGGCTACTGGGAAACCCACAAGTTCAGGGTTGGAGGCAAGAGGTGGGTGAGATTCATAGCATGGCCAAGAAGTGAAGAGCTTTCTTTGCAGTTGGGCAAAAGAAAAAATGGATCTGAAGCATGAAACCTCATGGCCCTACATTAATTTTATGAAGGAACATCCCTAAACCACTCTCCAATCATAGGCACCATCTCTACCCACAGATTGGACAGTGGCTTGAAACCAATCCTACATAAAAAGCATATGAAGCTATGCCTTGGATTAGCTATTTTTTTAAATCAAAAGGAAAAGCCATGTGGATGTTACAAAATGCAAATGGAATACTAGGCTATGGTTGATATACCTTATTAGGCCACTAATAGAAAATAATTTTTAAAATCAATGCAAGCTATTCGTGGGCAATTAGCCACTTATTTGAAGCAAGTAGCAAAAGTCCAAACATGGCAAAAGATGTGGTTTGCCAGAAGATTATTCTTAGATATTCTTTATAGTGGCCTATAAAGGTAACACCTATAGTCTAATGCTACTTTTAGAAGAAGCTGAAATTAAATACTATTGCTACATCAGTAAAATTATTTCCCCATATTAGGTGGAGGTAGTCATCCTTTACTGGTACCATATGACACTTTGACAGCCAAAGAAAAGTCTCGGGACAGGGAGAAAGCACAAGAGCTATTCAGATTTCTTCTGGTAAATGGTGTTAGTATATCTAGGTAAGTTATGCATGGTCACAGAAATTTGCCTTAGTGATTTGTTTCATTTTTCATTGTTGTGGCATATGCTATTTAAGACCGACAGGCATGGTGACAAAATGGGAATTTTATTAACATAAAGTATTCCCAATAAGCATCTCATTCTTTTCAAATCAATACTAGAAGCAACAGTATCACAGTGAATAACAAAATACTTCTAAAATTCAAATGCAGTAGAAATCCTGCACACATTCCTCCAGTGTTTCCTAGTAAGTGATACACACAGGCATACTAGGTTTTTTTATACTGAAGCCATCCTGACTAGTTGTCATTTGGTGGTCCTAAAATTCATGAACTCTGTGGCAGCTATCACTACATTTTGTGGCAGTGAATCCTATAGTTGAAGTTAGTCCTGTATTGAAGTACTTTTTAAATCTGCCTTGAAATCTCCCAACATTCAACTCAGTGGATAAGCACAGTTCTAGTGTTCTGGGACCACAGTGCTGTGCATACATATATAGGGAAGGGGGGCATAGGCTTTTTCTTTTCTTGAAGGTCCATTCTGGTTTACGTAGAAAGGGATACCTGGGACTGAGTTAATTCTATCACTGCCCAGAAAAGGCAGGGAACTGAACACTAAGGAGCTTTATCTTGTCTACCTTCTCTAAGTACTTAGCACAGTACAGAAAAGATAACAGAAGATCCAGAGAAAGTAAGAAATGTCACAATATGATTTGAGTTACTAAGTGATTCATTTGACTGTGTCATAAGGAGTGAAGAGGAATCAGTCAGCACTTGTGGGGTACGGGAGTTAAATAGCCCCTTCTCTGCAGAACAGATTGGATCTTCATGAAAAGTAAGCCAGTGTCCCATTTTCATTCTGTGGGAAGATCCTATCCAGAAATGGGGCCTACCAGAGCATGTCCAGATTAATTGGAGGTAGAAGATAGCTGAGTCTGTAAAATTGAAACCATCTGCAATGCACTCCTGAAGAAAGAAGCTGCAGCTGAAGCATATTTGTCTTCTCTTATAATGCCTCATAAGTGTGGAAGTATTGGGCTTATATTGCTGTCCTGCAAATTTCCACGAGAAGCACATCTGTGGAAAAAGCTGCAGATATGGCAGTTTCCTTCACGGAATGAGCTGTGTCATGTGTATATTTTGAGAAGGATGAAATCTCATTGTACAGGATCCTGGAGAGGGATTCCACAGTGCATAGAATCATAGATTTGGAAGAGACCTCAAGGGCCATCCAGTCCAACAGGATGTTTTTGCCTACTGGAGTGTGAAGCATTGGAGAGAAGGAGAAAGCCAAAGAGTTATCTGCTTCTGATAGGCAGTTTATGAGGGTGAAGAAGTATTTGAAGTGTCCACAAATGTTGTGCCCAGTTGCTCATAAACATGAGGTCATCAGTTGCAACATGTGTGCTATATACATTACTGAAGCTGTGTGGCTGCGTGGAAAGAACCTGGCTACCTGAATAATCTTCACACTTCTCTCTGAAGATGTTGATAGTTTTCCATCTGGTATTTGTTTAAAGGACCCAAGTGGATAAGCCATATGGATGGCATCAAAATGCTCTTTTTAAAATGTCTATGAGTCCATGAACTGATAAGTCCAGTGTAATACCATCTACAGGGCCCTTTTGGTCCTAGAAAGAGAGAAAGAAATTAAAATTTCATTCAAATATGAATGAATGGCCACACCCTGGATACATAATGTAGATGTGCAGCCAGTACCATTGGTCATTTGGTAAAAACATGAAGATGATACCAAACATATCAATGATATCATAGATCTTCAAAACATTCAAGGTATTCATGGTTGTAGCATTTCCCATACATGATAGCACTTGACTAATAGCAAATGATATTTTAAAACCATAATTAAGAAATTGCTCAGTTTTTCCAAGTAGAAGCTCAAGCTGTTAAAAGGTAGTTTTAAATAAGGTCACTATTGTTTGTATGTAATTTGGTTTAAAGTGATAAAATGTGCAAGGCCATCATTTCAAATATTTTCTTTCTAGAGGTTTAAATGACTTGGAGTTGGATGCTTCATCTGTGGAGAAAAGATTTGCTTTCAAATTTCTAAAGAAGATTCTCAAATATGTGGATTCTGCTCATGAATTCATTGCACATTTAGGTAGGTTTCCCAAATGCTTTTTAGGCTTATTAATCTGGAAAATGGATAATATTTTGGTACATTTATTAATATAGTTGCTGTTGGTCATACTGTTTTCTGCTACTGGTACTGTTCAAAGCAGAATGTTTGGACCCTTTGGGAAACTGGTTGGGGAAAAAGTATTGACTGCTGTGCCTGGGCACAAATCAGGCAGTGTGTTTTGTAAACAAGTAGTCACAGAAGATCCTCGATCAAGATCTTCCACAGAGCTCCCGTGGGAGGCTTTGAATTGATCAGAGAAGCATTGTTGGGGTGTTGGAATGGCTGTTCCTAAAATTTTATTTTAGGAATGTATAGAACAGTTTTGATGTAAAGTATATATAAAAGGTAAAGTTTCCCCCCGCACATCCATGCTAGTCATGTCTGATTCTAGGGACAGTGCTCATCTCCGTTTTCAAGCCAAATAGCCAGTGTCGTGCAAGTCCATGGCCAGGTGGCCAGCATGGCTGCACAGAACACTGTTTACCTTCCCACTTTTTACACCAGTACCTATTTATCTACTTGCATTTACATGTTTTCAAACTGCTAGGTTGGCAGGAGCTGGGGTTAACAGCGGGAGCTCACTCTGCTGCGTGGCAACCCAGGATTCAAACCATTGAGTTACCAACTTTGCAGCCAGTCATTTTAGCACTCCAGTCCGCTGAGCCACCATGTCCCTATATCACCTCCTTCTAATAAAATACCTGTTCAGTGTCAATAAACTAGTATCAATAAATAACTAATTACTTACTAATTACTGCCTTTAAGAGAGCCCTCAAGACTCTGCTCTTCAAAAAGGTGTTTCTAATTATTATTTTTTATTTTTATTTTTGTCATTTGGTTGTTTTGGTTGTTTGAGTCCTGGGGTTATAAGAATGCCTTGCTGGTTATTTTTAGTTTTTTAGTTGTTTTGTAATTATTGATTTTTATTGATTTCTGATTTTTCTGTTTATATTCTGATATTGTTATATTTTGTATTCTGTGACTGCTGTAAACCGTCCAGAGTTCTTCTGGAAGACAGGCAGTATACAGATGTATAAATAAATAAATAAATACTTTCAAATCTGCTTAGGTAGTATCATTGTCACCTTTAGAAATGAGTGTTGGACAGTCACATATAGACCTTTCCCATAACATTTTCAGATTACACAAGCAGCCAAATTGTTTGCCATGTTTGTGCAAAATGGAGATGATTGCTAAACACACGGGAGTGCCTCTTCAGGGTTCCTATAAACTCCTAAAATTTGAGATTGATTATAATATTTCAAAAGCCCAGGGGATACTTTTTACCCAACATTATTTGCCAGTCCATTGTGTCTTCACAGAAGCCCTTGTCACCAGTGGAAAAACTGAGAAATCCCCACATGATCAAGAGATCAAGTTCTTCGCCAAAGTGAGTGGTTTGTTTGTTGGCTTGTTTGCAAATAAGCTAATTTAATTTCTGGATTAATGCAGAAATGTAATATGTGTTCCTGTTGAGACCAGTGTACGCAATGAATTAGCTGATTTTCATCACAGGAGGCAGGAAGAAAGCATGAATGCAAATGCAAATTGAGCATGCTAAAATACTGCTTGGAGGCAGAAATTCTGAAAATTGTTTAAGTACCTAATAAGTGGTGTATGATGAAAACTAAATGTCTAAGTAATTTCATTTCATTTGGGATTGTCTATTCTGATGGTCATTACTTAAATCCTTCTACAAATTAATAATTTGTTTTTACAATTCATTCTGTTTCTATCAGTCAGTGTATTTTTGTGCATTCTTATGCAACGATTCTAACACTAAAGTAATGCAACAAGCATCGGTAAAAAGTCCTGATGTAGTTAAGATATTAGAATCTATCGAGTAGAACTAGTATAAGGCTCCATTATTTTTGTTGCAAAGCGTATAGAATTGTACTTGGTGTAGGAAAGCTAGCTATTGCTATTGTATGATATATGATTATCACAACTGAATCTAAAAAAATTGTAATTCTCTTTCTGCAATGGGGTCAGTTTGGTTACATTTGGAAGCAAGCTAAAAAATGTGAAGAACTCCTAGGATGGAGAGCAAGTGAAACCTAGGGGAGAGGCAAGGAAGTTTAAAGAAGGATACAAAGGAAGCAAGGAAGCGAAAAGAAGCCCCTTGTAAGAATAAGCATAGGACAGTGGTGGCAAACTTTCAGCACTCCAAATGTTTTGGAGCACAGCTCCCATAGTCATTTTTCATTGGCAACCTAGGCTCAGAATTCTGGGAGTTGTGGTCCAAAACATCTGGAGAGCTGAAGCTTCGCCACCATTGGTATAGAATGTGATTTGATGGGAAGCTGCAGAGAAGAAAACAGAGGCAATTAGAAGCCATTGAGGGAATTGTGAAGAATAGGAGGGTGGTATGGTCAGGAAAGAGAGTGCAAGGGAGGTTGGTTGAAAAATAAGATGGCGAACAGAAAAGGGGGCAGCTAAGAAGAACTCTGAAAAGTGAGCAATGGATATGAAACCTAGGAATAATAGCCATCCAGAAAGTCAGGTAAGGGCACATTAAACCTAGAGACAACAGAAGTGGTTACTGACAGAGAAAAAAGTGGCAGGGAAGGAAATTTGGAGAGCTGGAAGCAGTGGTCCAAGGAGACTGTGTCAGGGGAAAGATGACACTTGTGTTGTGGAGAGCAACTCTTATGCAGCATTATCAGTCAAACTAGAATAAATATATGAAGAGGGAGAGTACATTGGCCTTGTCCCCTCCCCCAGCACATACGGTAGTTGTTATTAGAGATGGGCACGAATCAAAAAATGGTGTTTCGGTTTTTCATTTGTCGTTGAGAGGTCTGTTTCATTTCATTTCCGTTATTCACAATTTTTGGAAAAATTTTGTTTTTGTTTTTCATTTTTTCATTTTTTTGTTTCTACCAGCTTTTTGCGCAATTTTTAAAGCATTTTTGTGCATGGGTGTCGCCCAACGCCCCAGACCAGAGGAAAACACTAAAAAAAATTGATGCTGGCAGAGACACAGTATAGACTAGGTACGCAGGGAGGCTGCAAAGGCAGCGGCGGGCATTGCCCAGGGTGCAAGGCAGCTGCAGAGTGACTGCACTGTGGGACAGGGGAGAGTACTCACCGAGAGATACGCACACACGCACACAGAGAGGCTGCAGGACTGAAGCTAGAGTCGCAGAGACAGCAATCCCACCCTAACTCCCACCAAGGACTGCAAGGAGGATGGGGGCTGCCAGAGCTTTTTATGCCCTCTGTGGCTGCCAGACCTGCCCAGTCTGCAACCTGGGCATGCTAGTGGTTGAAGTTGTCGAAGAATTTACATGATCCCATCACATGGCTTGCCTCCATGTTGTGGCTGGAGTGGCGACATCCATTTTGTCATCCTTAAAGGGAAAAGAAAAATACATCGTGATGGGAGAAGAAAAAAACAAACATTTTAAGGACCCCAACCCCCTGGTAGGTAATAATTTCAAATAATTATCACATTATCACTGCATTTTTATGGATGTCCAGGGTGTTTTAATACCTAAGAAATCAATATTAGGCATCTGGGAGCCATTTTGGGTCGATGTCCCCTAACTCCCCTTAAAGGAAAAAAATACAGCGATTTGAGAAAAGACATAAATGAACGTTTTAAGGACCCCACCCCGGTAGGTATTATCAGACAGTATAAATAATTATCGCTGCATTTTTATAGATGTCCAGGGCGTTTTTTTAACATTTAAAACAGCTCATTTCATTGCATGTTGCCATTAACGAAAACGAAACGTAACAAACACAATTTTCGTGGTTCTGTTCATTTCGTTCCATTTCCATCACAATTTTGTTAGTCATTTCATTATATAACAAAACGAATAACAAATAACGGAAATGAAAAAATGTTCATTTCGTGCCCATCTCTAGTTGTTATTTCTATTGCTCTCCACATTTTAAGTATGACTTTGTGGCCTCTGTTTGTGGAGGATCTCCTTGAGATTGGGAGCCCTAATTTTAAAGTGTTCTAGATCTCATGGAAATCTTCTGTTTGACTGCTAAAAAAGATGATCCCTCTTTCAGGAGAATGGCATTTTGGTTCAGCATTTTACTAGGCCTGCAATTACAAGCCACCTAAGGGGGAAAGGGGTGGGGTGGAGCCAGGTGGTCCTTGTACACCATATGAAAACAAGGGTAGATAATGACATTTAGACCATCAAAAATACTAATGAGGTTTTTATCAGGCCATACATTACAGAACTGGGAGGTACTGGTAACCAACCTGATAAGTAGAAGCTGAAAGCTATTGTTTGTAATATTTTAGTGTTCTAATAAAGATAACATCTGCCCTTGTTTTCATCCCTTAAATCGGATCTGTATGCAGACAGTAAACTCCTCTTAACAGTGTTATTTCAAGTGGTATCCTTCTACAGAGCTGCTTTGCTTCTGTCAAAGAAATGAACGGGTTTCTTTCACTTCATTAGCACAAAGTTACAGGCTGGGTCGAGGCGCTCAGGTTACACTACAATAAGGACCTCTCATTCTCTTTTCCTTTGTTGCTCTTGATCAGGGGGTCTGCTTTTGTAGTTTTCTGTGGAAGTAGTCCCTCCTTTTGCATCAGATCCCAAAAGGTGCAAGGCCGGATAGCCCTGGTCTTACCAGTCTTCCTTTTCCACCTTTGTTTAACAATAGCAACAGTCTTGGACAGATATATGCTCCTCCTCCTGGATCTAGCATTGGGCCTGGGAAAAGGGTTGTCTCTCTCATTCTCTGTAACCTGCTCCCTATTTTTATCTGATTGTTATGCTTGTAGTTTATTGTGCATTGCTTTTCTTTAATCCATATTCCTTAGGTTCTGCTTCCACTAGTTGACCAGTATTTTACCAATCATTGCCTGTACTTCCTCTCTTCCCCAACTAAGCCACTCAGCAGTAGTGGATATGCTTCAAATAAAGAAAAGGAAATGGTAGCAAGGTATGTAGCGAGGAAAGATAAATTCTATGACACTGTACAGTTAATTGCATAATAAAGCTATCAGCATCGTTTAAAATGATGGCTTCATATCTTGTGACTGCAGTCCGTGCTTTCATATAAGGGAAGTCCATGCTTGTTCTTTTTATAATAAATTAACATAGGGGTAAACTGCTGAGAAATTAAAATAAAATGTTTCATTTATGTAAAATATTTGCTCCATATAAACTGAATTTCTTACACCACTTGATTTAAGCAAGATCAACTTGCATATAATTTCAACAATATTTTGCATGTACAGTACTGTAATTCTGAATATATATTTTTTGGATTCTATTCCAAAAATTTAAAGTTTCTATGGTTTTCCCTGTCTTTGGTGCTTTCCTTTGTTGGGTTATTTTTGCCACCTGCCTTCTCTTGTGTGAAGAAACTAAAGAGAAGGCAACAAGTGGTAGAAGGGAGAGAAATCTCCCTAAACTCTGGGCATTTTTGTTTGTGGGAGAAAGATGACTGTAAATTTTGTGTTTATTTTCTTGGGGTTTCGGGGGGGGGTCAGGGCTGGGAGAGAGAACTGTTTGCATGTGTTTTATTTTCCTGCCCCCCCCAATGTGGAGTGGGGGAGTGTGGTTTACCCTGTTTCATTGCTTTTTTTAAATGTTATATTGTTAAATTTATTGTGTATTTGTTCAGTTAAATGTATATATTTCAGTGGTGGGTTTTGGGGGTCTGTTTTGTTTGGTGGTGGTAGTTGTATTGTTGTCTACTATTGGAGTAAACTGATTTGCTGTCACCTTGTCTCTACATTTTCTGGGATAGCTTTAAGGATTTGGGTGTTGTTTTGGGTTTGGGGGGGATTTAGATTAGCATTAGAACACATGAATCTTCTTCCTAGCATTGTCCCAGGAAACCCAAAATAGGCAGCCTATTTCATGTTAATCAAAAGAACAGGTGTGCAAAAACAGGAAAATGAAACAATTTTCCTTTAAAAGAATCAGAAACAAAGAATACCTCCCCCAAAAAAATTATCATCCCTATGAATTAATTGCTTGACATTTATTTATATGTTCATTTGTTTATTATGATGCCATTCTCCCCTTGGGGACCCAAGGTGTCTCAGAACAATTAAAATCTACAGCTTGCACGTGTTCCTGGACAAAACAGATTGATTTCCCCCCTCAGGTTTATTGATTTAGTTTTAATACAGAGGGAAGTAAAACATCTGGGTAGTTCTTACTGGATTCTGTGGTTCAGTCACATGGGTTTTGTACGTGCACAGAACATCACATGGAACCTTCCAGAGCTGAATAACTTTAAAAGAAAAATAATACTTCCTTAGCCTGGCACACACAGACAGCAACTGTTGCTATGATTCCCTCAGCCATGTCCCTCTGCTCAAGCAGCACACATGTGAGCAGTTCAGGGCTTTATTCTCCTGTCTAAAAATAGTGAATAGTCTCTTTCTTCATTCTTCACTGATCAATTTTTCTCTTATTCTTCTTTGCCCTGAAAAAATAGGCCATCTGTTAGCCTACTTAAAAAGTGTACTGTCTACAAGACAGAAATATCTCACTCATATGGACACTTGGAGTGCCTTTTTTATTATAAGCAGGTCATCAGCCACAAATGTTTCTATTAGCACTACTATTTGCAAAAGTAGTATTTAAAAAAGAAACAAGTAACTATCAAACAAGACTGAAGCCTTTTCTTTTGAAAAAAGCATCAAAGACAGTGGATTCTGTTGGTCCATAGTCAGAATTGACTCCAGTGCCTTTAGACAAAAACACCAGAGCAGTTGCCTTTCAATTATTGCCTCAGACAACTCACAATGACCACTTTCACAACTTTATAAAGCTGGTTCAGTTTTGAAGCCAACCATGTTGAGGCCAAGTGAATGGATCCAACTGCACCTTATTGGCCCAAAGTGTCCATATTCCATTTGGATCTTAAGTTCTTCGGTAGGGGAGCTGAGGTGAAAGAGACATTAATTTGGCTGCTGAGAATATGTACTATATTTTACTGAAGACAGCGAGCCGGGGAATTCTCCTTAGAAAGTGAAGAAGATAATAAAAAGTATGTAATGTTTGGTTCCTCTTCCAAAATATTATTCTGCAAAACTTTAACTGAGTATTCTGTGTCTTGGATATAATGGTCTTGGATCCAGACTATTGTTTCTTTATAGAAAGGCAATATAAAAAGCAAACTGTTCTGCTTACATACTGCCCCATACCACGTCAAGTAGTCTCTGGGTGGTTTACAGTTTAATTACAGTATGCAGGCTACACGTCCCCCCACCCCCAGCAAGCTGGGTACCCATTTTACCGACCTCAGAAGGATGGGAGGCTGAGTCAACCATATAAGTTGGGACAATATAAGGTAAACAGCTTTTCATGGCAATGCTCTCAACTCATTATAATATAGTTTCCAATGCAGATTTTGATAAAATGATCTGGAAAGAATGTGATTATCCTGGTTTTGGAAAGGACATTCAAAATACAGCCAAGATATTATATTCCGTACTTCTGGGATAATGCAGAAACATCATAGATTTCATCTGGAAGTTGCATCATGGCAACTGGACGACTTCTCTTGAGAGACTGAAACGTTTCACTGCTCATCCAAGCAGCTTTGTCCGTCTGAGGAAAGCAGTGTACCTCCACTTGAAGAACAAAGGGCACTCATTCAAAGACAAGGATGTAGGCATATTAGACAGAGAAGATAGGTGGTTTAAGAGGGTTTCCCCATCTAGTTGAGTTTCCAGAGCCTCTGGTAGTCTTGCAAAGCATGAGAGGAGTCAGTTGTTATAGGACGTTCCACTTTATGTGATGAGAAAGAATACTTACAAATAAGTCCAATGCTTCTTTCCATTAGCTTCTCATCATTGTATCTCCCATATTTATTTATTTATTTATTTTTTTTTGTTCACTGTTGGTTCCTACATAAAGAAGTAGTAAGATAGCCTTGGGTTCTTTTGGGGAGGAAGGCAAGTAATCATATTTAAAATAAATGCATATATAAATAAATGACTATTTTCTTGTCTGTTCTTGGTAGTCTGAACTTTATTTAGTAATGTTTTAGCAAACCAAAATCATTCCTTGATTTAGGATCTCTTCAATGTTAACATAAATATTTTTCTGTATTTTTCCATATACTAACATTTTATTTTATTTATTTCATATTATTTTTGGATTTACATAGCACCAAGCTTAATAAAAAGAGCAACTCCAGGTGGAGTAGTTTAAAAAGCAAACATCATTTACAGAGTGATATAATTACATGAAACATAAAGGGCACTGAGTTTACTTATTCAAGAAAATTGTATAATTATGTCTCAAAATGCAATTATTATTAGAATTACATTCTGATTAATGTAAAATTGTATATTTGTTTCACATCTGCTGATATCACAGTTACCACTTACTATTGTGTTTTTATCTAAACAAAACTTTAATCTGTCTCTGTTATATTCCTACTGTTTTGGATTCTTCTCTGCTTCAGCCTTTTCTGCAAACTTGCTTCTCTTGTTAGACATAGGATTTCACTTTTTGGTAAGTTAAGAAAGATTCTGATTAAGTTAACTACACAAACTGTTTTAATAAAAACTGCCCAGTCTCCTTCTAGTTTAGTGATGAAATGTGGATTCACTTTTACCCCTATGATGTTTTCAAGAATGCAGACCATCCTTGCATTCTCCGCGTATGTTGTAGCCTATGCACCTTTTCGTTTTTAGTAGTTCTTTTTCCTAAAGCATCTGTCCATACTGTTAACTTTTTCTATAGCAAAATATTTCTTAATCTTTCTGGATATCTGTGTTATCAGCAATATATTTAAGCAAATAAAGCAAAAGTGAAAAGCAAAGTGTTCTGCTTATATACTGCCCCATACCACTTCAAGTAGTTGCTTTACAGTTTAATTACAGTATGCGGGCTACACATCCCCCCAGCAAGCTGGGTACTCATTTTACTAACCTCGGAAGGATGGCAGGCTGAGTCAACCATGAGCCAGCTACCTGCGATTGAACCCCAGGTCATGAGCACAGTTTTAGCTTCAGTACTAAACCACAGCTGCAGCATTTAACCACTGTGTCATGAGGTGTAGATAATCCCTTGCTCAGAAAAAGATTGTGCCAAACAACAAACTACACTGTAGAACCTAAATGGGGGTGTGAGGGTGGACTCTATTAATGACCCCTGAAAATTACTGTATACTATTTTTTTAAAATTAAACAAAATATTTTTGCATAATAATTTCATTAACATTTTAATATGCATATACTTATAGTTACTACAGATGTGTTCCATATAAATGAAATTCCATTACTTCTTGAAACATGCTTTCATTTACTATGCAAATAGGTAAACAACCCATCAAGTGTGCTAGATCCCTAAATGCTGTTCAAAGCATCTTAAGTACAGTAACTCCCCATCTATCATGGGGGTTAGAGACCAACTTGACCCGTGATAATTGAAAATCCCAGATGCAGATCGGGTCAGGCCTGGTGGGGCGCGATTTTAAATATTGTGTGTGGCTTCCCAGCACCGGAGGGCGGGGGAGTGGCACATGATGTTTAAAAATGACTTTCCGCTGCACAGCCAAGTGCTTGGCTCCATGGCTTAAAGCCTTTTAAACATCATGTGAGGCTTCTCAGCACCCTGGGAGGTGTGTGGGAGTGGCATTCGATCTTTTAAAAGGACTTTCCACTGCAGAGCCAAGCGCTTGGCTCTGTGGCTGAAAGCCTTTTAAAATCATGCACCACTTCCCAGCACCCCGAGGGAGTGGGGAGAAGCTTCGCCTGATGCCTCCATGGAAGCAGGCCCTGGGCTCCAGCTGATTGGCATTGGGGTGGGGGAGAAAAACCTTTTGTTTCCCCACCCCACTGCCAACCAGCTGGAACCCAGGGCTTGGGGAAAGGGGGAAAGGTTTAAAAATCCCTGGCTTTTAAAACCTTCCCCATCCTTCAAGCCCTTTTGAGGTACTGCAGTCCTGCTATATTGCGGGACTGCAGTATATGAACCGCTAAAGGGTGGGGGACCACTATATTCTAGAATTATAGAATCATAGAGTTGGAAGAGACCTCAAGGCCATCTAGTCCAACCCCAGCCATGCAGGAACCCCATCACAGTATTTCTGATAGATGACCATCCAACCTCTGCTGAAAAACCTCCAAGAAGGAAACTCTACCACGCTCCATGGCAGCATATTCCATGCCAGACAGCTCTAACCATCCAGAAGTTCTTCCTAATATTCAAATGGAATCTCTTTTCCTGTAATTTGCAACCATTGCTCTGAGGCCTACTCTCTGAATCATTTATGTACCATCCCTTCAACATTCTAACAGGCCATTGCCCCTTTTGTGGTATTGACAAAAACACTTTGATTTGTAATGTTGCTGTGGTTCAGCAGCCAGATCAGACCATTTTATGTGTGTGTGTTTTGGCATAAATATTTTCAAGAAAGCAATTCTAAAATCCTTATTGCCATAATACCTTCATTAGGTCAATTAAAAGAGCACAAAAACATGTAAATGTACAAACTTTCAAGATTTTCTGATATTTTCATTGAGCAACATGTTCCAAAATTCAGGTGAAATCAAAAGTTTAGAAGGCTGACTTTGATATTTGACAGCTTGAAATAATATTGAAATTATGTGTTGTAATGTAATAAATAATTATTCAAATTAAGCAGTATTAAGCAATGTGATACTGGGAACAAACCTAAAAGTTTCTTTTGTGTTTTTATAATATAAAATTTAATAAATGTAGAAATGTTTACATAATGAAATTTGTAGAATCAATCATACTGAAAATTAATAAAAGTACAGTAACAATTATCCAATAAATGAGTAATCCTTAGTTATTTTATTGTGGGGATTCAGGAGTTATCCCAAGTCACAGAAGTTGTAAAGTGCAGGAATAGGATTTGTATCTACTTGAAAACTTGAAGAAGACAAAGAATCATACTGGAGCAAGTGGCAGTGTGACTGTGGGAACGCTAGGTGGCTATGTTATCCATCTTTGGTGAAACCAAGCACATTGCTTTCAACACTTTCATCCAGAATGCTTTCAGGTGAAACAGAGACCATGGCTATTCATTAGTAAGGCTCTTCCACAGGTGTAAAGGAGAAATGAAAAATACAAGAGCTGCCTAAAAGCAGAATACAAATGCTTTGGAAGGTCCATTGAAGTTTTTCCTCTAGGTTATAAGAAATCCAGATCCTCGATCTGCTGTCACAAAAACCGGTTCTGTATCCAGATCCAGGTTGTCTCCACCTAGCCACAAGATAGTTTAAAGAAAAGTCATGAAAGATCTGCATTACAAAGATGCAATAATAGATATATTATTTTGTTGGCATCTGTCTGCTTCAAGAATTTAAGGGGCTAGAAAGAAGGGGGGGAGAGGAGGGTAGGTTCTACTCAAAACAGTTCCATAAATGTCTGTTGTGAGTTTTTCAGGCTGTTTGGCTGTGTTCTGGAAGTTTTTCTTCCTGACTTTTTGCCAGACTCTGTGACTGGGAGCAGAGGGCAAGGAGCTCAGGGAACTACGAATGCTCCAGAGCGCAGAGAGAACTCCTGGTTCCCTGAGCTCCCTGCTCTCTGAAGATGCCACCCGCAGAGTCTGGTGAAATGTCAGGAAGAAAAACTTCCAGAACACAGCCAAACATCCTGAAAAACTCACAACACCTATCAAATCCTGGTTGTGAAAGCCTTCGAGAATACAGTGCCATAAATGTTTTCTTTTTTTAAAAAAAGATCTGTATTGTTACTATCTACAGGGCACTGACTTTCTCTTGGAATTTGAATTTAGTGCTCAACTCATTGACCAAACCATCTTTTGGGGGGTACCACTTTGTTTACTGTATCTCTGAAATATAAATTTTTTAAAAACAATCCTGATAGTATCTTTTGTGTCAGAATTGAAGACTTATCACTTAGACTCATGTTTTTTTATATAAAACAATTCAGGCATTTCCTGTGCCTCAAAAGGTGTCCTTCCTTTTTTAAAAAATTCAAACTATCTGATCTAGAAGTTGGGTATTCAAAGTGTCCACCTGCAGAGCGAGATCATTGACAATAGTTGGCTATACTAAGTGGCAAGTTGCAAATGGAACAGGCTGTTTCAATCAGTGTAATTTACAAAGAATTTGATTCACCAGATCCTCACTAATTCAATGGATCTATTCTGGCTGCAACTGCACCAGCTGGGAAATGGTACATTGGCTACTTGCTGTGCAAGTTCATTCTGGAGAGGCAGAAACAAGAATTGACACCTGCCATTTTAATAGTAGTATTTACTTCAGTGAACAGTTTTAGACAAGCAACTCTTGTTTCTTCTGTGCTATTTGTTTTACTTATTTTTTTCAACTACAATTCTGTTTAACTGCTTGGCTGTACAATAACATTGAAAGGGGGAATTGAGGTTCTATCAGCTAAAATAGTTGACTATATCATATGACTGCTGGTTCACCAGGTGTGGGTTCTTCCTCTGTACTTCCCCAAAAGAGATTTCATGATAAGTATCAAGCATTCCATTCTCTGTAATCTCTAAAAATGAAGTACTAATAAATTAGAGATGGGGAGGAATAAATAAGTTGAAAGCAGGAATGGTCAATTTTGGAGCAGACTCTGTGCTTTACCCATTAACCTAATGATTAGGTATTTATTAATCGAATGGGTAAAGTAGGACAAAAGAAGAAAATAAAATCCAATTTTATTAATAGACTCTTCAACACACATCATTTCCTAGAAAGTTCATTTTTTGAATTTCCTTATTTTGAAGACATTTTTAGACAACAACGAACATTATTTTATTTTATTTTAACAGGTAGTGATGCTACGACAATGGTTAGCTGCCTACATATCTTAGCCCAGACACTAGATACAAGGTAAATTTTCTAATATGCTGATTTGTTTTATTTAATCCTGTAAACCACGTAACTCAATAATTTTTCAAGAGTTTTCTCCTTAAAAATCTCATCCCAAATGTAAAATGTTACATGTAAGTATACTAGGTTTGAACATTTCTTTGCAATATCTTGTTAAGAATTTACAGTAAAGATGATCATCAACACATAGACCATGAGCTGCATATATATCCCCAGCTGCTTTTATTTCTCTCTCAGAGATCTTCAAGGCTCTCTTGCTGGATCACTGTGGCACAGCAGAGGAAAAGCCTCCTCAGTTTTTCTTTAAATTAGCTTCTTGTGGCATTTAACCAAGGGATGTGAGGAACTTGTGTCCCCTTTAGGGGGACAGAGTTCTGAGATGCCTCCTAGAAATGCCAAGTGGATCACAAAGAAGGTCCTTGGTTTGGTGAGAAAGAGAAGTGTGAAATGGGGGAAAGGGCATTGTTTATTGGTGTGTTTCCAGACACAAGAAGGAATCCTTGCTTTTGTGACTTCCAGTGAATTGAGAGTATGGTAATGTGGCCCTTTGGTCTGCAGAAATTTCCCACCCATGGGGGAAGATTCAGAAGTAGTACAACCCAGAAGCAGGATCCCAATACAATAAGAACTATAACTATGATTTCTGCTGAATTCGAGTTTGTCTGTTTCTGAAAACCAGATATAGCCACCCAAAATTGACTATAGACTAATCACAGAATCTTGGCAAAATGTGATATGTTTTTAAAATGTTTTCGGTATACATGTAAAAGGTTTTAATGTCTGAAATGTGAGTATGAAATTGTGCACTTCAAATTTATACATTTTCAATGTGTACACTTCACTCTTGAATATATCTAAAGCATTTATTTCAGATGCAATTATTGCTGTATATGTGAATAACACAAAGACCTATCCAAAGTAGATGCTAAATCTTTTAGGTTAGGTTTATTGTGTTTGAATATTTATTTAATTTCTAATATTTTTAAAACTGTTCTTTCAGAACTGTTATGAAATCTGGCTCAGAGCTAGTTAAGGCAGGATTGCGTGCCTTCTTTGAAAATGCAGCTGAAGACCTAGAGAGGACATCAGAGAATCTTAAACTTGGAAAATTTACTCATTCTCGTACACAAATTAAAGGAGTCTCGCAAAATATCAACTACACAACAGTGGCATTGCTGCCTATTTTAACATCTATTTTTGAACATGTTGCTCAGCATCATTATGGCACCGATTTGCTTTGTAAGTCTTCATCATTTCTCTGTTTAATCTTTCCCTGTTTAAGGTTCTTTCTCTTATAACTAGGATAGGAGGTGCACATTCACCCTAAACATTTTTCCTTGTTACATAATTTAATCAAACAAGAAAATTGGAGAACACTTGGGGAGCACATTTGCAAAGTTAAAAGAATGCTTTGCAAAGCATACATTTGCATCTTTCCCTTCTTTTGCCCCATGAAGGGCCTAGTAACATAGCTAGTAGAGATGGGCACGACTTGAAAAAAATTTTTTTTTCGAGTTGTCGTTAGTCGGGCCGGTTCCGTTTTGAGTCATTTCCGTTTTTCGGGAAAATTTGCAAAAATTAGTCGGTTCGTTTTTTTGTTTTTTTGTTTTCGTTAGTACTGGTTTTTTGGGGGAGCGGGCTCCTGGAGGCACCTCTGTGGGGTGGGTGTCTCCTCTGGCCCGCTATAAAGGGAAAGCGGGCTCCTGGAGGCACCCGTGGGTGCCTCCTATCCTCACCCACTAGGAAGGGGAAGCAGGCTCCAAGAGACCCCTCAACATGGGGGTCTCCCCTCCTCACCTGCTGCTGCAAAATGGCATGCAATAGCCATATGGATATGCATACCAGTTGCAGACAGTGAGACCAGTGAACCCACCAGAGGCATAGGGTGATGCCTAAGGCTCTCGCACCACCATGTCTCACAAAGAAGGGAATCGTACTTGCGTGTAGTGCAATGCAAGTAGATCTGGCTTAGGGTTAAGGTGGGTTAGTGCAAGGGCTAGGGTTAGGCTAGTGATGGGTAAGGTTACGGTGGGCTAGTGGGTTGTACCTCTGGGTGCCTCTCTGACCCACTAAGAAGACAGTCTGTGATGTATGGGTAAGGATTAGGGTTAGGGTTAGGGGGCTAGGGCAGGTTTTAGGGGGCTTTTGGCACATCCCAGAAGTCTCCATGGCCAAGTGGCCATGTGATTGGTGGGATGGCTCCAAAAATTTGCATGGTCGTCCACTCCCACATGGCTGGCCACTCAGCCAGCCCATCATTGCGCAGGTGTAAATAAAATAAAATAAAATAAAATCAATGGAGGACAGAGGAGGAGTGGAGAGACATTTTGTTGCAAGAAAAAAACCCACTGCTACTGTGAAAAATCTGGCAGTTTATAAATTTTCGCGTGTTTCTGTTGTGCTTGTGTGTTTTTGGACCACGATTTCAAAAACAATATTGCGTTCGCCGCCCCATTTTGGATCCCCCGCCCGCACCGCATGGCATGGCGATTCCGGCTGCCCAGGATGGGGGGGAGGCGGGACCCCCCCTCCAGAAACCACCCATCCGGTAGGTGCCCTGCGCCCTTAGTCAAGCAGGCATTTTTCCGCCTGCTTTTTTGGCCCGGGAATGGGTGGGAGGAGAGTTTAAAAGTTTTTTCCTGTGCCGTCCGTGCCGCTTGCTTGCGCTTTAATTGCGGCGGCCGGCGGCGAGACTGGGCTTTTTGCTGGTTGCGAGCCTGCGGCGAGTCCCACCAGAGCAGCCCAGGACGGGGGATGGGGGGGAGGCCGGGGACCTCCAGAAACAACCCCTCTGGTAGGTGCCCTGAGGCACGGCAGGCATTTTTCCGCCTGCTTTTTGGCCGGGAACTGGGTTTTTTTAACTTTTAAAAAAAAACTTTTTTTAAAAAAAATTCTGTGCCGCGTGGCATCGCGCGATTGCGCGATGCAAGGAACGAGCACAACAAATGAGACCAAAATTGTTCGTTCGTCGGTTTGAGCTCGAAGTCTGGCGGAGTAATTCCTGTTACCGTTTCCGTAGAGTAACAGAACCGAGTAACGGAAACGGAAACGGGAATACCACTAAGTCATGCCCATCTCTAATAGCTAGTACAGGGCATGATGCGGCAGTTTTGGGGACTCAGCTGAATGCTTTTTGCCACTGTAGATGGATCTGAGACTATCAACCCAGAAGCCCCAGAAAAAATGATAGGAGCCTAGCTAGATTGATCACTGGTAGGAAATGCTATTCTCCTTCAGTCTCAAGAGGGCAACTGCCTCTGCCACTGAGCCTTGACCCGTGCCATGTGAGTAACTCGGCCCCATGGAGAAAAGGGGAAAGAGGAGATGGCTGCATCTGAATGCCTAGGAGTTGCTCAAATACTTACGTCAGCCTTATCTGTAGCAATTAATGCACTTGGTATACCTATTTTTAACATTATTTACATTTATATGCAGCCTGCATACTGTCATTAAACTGTAAACTGCCCAGAGACTACTTGAAGTGGTATGGGGCGGTATATAACAGAACACTTTGCTTTTTGCTTTTATTCTGATGTGAATTTTTAAAAAGGTAGCCATTAAATTTTGTGTACAAGTCCATTTCCTCAGATGTAAGAGTGGAGCTACATAGCACACGTTTATGCAGTTATGCATGACCGCCCCCCCAAACAAAGATCTTAGACCAGGCAATGGCCAATAACATCCCTAATGACACTCAGTTGTCCGCCCAGGTAGCATTGTTCTGTAAACATTAAGAATGATTGGTGCCTTAATTAATTCTAAATAGAGATGGGCACAAAACAAACTTTTGATTTGTTTCATTATTTGTTATTTGTTTCGTTACATAACTAAACAAATAAAAAACTGCCCCCTCTAAGAAAAATGAAACAAAACAAAACAGAAATTTCTGTTTCATTCCGTTTCGTTCTGTTTCGTTTTTTATTCCCTGCCAGAGTCTCCTACCTGACTGGTGGTGGTCTGGTGGATGTTCCTCCTCCGGCTGCTGCTGCTATCACCAACCCTCAGGGAGGAGGCTTCCAGGAAAAAAAATTAAAAAAACAAAAAGCTGACCAATCTGCACTACATCTGGTAGGCGGGCCACATGGTTGGCCGGTTTAAAAAGAATAAAATATTAAAATAAATAAATAAACCCAATCTGGCCCGCAGGCCGCTGATCTGGCCCGTGACAACCGGACCTGACCTTTGTGCCACCAACCCGACCCATGGGCCACCAAACTGGCTGGCAGGCCAGCAGAAGAAAAAATAAAAAAATAAAAAAATTTAAAAACCCAATCAGGCCTGCAAGCACCGAACCCAACCCATGGGCTGGCAGAATTTTTTTTTTTTACTAAAAATCTGACCGGCCCGTGCTACAGCTGGTAGGTGGGCACGTGGTTGGCCACTTTAAAAAATAAAATAAAAATAAAAATAATAAATAAAAATAAACCCGATCCAGCTCACGGGTCATGGAACAGGCTTGTGAGCACTGGACCCAACCTGCAGGCCAGCAGAACAAAAAATAAATAAATAAAAATTTAAAAACCCATTCCAGCCCATGAGCACAGGACCCAACCTGTGGGCTGCCAACCCAACCCACGGGTCACCAAACCGGCCTGCAAGCCAGTGGGATTTTTTTTTTTTAAAGGTGACTGGCCCGCACTACAGCTGGTAGGTGGGCCACATAGTTGTCCATTAAAAAATAATAATAAAAATATTTTTTTTTAAAAATTATCCAGCCCGCGTGCCTCCAAACTGGCCTGCGGTCTGGCAGGATTTAATAATAATAAATAAATAAATAAATAAATAAATAAATAAATAAATAAATAAATAAACTAAACAATTTATTAGTGGGCTTTGCTTTCATATTGTTCTGAGGTACACCAGGAAATGTAAGTGAAAAATAAGTACTTCTCATTAGACATTAGCTGAATTGGAGGCTGGTGAAGATCAGTGGAGATCAGTAACCATTTTCTAGAGTTATTTTATGGTTACATGACAATAGTATCCCAAGAACTGCCTTAGCTAATTACCAGTGGCTTAGGTGAGGGTTCAAATCCTCCATTGTGCCTCCTTAAGAGAGTTTGGACATGATGATTCTTAAGGTAACTTCCTGCTCAGCAACCAATAATGCCCATTGATTTAGAGGAGGATGCATGGGAGCAAATATGAGGGTCCAAAATTTTGGCTTAAGCTGGTGTGCATAATATTTTCTCCAAAGTAGCCAGTCATTGAATGCCAAGCAAAATATAATTAACCTGATCTTCATATCAGGGTTATGGAAGGCAGATAGTGGGAATTAATTTTTCATGCCTAGAAAACTAAGCTGGACAGGCCCATGCTTCCCCCCCCTCCTTCATCTGAGCACCTCCTTTGTGTGGGTACAGTGTCCATCTTTGTATTTTGGCTTGCGTGTGCAAAAATTTGTCATGTTCTAAGTGGGTGAATATGAAGAGAATATGAAAATGGAGATTACCATATACAGTGAGACCCCAGTATCTAGTATCTGGGCCACCCCGCTGATACCAAAATCAGTGAATAACAGTAAAAACTCTTAGTGGTGGTGGGTGCTAGGGGTGAAAGCTTTCATCCTGGACACCCCACCACCCTCTGCCACTGGACAGAGGGGTGGACCAGTTGTCATGAAGGTGCAATGCAGCAGTGCCCTGTCCGCTGCCCAGGAAGCTCAAATGGCCGCATCTCACCTTTGCAACACCCAGTCCACCATGCTGCCCAGTTGCAGTGGTTGGTGGGGTTCCAGGGCAAATGTGCTGGGCTGCACAGTGCAGTCCAGCACATACACCCTGCTGATCACCAACCACAGATAAATGAATCCACTGATGGTGAATCAGCAGATATGTGTGCTATTGCACAATTTAAACTTAATTAGGGTTGAATTTATTAAGAACTTATCAAGGAAAAAAATTACCATCATTTTATTAAAATACACACAATCCAAAATGTTTGGTTTAATTATCTTGTTAGCTTGAAGAAAATAATATTCATTTTTTCTTTTCTTTTTTTCAGTGGGCGACATTCAGGTTTCATGCTACAGAATTCTTTGTAGCCTATACTGTCTTGGAACTGGGAAGAATATTTATGTTGAAAGGTACTTCAGAGCCAAAAATGTACTTAGAGAAATTACTTTTTGTATTACTTCTTTATTACTAAAATGATTGAAAACATAACAGTTCAATATAAAAAGCAGCTCTTACAACAAAGGTGCACAGTTATTGTGTTCAAGAGGCATGCCTTTTTAAATATTGTAACTTGTTGCAGCTAGTTGTTGCTAATCGATGAGGTGCCATGATACATCTCAGATTTTTCAATTTAATTTATGGCCAGGCTTACAACTGAGACATGCTCTATCATCTTGTAATTAACTGCAACTAGCCAAAGCAAGTCATATTAACTTTAAACAATGGTATTCTGGCCAACACATGGATTTGATAGCTTATATTTCTAAGAATCTTTCTGTATATCTCAGAATTTCTCATATGTTGTCCCCCATTTATTGTGTTTCATCTTACAGGCAAAGACCAGCTCTTGGTGAGTGCCTGGCTTCTCTTGCAGCAGCAATTCCAGTAGCATTTCTTGAACCTTCACTCAATCTTTACAATGCCCTCTCTGTCTTCAACATGAAAACTGTCAGAGAGAGAGCTAGTAAGTACTCTTCTTTTTTAAACAACAACAACAAAGAAAGAAACAATTCACTAGAGTAAAATCCAGATGAAGAAAAGAAAGACTGTCATGCAGAGGAGGGACAGGATCTGTTCTCGATCAACCCAGAGTGCAGGACTAGAGGAAGCCGTAAGAAGATGTAGGAATGGCAAAGCAGGAGAACTCAATTGTAGTGTCATTAATTATGCATACACAGAATTTGGGATACAATCATCTCCTCGTCCCAGGCTGTCTCTCTGTGTGCATGGGTGGCTGTGGGGGGGGGGGTGGGTGTGAGAGTGAGTGTGAGTGTGTGAGAGTGTCTCTGAGCCACTCTTAGGACCCAGGCTCTTTATTGGTAACAGTAAACAAGTATCCAAGGGGTGGAGAGAAGCCTTGACAATAGGACAGAGGAAGGATGGTCTTTGGTCACGTATGAATTCCATTGTTGCGGGGGATTGATAAGGGAGAGAGGAAAGAGCTTCTGGCTGGTCACAGACCAGAAGTGCCTGATAGCCTGATATCTGGGATAGCCATTGTTTCCTCCTGGCCTCCTGAGCTTGGGCCTGAGCTAAGCCAGCTCCAGGTTAACTTAACCACACTGGGTTCCCTGCTGCTCTCTGGACATGTTTGTCCAGGACTTAGGCTGTCTCAGTGCTGCCAGGTTATTGTGGGTTCAGAGCCTATTGGGGTATGGAATCCCCACACTCAATAATACCTAAAGCAAATTAAACATTTTGGTCAAAGAAACAACCTCCCTGCCCCCCCCCAATCCACAGTGGTGATGATTATTTCAAATAATAAAAATAATAATAGTAATTTCAATTTACTATAGTAATTTCAATTTTACCCCTTTCTGGGTAAAAAAAAATCAAATATGATTTACGATTCCTTCTAGGGTCACCCTGTGACTTTTAGTTCCATTTGCTATATCTTGCCTTCTCAGATTCTAAATTTTAGAAATGGAAGGAATGAAAACCTATATAATTGTAAAAAATGGTAAAAGCATCATCATATCAATGGAAATGATATTGTAGTTCCCAATTTTAAGCTATATTTGACAGTATTTGATCTTTAAAAATTAGTTCACTTAATCTATGTTGACTTAGTTTTACTGGAACAGCCACAGACAATTCTATGCCATCTAGCTCTTCCATGTATGATTTGTTACTGTTGGGAAAAGTGAAGAATCCATTTTATGCAATGACCTATTCATTTTGACAATGCTGGTGGGAATTACCAACTACCCCTATATCTTTTCCTCCATTCGCCATGTTAGTTCATCATGTGATCTCTGACACAGCAAGGTATGGTCAATGTTGCACCTGATGTGAACAAAAGTTCTCTTGCTTTATTTTTCTTTTCATTTGAGTAAGTCAATAGAGCATAATGTCTTAATGATTAAGATAAACCATCTGCCTACAGCCAGAGTATGAAAAGATGAGATCAATATGTCTGTGAAGATTCCCAGTCATCCAGGTGAGTTTATTTGGACATTGAGTCATGGCAAGTGAACTTCTTTTCTTGAGAGATTAAAACATTTCACTGTTGCCCCTCCTATGTTGGGCCATCCTCCTGTATAAAGCAAAGCAAAGCAAAGTGTTCTGCTTATATACTGCCCCATACCACTACAAGTAGTCTCTGAGCGGTTTACAATTTTAATTACAGTGTGCAGGCTACACATTGCCCCCCCCAGCAAGCTGGGTACTCATTTTACCGACCTCGGAAGGATGGAAGGCTGAGTGAACCTTGAGCCTGCTACCAGGGATTGAACCCAGGTCGTGAGCACAGTTTTACCTGCAGTACAGGCATTTAACCACTGCGCTGTTTAGTTTCTTCAGTGTATAGGTCTGCACACTCCTCACTGCATTGGACCTCATATACTATATTGCTTCTTTTGTGATTTGATGTTGCATCCTTTGGATGAATAAGTCTCTGCCTTAGTGTGTTTGTGGGTTAGAAGCAAACAGGGATGTGGTGTTTGCCAAAAATCATTTTAAGCTTTTCAGACACTCCGGTCATGTAGGGAATGACCAGGTTCTTCTGTTGGATCTGGGTTTCAGGCTGATCCATTGTTATTCTGGGTTGGCATACTGCTTTGCTGAAGGTACACTTTGGATATCCACAGGCCTTAAGTGCTGTCTGTAGGATGGCCCAACATAGACCGCTCAGAACTAGCGTCAACAGTATACCTCCACTTGAAGGACAATGGGCACTCATTCAAAGATGAGGATGTACATATATTAGTCTGAGAAGATAGGTGGTTTGAGAGAGCGGTCAGGGAAGCCATTCATGTGAGTATTGGAAACCCCTCTCAACCGAGGTGGGGGGCTCAGGCACAGTCTATCTGCTACTTATCAGGCAGTGAATTCAACTATCCCCAGATAAATCAAAAATACTTCACACCTCTACCACCAGGGCCATAGCTAAGGATCCATACTTTATGGGTTTCAGCACCTTAGGCCATTGTCCACCTAATGGCCTATTGAGATTATGGTCCACCTAACATGCCTATTCAGGCCAATGTTCATCTTTTGAGCCTATTTCAGACCAGGGTGACAAGAGGTCAAAGTGTACTATAAAATGTAGGACTCACAACTAGCTTTCCTCAGACTGATGAAGCTGTTTGGATGAGCAGAGAAACATTTCAATCTCTCAAGAAAAGAAGTCCAGTTGCCATGACTCAACTTACAGATGAGATCAATACTTTTGTCAAACTTTTTTTTAGTTCAGGGAAGGTCAGCTATTTTATTTGAACATTCTTATATAACATTAAATATCACAAAAGTTTAGATATATGGTTTCCTTAGAGGATTCAGAGTTGCTTGGGAAAAATATATGAATATCAACTAAGTAGATAATGGAATCAGATACAGTGTGTCTCGTATGTTAAAACAACTTCATTCCAATACAAAGAAAGCCCACAAATGGAGATTCATCAATGACACTTCACACAAACCACCATTTAATAAAAACTTATATCTTGCTTTCTGAAGAGGTTGTGAGCATTATGGGTCATTGATTCACATGTGGATCCAATGGATTACCTGTAGATAATATTACGACTATGTTAATGTTGCCAGTTTTTGATGTGGCAAATGAAATATTGCAGAAAACATTAATTAAACTGCTGTGAGCAACAGTCCAAAAATGCAAATAGCCCTACACTGAAAATGTTAAGAAAGACTTTTAATAAAATGTTAGTTTTTATATATGTCTATATTTATATTTCCCTTTTTAATATTATGAAAAAACAAATATCAGCTTTTTTCTTGCACTTTTTTTCTTGCTATGATATAGTTGCTCATCGCAACATCAAACCCTTCTTGAGAAGGTTCATCTTTATGAAGAAGGGTTCATCTAAGACTCTTTTGAGTCTTAGAGTCCCAAGTGCCCCGACTAGTCCCACTTTGCTACATTATGCAAAGTTTTCCTCAATTTCTATAGTAGAAATGCTTTTCAGTAACTGGACATGGCTGTTGCTTCCGGATCTGATTTAATGTGGATAAGGGAGATCCAGTTGACATTATTTATCTGGACTTTCAGAAGGCTTTTGACAAGGTCACGTACCAAAGTCTCTTGAATAAACTTGCCATTCATGGAATCAAGGGACAGGTCTTGTCTTGGATCAGCAACTGGCTAAAGGACAGGAAAGAGAGGGTAGCACTAAATGGACACTTTTCCGAGTGAAGGGAGGTAAAAAGTGAAGTTCCCTAAGGTCCAGTACTGGGACCCTTGCTTTTCAACCTCTTCATAAATGATCTAGATGTAGGAGTAAATAGCAAGATAGCCAGATTTGCCAACGACACTAAATTATACAAGGTAGTAAAAACTGAGAGAGAATGTGAGGAGCTCCAGTGGAATCTCTTGACACTGGGGGAGTGAGCAAACCAGTTGCCATTGAGCTTCAACATTAAGAAAGGATTAGACAAGTTCATGGAGAACAAGGTTATCAATGGCTATCATTATGGATGCCTAAGGAAAACCTCCAGGTTGGAGACATAGGCAGGCTATCTCTCAATACCACTTGCAGGGAATAGTAGGCAGATGAAGACATCTGCTTGGGAGCACCCTGAAGCAAATGGTGAGCCACTGTGTGAGACAGAATGCTGGATTGGATGGGCTTTGACCTGTTCCAGCAAGGCTGTTCTTATGTTCTTATGTTAATGTTCCCTGAGGTCAATTTAGTACTTCACAAAGTAGAAGAGCCATAACTGCTTTTTATCCCAATCCACATAAACCTGCTGAGAAAAAAACTGCAGATGTTTAGTATGCTATCCAAATTTACCTCCAGCGTATTGAGGGGATCTGGACATCTGATTACTTATTTCTTTTCAGTGATAATATAAAACATTGTCCAAATGACACTTGTGTTATAATGTGTTTGTTTTATCTGATAATCAAGCTGCCTTTATTATATAAATTAAAAATTACACTATATTAAAATCTTTTATATAGATATAGTGTACATACATATACATTTCTGTTACATACCGGTTATCCTAAGCTTGACCCATTTTTGAAGGAGATGTACCTTTTGCTTGTCTTATTTTATCATAGTGTAATTTTCTAATTTTCATTTTTCACAGCAGATTTTGAAGCTTTTTAATATTTCACAGGTTCCTCAGGTGTTTAATATTCTGGCAGAAAAAGTAATCTCTATTGCAATGTGTAATTTCTTATAGGACTTTTTTTCCTATATAAAGCCCCTGAGTAAGACTTTGAAGTGGTGAAGTTCAATACCTCATCTGCTTGTGATAACTAGGGCTTGTTGATAAGGGACAGATTTAAAGTTCAAGGCATATCATTCAGCTGTAAATCCATTGCTACAAACAGTAGGTGGAAATAATCAGTCATGTTTCCAAGCACGAAATATTTATCTACCTCTTGTCTAAGAAATAAGGGAACAGAAAAATGCTTCTGTGTGTCCTTGTCATGGTGGAAATATAGTTCTTTAAATCGCATTTCTGCTGATCCAAATGTGAAGTATATTAATCCACGCAATTTGATTGTTATCTCTTATAATGTGAAGTTTTAGGCATGCCTGAAACGGTAGAAGAAATGTGCCCAGAAATCCCTCAGCTGGATGGCTTGATGAAAGAAATAAACAGTTTGGCAGAATCTGGAGCCAGATACACGGAAATGCCTCATGTGATTGAGGTGATCTTGCCCATGCTGTGCAACTATTTGTCATACTGGTGGGAAAAGGGGCCTGAAAATGTCTCTGAAGGCGATGGACCCTGTTGCACAATGGTGACCTCTGAACATCTTAGCATAATCCTGGGGAACATTTTGAAAATCATCAACAACAACCTGGGGATAGATGAAGCAACTTGGATGAAGAGAATTGCAGGTAACTCTGGAATATTAAGTGAAATAATGACATATAACAATTAGAGATGGGCACGACTTAGCGGAATTCCCGTTTCCGTTTCCGTTACTCGTTTCCGTTACGCAACGGAAACGGTAACGGGAATTAGTCCTCCAGAACTCGAACTCGAACCGACTAAAGAATAATTGGGTCTGATTTGTCGTGGTCGTTCCTGGCATCGTGGCGATCCCGCGATGCCAAGCGGCATAGAAAAAAGTTTTTAAGTTAAAAAAAAAACCCGATTCCCGGCCCTAAAAGCAGGCGAAAACTGTCTGAGGGCACCTACCAGGCCAGAAGGGTGTTTTATTTGGGGGGGGTTTCCCCGCCCCCCCCTCCTTGGTTAGTGCTACTGCTGTGCTGCTGGTACCAGGCCGGGGGGGGCATCGTCTCGTCTGCTTTTGCCATGCGGTGTGTGGGCGGGGGGATCCAAAATGGCGACCGCAATTTTTTTTTGAAATCGTGGTCCAAAAAGCCACCAAAGCACCACAGAAACATGCGAAAATTAGCTATTTTAAATGCTTGAATTTTTACAGTAGCAGCAGTGGGTTTGTCTTGCCAAAATACGTCTCCGTTGATTTTATTTTATTTTATTTTATTTTATTACACCTGCACATTCGCAATGATGGGCTCGCCCATGGGAGTGGACCATGCAAATTTTTGGAGCCATTCCACCAATCACATGGCCAGGTTTTGGAGACTGTACCAGGCTGGGAGGACACATCCATTTGCCATGCAGTGCGGGGGGATCTAAAATGGCAACCACAATATTTTTTTTAAATCGTGGTCCAAAACCCCACCAAAGCACCACAGAAACATGCGAAAATTAGCTATTTTAAATGCTTGAATTTTTACAGTAGCAGCAGTGGGTTTTTCTTGCAAAAAAGTCTCCATTGATTTTATTTTATTTTATTTTATTTATTTTTTTACAACTGCACATTCGCAATGATGGGAGTGAACCATGCAAATTTTCCACCAATCGCATGACCACTTGGCCAGGTTGACCACAGAGACTTCTGGGATGTGCCAATCAGGCATAAACAGCCACTAACCGTAGCCCGAACCCTAACCCTAAGCCTAACCCGTACACCAGTACACTGTCCTTCTAAGTGGGTCAGAGAGGCACCCAGAGGTACACCCCAATACTCACCCTAACCTCACCCGTAACTAGCCTAACCCTAGCCCTTGCGCTAACCCGTCTTAACCCTAAGCCAGATCTACTTGCATTGCACTACACACAAGTACATTTCCCTTGGAGCGGGTGCAAAGAGTCTGCCAGTCCGTCACTTGTGGCTCTGGCTGACTCCTGCAGCAGCATTTGTGTGCCATGCAAACCATGCCTGCAAGTGCTGCCTGACTGTGTCTCACCAACTGTTGCAGGGAAGGCACCCCAAAAAGAGGGGTGCCTCTGCCAGTCTGCTGCATCTGCAATATGCATATCCATAGCATATGGCTATGCATGCTCTTTTGTAGCAGCGCTGGCGGTTGAGGATAGGAGGCACCCACCACAGAGAGGTGCCTCCAGGTGCCCGCTACCCCCCCCAAAACCAGTACTAACGACAAACGAAAAAACAAAAACGAAACGACAATTTTTTGCGAAATTTCGCGAAAAATGGAAGCAAGCCGAATCGGGCTGCCTCCGACACACGACAACTCGAAAACGTCATTTTCCCTAGTCGTGCCCATCTCTAATAACAATGAATGACCTGTAATTCCCACTACTCTATGCAGAGTCACGTCTATCCAAGCCAATATGCTAAACATTTTAAAGTTTCCAAGATAATTAAAGATAGAACCAGAAAATCGAAATGTGTGCATCAACCTGAATGCATTTCATATGGAAAAGAGTTTCATTTAGTATATACAACAACAACAACAACAACAACAACAACAACAACAACAACAACATAGATGTAAATGAAACCTGATACATAATTTGGTTATTCAATAGTCACTGGGCAGTCACATTCCAATTTCACAACAAACTAGAACTAGAGATGAACACAAATCAGAAAAATAGTGATTCATTTTGTTACATGATTAATCAAAGTCACACAAATTACAAGGTGTTTTTCCTGATGAAATGACAAATCAATCTGGATAACTCTATAGAATGGGTGTCAGAGGAGCCTGCCTGAAATATTGGTGCCTTGGGGTACATTATATATCCCTACACATTTAGAAATAAAATACCATTAAAGATTCATCAATTCATATTCATTGGAGATATCAATTTGTACAAATACAAATAAACAAATCAGAGATTTCTGAATGACTTTTACAATTCATATTTTAATATTTTAATTCATCTCCATTTCTAGCTATAACACTAAAGAATTCTATCTTATTTAGGCTCCTAGTGATTGAGACACAGAGTTTGATTAAGTGCACAACATCTTAGAAACAAAAGCAACTAAAAAGGGGGAGAACAAAATTTTCCTTCTGTCAGTTTATTAATGCTTACATTTAACATGGCTGAGTATTGACTCATCTTTCCTGTGATAATCCAAAGAACTAACCTATGATTTTTTCCCCTATGTTTATTTCTTTGGATTGTCAGGTAAAGACATAATAGATTTCCACACCTCACTGGTTCAAATATCACTGTAAAGAAAACATGGAAGTAAGAGTTGGGATTTCTTTAGGTGCCTCATGGTGCAGTGGTTAAACTGCTGCACTACAGCCAAAACTGTGCTCACTATCCAGGTTCAATCCTGAACCGGCTCAAGGTTCACTCACCCTTCTATCCTTCCAAGGTTGGTAAAATGAAAAGAGGGACAATGTTTAACCTGAGTAATTAAATTACAAACCACCTAAAGAGTGATTTAGGTACTATAAAGTGATATATATTACTTACAGTAATACCATTTGGACAGTGTGTACCAGCATGCCACTTAATAATGATGATGTATGACTCTCCCAGAACCCAGGTTTGTTGTAATGCACAGAGTGGGTGATTATTGATTTATTGTTGCATCTAATCACATGAAATAGTTTTTTATTCAAGCCAATTTCATAAACTGGATTTCACATTAGGATCATAATCTGATTTATGCCATAGCTTGTTAACAAACTATATTGTGAATAAAACACTGTTCCAAATATTAGTGAGTTTAGATTTTTTAAAAAACAACAACCTGTTTTCCTAACCTAGAACAGTTAAATCCTATCTCTTTAGATATAGAGGGAAGAGACAGCATCTGAACCCAATTAAATATACCTGTAACAAAAGATCTTAATGTGTTATTGCTGCTTTTGAATTGAAGTCTGAAGTCACAGTTCATTGTCAACATAAAGCTAAAACTGGAATAAATGCATTTGGCTACATAATTCTTGTAAGTAAAGCAAAAGCAAAGTGTGCTGGTTATATACCACTTTATAGTATCTAAATGTTTTAAATGTCTTCATATGTATATATTCTGTATTCAGTGTATGCTCAGCCAATCATTAGCAAGGCAAGACCAGATCTATTGAAAAGTCATTTTATCCCAACACTGGAAAAACTGAAGAAGAAAGCTATCAAGATTGTGATGGAGGAAGAACAACTGAAGGCAGACAGTAAAACTGATACTCAAGAAGCAGAGCTCCTTATTCTAGATGAATTTGCTGTTCTCTGTCGAGACCTGTATGCGTTTTATCCTATGTTGATCCGATATGTAGACAACAACAGGTGGGTGCATTTCTTAAATATATGTATATATATATGTCACTAATGGAGTTAATAAAGTGGCAAAAATAATATCAGTAAAAAAAATATAGATAACAAAACATGAAAACAAGCAGTGCAATGTACAACAACAAAATATGTTCAAATCAACAGTTTAAAAATTGGTCTTAAAATGCTAGCATTATACCTTTTAAAGACCTAGGAAAACATGTTTTTGCATAGCACCCAAATACTAGTAACAGTTGCAACTAGAGATGAGCACGACTCAAAAAAATGGTGTTTCATTTGTCGTTTGTCGTTTAGGGGGTTCATTTTGGTTCATTTTTGTTTTTTGTGAATTTTTTGCAAAAAAATTCATTTTCGTTTCATTATGTAATGAAACAAAAAAACAAAAACGAAAATGAAAAATTGCTGTTTCATTAGCATTCATTACAGTTCAATGTATTTGCCGCAACAAAAACGAAACACACGACAAAATTTCTGTTGTTTCGATTTGTTTCGTTTCATTTTGGAGACAAAATTCATTTTTCGTTTCATTACATAACAAATGAAAAGAAAATGAAAAATTGCTCATTTCGTGCCCATCTCTAGTTGCAACAGGTGAGCTTCCACTGGGTAAGCCTTGCAGAATTGAAGAACCATGCCAGGAAATTGCATCTCAACTACAAGTATAATAATTCTGATAGCAGGGACATCTACAGAAAGCCCTGAGATTGCAACTTCAATTAACCAATAGCTTGATTTCAGAGAAGACCCAATAATTATTTGAGAGCTAGTGTGGGGTAGTGCATTGAGTGCTAGTTCTTGGGAGACTTAGATACAAGGGATGCTTTTCAGATTTACAGCTGACACCAAATTGGGTCCGATCGTTAATTCCCTGGAAGATGGAAATAAAATTTTAAAAGATCTTAATATACTTAAATGCTGGGCTGAAAATAACAAATTAAATTACTAGCGATAAAGTGGAGAGGGTGGGGAAACCAAAATACACAGGTACATGATGGCAGATACATGGCTCAGTAATGGTGTATGTGAGAAGGGTCTTAGAATTTTCTAGATCACAAGCTGGACAGTGTGATGTGGCTGCAGAAAAAAAGGCAAATGCTGGTTTAGGCATAATAGTAACAAAGGTATAGTCTCCAAATCGTGTGACATTCTAGTTCCCCTCTATTTGGCATTGGTTAGGTGTCACTTTGAGTACTGTGTCCAGTTCTAGACATGGTATTTTGAGAAGCATGCCAACAAAATGGAACAAGTTCAGAGGAGGACAACAAAGATGATCTGGGGACTGGAGTCCTAGGAGGAAAGAGTAAAAGAACTGGGCATGTTTAGCTTTGGGGAAAGAAGACTGATGGGAGATATGATAGTATGAGAGTGGAAGCCAATTAGCTTGGGACGTGGTGAGTTCTCCAGCAGTGGAGACATACAATTAGACAGCCATCTGTCAGATATATTTTGATATGGGTTTTTGCATTAAGGGGGTTGGACTCATTGACCTCATAGCCCCCTTCAAGCTCTTTTATGCTATGATTCCAAGATTCAAGGCTGTTCTCCATGACTTAATGTCAAAATAGATCATAGTCAACACAATCATCATGCATTATTTCAACTGAGAGATCATTTATAGTGCTCAATCTCATGCTGCCACTGTGGAATCGGTGCATTCTTCCCCACATGATGTATCTTGCAGGCTCAGATAATGTTTTAGCAGACTAGTTGAGCCACTGAAAGTCGATCATACAAAAGTGGGAACTTAATGAAGATATGTATTCTTGAAGGCTTTCTGCCCCTATTTTCCCTGAGCTCCTTGCCCTCTGAAGATGCTGGCCACAGAGTCTGGTGAAATGTCAAGAAGAAAAACTTCCAGAACACAGCCAAACAGCCCAAAAAAACTCACAACAACTATTCATGAAGATATTTTATTCCTGTTGGGGGAGGGAAGGGTCTGCCAATCAATAGAGACATTCCTTTTCACATTCAACAGCAACTTTCACTGCTTCTGCAGCAGGGCAGATATACATCCCTATTAGAATGCCAGTCCATTTCTCATTCAATGGACATGGGAATTCTTTTATGTCTACCCTTCTTGCCTTCTTTTGCCAGTACTGGTAGCTTGGTTACAGCTATTTTAATCACTACTTGGTTGCCTTTCCACCATGCTGTTCTGTCCCTGGAGTGCTGCCTGGATGCTGTATTGGAATGGATGGGAGCAAACAAGATTAGGTTGAACCCGGGCAAGATGGAAGTTCTTTGGGTGGGACCTCCCAGTGTGTGCAATTTGGGAAACTCCCTCTTATTTGGGGGAGTGACCCTCTCCATGAAGGATGAGGTACACAGTTTAGGTATCCAACTGGACATGACACCCACCATGGAAACCCAGGTGGTGTCAGTGGTCCAATCAGTGCATTTTCACCTGTGCCTGATTTTCCAGCTGTGGGCCTTCATTGACGTTGGAACTCTTACCATGCCAGCCCATGCACTCATAATCTCGAGATTAGACTACTGTAGTGCACTCTATGTGGGACTGCCTATGAGGTTGGTGCAGAAGCTGCAGTTAGTGCAGAGTACAGTGGCCAGATTACTAACAGGGACAAAAAAATCCTCCTCTGCCTCTTGCTATGCCTATTTTATTATTGATTTTCTGCTTAGTTTGTCAGCTTAATTTTATTGTTTTAGATTATTAATTTTGTATTTTGTGTTTGACTTCAAACTATTTTGTATTTTTTTGTTTTATGTTCTTTATGTTTGATTATTCTTATAATTTGTAAATCACCTAGCATAGACTTTGGGCTAGATGGCATGGTATACAAATCCGATAGATAGATAGATAGATAGATAGATAGATAGATAGATAGATAGATAGATAGATAGATAGATAGATAGATAGATAGATAGATAGATAGATAGATAGATACTTTCCCCTGATTCTATTCCAATAGGTGGTTCAGGTATTCATCTCTTTTAAAAATATTTTTAAAAACTTTTGTTATGAAAAAGTAAATGCTTTCTGCAACTGAAAAGATGTGATTTAAAAATCTTATTTAAGAGATTAAAATATTAGCTTGTTTTAAAATTGTCAAACAAATCAGAATCCAGATGATGTGTACTTAAAACTCATAGATTCTATTTATATTTGGGTCAGTTGATACGCAAGGTATCATCTGTTTTGTCTGTGCAAGTCAAGGTCACTTCATGGATCAGCAAACGGTGTTAACTAATGCCAGCAAGTGGAAAGTTTGATAGCTCTGACATCTGACACAAAGAAGACTAGAGTGCTTTCTTGAAAAAAAAATCAATGGAGACATAGGACAAAAAGAATGTTTCTGACCTCAGACCACTCCAAATTTAGGTACCATAGAAAAAGGAAGCATGCAAATTATTTCGTCAACATTGTATTGTATGAAGCACTTTTGTGTATAAATAAAGAGTATAGTAAGATGCAGTTCTAATGTGGCTCAATAGTAGTCTTCATAAAATGTATGAAGAAAAACAAGCCACAGATCATAACATCTCTGGTGCCTAGATACCAAGGTAAGTCAATATGATTTGATAGGATTACTGAAATGTGGTGACTTATACAACAACTGAAGGATATAAATTGTTCACAAAGAACTAGAGATGGGCACGAAATGAACTTTTAGTTTGTTTCGTTATTCATTATTCATTTTGTTATGTTTTGAAACTAATAACGACCCAAGGGGTAAATTTAAAACGAACCGAACCGAACCGAAAAAAAAAATGGTTCGGTTAGGTTTGTTTCGTTAATGGGGGGCGGAGATGTCTCCTACCTGTTGCTGGTCCAGAGATCCTTCAGGGATGGTGACCAGGGAGGGGGCAGCCAACGGTGCTTGGCAGTAAAAAAAAGAAACCCAATAAAAATTAAAATAAAAAGGAGCGCCGACCAGGCCCCAGGGGTGGCTGGGTCGGCACCCTAAAATCTTTTTAAAAATAATGAAAAATCCCCAGTGCCAATGGGGCCCCAGGGACCGCGTGGTTGGCACTGAAAGAACATAAAAAACAAAAAGAAAGCCCCACGCTACAGCTGTAGCACTGGGCCAGGAAACCTGGAAGTTAAAAAAAAATACAAAAGGAGCACTGATTGGGTCCCAGGGGTGGCCTGGTTGGCACCCTAAAATAGTAAAAAAATAAAAATAAATAAAAAAATAAAAAATAAATAAAAGAAGCGCCCACCTGGCCCCAGGTGTTAAAATAATAATAATAAAAAACGGAGTGCTGATTGGGCCCCAGGTGTGCCCTGGTTGGCACCCTAAAATCATAAATAATAATTAAAAAACCCAGCACTGACGGGGCCCCAAGGGCCACGCAGCTGGTGCTTTAAAAAAAAAAACCCGTGCCCACACTACAGCTGTAGTGCAGGCCAGGAACACAAAAGTAAACAGGTCATCAGGAGGGGAAAGATAAGTTACAGAGCTCACTCTTTCCCCCCACCTCATGGGGAGAGGGGAGAAGAGGGGGTTCTTTAAACTAATCTTCCCCCCTCCCAATGGGAAACCTATTTTCCCCACCTGCTGCTCCTTGCTGGCTTTCCTGCACCTCATTTTCTGGGGAAACAGGGCGCAGGGAAGCCAGCACGGAGCAGCTGAGAGGTGCTGGCTTGTGACCAGTGCAGAGCAGCTGAGCCTCTCAGCTGTGAAGCGGGGGGAAAGCCCCGGTTTTAAATATTTTCCCCCCTCCCGGTGACAGCGCTGAGCGCCGCTCGGCACTGTCACCGGGAGGGGGGGAGGGGCCTGTTTAAACATTTTTCCTGCTCCCAGTGACAGCTGAGCACCCGCTCGGCGCTGTCATCGGGAAGGGGGAAGATAAGTTTAAAGAACCCCCTCTTTCCCCCACCCCATGGGGAGGGGGAAGAGGGGCTCTCTTCCCCCCTCTCGATGGGAAACTTATCTTCCCCACCCCACCTCTCAGCTGCTTCTTGCTGGCTTCCCTGCACCTCGTTTCCTGGGGAAATAGGGTGCAGGGGAGCCAGTGCAGAGCAGTTAAGAGGTGCTGGCCTCAAGCTAGCACCTCTCAGCTGAGAGGCGCTGGCTGGGGGAGGTCTTTCCCCCACCCCACAGCGGCTGGGGGAAGATTAAGCCCGCTCTTTTCCCCAGCCACAGTTGCACACACACTACATACAAAATGAATAACGAATCAATGGACCAATGAAATGAAATTTTTCTAAAAAATTCATTTAAAATGGAACGAAACACAAACGAACTGAACAAAAAAATAATTGCCATTATTTCGGTTCATGCCCATCTCTATAAAGAACTAAAAGAATAGAAAGGTTAGTGTAGTCATACTGTATGTTACAAATACATATTTCTGCTAGAAATATGTCAAGAGCAATTTAGTAAAATAGGGATGAAAAATAAAAAGAACATGACAGTAGGAGTCTACTTCTGACCACCCAACCAAGGAGAAAGTGAAACCAATGTAGTAGAAAACTGAGATTTCAATTCTCCTGATATCTGTTGAGAAGCAAATTCTGCCAAACATGTCCGTTTCAAGAAATTCCTGTCTTGTGTGACTGATAGTTTTATTCTACAGAAAGTGAAGGAACAAAGTAGAAGATTATCCAGAACTTGATTCTAATAAAGATTACTAAGAAGCATAAAAGGGAACTCTGGGAGAAAGTGATCATGTTATACAATGGCACCTCAAGTTATGAGTACTGTACCTTGGTTTGTGAGTGTTTTGCAAAACGAGCAAAACTTTAAATAAAATTTTGCTTTGCTTTTGACCTGGGCCTGGTGATGCCTGGAACAGGCCTCTGAGGTGTCCAGTAGTCCCACGCCAGGCCTGGTACTGGCCAGAAGTGACTTCTGGTTGTCCAGAAGTGACCTCCAGAGCTTGTCCAGACCTGGTGCCACCCATCTGCAACCTTCAAAGTATGCCCCAAGCCCAGTGCCACCCATCCACGTTCTCAGAGGCATGCCTCAAGTGAACTCTGGAAATCACTGCTGCTCCAGGACAAAGCAAATTTCTCCATAGGAAACAATGGAAACTGTGTCCCCAGAATGAATCACGTAAGCTTCCATTATTTCCTATGGGAAAATTTGCTTTACTATATGAGCATTTTAGTTTATGAGCATGCTTCTGGAATGGATTATGCTTATAAGCCAAGGTAGCACTGTACTGGAGTTCTTGATTTCAAAAGAAGCAAAGGCAGAGTGTATACTGGTTTTTGGAAAAGCCAACATTGATAAACTTAGCATAATGATAAGTAAGGTCCATGCCAATCAATCCTAACAAGAAAAGGAGTCAAAGATGGATAGATGCTTCTTTAAAAGAAAATTCCAAAGACACATCTACAAACAATTCCAAAGTTGGTGGAGACAAAAAAAAAAGATAACTATGGTTTCACAAAAAGTTCAGTGAAGACCTGAAAACAAAAAAAGAGGACACCTATAGGAAGGGAAGGCCAGGCCAGGCCACAAAAGAAGAGTACAGTAGGACCTCCATATCCACTGATTCATTAACCACTGATTGAGTTATCTACTGTTGGCAGAGGAAAAAATTAGATAAATAAGTCCCGCCCACCAAGACATGCTGGCAGCCTGATCTTAGAGCTCTGTGCCGCGATCTGAAAAGAGCTTTAAAACTACTGTTTAATGCCATGGTGCCGTGAGTAATGTATCAATAAATTACTCAGGGTGACAGGAGGAGCAATATATGTGTTTTTGAAGAGTAGATAAACTTGATTTATAAGTGAAGGAGCTACTTTCGGTTTTGCCTGTTTGTTTCTGTGGCTGCTGGCTGCTTAGAAAAACTGCATAGAGGAACGCAAGCTGGGAGACTGAACTGCTTGTTGCTTTTGCTGGCTGCCTGGAAAGTTACCAGATGATTACAAACAGTTAGACTTTCTTATGTCTGCCTTTTGACTAATTATATGCCGGGTAAGAAAGCAAAAAAGAAACTCCAGCCAAAAGGTTGGACTAGGAAATTATCTGATACAGTACACAATCGCCCAGCTCTACAGCGTATTGAGCAGCCCCCAGACGATGGAGGGCTAAAAATGGCGACAGGATCAGAGAAGGGAAAGAGAGAGACTACTCCTCCCCCCACAGATCAAGACTTCATGAAGGAACTGCGTTTGATGAGAACGGAGCTGGCTAGCATCATGAGTGCTAATCAACAGGACGTGATACGTAGAATGGATGGTCTTTCAAAGGAACTCCAAGGCACTAAACAAGATTTATCACATGAAATAAAGCTAAATGGCCAGCGGCTTGATAATTTGGCAGGAGAATTTAAAAATCTGGAGATACGTGTAACGGAAAATGAAACTCAAATTAACTCTCAGAAGCAGGCTTTACTCAAAACTAATAAGAAACTAACCTACATTGAAGATTACTCCTGGAGACAGAATGTCAAACTGATTAATTTTGCTATTCAAAAGAAAGGGGCATCATTAAAACAGGAAGTTTTAACCTGGTTTAACTCCTTCCTGCCCAAACAATTAGAGGACGACGATTTAGAGAGAGTTCATTATCTGGGCAAGTCAAGAGATGGGCCCCCAAAACCAGTGATAGTAAGATTTGCTTCTTATGTAAATAAAGAACGTCTTACGTCTTCAATTAGAGCCAATCCTAATATTCTTAAGAGAGGAGATGCAACTGTGCAAGTTTTTCAAGATTTCTCCAAAGAAACTGCTGATTGGCATAAATTGATGAGACCAGTCACAATCATATTAATGAAGAACAACTATCGCTATTCTTGGGGCCACCCCCTATTCTTGAAAGTTTGGAAAGGCTCTGTTCAACACACTATTCACTCTCTAGAAGAAGGCCAGCATCTTCTTGAAGCATGGAATATACAAGACGACTCAGTTTCTGCCTGTCTTCCCCCGGGAACTTCAGTGGCAACATCAGGACAGTGAATTTTTTTCTTTTTACTCCGGCTCCAGGAATCTTCGATGAAGATGAAGAATATTTGAAACTCATTTAGTTTACTCCTCTCTCCTTCCCCCTCTCTCACCTCCTATCATCCCCTTTGTTCTCTTCTTTTACCCTTCTCCCCCTTTTCCCTTCCACTTCCCTTCCCCCCCCTCTCCCCCCCTTTTTTTCAATTTTAATTTTTGTTTTTGGGGTGTTTTTTTTTCTCCTCTCTTTTTTATTATCCCTTCCTTCCCTTCCCCCCCTCCTCTCCCCCACTTCCTTTTTTGTTTTGTTTTTTGTTTTTTTTGAGGGGGTGGTGGTGGTGAGAGGGTGGTTTAGAGGGGGGTGGAATAAATTTATAGAATTTACAGTAACATGCTACTTAAGAGCTAATGAGATCTAGGCTGGCTAATGTCTGTGGACGGACCTCCTCCCTCCCATCCCCTTGATGCACATGCTAAACAGTATGATAGCTGGTGGGGTGGGAGAAAACTGTTGGCAGAGGAAAAAATTAGATAAATAATTCAGCAGCAGCAAAGCAAGCTTCTGTCACAAACAGCAGCTGTAAAACAAGCTACTATCATAAAACAGCAACCATAAAGCAAACTACTGTCACAAACAGCAGTGTAACGCAAGCTATTGTTGCAAAACAGCAGCCATAAAGCAAGCTACTGTCACAAAACAGCACCTTTGGGGTGTTTGGTGTTATCTCTTATCCACGGTTTCTGTTATCCACAGGAAGACCTAGAACCAATCCCCAGCAGATACTGGGGTCCTACTGTACAGACTAGACATGGGCACGACTTGGCGAAATTCTCGTTTCCGTTTCCATTCCTCATTTCCGTTACACAACGTAAACGTAAACGACAATTACTCTGCCAGAACTCGAACTCGAACCGAAAAAAGAAAAATTGGGTCTGATTTGTCGTTGTCGTTCCTGGCATCGCGCAGCAATCGCGCGATGCCAAGCGCAAGCGGCACAGAAAAGAAGTTTTAAAAATAAAAAAACCCTGATTCCCGGCCAAAAAAGCAGGCGAAAATATGCCTGCCTGAGTGAGGGCACCTACCAGAGGGGTGGTTTCTGGGGGGGTCCCCGGCCTCCCCCTCTCCTGTCCTGGGCTGCTCTGGTGGGGGGCATCCTTGTCGTCTCGCCAACTCGCCATGCCATGCGATGCGGGCGGGGGATCCAAAATGGGGCGACCGCAATATTTATTTTGAAATCGTGGTCCAAAAACACACCAAAGCACCACAGAAACACGCGAAAATAGCTATTTTAAAACTGCCTGAATTTTTACAGTAGCAGCAGTGGGTTTTTCTTGCAACAAAACGTCTCAATTGATTTTATTTTATTTTATTTTATTTTTATTTTTTTACACCTGCGCAATGATGGGCTGGCCATGGGAGTGGACCATGCAAATTTTTGGAGCCATTCCACCAATTGCATGGCCACTTGGCCAGGTTTTGACCGAGACTTCTGGCATGTGCCAGTCGGGCATAAAAAGCCCACTAACCCTAGCCCGAACCCGAACCCGAACCCTAACCCTAACCCATACGCCAGTACACTGTCCTTCTTAGTGGGTCAGAGAGGCACCCAGAGGTGCACCCCAGTAACTCAACCTAACCTTACCCGTAACCCTAAGCCTAGCCCTTGCGCTAACCCTAACCCTAAGCCAGATCTGTGTACTCACATTGCACTACAGCAAGTACACTTCCCTTCTTAGTGAGCCAGAGGGCGCCCACAGGGGTCCTCTCTCACTTTGTTCCTCCTCCCCATTCCCAGCCCAAGTGCACCGTATGGCAGGCAGTGAGTCACAGAGGCAGCCGAAAGAGAGGTGCCTCTGCCTGCCACTGCAACTTGGTATGCATATCCAATTGGCTATGCATACCCTTTTGTAGCGGGCCAGAGGAGGCACCCACGCCAGAGAGGTGCCTCCAGGAGCCCGCTTTCCCTTCATGGCGGGCCATAGGAGGCACCCACCCCAGAGAGGTGCCTCCAGGAGCCCGCTTTCCCTTCATAGCGGGCCAGAGGAGGCACCCACCCCAGAGAGGTGCCTCCAGGAGCCCGCTTTCCCTTCATAGCGGGCCAGAGGAGGCACCCACCCCAGATAGGTGCCTCCAGGAGCCCGCTACCCCCCCCAAAACCAGTACTAATGACAGACGAAAAAACAACAAACGAAATGACAAATTTTTGAAAATTTTCACGACAAACAGTAACGAGCCGAAACGGGCTGGCTCCGACACATGACAACTCGAAACGTAATTTTTCCTGGTCGTGCCCATCTCTAACAGACAGTTCGGGGGAAATTGAAATTAATTTTTTCGGACAAACATTGTAACTGTTAAAACAGTACAACAATGGAACTTGTACCTTGAGAGGTGGTGATTGCTCCAAAGCTGAAAACAATTGAGACAAAATTAAGAACACCTGTCACCTAAACTTTGATTTGAATGGCTGCATTGAGCAGGGGGTTGTACTCCATGACCTTATAAGCCCCTTACCAATACCATGATTCTGGGATCTCCTTTCATCTGTACATGGGGAATGGAGATCTGATAGCATGAATAATCTTGATCTTGGTCTCCGGTGACACATCCTTACACTTGATGATCTTTTCCAGTTCTTTTATAATGGCCCTTCTGGGTCTCAGTCTTCTGCTAGTTTCTTCCTGGCAGTCTTCTTAGATTGATAACTGAACCAAGATATACAAAATCTGTAACTATTTCAGTTTGTCTCTTGTAAATGTCAACATTTGTGTAGTTCTTCTGTAATCATGGTTTTGGTCTTCTTAATGTTTCGATGCAGTCCTGCTTTGGCACTTTCCTCATTCACTTCTGCTACAAGTCATTTCAAGTTTATTACTTTCTGCCAGTAAAATGGTATCATCTGCGTATTTTAAATTATTGATGTTTCACTCCTTTTTCATCTGAATCTAGTCTGGCTTTCAATCTGATGTCTTTCCAAAGCAGCTTACGTATTAAAGTGTATAATTCAGAATATTTTAGCATTCTAAAATGCTTGATGTCTTGAGTTTAATAGAGGAAAAATCAGCAATGCTTCTTAAAGCATAAACATTCCTTGACCTTGAAAGATTGCTTCAAAATGCCCTAAGGCAGTTTAGGTTGTTCATTTGCTAACATTGACAGGTATACTGACATACTGGATGATAAACATTTTCTCAAGTCATTTTTTAAAATTTTGAATGGTGTATAAAGTTAGACAGCTAGACAATTCATGTTTCTCATATACTGGGCTTCATACACATTAATTGTTTTAAGGTAGCCACCTCTGTTGATTGTATTGCTATAGCCATCTGTAAGTAAGTCCCATAGAGCTCATTGGGATTTTTTTCTAAGTAGTCATGTACAGTGGTACCTCTGATAATGAATTTAATTGGTTCCCAGAAGCAATGTGTTATCTGAAAAAATTGTTATCTGAAATGCAGTTTCCCATTGAAATGAATGGGAAACCAATTAATCCATTCCAGAGGTCTGAAAAAAGGCAAAAAAGCTGGGGGTGGTTTCCAGACTTCTTTACAATGTGCATTTTAAAGGCTTCTAGTGCTGGGACACACACCCTGCAGTGCAATGCACACATGGACAAAATAAACCATTAAGACTACACCAGCTGTTTCCAGCCAAAAATGCAATGGAAAGCAGTTCAAAGATCAATAAAACCAAGCTAAAAAAAAACCACCCACCACCCAGTCGTTCCTGCCAAATGCCACACAGTTTCTTTGCAAACCCAAATTCAGCTCACCCTCCGTTTTAAAATGGAAAGCAATGAAAAAAGTCACGAGGAATCTTTGCAAACCCAAACTCAGCTCACCTTCTGTTTTAAAATGGAAAAGAATGAGAAGAAAACAGCCTGGAGGATTCTTTGTAAACCCAACCTCGGCTCACCTTCCATTTTAAAATGGAAAGCAATGAGAAGGAAAAAAGCCACAGTGATTCTATGCAACCCACAACTCAGCTCACCATCTGTATTAAAATGGAAAGCAATGAAAAGAGAAAAGCCACGAGGATTCTTTGCAAACCAAAAATCTGCTCACACTCCATTTTAAAATGGAAAGCAATGAGAAGAGAAAAGCCACAAGGATTCTTTGCAAACCCAAACTCAGCCCACACTCCATTTTAAAATGGAAAGCAATGAGAAGAAAAGAGCCACAAGGATTCTTTACAAACTCAAATTCAGCTCATCCTCCATTTTAAATGGAAAGCAATGGAATGGACAGGAAAAAGCAAGAAAATCTCAGCTCCCTACCTTTTCAAGTTCAAAAGGTCCAAGTCCCTCAGCAAAAAAGGTCCCAAATGGCTCCAAAACACCATGGAAGAATGCTCTAACTCCTCCCACCCCTCCACAGACTACAGGGAGTGCAATGCATCCTGGATACACTTGTTTTGTAAGGCATTATGAAACATTCTGAGGCAGCCCTATACGTGGGAATTTCCATTTGATGTCCAAAAAATTCATTATCAGGGGCATTTGTTATCCAAGGTATTACAGTATACTGAGTAATGATAGCATAGATGTAGAATTGCATTGTTAGAATTGTATTGCTATTGTTAGACATGTGCAGTGAAAGGAGGAAAAAAACTATGTTTTCTACACACAGTGGCAAACACACTTTCACTAGTCTAAATACAAAAGTAGAACAGGTGATACCTTGATGCTACCAATGAAATAAAAAAAAAGTTGCTAATATTTCAAGGGAACAAACCCTTTTCCTCAGAGCTGTAATGAAAGTTCAAACATGGCACATGATGGGGTTGCCAGGAGTTGGTTCTTAGTTCTTGACAGGATGGGAGGAAAGCCAGTTCCTTAGTGGAGGTTCGGAGTTGAGATATTTGTGAAGTTGCATCTAAAGTAAGGGGTGGTGTTTTTATTATCCCAGTCCTTCAAACAACATGCAGCATGTCATGCCCACACTTTCACACCCTTTCTTTCAATGAGGCACGTCAAAGCTAATGACCCCTTGTTGGCCAGGGAAAGGGGAGGGTTGGTGCAGAGGACTGAAGCATTTAATTTGGGGTCAGAGATAAAATTTAAAATAATCCACTAGGTGTAGCCAATTGAATCAAATTGTTTTACTTTCACTTGTGGATTACTTCTTCTGTGCTTATAGAAAACAAGTTAAAGAAGGACTCAAGGAAGGCAATATGCTGTAAGTGATACAGTATAAAAGAAATATTAATTATAAATGAATGAAACAAAGTTATTTTGGCTTCCCTTTAGATCCAACTGGTTGAAAAAACCAGATGCAGATTCTGATGAACTTTTTCGAATGGTGGCTGAAGTTTTCATCCTCTGGTGCAAATCACATGTAAGATAAAATGTCACATTTAATTGTTATAGCATGCATGTTTGCAGATATAAATATATTTAACATTTAACTCAGATTTTTTTACATACTGTAAAACAAGATATGTCTTTCAGAATTTCAAGAGAGAAGAACAAAATTTTGTAATTCAGAATGAAATCAACAATTTGGCATTTTTGACAGGAGACAACAAGAATAAAATATCAAAAGTAAGTAAAAATGTGCATGGGTCCAGATATTTTACTGTTAATATGTAGACTACAAAATTAAATTATAAATCTCCCAGAGTGTGTTGTAAGTGCTATGGGGCACTATATCAGCAGAACACTTTTAATCTGTAATATTTTATAACCATTGAACAGCTGCATTTGTGAAGCTGAACACACTGTGACTTTGAACTTCTGCAGAGTATTCTCCTACAAAATAAAATAAGCTACCAATGGAAGGGATGTGAGGCATTGGGAGAGCTATATAAATAACTGTCCTTTTGCCAGTGTGTTGCAGAGATAAATGTGTGTTTGTGTGAAAAATGTGGTTCTATCTAGACTCTCTGTAATGTCCATCATAAATAATTGTTGCCTTAACTGTGACCAACTTTTTCTTCTACCAATATGGCAGTATTTTCAGATTTTTTGGACCTCTTTTCACTTAAATATAAACATTTTGAAGAAGATTGTGCCCAACATTTATCAAGTACTGTAACTAAAAATTTTTAAACATGCTTTAAAAAATAAAGACATTTTAAACAATAGAAGATTATAAAAGATGAAAATGTAGCATTTTAGAAAATGGATATGTACATACGTAGCTCGGGTTGTTTCCTAAATTTTCTAAAATTGCTTAATTTTAAATGTAAGAGGTTAGTATGGAAAAAAGTATAAATCATCAGCCGGTTGAAGAGTTACAAACTTGATGCTGTCTTTCTTAAGGAAACACATTAAGAGAAATATAATTTAACCCAATTAAACCCCATTAAGCCATGTGTTCCAAGATCTTCTAAGACTGATGGGACTACTGTTCTCATCAGTGGCCTTCTCCCCTCCATTGGAGAAAGAGAATTAACAGTCCTGAGCGCTAAATATGTTTGTGTAATGAGGTAATCGATGTCCAGTACTTTACCTTTGTGTCAGTATGCCTTTGCAGTTGAAACCCTCACAGAAATGTCACTGAATAAGTAATATAAATAAGTGCACTATTGTTAAACAATGTCATGGTTCATCTCCTCTGGATAAGAATGAAAAAACTGCCCAAAATCTATTAACAAAATATGATGTAGTTGATAACATGATGATTTCTTGTGAGCGACCCCCGCCGCCCCCTCTATAATGAGGTGTTCAAAAGTGGTGTAAGATAGTTCTTTATTAGGTCCACTGGAGTTCAGAACAGATGAAAACACTTCAGCACAGATCAGTGATGCTCTGCCACCTCTGGGAATTGAGAAGGCTTGTTCTTCTTTAGAGCTGGCCCTGCCCGAAGTCTGCCTAGCTGGTGGTAGCACCTGGCTAGGGTTTCTTTATCCCCACAGCCCAAAGTCCGTGTGGTTCTCCCAAAGTTCCAGGTTACAGCCAATAAATCCAGTCTCTCACTCCAGAAATCAGAGAATGTCCTTGCAGGGGAAACAACACAGTCTTAATAAGGCTGGCCTGCGATGTCTTCCTTTATCTTTGGTCTCCAAACGCCCGGCTGCCTCCGGGAGGGGCTGAACCCATGAGCTGACTTCTGTCTCTCTGCTCCTTGGCTGCACAGAAGAGGCTTTATCCTGTATCCTCCTTGGCCCCGGTTTTCAGTCCTCACCTCATCAGTGCTTTTCGATGAGCCAGGCGTTCTCCTCCACAGCATTGTGCCAAACATCCATCTCCGTTTCCTCCCCCTTCCAGATGTTGTTTCTCCCTCTTATTTCTAGGCCTGCCAGAGCTCTTCCCCCGAGACAGGTGTTATATGTCTCTCTAATTGCCTTGCTGCCTCGGGAGGGCCAGATTTGGTGGCTGAGAATGTGTCAGGGGCCGGTTGCTCCCTGACCCTGCCACACCACTGCAAGCCGCACCCACTGACCCATAAGCCCCACCCACTGATGCCTTGCAACCCCACCCTCAGGAAGGAAGGCAGGGACCAAGGGAGGGGGGAGGAAGGTGGAAACCAAGAGAGGAAGGAAGGAAGGTGGGGAACAAGGAAGGGAGGGGGGTGGGTGGGGACCAAGGGAGGGAGGGAGGAAGGAAGGAAGGTGGGGACCAAGGGAGGGAGGAAAGAAGGAAGGTGGGGACCAAGGAAGCACAGGGAGCCATGGCCACAGGTTGCCCCTTGGAAGAGGCGATCTGTGCGACCTTGCACCCCCCCCCAGGCTTCCCAGCGGTGGCGACGGCTCGCCCACCAGCCCATCTCAAAGCTTCTTGGTGGTGGCGGAGGCCCGCTGGCCTGCCCACCCCCATACATTCCCCTGCGGTGCCGGTGGTGGCAGACCGCCCAGCCGCCCAAGCTTCCCAGTGGTGCTGGTGGCGCAGCCCACCCGATCACTGCCCCGTGCATGCATCCAACCTCACAATGTTCCTGGCTATGCCTGTGGTGGCGGCCCGCCTGTGTGCCACCTTGCACGCACATGCCTAGCTTCACAAGGTTCCCGGTGATGCCAGTGGCAGCGGCCCGCACACATGCCACCCTCACGCACGCACCTAGCCCCACAAGCTTCCTGACGGTGCTGCTGGTGGTGGCCTGCCCCCTCGCCCACCCATCCAGCCCCACAAGCTTCTGCTCACCAGCTGGCCAGCCAGCCCAGCCCCTCAAGCTTCCCAACAGTGTCAGTGTTGACGGAATATTTTTTTTAAACATGGGGCAAAGGAAGGGGAGGGAGGGGCGGGCCAGCCAGCCGTGGGCCACTCAGAATGGCCTGACGGGCCAGATTTGGCCCCTGGGCCGGACGTTGGGCAGGCCTTGTTTAAGACACTGAAGAAATCAAAATATTTAAAGATGTGTTGTACCTTGGTTCCACAAAATGTCCAAATGCACACTTCAGCCAAGGAGTCAGAAGAAGATTATGATTTGAAAGGGCAAATATAATGGAACTTGAAAAGATACTTATGTTTATGAATTCTTAGTATGGCATTCCTGATTACTGTGTACAGATATGAAAGCTGGACTGGAAAGCAAGCTGGAAAAGGAAGAAATACAATCAATATGTGCTGTTGGAGGACAGCTTTATGGATTCTATGAACTGCCAAGAGCTAAATAAAAGTAGTCCTTGGGTTAGATGGAGGGTATAAAAATGAATGAATGAATGAATGAATGAATGAATGAAATCAAGCCCAAACTCTCCCATTAAGTGAAAATGACTAAAATGAGACTATCCCATTTTGGGTATATCATAAGACAAGATTCATTGAACATGACAATGATGCTGGGTAACAGAAGAAAATCAATAATGCTGGGGGGAAATGCAGAAAGTAGGAGAGGACCACCAAATATAAAATATATTCACTCAAAAGCTTTTAATTCTCAAGATCTGAGCAGGGTGTTAATGTTTAACTGTTCTAGAGATCATTCACAGGATCATAAGCTAGAGATAATTTAGCTGTACATAATGATAGCAGTGTTTTCTCTGCAATGTTTTTAAAATCAGTTGGCTCACGAAGAATTTCTTACCAAACTCAAGATTTTCACCTGTGGTTTTCAGATGGTCTTTACTGATCAGCTACTGAGGGACCTTCATTCTAGGCAAAGGGTAGGGAGCCTTTGGCCCTCCAGATATTTTGGACCAAAACTCTCTCACTGGCAATATAGACTCGGAATTCTGGGAGTTTCAGTTCAAAATATATGGAGGGCCGAAGGTTCCCATCCATGTTCTAGCCCTTGTGTCAGGTTGCTGTTTGAACCTGGCTTTTAGCAATTATTACTGACTATAAATCTGATTATGTATTTAATTATTTATTTCTAAAATGGTGCCCCTTTCAATATAATCCTTTGTTTCCTTTCATTTCAGTCACAGAAAGCTTATACTTCTGTATAAAACTATCCAATGAAATTGTGTCCCCTGACTAGGCTTTGATAGTTCACCAATTGGTAAAACAGTTTGAGGTTAGGGGCTTCATAAACTTAAGTTGTAAGAAACTGGCCTACAGATTAGGCAGCATTTCACTATTTTCACTCTTTTTAGAGCATAGGCAGCATTTCACTATTGTTGCTTGGAGAGCCATGCAGAGGCAGATGTCTAAGGAACTTCCTATAAGTCTGTTTTAAGAGCACCCCTTATTACTAGAACATACCTGTCTCTATCCATTTAAGGGGACATCCACTCAAACTGAGGTTTGGGAAAGTGGGAACAGACACAAGAAAATACTTTTTTTTAAACCCAGCATGTTGTTAGTCTGTGGAACTCCCTGCCACAGGATGTGCTGATGGCATCTGGCCTGGATGTCTTCAAAAGGGGATTGGACAGATTCCTGGAGGAAAGGTCCATCACAGGTTACAAACCATGATGGGGATGTGTAATCTCCAGGCTTAAAATCAAGATACTTCAAGGGCCAGATGCAGGGGAGTGGTCTCAAGGCCACTGTGAGATAAATGAAGCTGGACTACATTGGCCTTTGGCCTGATCCAGCATGGCTTTTCTTATGTTCTTATGTTAAGTTAGGTGATGTGATTTTTCTCTTAAAATAAGTTTCCTTCCTTTGGAATCATTCTGCTTTGAAGTAGCCCTTAGACATACAAAGCTACTTGATTGAATAGTGAAACATTTTGATCTCATACGGAAAGAAGTCCAGTTGCCATGACTCAACATTGCAGATAGCCTCACCTGGATGACTGAGATTTTCTGTTGCCGACAGTTCCAACATAATCGTATTAATGCTTACTCAGAAGGAAGTCCTACTGTGTTCACTAAAGTTTAGTCTGAAGTAAATGTGGCTGGAATTGTAGCTTTGGTATCATCTAACATGCTTTAGACATAGGATGGAAGGCTCTGAGACTCAAACCAGGAGGTGGCATGAGCAGCAGGGGAAACCTGGTGTGTTTCTGTGGTTGGGGTCTGCAACCTTTAAGACATAAAGAGCCACTTGGACCCGTTTCCGACGGGGAAAACTGGGAGCTGCAAAACCATTGCGACATTTAAAACAAATATATACAACTGCCGCCGCCGTTCTCGCTGTTCCGCCACAGCAACCGGGCGCTGGGCCAGCCGCCGTTCGAGGCTCCGGGAGGCGATGACCCGCGCTCCGGGCCTACCAGCGCCGCCACTGCCGCCGCCACCACGGTCCCGCAGCTGGAGGCGAGGGAGCGGCGCCCGCCTCAGCGGTTGAAAGGACGGGCCTGCGACCCCGCGGCTGGTCCCTTTTTTTGGAAGCGGGCGAGCGGCGACCTCTCCCCCCCCACACACACACTTCTTGCAGCCGTGGTGTGTGTGCGTGTGTGGGCAAAGTTTGGCTTGTGAAGGAGATGGAGGGAAGGGGCGGGTGATGCAACACACACACACACACACCCTTCTTGCAGCCGTGGTGTGTGTTCGTGTGTGGCCAAAGTTTGGCTTGTGAAGGAGACGGAAGGAAGGGGCGGGTGATGCGACACACACACACACACACACACACACACACACACACACACACACACACACACACACACACACACACCCTTCTTGCAGCCGTGGTGTGTGTGCGTGTGTGGGCAAAGTTTGGCTTGTGAAGGAGACGGAGGGAAGGGGCGGGTGATGCGACACACACACATACACACACACCCTTCTTGCAGCCATGCTGTGTGTGCGTGTGTGGGCAAAGTTTGGCTTGTGAAGGAGACAGAGGGAAGGGGCGGGTGAGGCTGAAAGAAGCGGGAGGGCGAGTGGTGTGCTGGGCCACCGTGGATCTCCCCGGTCCACTCCTCCATTCTGCTTTCGGACCCCCTTTTTGTCCGTCCAGGCCGCCGCCGCCGCCACCACCACCACCATGAACCGACCGGCTGCTTGGGCCTGGCCGCCACCGCCTCCCCTCGCCCTTTTCCCAGCCGGGCACGGCCATTGTGCCCGCTTCCCCCTCGCCGCCGCCGCCTCCGCCTCCTCCACTGCCGGCGGTGGCGGGAGGAGGGGGAGGAGGAGGAGGAGGAGGATTACCAACACACGTGGCTTCCTGCTGCTGCTGCTGCTGAGTGGCCCCTGACCCCCGTGGTGGGAGGAGACCCCGGCGGCCACCGATGCCATCCCCACCACCCCTCCAACGCCGCCAACGCCGCTGCCGCCATCCTGGCCCTGGCCGGCCCAGGAGCCTTCGCCACGGCCGAGGAGGCGGCGGCACACCGGCGGCGGCAGCAGCGGCTGCAGCAGCACCAGGAGGAGGAGGAGGAGGAGGAGGAGGAGGAGGAGGAGGAAGATGAAGATGAGGAGGACGGTGGCGGCGGCGAGCTGGAGTTTCCCCCGCGGTCCTAGTTTAAATGCCGCGGGATCCCTTCCACAAGGGGAACCTCCCGGAGCCACGGCAAAGGTTCCAAAGAGCCGCATGCGGCTCCGGAGCCGCAGGTTGCAGACCCCCAGCTTAGGGCACAGTGCCCTTTTGGGAGGCAGAAGGGAACAGGAGGGAGCCATGTTGAATTGAAGCCATATGAAGCTTCAATTCATATGAAGCTCAGGATTGGCCAGCTTAATATAAATGCAGAAGTCTATCCTTTTGCTTTGGCCTAGTCAGTAAAGCAGTAGCTTATTTCCTACATTTCCTGCTTCTATCACTAACCAACAGGAATTCTGAGCAGAAAAAACCATCCATACCTGGAGTTAGGTGTGGTTGCCTGCAGTGTTATGTCCATGCCCTGAGAATTCAGTTTACTTCAAAACAGTCTATCTGGGATCCAATAAGAAGGGCTAGCCTCCAGCCTAGCTTTTCTAAATAGTATTCTTTCTAACCTAGCAGTCCCCTGTTATTTGAGTGAGAGATCCCATTCCCTATAGAATGGTACTTAAAGAACAAGATGAGAAAGGAAACTGAAAAGTAAAGATCTAGTTCTGGAAAATCTTAGAAAACTCCATAGCCATTCACTTTTTAATATATACAGTATGCTGGTTCAGTATGAAAAAATTGCTCAAAGAAATATCAAACTACCTTCTCCTGTTCCTGAAACTGCCGAGTGTTTATTGAATAAAGATGACCAATTTATGCATATGAAATACACAGTATACATTAAAAATTTGTGTGTGTGTGTGTGTGTGTGTGTGTGTGTGTGTGTGTGTGTGTGTGTGTGTGTGTGTGTGTGTGTGTGTGTGTGTGTGTATGCAATTAGTATATATGAATGGACAGTATAGAGGAATGGAGAAGAATAGATATTCTAACTATGGTACTTTACATGGAATTTGAGTATTTTAATTATCAGTTGTGTGTGCCAGCTTATTGAGCACAATGCTGTTATTTTAATCTTAAAAAACATTTATTACAATCATCATTCAACTGATTTTATTTCAAGCTGAGTGAGTTTTTTTAACTTTTCTTTTCTAATAATATGGCAGCAGATTGCTCGAAGGGGAATTGTAAGTTAGTGAACATTTAGTCTGAGCAAGCTGAAATAACAGATTTTTGTCAAGTAAATTAGTAAAACACATATTCTAGTCCATTAATCTTTTTTTAAACTTTGTGTAGGTTTCTTCTGGAAGGAGACATACTAATATAGTTTTTCTTGGTGTATTTTATGCCATATCTATAATAATCCAAACATAATCTAATGAGCTAATAAATGTATTGCATATAGGCCATTTTTCCAATTTACAGTAGTATCTATTCACATTTACTTAGGATGAGTCAGCAAATCTGAGTTTAGTCAGAGGAACTCAAGCGAAAACTTCAAACTACGAGAAAAGAACAAGAATTTGTATCTACTTTTGCTGTTCAATCAGAGTTCTAATCCAAGAATGGGGATCCTATATCAGAGCTCCCATAACTCCTGATCATTGTTTCCACTACATTTAGTCAATGGTAGTTGGAAGGTCATCCTTATGTAATCGATATGCACATGATTTATGAAAATATAATAGATAAATGCAGTTTGTAAGACAGTGTAGTTATCATAGTTCCATCAAAGTACTGTTAGTGGGGGGACATGCAGTTTTGTCATTAACCGCAGAATTTAACTTCCTAAAACTTTCAGGTTTAAATTTGAAATAAAAGACTTCTGCTGTAACTATGGTCACAGGGCAAGTAGTCATGCTCCTACAACCCAAGATGCAGATATGTGTCTCTTTCCTCATGAAAAGAAGCAACTTGTTAAATTGTTCAAGTCTGCATCTCTATGGCTGATGGGGGGTACACATGACTATTTATACATACTATTTATGTATCCTGATTGTGGAGAAAAGATACAGTACAAGAAACTGTGTTGGCAGTGCCTTAGAGACCAGTGGCATTGCTGAATACAGCTGTGAGAGAAAAGTGCCTTCTCTGCTCCTTCATATAACTGATGGAAGCAAAATCAATCACTCAAAATTTGACTGAACTAATCTTTTATAATATGTTTAAATTAAACATTAAGTAGACGATCCTAACAGTAGAAGCTGTTTGACAATGGAATGGAGTACGTCATAAGAATAAAAACAGACTGTGGGAAATATGACTAATGTTTTTATATGATTCATTTGAACATGGAAAATTATTTACTGACAATAAAAGCTGTTCTGTGGAATGTGCTATGTTGTAAAATGGTGGCACCTCCACTCTCAGAGTTGTAAAACAAATATTCAGTGGCCATATTGCAGCAATGCTTTAAATATAGAATTTCTGTGTTTGTAGGAAGTTGGACTTGATCCTTTCCCAATCTGTGATTCCATGATTCTATGAGAAATTAGAAAATGTAATGTGAAATAAGTCACATCAGGCATTTTTCACAAATTATTCTTTCCCTCTAATCCAGTTTTTCTTGTTTCAACGGTCTTTTTAATGGTTTAAAATAAAAACATGTAACATTTATTGTTTTTATGGCTTTTATTTTTTATTTTTAAAGTGCAGCACACGTGGAACTCCATGACATATCTTTATTCTGTACTCACACAAGTTGTCACTGAAACAATGCTGATATTATCAATTCTACATTAATAACCACAAAAGCATTTCATAAGTGCTTCAGTGCATTTCAAACTGGTTATCTTTGACTGTAACAATATATTAAAAATATGTGGGCCATAATTTTCAGGATATATACCTTCCTCTATTCCAGGCATGGGTCCTCTGGCAATTGTTGTTGTTTTTAAGCCCCATATATTTAGAATCTTCAAACTTGTTTGAAGACCTTTTTGTATTACTAAATTAATTGAATGACTAAATACATTAGTTCAGTGTAAGAGTGTATTCTTTATATCGTGTCATCTTTAGCAGTGGAGAACTAGCACAGTGGAACTACCTGGCCTTTCTCTCGCACTTGCAGTGGAAAAAAACAGACTCCAAATCACGGAATGTGGGCTGTAATGAGTAAGAGACTCCAAATGTCAATCTTCCCTTTCTAACTTGATTGGATAGTTTATCACTATCCAATTTGTAGTAGTAACTTTTGAGTGAGAGAACCACGCTGAGCCACCACACCCTCTTGAGTGAGAGAAAGGGAGGCCTTAAGCCTCCATCCATCTTTCCATCATTCCCAAATTAGATGACCCATTTTGACAAAACAGACAGCAACAGTTATTTATTTTGTGCACAATACATGTTTCTAATCTGGAACTGTGTGTACAACCATATTTCCTGGTCAAGATTCCAGTAATGGAAAACATGCATGCAGTCTATATTCATTTCTGCAGAATCCCATATAGAAACATGACTACACTTTATTGAATGAAGGTTTTAGAGTTTTAGAGTTTGACTTTCATCACTTGCATGGAAATTAAAACTTGCAAACCTGACATTCATTTAAGAAAATTTAGTTATAACATATTTAAGTATTTTATAGAAATGCTTGAATTACCTCTGTTCCTAAAATATAACAAATCATGCTCCAGTTTTCATTTATTGCAGACGATTTGTATCATGTTTTCATACCATGGACCTAATACTCTTAGCACTTTTTAAAGTATTGTACTAAATGTTTATCATCCAAGGTTTGTTAATCAAACTAACTCCCAGTGTCTTTTAAAGACTTTATGCTAAATAAGCATATGTACTATTTAGAGATGTGAAGGCCAGAAACAAACCCGGAAAATTTCAGGAAAAAAACATTTTTCCACTTTTTTCCTGAAGTCTTTTTGTTTTTTTTTCTGAAAAATTGGAAAAATTGAAAAAAGAAATAGAAACAATTATTATGGAAAGTTTTATTTTAACATAATGAATAAAATATTTTAAGACAGAGTATTCAAATATTTTCCAAATCATTTCTAAAAATATCATTTAAACTTAGTCCCACTCTCTTCTACACATTTTTCGCCTCTTTAATTCTTTTAATGAGAATGAGGTTTTTATTTTATTTTTATTTAATACTGTGGAGAGGAAATATGAATAATTGTTAATCCTGGATATTTATATATTGTTTTGTAAAGGGCTTTTTGTTCCACATAAACTAGTAAACAGTTTTGGAGATTGTTACTCCATTTGTTACCTACAATTACAAATATTATTTAAAAAGTAAATTCTCTTTGTAATAATTGTTTGGAAACACTATATTTTAATAAGTGAGTTGTGATAATCTTATGCCAAGTCAAATTGTCCATAGTCATATTTTATGTTCCTAAAGTGACAGAATGACTTTTAAGCTGTAAAGGTGGAGAATGCTAATGTAGCATTTTTTCAATTTTTCCGAAAATGTCCATCCCCCCAACTCTGAAAAAAATGGGAAAATGTTTTTTTCCCTGAGCTTCATATTTTCTGGAAATTTTACCTCTCTAGTACTATTACAGTCTAAAACAAGCAGGATGATTTGAGTCTGATCCTATGTATATCAGTTCAAATGTTAGTCTCACTGTTTTCAGTGGGATTTAGATAAATCTCGATGTCTAAGTTCCAATGAGGCAATTAGTTTTAATGTAATAGAAGAGTAGGGTTTCAAAGCGTAAAAGATGTTGGTTATTTCAGCCTGGAAACTATACTACAACACATTACTAAAAGGGGTTTGTGTATAGTTAAAGAACATATTTTGTGGCAGGAATAGACAATTACTTAACAATAAAAATACCTGGCAATATAGCCTACCCACTATAGTATATAATGCATGTAAATAACTGATATAATGCACAATGTTTTATTTTTAGCAACTCATATACGTATCTGGGTTCTAATATTTTGGTTTAGTAATTTTTCTCCAAGCTTGTGGCCTGCTATTATATACTGAATTTATACTGCAGTTTATCTGCCAAATGTTGGTTATCTAGGAAGATTCAGAAATGTCGGACTAACCATTATGTAGAAGAACGAATCTCCCCATTCTGACATACTCTAAACCTTATAAGGAAACTATAACATAAACAACAAGTATGGTTATTTTCCACTATTGGTACCCCTTGTAGATTAATTTGGTTGTGGTATGTAGTGTTTTAATGTTGTGTAGTACTAGTGAATCAAATTAAATATATATAGGCATTGGATGTGATTCATTTCTCTGGACTAAGATTAATGTGTTTCCAGGACAGTAAGAAAATAAGAAGCAGCGGATTGGTCTTTCTAGTCCAGAATTCTTTTATTGCAGTGGCCACCTGCTCTTTGGAAGCCTGTAAGATAGCCTTCTAGCAGGATATTAGGTCAATGTGGTGTGTTGCAGTATTTGGACCAAACCAGAAATGCAGCATTAAATCTATAAATGTAATTAATTTGCATATTTTAAAAAAATGCAAATAGCTTCTATTGGGGACCCTGACTAACTTCATAGGATTCTGGGTATGGAACCACATTGTGGTCCTGACAGAAAACGAATCCAGGTGCCATACATTTGTAGGTGAAAATGTTAAAAACAGCCTTTGCACAAAGAATAAGCAAAGCAAATTCATCGAGGCCCTTATATGCAAAAGGGTAAATCTCACGCTCTACACACCCCTTTTCATCCTGCTGCTACTTGAGTTTTCTAGCAGCTGCTGTTTGCAGTACATTTTTCATAAATTAACATTGGCTATATTGACAATAGTTAACTTTGCTTAGACTTCTGTTAGCGATTTACACTTGCATAAGAGAAATCACATACATTTGGGCAGCAAAATGGTACTCATCAACAAGGTGTTGGTTACGCAAGCATAAATGGCCTATAAATGTCAGTTTTTACTAAGGGCTATTATACATATGGACCTTAGATAGAAGCAACAATGAGCATATGTTCTTCTGGGTTTTTCTTTTGATTTTGTTTTAAAGTGGCTTTAGGACACAGATACATAGTCACTGTCAAGTAACCCTGTTTGGAAAATATGCATGCTCATTAAAACAGCTGATAACACAAACAAAAAATTAATGAAAAATGAAAGTAAATATCCACAATTTCTATTACAATGAAAAGTACAAGAAAACCTTAGCACAGCTAAAGCAGAGGGGGGAAAGCCAGACAACTAATAAATATTCCATATTTTGTATAGATTACTCAAAGGAGCTAGGTTTTAGCCTGATACCTGGCTGACCTCCTCAGTAAAGGCATGGTAATTTATCAAGAGCTTGATTGTCATTTCTGGAAATCCACAGAACAAAAGGCCATAGTTTTCTTTTATATTATTTCACATATATTGGTGAGGAAATGTGACAGTGGCCCTCAAGCCTTAGCTCCTCATAATTTTGAATGACTAGTCTTTATACATCTGTGGCAAGGTCAAAAGACAGAAAGTAAGAGCAGATTCAAATTTACAAAGTTTTGTGTAGCATGGTTTGTATTATTAAAGCAAAAGTATTTGTTTAGTTTTATTTCTTGTGAATATTGTTTGTTGACAGATAAAAAGCTTTTGTAAAAAACAAAATGATAAGTTAGTTGTATTACCAATTCCTTTGGGTTTATGCTCAAGATATATTGTCATGCATCAACAAGAAATCTGATTTTTGTGTAAAGCCTGAGTTGACTTTCTTTTATGCTAAACTACATAAAGGAGGAGAGCTTTGATGATGAATAAACAATAATAATCCTCTAAATGTTATTTATTTTTAGAAATATCCCTTAATAAAAACAGTGGAACCTTGACTTACATCATTAATCCGTTCCAGAGGTCTAGTCTTAAGTCAAACATGACTTAAGTCAAACGAACTTTTCCCATAGAAAGTAATGGGAAAGTGGATTAATCCATTCCAGATGATGAAAAAGACCCCCGAAAACAGCAATTTAACACAAATTTGACTGGGATAGGAGATTCCTTCCGGGGATGTAAATGAAATGTCTCTTCAAAGAGAGGAGGAGGCAGTGGAATTATAGTCCACAAGTTATACGCCTCCACTTTTTAATGTTCATAGCAACAATGTCTAACATTTAAGTTTTACTGATTTTTAACCTGACGTTCCAAGTTCTGAACAACTCTATGCTTACCATTAGAGTCCCACAACTGTACAGCTCCCCAACTAAAATGCTTCCATTGTGGACCAGACTTCTGCAGCCAGGTTTTTTACATGACTGAGCCGACTGTCTAACCAGCGAGGCCAGCCCCGAGCTCCTGGCCCTTCTTCTCCTCTGGTGGCAATGGCAGCTTCAGCGAAGCTGAGGACCAGCTCCAGGTGCTCGGAGCTGGCCTCGCCGAAGCTGCCACTGCCGCTGCCGGAGGAGAGGAAGAAGGCAGGAGCAGTTTGGAGACAGCAGTCGCGATGCTGGGTCATGGCTGCCGCCCGATTCCAGTGCCTTGCGCCGGGGCTCCGAGATGTAAGTCAAGGCCTGCGACTCAAGTCAAACAGGCCCCTTCTTGATGCAAGTCAAATATGATGCAAGTCAAGCAGCATATAAGTCAAGGTTCCACTGTAGTAACCAAAGCTAATGTTAGTAAATCATTATTTTTATTAAGAAAGATGTAATTGTATGTTTTGACTTCAGGAACAGTGGTTAATTCTAAATGCAAGACATTTTGCTATATAAACTTCTATCTGTGTACTCCAAAAAGAAAGTGAATTTTGAGGCCCTTTTTCACAGGTAAAAGAGCATTGGATTTCAGACCTATTATCTCAACTGAGAGGGAAAACATTGTTTCAAATTAACTGCAATCCATCTTTTCATCAGTGTTACTTACTTTTTTCCCCTTGTATTTTTCTTCTTTCATACAGGCCATGCAAGTAAAGGTACAGGTCAAAGTGCATGATGTGTCTTTATGTTTTAGTTTTAGAGATGACCAGGCTCTCAGCATTCTTTCCATTGATCACAGCAGTGGCGTCACAAAGGGAAGGTACATGTTCTGCCCAGTATAAATCCTACATTAGGCAGATTTTACCAGGACACTTGTTTTTCTACCCCTTCACATTTCATCCATATATGCCTGTGGACTAAATAGTTCAACAAGGTCTCTCTTCTGCCTCTGTTCCTATCTTCCTAATAAGCAAATTATTATTATTAGTAGTAGTAGTACTGAGCATTCTCTTTGCAAGAAATGTTTTCTCAACACATTGATGGATGTGCTGGGATTGCTCACATTTGAAACAAATAATAATAATAAGGCATTTCCATGCTTGTTGTTACCCATTAGTTGCTGCCCATTGAAAATGAGACAATTTCAATAATTCAGTAATTTTATCATTCTCTGAGCATAGAACCATATTTAGTGCACTAGCATATTATGTGCACGTTGCTGCTGTTATAAACAAATTGCAGCAAACAATGTATGGCAACTTTAATTGGGCTTTCAAAGTAAGTGAGATATTTAAGAAGTGGTTTTACTAATTCCACATTCCCAATTACTGGTACTTTCCATAGCTGAGCAGGGACTCACAATTAGGCCTTCTGAGTCTTTAATCTGCCACTTTTTCTTCGGTGCCACATTGGATAACCTATTTAAAATTCCTGTCCTTGAAATAAAATAATAGGTGGTAATTCTGAGATGCAATGGGGATATAGTTCCAACATAAGCCATTATGTTATAGTTTGTTGTATAGGACTTTGACTGTACTTGCTCCTGTGATGCCCCTTTGAATACAAAAGGCATCAAAAATAAAAGCTGTGATACCTACACTGGAGAAAACTGATTTTTATGCAGTACCTGTTGAGCCTGTAGCATCAGAATATGACCTTGGGACTAATATTTGGTTGCTCCAACAGCCACTTCTAGAGCAGTAGAAGAAAGTCCTCTATTGTGTCCTCATGACAGAATAAATATCTCCATTCCAATTTATTGTACTCCCTTTACTTATTTTTAACATTCACACAAGACTTCAGAGAATGAAATAAATTCTAGGTGCAGATATAATTAACTTAGGAATTAAAGAAATCTTACTGCTTCCTTAATTCTAGTCTAGATTGGAAGTCCCAGCATGATAAAACAATTCACAATTGAAATATCTCAGTACCATTGGAATTTCCACAAAGCATAAAATGCACAAAGTAAGTGTCTTAACACTTTGTGAAGTACACAAAAGCAAGAAGTATAATATGGTGGACTGAATCATACAAACAGGCATCCAACACTACTCCGTTTAGATACTGAAACAAGGCAACAGCTTGGAAATCATATGCAGAAAAAGAAAAATTAATTGGAGAAAACAAGCAGAACTACACAATTTCACACAAGTAGAATAATTGGTTTTTTTTTCATTTATCATGCCAAGATATGCACTTAATTCTTAAATTCTTTGTTTGAATATTAATTTAGTGCATAGAGGAAGAGACTAATATCCACAATGGGCATCTACTAGTGCATAATGAATTTCAGCAAATGTCTTCAAGGAGCAAGCCATTAATGTGCAGTTATGTCAAGAGAGTATGTTGTTCCATGTCGCTCTGCCTTTTCAATTGCCAATGGAAGTTTCCTGACTAGTAATTGAGACAGGTTAAAATCTGGTGACAGAGACAGAATGGAGCATTTTCTTCATTTTCAATGTGTATTTTGACTATATTAATTTTATATTTAACAACATGTCCATCCAATCTGAATCTTATGCAACCTGAGTCCTATGAAACCCTTTATAGAGAACGGTGTCCTCCAGGAAGTGAAAGAAAGAACAATTAGTGTTGCCTTACCTCTTCCTTTTATATCAGTTACCTCCCCTGATTAAAAGACTAGTGACGCCACTGGGTCCCCGTGAATACATTGTGGCATTTGTTTGTCTGCTATTGAAGTAGAGTACAAATTAATGTCATTAAATATAGAGCCATTAACTCATTGCTATTGGAGAAAACTTTTTCTAAGGCATTTACAGAAGCAAAGCTTTGAGTCAAAGCACTGTTGAGTTGTCAATCTCTGAAGAACACTGCCCCATCATCTTTTTATTCTCATTAAACTGCCAAACATGGAGGAATGTCTAAATGCTTTGGTAGTTTCCATTAAAATGATAATTTTGCAACAATTGACCAAATGTATATGTACTATCAGAATATTCTTTTTCTCTTAGAATAGACATTGTGTGGTAACTGCTTGGAAACAACCAATATTAGTGTATCTTATTGTACCAATGTGTCAACCTCGTACAGTATAAATATGTACTCTGGGCCTTAACAATTTCTACAGAGACAAAAAGATGTGTAAGGTTGCTAGCAGTCATTTGGTGTTTAGAGGAGTCATGTGCTCTGAAACCAATCCTGAATTCATGTGTGTAGCACAATTTTCACCATAACCAATTGATGTCTCTTCCATTTGTGGAATTATAAAAGGGGCATTTTTGTTTGTACATAGTATGATTTTTTCCATAGTTAAGAGCCATGCTGTTGCTCAGAGCTTTGATTTGCTGCCTTAAATAAAAAGTTTTATATTGAAATTTCTACCCTATCTGTTTTGGATAGAACAGGACAGCTGCTATGTTGATGTTCAACATACTAGTTATAGCTTTCCTTGGGCTGATATTCTCTACATTATGGGTGGCTGAAGTTACTGAGTGCAGTATAATATACATCCTTATCAGATTTATGAATAAGCAGCAGGGGAAAATGAAGTAGTTTTTAGTACAGATATTCATAAATGGAATTTTTTAAAATTGAACTTATTCTTGAGAGTTATCTAAAAAAATTTCCCAAGCACTGTAGATAAATGTCACTCAAGTCTATAAGACTTGGCAAAATCCAACACTGCCTCCTTTCCCTTCCTGTCTCTTCGCCCCTGGAGCATTTCACAAATCTTGAAAATAAGCTTGGAAGGTCTTCTACCTGTCCAGAGCTGGTCTGGGGAACAAGTGGAGAACTGCAGTGGGGCCACCTCTTCCCAACTCCACTGGATTCTGCCATCTTACCTGCTGAGGTCCATTACCGGATCCTGCACTCACAGACACTAGAAACACTGACATCAGAGATTGCTGCCACAACTTTTAATCCATTTCCAATGTGATTTGTATGTGTGCGTTTGTGTATTTATGCAGATGTGCCAGTTCTAAAAAGTGTGTGCGTGTGTTTGAATTTTCTATAAAGTCAAGTGTAAAGTGCTTCTTAAATTGTTTATGTATTTTCTACAGCAATTCTTTGATTTATTTCTCTTTTTAAAAGTTTAACCATTCAGATGTCTACATTTGTATAGGCATTTTTATGTTTGGTTGAATAATTAAGAAAGGCTTTTATTTTAGTATGAATTAAGTAACTGCATAATGTATTGCGTATGTACTTCCCCCTTGTAGTCTGGAGGTCATGATCAAGAACGCAAGAAATCAAAGCGTAGAGGAGATTTATACTCGATACAGACTTCTCTGATTGTAGCTGCTCTTAAAAAATTGCTTCCCATTGGGCTGAATATGTGTACTCCTGGAGATCAAGAACTGATTTCTCTTGCCAAATTGAGATACAGCTGTGTAAGTAGTATGTTACTCCCATTCTAACAACAGCAGGAGCCACATGGGGATTTCATTTTTCATATACTGCTAACTTCATGGTTTACTTGGTCTGATCTAAGATCTTTAAAGGACACATAAAATGTTATGTTCCTAAAATAAATACTTTTTTTAAAATGTGTAAACCACCCTTACCCCACAGGGGATCCCAGGAGTGCTTCAATATTTTTTAAAAAAATTACAACTGTATTATAATAAAGACAACATCTTTAAAAAAAGACACAAACAAATTAGATCCCTCTTAAAACCAGAAATTAACCCATTAACCTCATTAAAATGGGTATCAAAGAGAAATCAATTTTATATTCACCAAAATAACACAGTGTTATTTTAAAATTTTGTTTTCCTATTTGTTTTGTACTCAAGACAGCTTTTAAAAAAAAAAAGATCCAAAGCAAGCACACGAACAACACACAATAAAAACCCTGAAAGTGTACATGAGTAATCAGCCGCACACACATGAAAGAACTCGATGCCATCTTTAGGATGTACAGGCTGAAATCCATACTTGATACTGTGCAAGGCTGATGACATCATCTGTTACATAATTTGGGGGGGAAATAAAACATTTCTGATTTCCCCCTTGAAAATCTCAAGGTTCCTATGGAATCCCTGAAGAAATTTTAATGATTAAAAATCTGTGCCATTGGGATAACTTTAATGACAATAGTCCTTTTTGATAAAACTAGTCCCCTCCCAAAGCCTCAGTGACTTTTCACGTGATGATAGGGGTTCCACATGACCTTCCGTGACATCTTCTAAGGAGTCCTTGGAAAGCAGGGTAGCTGTCCCCAATAGAGGACATCTATCAGATAAAATATTGCAGTCTATTTAAATATCATTGGGAACCATCACTAGAACATTTTGATATATTGTTTCAGAGTTTCCAATGCAGAATTTAATATACACTTACCTTTATCTACAGAAAGACACAGAGGAAGAGGTCAAAGAGCATCTCCGCAATAACTTGCATTTGCAGGAGAAGGTAAAGTCTGAAAAGTCCATTAGTCAAAGCATGTTTTAGTTTCAGACAAGGTTTTTTTTTAAATGTTTGACAGAGCGATCCAGTTGAGAGGCTGTGTGATGTGACTGAAACACTACTATGGTGACAGGACACACATGGTAAATATATCAGTAGAATGTGCAAACTGTTGCTCTAGCAAAGATGTGCTGGCAAAATGCATTAAACAGGATAGAACTGTGAGCAGGATGGGGCAACACCATGGAGAAGCATACTAAGCACCAAATCCTACACTCTTCCAGAATATAGCTATGGCCCTGTTGGATTTTTCCTCAGCCCCTACACAAAGGAATGTGAAGGGGAAACATCAGAAAATAGCTGCCTCCCATGTCAGCAATAAAGATCATGTATAGATTGCCAGTGGAGAGCATAAAGTAAACCACCTTCAGGTACAACATACAAGTGGTACCTCATAAGACAAATGCCCCGTAAAACAAAAAAACTTGTAAGACGATGAAATTTCCAGGAATAGAAAAAACTCGTCAGACGAATTTTTCCCTGTGGGTTCAATTCGTCTCACAAGGTACCAAAGCAAAGCAAAGCAAAGTGGTCTGCTTAGATACTGCCCCATACCACTTCAAGTAGTCTCTGGGTGCTTTACAGTTTAATTATGCAGGCTACACATTGCCCTCCCCCAGCAGGCTGCGTACTCATTTTACCAACCTCAGAAGGATGGAAGACTGAGTCACCCATTAGCCTGCTACCTGGGATTGAACTGTAGGTCGTGAGCACAGTTTTAGCTGCAGTACAGGCATTTAACCACTGTGTCCCGAGGCTCCATTGATCTTTGCCTAGTCTGGGCAGCTTGCAAGGGAAGCGGCAGTGGCAGTGATCCACCGCCACTACTTACCTCCAGGCTGGGCAAAAATCAATGGGTCCCTGCTCTGCTCACCAATTTAGTGGGCAGAGCAGGGACCCACTGATCTTTGACCCACCTGGGCAGTTTGCAAGGGAAGTGGCGGTGGATCACTGCCACTGCCGCCACTTACCTCAGTCCCGGGGGAAAGGAGGTGGTGGAGGTTTCTATCCTGCCTTCCCTTCCGTGTAGCATGCATGTATTGGATGCTACAGGGAAAGAAAGGCAGGATAGAAGCTCCTCCTCCTCTTTGCCCGTGTCTTGGCAGTTGGCACAGAGACACAGGTGAAGAGGAGGTGGCTGCCTGCTCAATCACAGGCAGCCGAAGGCTACTCCACGAAGCCAAGACAAAAACCTGATTTTGACAGCTCTGAGCTGTCAAAATCAGCTGTCTGTCGGCTGCAGGGGGGTGGGAAGCCTTCCTCTGTCCCTTGATTGAGGGAATTTTATACAGCCTTCCTCTAGGAATGCATTGAAAACCTATTTATCAGTTTCCTCTGGAAAGGAAGAATTGGTTTTCAATGCATTCCTATAGGAAACCATGCCTCTTAAGATGAATTTTTCGTAAGATGAATTGACCCGTGGAACAAATTTGTCTTAGGAGGGACCACTGTACTAGTATGTTGACCTCATGCAGAGAAGACCTGAATTGAATTAAAAACTCTGTTCCTGTTGGCTTTGTCTAACCTAACATGATTTAAAACAACAACAAATGAAAACAGAATAAGGAATTTTAAAACCCTGTAAGATTCCTTGCTACAATGCAGCAAAGCACTCCTTTTTATCTCAAGTGTTTTACAATTTTCATAAATATCTCTAGTATCCTTTCTCACTGCGGAGCAGAGTACACAGTCAGAAGACTTACTGATTGTTAAGAATGATGCAAACTACCCAACTAGTACTTCAAATACTCAAATAAATCAGTATGGAACCTATTTGGCAGCAGTCCATACAATTAGGACAAGTATACAAATTGGGCAATCCTATGCAAAACTGCAGTTTTTGGATGAAATGCTGTTCTTCCCAGTGGTAAGCTTTGTTCATTGACACTACAGGAAAATCCTTGCCATTCTTTCAGGTAAGAATAAATACTGTATGTGTTTCCTCACTCCTCTGGGCAAGGATGAGACAAGTGAAGGTTTATTGTTGTTGAACACTGTTTTAGATGCAGGAGTCATGATGAAACTAATGATGAGCCTCTTTCAGGAGCCACTTGGTGGTGTAAAATAGAGGCTATTGCCACATGAGTGGTTTGTTCCTTGTTTGGGAGCAATAGCTAAGCAGCCCCTTTCTGGAACCTAATATGATCTGAGAAAGGCTGGCAGAAAGCTTGATAACCTCAGGAACCCTAGTTTCCGATCTCTTTGTTCCACTTAGATACACTGTACTGTGAAAGTACTGGACTCTTGAAGCACAAGTGGGGCAGGTACTGCTGCCAGGTGGGATGAAGCTGGCAGCTTGCAGGAAGGAAAGAAAGTTTATATCTGGGCATTTACTGATGGGTGGGCACTCAGGCTAGCAGAACTCAGACCAGAAGAGCTAGCCTATTGGGCCAGCTATAAGTGGGGCAAGAATTGGTTATATGGATTGGTGCTATGGAGGAATGTGCCAAACTAGTTTTTTAGCCTACACTGGTGTTTGATTGGGTTAGGGTGCACCTAAAATGAGAGGCACTTTCCACCTTCCTTAGGCTGCGGTTATACTCTGGATTTGAATCTGGAACTAATGGACATAAAATGTGGACTGCTCTACCCAGTTAGGGCTCCTTCTCCTGCCCCTTATGCCCCTGGCATCTATGTATGACTGGGCTTAGAGCTAGATGAACTTATGATGTAGCAGCTGCCACTTTGCTGCTAGGATACTGTCCTGTTATGTTTGCTATGTGGGTTTGTGCCCCAGGTGCTCTATCGCTCTCCCTCCACAACGTGGTCTTATCTGCTGGAGCTGGAGCTGCTGCTGCTACTGCTGCAGCTACTTCCATCTTCTGCCATCTTATGTGAAGGGCTCTGTTGGGAAGCATTTCCTTCTGCCTGCTTGTATATTATGGTCCAAAAATGCTAGTTGTAACTATGTAACATGAAATTACATCAACCTGTAATTACATTAACATGTAATTTGAAATTACGTGTATGTAATTAGAAACATTTCCTTTAGGCATGTCTGGGGACATTGCTGATTGACTGGGGCATTGTGCCTTTGTTTTGCACGTAGTCTGTATTGTGATCTGAGATGTTCCCCTCTGTGTCTCAATAGCAGGTTGATAGCATGTGTCTGCTGTTACCGGTGCAGTTCAATCAATGGACTTTGGATGTGTTTCCAGAGACACTACAAAGTACAGTAGGAACCCCATATCCACTGATGATTGGTTCCAAGGCATACATAAACCCACCCACATACGGTATATGGCTTGATAAAAGGGGTGACAAAGAAAAATTTTATTTTTGCATGCATTACCAGAACTGGCCACTAGAGGGAATCAGAGACAGTGCTATGTATTCTTCACTGTATTCATTGCTTGCTGCCTGCCCCCCTCTAATGGCTGTTTCTGATAATGCATATGAAAATATTTTTTTCCCTGGATATTTTTCTTTCAATATTTTCAATGTTTTCAGATGATGGACAACTGAACCAGTTGATATTGATCCGGTAGACAAGGGGGTCCTACTGTTTCTGTCTTTTAAATCAATGAATTTTCCAAATGGTGTGTTTTACCTTCCCTTCTAAAGCTGAGAGTGTACTGGCAGTGAACCACTCACATTACCCCTGGAAGAGTTAACGTGAAAAATGCTCTTTTAATGTTAGTTTTCTCTCTGTCAAATATAGATTTAAATGTCCCTGTGAAACAGGTTTAAATATTTGAATCAAATTTATTGATTTGTAGTCGGATGACCCTGCAGTGAAGTGGCAGCTGAATCTCTACAAAGATGTCTTGAAAACTGATGAACCTGCAGATCCTGAGAAAACCGTGGAACGAGTACAAAGGATCTCAGCAGCTGTTTATCATCTAGAACAGGTAACAAGGGTCTAAAAAAATAACAGGATCTTTTCTAAGCATGTATGATGCCAGATCAATGGGGCTGTGATTCAAGTTCCCTGTTTAGTTTTTAACTCACCCAGAAATTATTCACTAGGTATCTGTAGGCAAGCCAATCTCTATATATTTTAGTCATCCTGCTGCAGCATGGTGGATAATGATATCTGACCAAATGCTATGGTTCTGTTGCTATTTGTAGGAGGCAATGAAGAGCATACCAAAAAGCCGAAATGGGAAATTCACATATAGTGAGACTAATGTTGAGCTTACTTGGAAGAAATTGTATCTTTATACCTATAATTAGGAAGTCAGATGGGTTATTTATTTATTTTTTATTTATTTATTTATTTATTTATTTATTTATTTATTTGCAGAATTTTATAACATTAACAATGAATTTGTTGGGTGTTGCGCACAAGCCTAAAGCCATACACAAAAATACAAAATAGCACAAAATATATATTTAAACAGCCTCATAATAAGATAAGCCCCCAAGCGTTTCCTGCGATGTGGAGCTCGCACTTCGCCGTGGTTCACGGCTGAGTTGCGGGCGATGAAACAAGAACGCAGGAAACTTGAGGCCATATGGAGGACAAATCGGACGGCATCAAGTAGGGCTGCACTTAGTCAGCTGACTGGCCGCTATGTTCACGCGATCAGGGATGCTAGAACATCCTATGTCTCCCTGAGAATTGGGGAGGCCTCAAACCGCCAGGCGGAGTTGTTCCGGGTGGTTCGGGACCTCTCCAATCCCAGTCAGCTGGGGCCTCCTCCTAGTGAGTTCACTAGTGAGCAGTTTGCAGCCCATTTTAGATCCAAAATAGAGGCCATCCTTTCTGATCTGCCCTCCAGCTGCGTAGTCCACCCCCGGATATCTCTAGGACCTCACCCCCTCCCTCTCTCTCCATGGTTGAGTTCGGACCAGTGTCTCTAGTGGAGGCCTCTAGAGCTATGGCTGGTTGCCGCCCGGCTGCTACCCCTTTAGACCCTTGCCCAGCTTGGCTGGTTAAATCTGCCGGGGGGGGGGAACATGCCCAAGTGGGTTTCGGCTATTGCCACGGCCTCCTTTAGGGAAGGTATTTTTCCTTCCTGCCTCAAGGAGACCGTGGTGAAGCCCACTCTGAAAAAGCTGGGCCTGGCTCCAAACGATATTTCCAACTATTGTCCGATTGCCATTGTTCCCTTCCTGGGCAAGGTTGTTGAGAGGGTGGCGGTCTTCCGGCTCCAGTCGTACCTGGAGGATAATCGTATCCTGGATACCTTCCAGTCTGGGACCGAGACTGCCCTGGTCACTCTGCAGGATGACCTCCTCAGGGAGGCCGTCAGGGGGTGTTCCTCCCTGTTGGTGCTCCTTGATCTGTCAGCTGCCTTTGATACCGTCGACCACGGTAACCTACTGGTCCGGCTTGCAGAGGCAGGAATTGGGGGCCTTTCTCTGTCCTGGCTCCGTTCCTTCCTTGGCGGCCGGACTCAGCGGGTTCAGCAGGGTGATGACTTGTCAGCCCCTTGGACTCTCCCTTGTGGGGTGCCCCAGGGGTCGGCAATCTCACCCATGCTGTTCAATGTTTATATGAGGCCGCTGGCGGAGGTCATCAGGAGATATGGAGTTCGCTGTCATCAGTATGCTGATGACACGCAGCTCTATCTCTCCTTTTCGTCCTCTGCAAAGGAGGCAGTACGCTCCCTCAATCTGTGCCTGGAGGCGGTCCTGGAATGGACCAGGAATAACCGGCTCAAGCTCAACCCGGAGAAGATGGAGGTTCTGTTCTTTGGGGCGTCCTCGTCTGGGTACAATGGCCCCCTCCCTAGGCTGGGGAGTGTTTCCCTCCAGCCTACATACAGGGCCAGGAATCTGGGTGTGGTCCTGGATTCAGCCCTCTCCCTGGAGGCCCAGGTGATGGCTGTCTCCAGGGCCGCTTTTATCCATCTCCGCAGGATCGCCTAGATCCGCCCGTACCTCGACGAGTCCTCCCTGAGGACAGCAGTGCAGGCCCTGGTGATTTCGAGGATCGACTATTGCAATGCCCTCTACGTGGGGTTGCCCTTGACCCTCCTCTGGAGGCTCCAGTGGGTGCAGAATGCGGTGGCCAAGCTGGTGGTGGGTGCTCGTAGATTTGAGCACATCACCCCAGTTCTGGCTCGCTTGCATTGGCTACACGTTGTCCTCCGGATCAGGTTCAAGGTCCTGGTTTTGATTTTCAAAGCCCTCCATGGCTTGGGACCAGAGTACCTGGTGGAGCGTATCTCCCAGAGGTCAACTGGGTCCAGACCCACGAGAATGGCGCAGGCGCGCTCACTGAGGGTGGCCACACCCAGAGAGAGGCGAAATCATGTTATTTTCTGTGGTGGGACCTACGATGTGGAACCATCTTCCCAGTGAGCTGCGCCTTGCAGTGTCCCTGCCAGCCTTCAGGAAAGCCCTGAAAACCCATCTATTCAGGGAGGCTTTTGGCGGCCGTTTTAGTTAATTTCTTTCCTTCCCCCCCCTTCTTCTTTCTTCTTTGCCGCCATTGCCATCTGTTGTGGGGGGTTATGCTCCCCCTCGTTTTTATTGCCTTTTACTTATTTTTATCCTTGTTTCTTTTCTTGTTTTTATTGTTCACCGCCCCGAGTTCCTATTGGAAGATGTGGCGGTATACAAATGCAACAAATAAAATAAATAAATAATGTACAATGGTACCTTGTATAAAGGAATTAATTCATTCCAAATGAAATTATGTTAAGCAAATTTTAATACAAATTTCCCATAGGAATGCATTGAAAACAGAGTGATCCCTTTTTATGTTATACAGATTCACCCCATAGGCGATTATGTTAAGCAAATTTCCCTTATCTCTGGAAATTTTTTTATGTTGTACAAATTTTATGTTATACAAACCATTTGTTATACAAGGGTCCACTGTATTAATATTTTTCTTTCCTCATGAATCACTTTGAGGCTTTAATTCAGGCATGTCCAAACTTCAGCCCTCCAGAAGTTTTGGACCACAACTCCCACAGTCCTTTGCCATTAGAAATACAGGGTTGGAATTCTGGGAGTTGTGGTCCAAAACATCAGGACGGCCGAAATTGATTCATTAAATAAGATATCAAATCATGTATCACGTTAGACTTAAAAATAAGTACCTAAAAACTAAAGCTCTTATTCTTATTGGTATTTTTCTTTCTGTAGGTTGAGCAGCCATTAAGATCAAAGAAAGCAGTGTGGCACAAACTGTTGTCAAAACAGCGGAAAAGAGCAGTTGTTGCTTGTTTTAGAATGGCACCGCTGTATAATCTGCCAAGGTATATTATGTTAGTTTACATGAAAGTTTTACTCTTGTGTTTCAGCATAGTTGGAATTCTTAACATGACATGTTTTCTATGAAACACTACTAGAAATACAGTCCAATTTGCTGGCCCATTTTCAAAGTGTTCTTATGCTTCTTTTGTGTCATAACAGAAGTAGACTGTCCACATGACCTGAGATTTATGAAGTAATTCAGTTCTCCATTAACAATATTTTAGTATTTGCATACTAGTATCTTGAATGTATAGCTGCCTAAATGCCCTATGCACATCCGATCTTGCTTGATTTCGGTTCGGCCCTGGTTAGTACTTGGATGGGTGACCACTAGGGAATACCAGGTGCTGTAGGCGCCTGGAGTAGGAACTGGCAAGCCACTCCAGTACTCCTGCCAAGAAAACTCCATGGACATGGAGTCACGTAGAGTCGGTCACAACTGTAACGACACAACACATACATACACATCTTGAATGTATTCTATCCTTCTCAAGTAACTCTGTGAAGATGATGTCTCTACTTAGTTTTATTATCTTTTCATTTTCATTTTTGAATATTAAGAAACATTGTATGCCTAGTAATTTAAATTTCAGTTTGGCATTTGTTAAGGTTTCATTTTTCATCCATTTACTTTAGGACAGCATCCAAATATATTTAAACACTTAGGAATCAGATCATCTTTTCCTTTTGTTTACAGCCCCTAGTTGATATACTTCACTGTGCCAGTTCTTAAGGGTTGTGGTAATTCCCTTTATATCTTCTGTTTGCACAAAAGACTAGCCCACTTGTTTCTTAACTGTGCATGTGGAAAAATAGATCATTTCTTTAATATTTCAATTACTAATGGCAATGAAGGTACATCATTAGAGGCACTCAAGAGAAAGCTAGACAGCCATCTTGATAGCCATCTGTCAGATATTTGGATTCCTGCATTGAGTAGGGTGTTGGACTTAATGGCCTTATAAGCCAATTCCAACTCTATTAGTTTGGGATTCTATGATGTATTGCAATGTGATACTTTAACATTGTAATTCAAAAATATTAACTCTGAGATTGCTTATTTACTTTCTTATGTATGTAAATGAATCATTTTGCCTTTTATATTAACATAAACATACACAGAGAGTTTTAAAGGTATAGTGGCATGCTTTATCCCCTACTAAATTGGCCCCTACTCACTTCTTTGCCCACTCTCAGTGGTGGCATCTGTTACGATAATGCTGCCACTTATAAGGAAAACTTGGTTCTCAATAAACAGCTCCCCAGGGCTACATGTACAAGGATAAAAACCAGTCTATTTATGCAGCATAGAAAAGAAGAGAACCACTGGGTCTTTCTATGGCAGAAATGCCCAGACCCCTGTTACTGGTAATGATAGGTCATGGAATTGTATATATGGTGGCAGCGGAATCAGTACAAATTGGGATTGGCTCCTAGGGGACTTTAACATTTAGACAGAGGCGTGATTTTGCCATGTTTTGGGCTCCTCATAATTGCTACTCACCCACATTTTAAAAAAAATTCTATGCTATCAGAACATACGGTGGGACATCTTCCATGGGGAAAAAGCTGATATAACAATATTTGGGGAGTAAGTAGTAGAGGAGCCAATGTAACCCTCAGGGTAGTACAGTGAGCATGTTTGGACTCCAGATGTCTCAAACTATGATTGACATGATTTAAAGGTTTAGGTAATCATTGACAAATTTATTTATGTGTGTATTGTTAGTTAAAAATCTATATGCTTTTCTTCAGACACAAAATTAACAATTTCCTCCTGAGCACCTTTCAACGTTTATGGCTGGAAACAATAAATGAAAAAACTCAGTATGACAGGCTCATACTCACATTAACGGTAATGTAATGGAGAGCCTCTTCCTTCCTCAAACATGCCTCCTCAGCAATGCTATGACATCGTACAATGAGTTTGTACAATTTCATATGGGATTCTGATTGGTCAGTCTTCCAAATAAGTATGCACACAAGCAAGATATGATTAAATCATTACATATGTGATTTCTTCAGGAAATTTCCTACTTGACATGCTATGTGTATCCTAAACACAACAATGATTTTTAAAATTGTATTTCCAGCTATAGCAATTTTTAAAGATTATCATTATAATTCTTAGATTATATTCCTTTGAATACATGTGTGTGTGTGTGTGTGTGTGTGTGTGTGTGTGTGTGTGTGTGTGTGTGTGTGTGTGTGTGTGTGTGTGTGTGTTTTTGCTGACCATAAAGCTGATTCCTGGGATGTAGCTGCTAGGAAGATGGTGAGTTGGTTTTGAGGGCAGTTTTTATATGTAGGTGTTGTTTTATGGCCATGTGTTAAAAAAACAGACACCAGTTCAGAGCAGGGTGAGGGGAGGGGATTGGAAGTGAAGGGGAGAGTGGCAAAGTTTTTACCTTTTGGTGGGAGATGAATTTCCACTAAAAAAAAACCCAAGTGGCAAAATATTAATATTACATTTGATAATGACACAAGAAACCTTGGCTTATGTTTAATCCCTTCTAGTGTGTGTCCATCATGCATATCTCTGTGATTTCTCTTTGTATTCTTGATTTGTAATGATTCTGTTCCAAGACGGTGACCTTCAAATCCTTCAAGGAGTGGCCTAGTAGATTGAAATGGTTTGAGACAGGTTTCTGTGTATTGTGGTTTCTTATGTCAAATTTCTGTCCATGGATGCATTTTTAAGAGATTGTCCTGTTTGTCTAATTCTTGAAAAGACTAACACGGCTACCCTCTTCGAAACTTCTATCTGGAAAAGATTCTTCATGTACTGATGGTGATTGAAAGCAGCAGCGTGGGGCCTAAGAACCTTCACACACATCATGTGTGTTGTTCATAAGCCTGCAGTGCACAACATGAAAGTTTTAGCAGGAACAGTGAAAATTACTCCAGCTGCTGATTGCATTTTGCTACCTTTTCTTCTGCCCCTAGAACAACATCCCCAGTCCAGCTCTTTATTGCCAGGTTATCTGATTATCAACGTTTCCTCTTGGCTTTGTATCAAAACTTTATCTATTAACTCATGGGCTCTGAGTTATCTGTGACGGATCAGGAAAGAGATCTTGGTATGCTGGTGGACAGCTCAATGAAGGTGTCTACCCAGTGGCAGCAGTGAAGAAGGCCAATTCCATGCTAGGGATTATCAAAAAGGGGGTTGAAAATAAAACAGCCAACATTATAATGCCATTATACAAAATGATAGTAAGGCCGCACCTGGAGTATGATGTACAATTCTGGTCACCACATCTCAAAAAAGACATAGTGGAACTGGAAAAGGTGTAAAAGAGAACAACTAAAATGATTACTGGGCTGGGGGATCTCCCTTATGAAGAAAGGCTAAAACATTTGGGGCTCTTTAGTCTGGAAAAAAGGCACCTGAGGGGGGATATGATTGAGACGTACAAAATAATGCAGGGCATGAGTAAATTGGATAGAGGAATGCTCTTCTCCTTCTCACAAAATACCAGAACTAAGGGACATCCACTCAAATTGAGGATTGGGAGAATGAGAACAGACAAAAGAAAATTTTTTTACCCAGCATGTTGTTAGTCTTTGGAATTCCCTGCCACAGGATGTGGTGATGGCATCTAGCCTGAATGCCTTCAAAAGGGGATTGGACAGATTCCTGGAGGAAAAGTCCATCACAGGTTACCAACCATGATGGAGATGTGTAATCTCCAGGCTTAAAACCGGGGTACCTCAAGGGCCAGATGCAGGGGAGTGGTATCAGGAGTCAGATATCTAGTTCTCGTGTGCTCCCAGACACATTTGGTGGGGCCACTGTAAGATACAGGAAGCTGGACTAGATGGGCCTTTGGCATGATCCAGCATGGCTCTTCTTATGTTCTTATGTTCTTACTGTGTTCTTATGTATCTATTTATGGTGACTCCATTCATGAATGCATTTACAGTCAGCTCAGAAATAGTTCTGGGACTTCCTTGGTCCATGTCTGCCACAGCTTTGTGATATCACAAGGATCCGCCCTAAGCTGTGGCTCTAAATCTCAAAGTAGGAAGCTGCTGATTTCCTAATCCTTACTAATACCATTCATAAAAATGCACGAGTTAATAATGGAAAGAATATTGATATAAAATGAATGACAGATAAATATGGGCAAGGTAGGTTTGTGGAGGTGGGTTAGATTAAAAGGCAGTGCTTTGGGTGAGTAGGACTGGCAGTGATGTTTGACCACCATCACTTTGGGGAAACGAAATAATCTTCCATGTGCATGCTTGGAGAAATGGTACAGATCTTGTATCTACACCAGGTAGGAAGTCAAACATTCTGATCTGCATCAGCTCTACACTGTCCCTCCTTGCCAGCATGAGCCACTGAGACATTAGCTAGATGTGCAAGGCTTGAGGGGCTTGAGGGGATAGGAACGAACATCATTCAACATAAGGTGTGGCAGTTCAATGGGAGTAATGTAAAGGTGGATGAGAATTCTGTGGAAAGAATGGTGACTGAAAGTGTTGTGACTGAAAGTATGGAAAGGAGCAGAGGGAATGAAAGGATGCATTGAAGCTCCCTCCTGAGTGACCACTTCCCCATTAAAGGCAGTGTGTCTGCTACATAAGAACATAAGAACATAAGAAGAGCCATGCTGGATCAGGCCAAAGGCCCATCTAGTCCAGCTTCCTGTATCTCACAGCGGCCCTACCAGATGTGTTTGGGAGCGCATGAGACTAGATATCTGTCTCATGATACCACTCTCCTGCATCTGGTCCTTGAAGTACCCTGGTTTAAAGCCTGGAGATTACACATCTCCATCATGGTTTATAACCTGTGATGGACTTTTCCTCCAGGAATCTGTCCAATCCCCTTTTGAAGGCAACCAGGTCAGATGCCATCACCACATCGTGTGGCAGGGAATTCCATAGACTTACAACGCGCTGGGTGAAAAAAATATTTTCTTTTGTCAGTTTTTACTCTCCCAGCCCTCAATTTGAGTGTATGTCCCCTAGTTCTGGTATTTTGGGAGAGGGAGAAGAGTTTCCCTCTCTCCACGTTACTCATACCCTGCATTATTTTGTATGTCTCAATCATATCCCCCCTCAAGCGCCTTTTTTCCAGACTAAAGAGGCCCAAATGTTTTAGCCTTTCTTCATAAGGGAGGTGCCCCAGCCCAGTGATCATTTTAGTCGCTCTCTTCTGCACCTCTGCTACCTACAGAGCTCAAGTAAAACTATTATTGGAGATGTGAATCTGAGAGTATGAACCTACACTACAGTATTTAAGTCCCACTAGTGTTCCATTGGGCAAACAAGTAGTTCTAGGATTCCAAGATAAATGCATCAGCAATGCACAAGGCATGACAGAAATCCATTTAAATTGCTCTTGTATTCATGGGGATTTTTTAAAACTCGGGAGATGTGAAGTCAAATTGAAATGTTTGTTTAATTTTGCAATGCTGTTTAAATCTAGTAAATGTAAAACTAGTTTTCATTCTTCCAGCTAGTAAATTATGTTCTAAGGCCATCACCAAAGGGAGTCCTTTATAAATGTCAGGATTCACAAACTGCTCTGCATCTATGAGGTTTCTTTCCTTTTGGAATGAGGTAAGGAGAGAAAGCACATATTTTACAAGTTTCAGGGCTTATCCTGTCTGCAGTAGAACTGGTAAGGATGTGGATCCTGCCTTAATTTGTCCTCATTTATTAATAAGATAAACATATACACACACAGAGAGAGAGAGGATTTCTCCATGAAATTGTGAGGATTTTGATGGTCCCAGATTTAGTGTAGTTTTGAGATGTTTTTCTCCCTGCCTGAAAAGTAGGTTGCTGTTGTTGTTTGCAAATGTGCAAAATGAAAAAGTAACTATTGCACATGCCCACAAAACAGGTAGCACTGGATGGGTTGCCTTTGTGATCAGTCAGCACGCAGTTCTTGCTTGCTGTGTTCTGTGTGTGCTTTGTTTTATAAAGGGAAAAGGGCTTTTTTTTAAGAGACGGGAATTTCCCCAGAAATATATATTGTGCAAATTGGGAAAACCAAGTTAAATTAAAAGCCACTTTTGAAGCAGTATCCATGTTAATCTCTACAGACTAAATGTACCAGAAAAGGCCAAAACAAAAACTCCAAGAGAGAAAAACTTTGTGGCACTATTGTGAATATTTTTAATGTGAGCTTTCACGCATCAGGTCCTTCTCAGAAATAAGAGTGGGACTATGTGAGTCTAATATTTATACATGGCCTCATGACTAGATGGGGATCATAAAAAAACATTTGGTGTCTCAGTCTTGTATTGGAGGCAAGGCTTCTTAGAGGGGAGGGGAGTTCTTCAGATGCGATCTCGCCTGTGCTGAGGCAGGGTATCCTGGCTAGAATCACACCAATGGTGAGACTTCTTCAGATCTCTAAGAAAAGGTGATAGAATATGCATATAACAAAATATGGATTTTGTTACACATCTGGTACATTATGGATTGAAGTAGGTTCACTTATTTTAAGTGTTCCTTTAAAGGATAAAATACATCTTTTGACATAAAGTGGCATGTTCTCCTCCTTACTTTATTTAAAGCATTAGCATGCTTTCTTTGTGAGGCAAATGTGGAAATACTGTTATAGGAGAAGAAACAAGTAGCATGTTCTAGAGATGGACATGAAACAATTTTTTTGTATTTCATTTTTCATTTTTCATGTCATTATAGAACAAACTGAGAAATGAAGTACCCCTTTTAAAAAAATGAAAAAAACAAAAACAAAATAGAAATTTTCATTTCATTCCATTTTGTTTTAGTTTATTATTTATTTTGACAAATGCCAAAATAAATAATAAAAGAGCACCAACTGGCCCGCGGGCCAGCTCATCCACACCAGGCAAAATAAAAGAAAAAAGTGCCAACCGGCCCGCGGGCCAGCTGGTTGGCGCTAGGTAAAAGAAAAGAAAAAGCACCGACCAGCCTGCAGGCCAGCTGGTCAGTGCTAGGCAAAAAAGTGCCAGCCAGCCCACGGGCCAGCTGGTAGGTGCTAGGCAAAAGAAGAAGGGGAAAAGTGCTGACTGGTGGGGGGTGGTCAGCTGTAAAAAAAATGAAACAAAATGAAGAACAAAACAAATTTTTAAAAATGAAATGAATTGAAGAACAACACAAAAAAACAAAATAAAACACCATTTTGGCATTATGTGCCTATCTCTAGCATGTTCCTTATCTAGTTTGATCCTGGAATGTATGAAAGCTTTTATTTCATATTGTATTATTAGGTTACAGAAGATGACTTTATAGGCCACTATTGAAAATAAAAAAGCAAGAAACATTGCAAGCTTTCGAGTTTAAATAACACTTCTTAAAATTGTTGCAGCCAGGGCAGAAGTCTTGTGAGAGGAAGGAAGGGCAGTTTTAAAAGTTTCTTCTTAAGTACTGAATTTCACACCCCCATTCTTCAAACATTGCCCTGGCTGCAACAACATCTACAGTAGCCATGGATTTTAAGAACATCTAACAGTTACATCCTGGTAAAGCACATCTTTTACCATGGCTAAACTTCTGGGACCTGCTTTGAAGAAGAGTTATTTAAACTCAAACCTTGCAATGTTCCTTGATTTCTATTATTAATAGTGGCCTATAAAGTTATCGCCTGTAACCTATTTTTGCAATTGTGTTTTGTGATGGCCGTGTGGCTCAACTCCCTTTTTGCTGTCATATTGTATGTAACTAGTTTGTTTCACCAATTTATTGAAAGTACATTTTCATTATTTCTATAAGTCGGAAACCACTTTATGGCACGTAAAGCACATTTTCATTTTGAAAATTATTTACAGTTATTTTAAAATTGACTGACCAATCAGAGGAACAAAATTGTACAAAGTCCACATGCTTACTAATTATTAACCACCCAAGCTTTTATACTGTATTCTGTTTATTCCTCTTGATCTAACTTTCATGCCCCTCAGGCATCGCTCTATTAACCTGTTCCTCCATGGTTATCAGAAATATTGGATAGAAACAGAGGAATATTCCTTTGAGGAGAAACTAGTTCAAGATTTGGCTGTAAGTATAGATATTACACAATGTGGTAATGCCCACATTAATGAACACTATGTGCTACACACACACACATATATATGTATATTAGTTGGGCCCTAGTTTTAAGACAAATTAATGGCACATAATTTATATATGCTGCAGTTTTGCCCATTTGCATGCTACATTTAACAGCTATATTGCATCATGTATACCAAATTGCTATACAGGGTGAGACCCCCCCCACTGGCCACTCTACCCTGGTTACTGATTCGCTTCCGCATTGATGTCAAGGTGTTGATGATAACATACAATGCCCTAAACTGTTTATGATCTCGGTATTTGTTGGATTGCCTTCTCTCACTGAGAACTGCCAGAGTAACACTCTCTTCCCAGGTTGGGAGATTGAGGCTTCTGACCCCAAGGGAGGTCCAAAAAGTAATAACTAAAAACTGGGCCTTCTCAGTGATTGTCCCTCATCTATGGAACCATCTGTCCTACCGATGTCCGTCTGCCCCTTGCATTGGGAATATTCAAACAAACATTGAAAACCTGCTCTTTCAAGCAAGCTTTCCCTGAGTTTTGATTACTACCTCAGGGATGCATCATTATTAAGATTCAACCCACCTCTGCCTTCCCATTTACAGTACTATTTGACTCTCCTGTTGGTCATCCTCTATTTCCCTTCTATTTTTCTATTTCTTTCTGTTGATTATGATGTTGTTACTGTCTCTCTGCTGTTGTATTTAGTTCATTATGTTGCCTTTTATTATATTGGTTTATTTAATTATTATGTTACCTTTGTTGTATTGATTGCTATACATTGTCTAGACTAGAGTACCCAGCAGCTAGATTGGCAGTAAATAAATAAATAAATATATGTGACATATGTAACAGATGAAAATGTACATTTCATGAATTTAAGAACTTTAACTATCTGTGTTATATGTGATATAAAATTTTCATCTGCTACATATATCACAGATATGCAGTTCAGCTTTAAAATGCACTATGTAAATGAGTAGAGCTGTGGGTTATTTTTGCTTCATATAAATTATGTGTCATTATTTTTTTTAGAACTAGGACTCAACTAAAATTGATGATTGTTCTTCTTTGCTCAGCTTAACAATTCCTGTGTTTTCATTAAAATTCATTTGAAGGCTTAACGCAACTAATACTTCTTTGTGTTTCAGAATGTTGGCTGTTACATAACTCTTTAATTTAGCATTTAAAGCTTTTAGACAAGATAGTGTTGCTCTTTTTTGCTTGATATTGTGAGTGGTATTATAATGAACTGCAAATACATGTGAACGGTGTTCTTAAATAACAGAAAGAGAATGCCTTATTTTTCTTATCTGTTGTAGAGGTTGAATCTAACGAAGAAAAGTATTTAAATTGTCATGGAGTACAATACTTAAATTTCATGCACTTTAAAATGTCTTCTTTTTAACAGATTCTATAAGGGGTTGTGTAGGGGACTATGATTATTTGATTTCCAAGTATGTGTGAAATGGTTAGTTTTTCAAAACTGTAGTTAACAGAGGTTTCCTTTTTGTGAAAGAAATGTCCATCAGTGAAGATAAATGCAGTGACAAATTCATTTCAGTTAAAATAACTGCTTCACAGCCTTATAGGATTCTCTTCCTTTTAAACTGCAAATATATAAATGATCCATTATTTCAATGATAGCAAATAAAGGCTTCTGCTGCACAAAATATTTCATGTAGATTCACCATGCCTCATTTATTTGCATTTTGCAGATGGGACACTCAAAAGTAATCTGCAGGAATTTTTCTGGAGTGGGGAGGAGCTGCTGCATAGCAATATTTAGCATAATACATGCAGATAGTTTGTACAGTACTAGAGATGGGAACCATATGAAATACGACATGCTGTTTTGTCATTTTATAAGGTTTCAAAATGTTACAAAATGAAATGAAATGGCGGCGAGCATTTTGTTATGAAACAAGATGCCATTTTTAGCTGTTGAAAATGAAATGTTTTGTTATTCCATAAAATGACTCCCCTGTGTCCTAGGGTAATTTGTAGGTAACACACTTGGAATCTTCCCTTTAAGCCCTCCCAATTTGGAGAGCTTTGGGATTCAGGGGGATGAGATATTACACTCCAAAGTGAGTCCCCCATGGAAAAAGCTTGAATGTTAAACTCCAGCCAGACTTGGAAGGGTTGCTTGGAAGGTTGCTATGTGATTAAGCAATAAAAGGTTCACTCTGAGAGGGCAGGAGAAAATTTATGGCCCTTGAGCTTGTGTGCTTCCTAAAGGCAAGTGAAAATAAAACAGAACAGAATTACAGCAGTCCCTCAACTGCAGTGCTTTGCATTTCACAGGCTGAAGTTTAAAGGACACATTTTTCCTTTTCCCCTTTCTCCATGGGGGACCCACTTTGGAGTTTAATAACTCAGCTCCCTGAACCCCAAGGTTCTCCATATTTGGAGGGCTTAAAGGGAAGAGGCGAAGGAAACTACCCCCACCCCCAAACGGTGCCTCTAGTACTCAGGGGAGCCATTTTGTAATGTAACAAATCATTTCATTTTGTTTCATTATTACAAAAATTCTTTTTAAAAACTTCATTAATTATGAAACAAAACAAAAAGAAAAGAAAAATGAAACAAATCAAAATGAAGCACTATTTTTTCCATTCCGTGCCCATCTCTAGTTTGTACCACTATAATACAGTGGCTTGAATCCTACTGATATCTGTGTGAGGTTTTTCAGATTTGCCACCGCCAATTGCAGCTAACTCACAGGGCACATCTTAGTTGTTCAATCAGGCACATAGAATCATAAAATAATTGAATTTTAAAAAGCCTATAAGGCTATCAAATCCAACTCCCTGCTTCAAGGCAGGAATGTAAATGTAGTCCTCATAGATGTATTTCTGATTTTCTCTTGAATACCTTTATGTTGGAGTGCTCATGACATTTGCAAGGCATGTGACTGGGGTATGTCTTTGCCCTCAACAGTGAGCCACAATTAGCCTTGGCAACTTATACAAACCTTATGCAAACATGAATAGAATTCTGACTAGTGAAAATGAGGTACTTCCCCCCCAGTGGATGAATGTTGTAATCAGAGATAATCTGAGGTTATCCACAGGTGCAATTAATTTGAAGATATATTTGAATCATAGGCAGTAAACGGAATGAGATCCACAAAATGAAGGCACAAAAGAAAAAAAGGGGGAAATCAATGAATTTCTAACACGATAAAAATCCATGATGAAATTAGAAGTGCAAAGTAAAACAACCTGCATTACAATATCAGATGAAATTTAAATTATGAAAAACCAGCAATCTTTAGCCCTTTATAAAACACTATATTTACACTTCCACCAACCCTCTAGTTGAAGGTCACTATGTTCCAACTGTTTTGCCTACAGATTGAGAAAGAAAGACATACCATTACTTTTCATTATACTTTTTCATTAGTATCAAACTACCCTTTGACTATTGTTTTTGTCAGCTGCTTTAATAAAAGAGTATTGATCACACTGGAATATTATACCACCAATGATTTAGTCACCACCACTGTATTACGGTTTCCCCTTAGCAATTGATACCTACATTTCCAGCCCTAATGAGACTTCAAAAACTTTTGAAAACATTGATAATCTAGTCATTCCTAAACAAACTGGTGATTAAATTTAAATACGTATATATCTTTAAAAGGATCTCCTTGGGAAAATTCAGTCAGGTGCATTAGATTTATATGGATGTTGAGAATACACTTTTTCTAACAGAAAAATACAAAGTGCTTTCTAAGAGTTCATTTTGTTTCATCTTTTCACTCTTGAATATATTTTAATTACCAATTTTTCCAACATAAATCCTGCACAGACCCCTCCACAAAAAACTGAGGAGGAAGAAGAAGAGGTTGAAAAGCATCCTGATCCTCTTCACCAAATCATTCTTCACTTTAGTAGGAATGCTCTCACTGAAAGAAGGTAAGTGGACTCAACCCCATACCATGTACTTGAAGTAGCTTTTCTTAACTGCATACATACATACATACATACATACATACATACATACATACATACATACATACATACATACATACATACATACGGTAAAGTTCTAAGAGATCTGTCATATGTGCTTTGCTTGTCACAAAAGTGAGTCCATGAGTACTTGTAATATTGCTAGAGATGACTATGACAGTTTTAGTTATGTGAACATTAGTCATGGTCAATTTAGAAAATACTATTTCCAGATAATACTTTAATAGATGTGTGCTCTTTTGTTATTTGTCTATGGCATTAAACAGGATTAAAGAATAAGAAGTTAAAAATGGAAGGCTGAGATTACACTTTTCTTAAAATCCTCTTAAGTGAACAAAGACTTTTGGTTTTGTAAAGAAAAGATTTTGTGTCTGATAGGATACGAGATAATAATCAGTTCTATACAAAACACATGGCTAAAATCTCTGGCTGGTTTTGAGCACTTTGGAGGCACAATGGGGTAACAATAATTCCCTACTTGTGAAGCAAGTAAATATATTGTTCTGGTGTGAATGCACAGGGTAAATATATTTCAGCAGAGAATTTACTATAGCTTTGAATCTAATAACCTTGTTAGATGGTATCATGGCATTTCAAGATGAAAGCCTCTCTGCTTTCATGATACCTGGAGCTGCATTTCACCCATGTTCAAGGCCTCTTCAGCACTTACAAAGTTGTTTTCCTGAAACAATCTGAACACTATTTCAACTTCCCTACAGCAAACTGGAAAATGACCCTTTATATACTGCATATTCAGCAATGATGGCAAAGGTGTGTATTGAATTTAAAATTATACCCTATATTTTGATTTATTTTTTAAAAAAATCATTTATAAGTAAAGTTACACTTATTGTTAATAATAAATAAGACTCATGTGCCATCAACTCAAATCTGACTTATGTTGACCCTTTCCAGGCTTTCTCAGTAGAAGATACTCAGAAATGGTTTACATTTCCCTTCTTTTGGGGGCATCCCAGCTTGTCCAAGGCCACATAGGTAGCCACAATGGGTAATTGAACTCCCAACTTCTGGCTGTGTAGTCAGATGCCAGGTGGCAGGGACTAATGCCCTTGCACACTATGCCTGGGGGCAAATGGAACATCAAAATTGACCCTCCTGCTGCACAAGCTTTTCCTGGAAGATGGCACCCAAGTAAGCAGAGGCCTCATCTGACCAATGGCATCATGGTGGGCAAACACAATATGCCAAGCCAGCGAGAAACAACAACAAAATATAAACCACTTGCACCTAGCAGGAACCCCAACCCTGCCCATGAAGAGGTACTTACAACCAGTTCAATGTGCAATTCAGCCCTAATGGAAAAGAAGCAAAATCAGACCAAAGGGGGGGGGCAGTGTCAGCTCCTGGTAGTAATCATCAAAGGCAAGAACACTTGATAATTAATAGTAAGATCAGCCAGGCATAACCTACTGTCTTACGTACACCCCCAAAAAAAAACCCCAAACCTTCATCATCAATCCAGGCCAATCAAAAACAACCAGCAAAATTTTCTGTGTAGCTGGACATTGTGGCCAGCACCCCTTTACAAGTCTCTGTTATTTCACTTAAAGAGACTATATGGGCCTAGCCAATGTGGTATTTCACTACCACTAACTTGATTAGGCTTCTACCAGATAAAAATTGTGTTGAAAGATGAAAATTAAAACTTCAACTGCCTCCATCAAATGACTCTGCTTTGCTACCTCTAGGGTTATGCAAAAGTCTCTCAAACCCATCAGAAGAATAAAATAATAAATGAGTGGGTGGACAAAGGAGCTCCTCCCGACATGGGGCCAACTAGTCAAAGCAACCGTTGTGGTGTATCGGATAAAGTAATGGTTTAGGACTCGGGAATCTTGGATTTGATTCTGCATCACTTCCATGGAAACTGTGTGTGTGTGTGTGTGTGTGTGTGTGTGTGTGTGTGTGTGTGTGTGTGTGTGTGTGTGTGTGTGTGTGTGTGTGTGTGTGTGTGTTGCAGAACAGGTAAAATATTATACCTCACTTACCCTTTACCTTAACGCACTATAAATCAGTTCTGAGTTGATGGCCCATAACGACATCAGTGCCCTACAGGGGTGAAAGAAGAAACATTCTCTGGAGTTTCCAGCAAGGCTGGGCAGAGAACGAGGCAATGTCTCTTCTGAATTCCTTTTCTGAAGAACTTATTCCCTTCTTACCTCCTTGCAAGAAACTCCAGCAGTTTGCATTCTCTTCCAATTCATCAGATCAGTGTACTCATGAGAATAAGGAGTGTAAAACTCTGTATGTGTTAGCCTGTAAGTATGTTAATGTGGGAAATGTGGGTGGGAGTGTGTTAAGAGTATAAATGATATAACTCTGAATGGGTATTTATGCATGAAGTTTCTTAGTACCATTTGTATGTAAAAATGGATATGATCAGAAAAATGTCCAAGTCTTTGTTCTAGTAGTGATTTTAAAATCCCTTTGATGCTTTCTGCTTGTTCATTTTGACACAATAAAAGTAGAAAAGAAAGTTTAATTCCATCTGATCCTTTTTCTTTCAAATGAGAAAAGAGCTGTCATTGTGGAGTAGATGATGCTGATGAAGAAGAAGAAAAGGAGAAAACGTTTGAGGTGAGCAAGTTTTTGAAAAATTATATCATCCTTTGAGCTCATGATTTATAGAACTAAAGTAATGTTTTATTCCTAACTACTAAAGATGATACATTAATAATAGTTATGTTGAGAGAAGTTAGCGGGTTTTCTCAAATACTCTGAATATTATTCATCCAATTACATCAAAATGTAGATTTTATTACAGTTTCAATTTTTGCATACAGGGCACCTGAGCTTCTTCCTGCCTATCTTTTTTATTTGTCTTCAAAGTTTTCATACAATCATAAAATAATGGAGTTGGAAGGGGTCTATAAAGCCATTGAGTGCAACCCTCTGCTCGTTCAGGAAACCAAATCAAAGCAGATCTGACAGGTAGTTGTCTAATTTTCTCTTGAATGCCTCAGGCATTGGAGCGTGCACCATCTCCTTAAGTATTTGGTTCCATTGTCTTGGTGCTGTAGCAATTAGGAAGTTTTTCCTGATATTCAACCAAAATCTGGCTTCCTGTAACTTGAGCCCATTGTTGTGTGTCCTGTACGCAGGGATGATTGAATATAGATCATGTCCCTTCTCTGTCTATATATCACATCTCCCCTCAGTGTTCTTTTCTCACGGCTAAGTATGCCCAGTTATTTCAGTCTTTCCTTATAGAGCTTGATTTCCAGTCCCTTGATCATCTCCATTGACCTTCTCTGAACTTGCTAAAGTTTGTCAGCATCTTCTTAAAGTGTGGTGTCCAGAAGTGAACACTGTACTCAAGATGATGCCTAACCAGTGACAAATAGGGTGGAACTATTATCTCATTGGATTTGGTAACTGTTTCTGTTAATGCACCCTACAACAGCATTTGACTTTTTGCAGCTGCATCACATTGTGGGCTTATATTCATTTTGTAATTTACAATCCCAAGTCCCTTCTCACAAATAGTATTACTGAGCCAGATATACCCCATTGTGTAACTTTATTTGTGGTTTTCCTGATAGATGTAGAAGTGAGAGTGTCAACAAGCATGTGGATAAGGGAGATCAAGTTGACATTGTTTATCTGGACTTTCAGAAGGCTTTCAAGAAGGTCCCACACCAAAGACTATTGAATAAACTTGCCAGTCATGGAATAAAAAGACAGGTCTTTTCCTGGATCAGCAACTGGCTAAATGACAGGAAACAGAGGGTAGCACTAAATGGACACTTCTCCAATGGAGGGAGGTAAAGAGTGGTGTTCCCCAAGGTTCAGTACTGGGACCCCTTCTTTTCAACCTCTTCATAAATGATCTAGAAGTAGGAGTAAATAGCAAGGCAGCCAAATTTGCCAATGACATGAAATTATACAAGGTACTAAAAACTGAGAGAGATTGTGAGGAGTTCCAGATGGATCTCTTGGCACTGGGGGAGTGGGCAAACCATTGGCTAATGAACTTCAACATTAGTAAGTGCAGAGTGATGTACATTGGGGCAAAAAAACCAATTACATTTATTAATGGATGGGGTCTGAACTCTCTGCAACAAACCAGGAAATGAACCTTGGTGTCCTGATGGACAGCTCAATGAAGGTGTCAATCTAGTGAGCTGCCGCAGTGAAAAAAACAAACTCAATGCTAGGGATCATTAGGAAGGGTATAGAAAATAAGTCAGCAAGTGTCATTTTGTCTCTTTATAAATCTACGGTCAGCCCCCATCTGGAGTATTGTGTACAGCTCTGGTCACCATACCTCCAGAAGGATATTATGGAAATGGAAAAAGTGCAGAGGAGGGCAACCAGAATGATTAGGGGACTAGAACACCTTCCTTACTATCTGAGGCTGCAACAGCTGGGCCTCTTCACTCGTGAACAACGGCACCTAAGAGGTGACCTGATTGGAGTTTATAAAATCATACATGGTATGGACAAAGTAGATAAGGAAAAACTGTTTTCCCTGTCACACAACGCCATGAAACTTTGGGGTGCTAGATCTCAAACAAATAGGAGAAATTACTTTTTTACCCAGAGGTTCACTGTTCTGTGGAACACCCTGCCAGAAGAAGTGGTGATGGCTGTGGTCTGTTCCACAAGGCTGTTCTTATGTTCTTGTGCTCTTATGTTATGTTCTTATGACATGGGCACTTTGGCCCATTTAAAGCTTTGTATGTCTAGTGTAGAAATTTGTACTTATCCCTGTTAAATTTTGTTCTGTTCTTTTCTGCCCAATACTGAAGTGTATAATGATCTTTTTGTTCCTGTCTTCCAAGGTGCTAGTTATTCCACCCAATTTTGTGTCATCCATAAATCTGATAAGTATTCCCTTGACATCTAAGTCATTTATAAAATGTTTGAAGAGCATGAGGTCCAGGACTGAGTCTCGTGATATTCCACTAGTTACCTCCTCCCAGACTGAGAAAGAGTTATTGATAATCACCTTCTTAGTATGATTCTGTAACCAACTTGGATATCCACCTGACAATTGTTTTTTCCAGCGCACACATAGTTATTTTGCTCATCAGAATATCAAAGGTTTTGTTGAAGTCAAGTTCTATTGTGTTCACAATATTCCCACTGTTTACCAGGGCAGTTACCAACTTACCAGAGAGAGAAAGAGAGAGAGAGAGAGAGAGAGAGAGAGAGAGAGAGAGAGAGAGAGAGAGAGAGAGAGAGAGAGAGAGAATTTGTCTAGTAGGATTTGTTCTTGAAAAGTCTGTTAGCTTCTAGCTACTACTGCCTTGTTTTGAAAGTGAGTGCTCCAGAATTTTCCCTAGTATTGATATCAAGCTCAGTGGTCTTTAGTTCTCAGGTTTCTACTTTTTAAATCTTTTTTGAAGATAGGGACAATGTTAGTCCTCCTCCAACTATTTCAGACTTCACTCATTCTCATAATTTCAATAAAATAACAGACAATGGTGCTGATATATCTTCAGCCAGTTATTTCAATATTCTTGGATGCAGTTCATCTCAGAGGATTTGAGTGAGATGGCAGCATATTCCACTGTTGTTCGGCCATGGAATATGCTGCCACGGAGGGTGGTGGAGTCTCCTTCTTTGGAGTTTTTTAAGCAGAGGCTGGATGGCCACCTGTCGGAAATATTGTTATGTGGTTCCTGCATGACAGTGGGTTGGTCTGGATGACCCTTGAGGTCTCTTCCAACTCTATGATTCTATGATTCTATGATTTGATTTCTTGACCATTTATTAGTCTCAAGCTGCAGTCTTATCCTACTGACCCTTCTTCCACCAAGTCATCTGTATTGTGTAGAATCAAGTCCAGGATAGATAACCCTTCAATTTCCAACTCCATTTTTTGTAGGAGAAAATTGCAAGCAGTGTAAGACAGGCCTGGAAGTGTTATATTTGGCAGAGTTTCCTTCCCAACATGTATCAGGAGAACTGAAATCTCCCATTACTGCTACATCCTCTTTCTTTGAAATTCTTGCCATTCCCCCCACCTCACCCCCCCAAAGATAGGCCTACTCCAGAGCAACCTACTGTGTCATGCAACAGGATTTTCAGCTAGTGTGCAACTGATAACATCAGTTATTTGGCTCACTATATTCTACAAATATCACTGAGAGATTATTATTATTTTGCAATATTCTGTGTTTAGGAAACATGCATACTTACATCAGTATATTGTTGTACTTAGGAAAAAGAAATGGAAAAGCAGAAAACTCTATATCAACAATCTCGACTCCATGAACGTGGAGCTGCTGAAATGATATTACAGATGATTAGTGCCAGTAAAGGTAAGGTAAAGGTAAAGGTTTCCCCCGTATATGTGTGCTAGTTATGTCCGACTGTAGGGGCAGTGCTCATCTTCCGTTTTCAAGCCAAAGAGCCAGTGTTGTGCAAGTCCATGGCCATGTGGCCGGCATGACTGAACGCATTTCTGCACATGGAGCACTGTGCCCCAGAGGTTTTTATGAGACTTCATGCTTTTCATTGATTTCAGCTGTATCCTGGCCGCAACACTACAACTTGCTTCCACAATACCAAGTATAACATACTCTGAAGGGCTGTATCTCCCAATATGAACCTTCCCGGTCCTTAAGATCTTCAAAGGAGGCCCTCCTCTCAGCCCTCTTGCCATCACAGGCATATTTGATGGCCACATAAGACAGGGCCCTTTTTTGTGCCTTCCCTTGGTTTGTCTCCTTTCTTTTATATTTCTGACAACAGTTGAAGGCCCTCCCTCTTAAGGCACACTTTTAGCAGCCATAACTGGATCCCAGGATGCTAGGTTTTAGCTGAGTAAGTTTGCTTCTAAAGTTTTAAATATTTTAAATCACCTTATGTATTTTTATTCATTATTATAGCTTAATTGCTTTTAAATGTGTGATTTATTGTGTTTTTAAATTTACTGATTGTGAGCCACTTTATCCCACTTTGCTGTTGCTCTTGGCTATTCAACTGTCAGAAGGAACTGAATGCACAAATTTAATTTCCATCTCAAGGATGATACTGATACTTCATTACTTCTGCTTCCATCACTGCTGACCCCCCCCCCATACGTCTTGTAGGCGATGTTACTCATCTTTCTCCTTATGGGGATTTTCATTCCTACATCAGTCAGATCATGTCGATGTGTCATTGAAGATCAAGGCCGAAGCTCTTGAGGGCTGAAACTTTCAGGAATAGATATGTCCCTCACAAGACCCAGAAACGAATATATTCGGTTTCTAGACTCTGGAGATCCCCCATCAGTGTATTGAGCGATGGCAACAATCATATTCTGTTCCAGTTGATAAACAGGGTAGAAAGTAATATATAATGGGCAAGAAGTTCTATTCCCCATAGCTCTTGTTGCTCATATAAGTAGTTACCAAGAAGATGTGGCTATATTTCAACAATTACTCTGGGAAACAAAGGAGGTGTTTACCCCGCCCCCGCCCCCTGTCTGAGAAGTGTTTTCTGCTTATATACCGCCCCATAGCACTTGAAGCACTCTTTGGGCAGCTTACAATTTTAAGTTATACAGGCTACACTCCCCCTCCCCACGCCCAGCAAGCTGGGTACTCATTTTACCAGTCTCCGAAGGATGGAAGGCTGACTCAACCATGAGCCAGCCACATGGGATTGAACCCCAGGTCGTGAGCACAATTTTAGCTGTAGTGCAGGCATTTAACCACTGCGCCACGGGCTCTTAAGAACCCGAAAACTGCAGCAGTCCTGTTGAATAATGAGGTAGATTGTCCGGCATGCCAACCAATTAATACGTTATGCCATATTTTGGAACGTGCTAGAATTTGTGTTTCTGAACCTGTATCTCTTCAGAGTTAAACTTGGCTTCATTCTGCTGGAGTATCTATGAATACCAGATCAAAGATAGAAAAACTATCTTTTGATGTAAAGGCCTGTTCAGAGCAGAAATGGGAGAGGCCATTAAATATCCGTTTATAGCTATGACCACAGCAAGAAAAAATGGATATTGTTTCCCAAACCCAACACCTAAGTAAAAAAAAAGTCTTAATAGCATGGACTCTGTTCATCCTATAATACTACCCACAATCTCAGTCTTCTAAAAACTCCTTGCCATCATCATTGGCACTGAGAGGACCATATAAACAAAGCTAGCACTCTTCTACTAAGACAGGGTTGTCCAAGACGTCGACCGCGGTTGACCAGTCACCCGCGGCGCCTTCAGGAGTCACCCGCCAGGTCCCCTGTGAAGGGGGAATTCCCCCCCACTCACTCGCCCTTTCCAGTTGCAGTGGCAGCGGCTCCAATGGTGACAAAGGGCCCAGCAACCCACCCTGGTCCTGCCTCCCTGGCTGCCACCTGACGCTGGAGCCGCCACCACGCCCCACCCCTTGCCTGCATCTCCTCCTTTCCCCGGTGCCTGCCCCCCTCCCCAATCGCTCACCGCCCCGCCAGTTTCCCCTGCGGGTCTGCTGGTTGCTGCTACTAGGCAGCCACTGAGAGGGAGTGAGCGGGGAGGAGAAGCAGGAGGAGGTGCCGCTGAGCCCTGGGAGGCGGGGAAGTGGTGTGTGTGTGTGTGTGTGTGTGTTGCTGCTGTTGCTCCTGGCGCAGCTCCCCCTTGCCTCTTCCTGCTTCTTCCTGCCTCTTCTAGGCTCGGCATGCCATTGTTGGACGCACCCCCCTCCGATGCGGGTCCCCGCCGTTGCCCTGAGTGGTCTCGTGTGGATGTGTTTGTGTGTGTGTGCTTGTGTTCTCTCTCTCTCTCTCTCTCTCGTTTCTCTGCCTTGCCGGGCGGAAGAAGTTTTGCACGGCTGGGACCAGCGGGCAGGCTGGCATTCCCTCACTCTCCATTGGCTCGCACGGCACCTGGGCTTGATCACCCTGCCCAAGTAGAGCCACCCCCTCCCTCCCTCCCCACCCACCCGGGGCTCGCTCTTGGCAGGTTGGCGTCAGGAGGCAGTCGCCGGGCGAGGGATTCAGCCTGCTTGCCTGTCTGCCTCGCGGGGCTGCAGGAGCTGCGATCATGGCAAACCCCGCTGGGGGTGGGGAGATTCTAAGGATGAAGGAGGAGGGGGGACGTGATGATTGCCACCACCACCACTACCACCAGCATCACGTGGCAAGGGGTGGCCTTGGGCCCACCTCCGTGGCTGCCACCTGATGCTGGGGCCACCACTGCACCCCCACCCGCTGCCTGAATCATCCCCACCCCCTGCCGCCATCTCCCTTGCCCTCGCCGGCTGACATCGCCACCGCCATCACCCCAGGCCCCGCCCACTGACCCCAACACACACACACACACACACACCCCCCCCATTGCCATCACCACCCCCGCAACCACCCCTGCCGCCACCAGCACCGCAAGCCCCACCCCCTGCTGCCACTCCCCAATGCCAACCCTCTGCTGCTGTCAACCGCGGGGGGCCTACAGAAGCGGCAGGTAGGCATCGGGCTATTCAAAGTTGGACAGCCCTGTACTAAGAGATAGTTATTCATTTCAAAACAGATTTTCATTCTTTTGCCTGGCACCAAGATGTTAGATGTCTTCTATAGCTGTCCACTCCAGTTGTGATGAATTTGCAGCCCAATATTAATGGTGTCCCAGGTTTTGTGTATTGCCCTGTCCCTCAGCTGAATTGAAACTTTTAAAATCAGAACTCTAATACCACCTCCTCTCTCTCTAACATATATCTAAGAAGTATGCCTGGCAAATCCATCTGCCAGAAATGGACTCTAAGACATTGGTGTGAGCCTGATGAAGTGGGCTTGTGATTATATGATATTTTAGGGGTCTGTTAAATGTTTTCAGCATTATGTTTGTATGGATCACACAGCTCTCATTAACAATATTTTTTCTTTTGGAATATCACCAACAAATATGCCAGGTCTATTGTTTATCACAAGTACAGTATGACCCCCGCATCCACTGATTCACCAACTGCAGATTCAGTTATCTGCAGTTGGTGATTGGCAGGGAGGCAAGGGGGGAATTAAAAATAAAACTTACCACCACCAATGCCCGGCACCCTCCTCCTCACTGCCGCCACCACTGCAAGCCAGCCAAGCAACCTCCAGAGTGGTGGGGTGGAGACTCAACTGGCTGGCCAACCGGCCCTTGAACTTCCCAGTTGGGTCCCAGGTGGTGGATATTTTGAACTTCCCACTCAAACTTCTGATCCGCCACCCATGACCTGAGTGGGAAATTCAAAGGCCAGTTGGCTAGGTGGGTCTTTAAAGTCCCTACCTCACCTCTCCGGAGGGTACCTGGCTGGCAGCGTCAGTGGCAGTGGAAGGGAAAAAAGCTTCCTGCCACTGCTGCTGGCCAGGCAACCTCCAGAGGGGTGAGGTATCAGTGTCAGTAAGTTTTGTTTTTAATTTTTTCCTCTCCTTACCACTGGCAGTGCTGCCACCACCACCACCACTGCTGTGGGCCAGCCAGGCATCCTCGGGAGGGATGGCGGGTCCTCCACCCCTCCGGAGGGTGCCTGGCTGGCCTATAGAGGCAGTGGCAGCAACAAGGAGGAAATAAAGTTTTTCCTTTTTTTCCTTGCCACAGCTGAGCCTGGTGGCGAGGAAAAAGAAGAAATATCTTTCTTCCCTCCTTGGCATTTGGGGGGTGTCAGGGGTGAAATCTTTCACCCTGGCACCCCTATCACCACTGTCAACCCAGATAAAAGTGTTTGCTCTTATCCAAGGATTTATATGGCGGTCCTACTGTATGCCATAGAATTCAACTCTGTTCCATTGATAAGTGACTTTTGCTTTGCTGACCTATCTGCAGTCCTGTGAGAAGAGATTAAAATTTCTAATAAAGGGCAAAGTGATGAAAATGACAATAAATGGCTCAATGGTGATATTAAAGTAGACATCTTTCAAGTTTATGGATGCTATCTAGTGACAATGAGCAGGAAAGAATAAAGTTCAAGGTGACCTTAAAAACCCCTGTAGCTTTATGTACCAATTCATGCCCCCTAAATCCTTTAAATGGCAGACTTCTTGTCATTCTTTGAGAATGGAGATAGGAAACCAGCATGCATCTTAAAAGGTGGAACATGTTCTATAGCATTTATTTATTTATTTATTTATTTATTTATTTATTTATTTATTTATTTATTTATTAAGATCAAATTACCCTGCAAATATAAAGATTTTTATCCATCTAAGAGGCAGCCTAAGGAAGTTTGCAAGAAGTGAGATTTTGACATTTTGACATTTTGATTGTTTGTTTGTTTGTTTGTTTGTTTGTTTGTTTGTTTGAGATTTTGACATTTTGCACACAGGGCTCCCTTGCTGTGAGTGGCTGCCCCAAAGAAGACTTGAAAAATAGCCACTAGGGAAACAGGCTTTTTCAGTGGCAGCTACAAGGCTTTGAAGCACCTTACCTGTAGAGGTTTGCCAAGAGCTCCCTCACTCCTCCTCCTTAGAAAGCTGGTGGAATTTGTGTTTTTAAATGAGACCTTTAAGAGTATCCTCCCCTGGAGAGAAAACCTGCTGGTTTATTATCTGCTATTTTAGTGAGTTTGGTTTTTTGGTTCCATATATTACTTCTAAAGCTGGGGGCATCGGTTTTGTGGGAACTGATTAGATTTTTTTGGTAGGTGTTGGGTGGGAGACAATTTTTCTTATTGTAAAGGTCCCAGAGTAGTGACTTTGCCACAAGATGGATGGTACTTAAATGGAACCAATAAATAAATAAATGGCAGCTTCACACACAGAGACAGAATTTCTTTTACACTTGAGAAAAAATAAACAACAGCTTTGGATGTACAGTAAAGATACAGCTTATGAACTGTTTTACCTATCAATTGTCTATATTATATATTAATTACATTCTTTATTTGCAGGTGAAATGGGACCCATGGTGGTTGAAACCTTGAAACTTGGAATTGCTATTTTAAATGGAGGTAACCCAGTTGTCCAACAGGTAACCACATTTTACAGTTGTATACTTTTATCTGTGTCTTATTTTGAGGCAGTAAATGTTTTAAAGGCCTTCATAACTTAAGAGAAGATTGTTTATAGCTTAATGCAGTCTTGCAAGAGTGAATAATGAAGACAAATGGTTTTAAATCAAATAGTGCAATTTATTAGTCGCATTGAGTAAAAAAAAAACTCCTTTTGCCTAGCATTGTTATAAAAAGCAGTTACTTGTTTCAATGCAAATTTTCTTCATTTTTTCCTCTCTAGAAAATGCTGGACTACCTCAAGGAGAAAAAAGATGCTGGATTTTTTCAGTCTCTCTCTGGCTTAATGCAGTCTTGCAGGTAACGACATAAACTGGGTAGGGGAAGGTATGGTGGTAGGAGTGGAACATGCCCACGTAGGAGAAGAGGGGTTAGATATCTTACATCTATCCCCTCTTCTGGTCCCACTCCTAGCCAGAAGGAATCAGGTGACCATGTCAGCGAGCCCACGGGCCACACGGTCCTGTTGTTAAATGCCAGGTCAGTTTTAACCCTCATCCATGATGTCATTTTTGGATGAGGGTGCTGAATTGCATGTATTACTGAGACCTGGGTGGGAGAGGAGGTGGAGTTCCCCTTTCCCAGTTATGCCCACCTGGGGTTGGGCCGGGATGGAGTTGCTATTTAATTCTTCTGTCTCTTTGGGAAAAGGTCTGGAGGGCCTGTAAAGACAGATTAGGGATTCTGTTGGTGTACCGCCCACCCTGCTGCGCATACCAACAGTCTCCCTGCCTGAGCTGACAGAGGTGGTCTCGGACCTGGTGTTGAAGACCCCAGACTGTTGGTACTGGGGATCTCAACATCCATGCCGAGGCTACCTTAACTGGAGCAGCCCAGGACTTCATGGCCGCCAAACCGTGGGGCTGTCTCAATGTCATCGGTCCAACACACCAGAAGGGCCAAGCACCTAGTCTTCTCAACGGGACTGGGGGATGGTGGTTTGGATGTGGAACTCCATTGTCATCAGACCACTTCCTGGTCAAGTTTAGGCTATTAGCTACTCCAACCCTGCAAGGGTGGGGGATCCATTAAGTTGATCCGCCCTCAAAGACTAATGGATCCGGATGGTTTCCTGAAAGCTCTGGGGGATTATCCAGCTGACATGGTCGGGCGCTCCTGTCGATCAGGTCACCTTATGGAATAGGGAGATGACACGGGCAGTTGACATGATCGCACCTAAGCACCCTCTCCCCTACGCCCGGACAGCTCCTTGATACATCTGAGTTGTGGGCAATGAAGCGGGAGGGGAGACGGCTGGATTTCGCATCTGACCAAACACGGCTATTTATTTATTTATTTAAAAAGGCAGTATTTAACCGTTGCTTCTCAGAGTGCCGCCCAGCGGAGCTGTTTCGGGTGGTCCGGGAACTCTTCAGCCAGGAGATAGGGTGGAGGCCCAGGACCATTCGGCTGGTTCACTTTGAGGGAAAAATTGCTCAGATTCGCAGTGAACTGGACTCTATTGGTACAGTATCAAGGGATGTGTCCAGTGCACCGGGCTTAGGTCCAGTGTTATTGGATGAGTTTCAATTGTTGAGACCCGAGGATGTGGACAGGGTGCTTGGCTCTGTCCATTCCACCACCACGCTTACCCTTGCCCTTCTTGGCTAATTGTAAGATCTGCCAGGGGGTTACAGGAAGCTGTAAATGCCTCTCTAAGAGAGGGAGTTCCCTGCTGCCTTAAATAGACCACTCCTGGACCCAGGACTGGTGGTTAACTACCGACCAGTAGCGAACCTCCCTTATTTGGGCAAGGTGTTGGAGCGGGTGGTGGCCGGACAGCTCCAGGCGCTGCTGGATGAAACGGATTTTCTGGATCCATTTCAATCTGGTTTCAGGCCGGGTTTTGGAACAGAGACTGCCTTGGTGCCCTGTACGATGACCTTTGCCGGGAGAGAAACAGGGGAGTGCAACCCTGTTGATACTCCTGGACCTCTCAGCGGCTTTCGACACCATCGACCATGGTGTCCTTCTGGATAGGCTGGCCAGGTTGGGAGTTGGAGGCACCGCTTGCGGTGGTTCCGATCCTTCCTGGCTGACCGTGTCCAGAAGGTGGTGCTGGGGGATAGTAGCTCTGCCCCATGGCGTTTACGTCATGGGGTTCCACAGGGCTCAATATAACCACTGGGAGAGGTCATCAGGAGGTTTGGGCTGAGGAGTCAGCAATATGCTGATGATACTCAGCTCTACCTCTCGTTCTCCACCAATCCAGGTGAGGCGGTTTCTGTTCTGAACTTGTGTCTGGACCAGATAATGGACTGGATGAGGGTTAATAAATTGAAACTCAATCCAGACAAGACGGAAGTGCTGTTAGTGGGTGCTTCATCAGCCAGGCTAGAGGGCCACTTCCCTGTCCTGGATGGGGTTGCACTCCCCCTAAGGGACAGGGTCCGTAGCTTGGGGTGCTCCTGGACCCCGGTCTAACTCTGGAAGCCCAGGTGGACTCGGTGGCCAAGCTGCGGAATATATATCAGCTGCGCCCTACCTGGATGAACGGAGCCTTATGACAGTTACGCATGCACTGGTAACATCCCGTATTGATTACTGCAATGCGCTTTACGTGGGGCTGCCTTTGAAGACAGTTCGGCGATTGCAACTGGTTCAAATCGTGCTGCACGGCTGGTGAGTGGTAGGGCCACCAAGGAACACATCACGCCGATTCTGTATAACCTTCATTGGTTACCAGTTGCTGCCCGAGCAATTCAAAGTGCTTGTTTTGACATATAAAGCCCTAAACGGCTTAGGACCTAGATACCTGAAGGACCGCATATGAACCTAAATTAAGATCTAGTCAGGGGGCCCTCCTGAAAGAGCCATCCGTTAAGGAGGTGAAGGGGATGGCTTGCAGGAAAAGGGCCTTTTCAGCAACTGCCCCCAGACTATGGAATGCCCTACCAAATGAGACTCATTGGCACCGACGTTGCTAACATTTCGCGCCAGGTAAAAACCTTCCTGTTCCAAAAGTTTTTTAACTAATGATTGTGGGTCCTGATGGCAATTTTAGTGGTGTTTTTAATGTATCGTATTTATTTATTGCATTTACATGTTTTTATTATTCTAATTTTATTGTATTTTGATGTTTTAATTGTCCATTTTGATTGTGAGCCGCCCAGAGACCTTTGGGTAGTGGGCGGCATACAAGCTATATAAATAAAATAAATAAATAAATAAACTGCAATAATTTTAACTGAATCTTGGTGCATAATTGCACATACAGGTTGGATATTTAATTTCTGGATGTAAACTGTCACAACCAGTGGAAGGGCATAGACTAAGGTTGGGCTGAAACAATTTGAACAAATTCAGAATAAGGACTGAGTAAAATAAAACTAAGCACAGTGCAAAGAATCCATCTAGTTTGGTCCAACTGCTTCAGGAAATAAGCTTAGTCAGGTATGGACATTTTATCTAGCATATGACACTGTTTATTTATTTATTTATTTATTTATTTGATTTATGTACCACTCATCTGGCCTAAAAGTCACTCTGGGTGGTGAACACTACACAGAAGTACAAGTTATAAGACATTAACCAGTAAAAAATTACATACAGTATGCCAAATATGGTACTTATACCAAATATAAAAAACTTATATACCAATATACTAAAAATATTTATAATATACCAAATAATACAAAGAAAGCCAAAAGCAAGTGTAAATTATAAATAACAAAGACAACCAGATAAGACACCAAAAAATAAAAGATAAAAAAAAATCAGAGGTGGATAATATGGAACACAATTAAATGCCTTCATTGACTACATACTCAAGGGCCAATCTATTAAGCCAGGTCTTAAGTTGCCGTTTAAATATATACAGTGTAGGAGCTAGGCAGATTTCCATAGAAAGTCATTCCCAAGCTAAGGGGCAACCACTGAGAAAGCCTGGTGTGACTGAGATTCTACTATAGCATTCCTTTGCATTTCTACCTTTTATTTATTTATTTATTTATTTATTTATTTATTTATTTATTTATTTCTATACTGCCATCTTCCCAAAGGAACTCCAGGAACTTAATAAAAAAAGAATAACAAACATACCACAATAAAAACAACAAAACATAACAAATAAATAAGAATATTCAGGAAGATGATGGAAGAGACAAAGATGGGGGGGGAGCCCTAATGGTCGCCAAAGGCCTCTTTAAAAAGCAAGGTCTTGTGCTTTTTTGAAGGCCGGCAGGGACTGTGCTAGGCAAATCACACCTGCCAGATTTTTCTAAAGCATGGAGCCAGCCACAGAGAAGGCCCAGTTTCGAGTGATCAATTTCCGGGCCTCCCTAGGTGTGGCCATCCGAAGTGAAAATGCCTGTGATATTCTGGTGGGTCGGGCCTCTGGGATATCTGCTCCGTCAGGTGTTCAGGTCCCAAGCCATAGAAGGTTTTGCAATTCAAAACCAGTACCTTGAATCTTATTCGGGACACAGCTGACAACCAATGCAAACAAGCCAGAACTGGGGTGATGCTGTCATATTTGCCCACACCTACCACCAGTCTGGCTGCAGCATTTTGTACCCACTGAAGACTCCAAATAAGGCTTAAGGGCAACCCACATAGAGAGCATTGCAATAATCTATCCTTGAGATCACAAACACCTGCACAACTGTTCTCAGGGAAGCCTCGTCCAGGTATGGACAAATCTGGGCAATCTGCCAAAGATGGGAAAAGGCGGACTTAGAAACGGCTACCACCTGGGTTTCCAGGGATAAAGGTTCCTAACTCTATTTGCCAGCTGGAGGGTAGTACTTCCCAGACTGGGGAGAGGGCCACTGTGCCCGGAAGAGAATACCCCAAAGAACAGGACCTCGGCCTTCTCCAGGTTGAGTCTGAGCCTTTTAGTCCTGGTCCATTCCATGACCGCAGCCAGGCAAGAGTTGAGGGGCTGCATCACTTCCACTGCAGAGGTGGTAAAGGAGAGATAGAGCTGTGTGTCATCTGCATAGTGATGACAGCATACTCTAAATCCCCTAATGACCTCAGCCAGTGGCCTCATGTAGATGTTGAACAGCATGGGGGAGATTGCCGAGCCCTCGGGCACCCCACAAGGGAATGTCCAAGGAGCCGACAACTCTTCCCCCAGCTGAATACTCTGGAAATGACCACCAAAGAAGGACCGGAGCCAGCTATAAGCTGTGCCTCCGATCTACACCTTGGAAAGCCGACCCAGCAAGATACTGTGGTTGACTGTATCAAAGGTCACTGACAAATCCAGGATGACCAACAAGGTCCTCCTGGATTTGTTTATTTATTTATTTTGAGGGTGGGGTGGGGGATTGTTGTTAGTGAGCAAGCCACCTACATTTTTCTCTGGAAGTGTCTCACTCTTTACAAAATATTAGACCTCTCTTTAAAATTAACAAAGATCCACTGAGATACTACAGCGTTTGATGCCAATGGAATTGGGACTCTCTTCCATGTCTTTTGCTACTACAGCACTCAGCGGCACTCAGTATCTGTTCTGGGTTTCTTGGGTCTCTTCTGCAGATTTGTACAGTGTTACAAGAAGCTTCAGGAGGAAATGAAGGACTGCCAGTTCTGGGGAAAGTAATGGAAGTGCACCAGTGGAGCCTGGTGGCACTCTTTAAAGTAGCAACTGGATTTGGCACTAGTGCAAGTGCTGTTTTACCATCTGGTCACTTTTTAAACATTCTTAACCCTCTTTTCAAACTCTGAGAAGTTTGATGATGCGTAGTCCTTTTGAACATATTTTAGGTTCATTTGTACCTCAACATATTCACACTTTGCCTGAACCAGTGTCTGTAAATGACATCCTTGAGTGATAGGTGAAACTTTGCCCTCCCAGCCAGGAATAATGAGGCGGACAACGGCATTGGGTTAAATAGGGCCACAACTTTATTAACTTCAACATAACCTGTAAGAGAAAAGGAGGGGGCTGTGTAATAAATAGGTTGGGCGCCAGAACTCCTTCTGAGTTCAATGTCCCAATTTGCCTTGGTGAGATCCCTGTTGGAAGTGTGCCACCCACCTGTTCAGCGCGTCTCCAACGCTGCCCTCTGCCTCCTTGCTGTTTAAATTTATTAATCTCTCAAGTGGGCATTTCATCTTATTTATAGCAAGAGGGCTACCAAGCACCCCATTGGATGCCACTGGGTTCTTCACAGCCTAAAAGGACCTATTCACTACCCGCTGTTGTGACCAGGTTAAATGACAGCCTATAGCCCTGTCAGGTTGATGACGGGGTGGGTGAAAACACACCACCCCATCAGGGCCAATCAGGGCAGCGGCCAAAAATTCCCACCCGGCCCCGAAGCGACCAGCTACTCTCGTCATCAACCATAGGGTGGGAGGGTGAGGTTGGCTGCAACGCCGGAAAGAGGGAGAGTTCTGGGGAGGCTGGGACTTTATTGCCTCCCCAGCTCTCCCCAGTGACGATCCGGCGCTGCCGTATGATGCCTCTCCTGGCATGAGGGCAAAGCACCCCCTCCGGAGGACTTCACCAGGAGGAGGTAACCTTAGCATTTCAGGGACCAGATCAGAGGAATGTTTACCATGGGCATAAGTGGAACTGGATTTCAGCTTTCAAGTTTATTCACTACTCACTATTACTCTTTGAATTCATTGTTCTTGTGGTTGAGCGCTGACAGTTCAGGGTCTCTCTGTTGCCATTAGTTTTAGCAATACTTTCTCAATTGTTCTTTCATTTGTTTGTTAAAAGTGTTCTTGACTTGAATGCCTTTGAGAGACAAAATAAAGCAGAAGGCCTTGGAATGGTTACTGAGGAAGGAACACGTAAGTATAATTAATGCAATCCTTGTTTCTATATACAGAATGTTTGCATTTCATTCTTTTTATTTTGACACCAAATGTTTTAGATATTCAAGGGTTTTTATTTAACTGATAACCTCATTAAAATATTGTTTATTTATTTATTTATTTATTAGATTTCTGTACCTCCCCATCTAGCAGCAAGGCTATCCTGGTGGTTTACAAAAAAGAAAGAAAGACACAACAAAAGTAATAATCAAATAAACAGCATAATATAAAATACATACTAAGCAATGAAAAGACAAATTCACAATAATCAACATAAACAAAAGCTAAACATATAAAACATATAAAACATATAAAACAAAGCTAAACATATAAAATAATGGTTAAAAGAGGCAGTATAGGTTTAAATTAAAATGTATCATGAGAGTAAGGAAAGCCTGCCTGAAAAAAATGAGTCTTCAGTGTCCATTTAAATATTCCCAGGGAGGGGTCCAGGCAGATGTCTGGGGGCAGCTGGTTCTATAAATGGGGTCAATCACCAAAAAGGCCCAGTACTCTTTTTTTCCCCTTCCAGACCTCCCACAGTGTCAGAGCCCTCAGTTGCCCAGCCTGAAAAGATTGATTGACTCAAGCAGTTCTTGGTAGGAGAAGGTTCTCTGACCGATACCAAAGTCCTAAATCATTTTAGGGCTTTGTGTTTTATCATCAAAACCTTGAATGAACTGGTAACCAGTGTAAAGCAGCCAGTGTGGGGTGATGTAGTGAAGACATCTTACCCTACTTAATAACCTGACCACTGTATTCTGTACCAGTCAAAGTTCTTGCATTAGCCTCATAGGCAGCCCCACCTGGAGAGCACTGCAGTAGTCTATTCTTGAGGTTGCCAGTGCATGGAGCAATGTGGTGAAGGCCTCAATGTATCCAGGTAGGGACACAGTTGAGTGATACATTACAGCAGGAAGTGGGTGGCTGGACTACAGATGCTACCTGTGACTCTATGGTAAGTGCTGGGTCCAGTAAAACACTCAAGCAGCAAACCTCAGCTTTAGTGGGGAGATTCACTCTCCCAAAACAGAGGGAGGTTCCCAAACTGCAAACAGTAAGGGCCACCATTCAGAGGATTTCTATCTTGTCTGCATTCAACTGCAGTATGTTTGGCCTCATTCAATCCATCATGGCCCCCAGGCAGTGCTCAGGGGATGGGATAGCATCCACTGCAGATGAAGGAAATGAAAGATGGGTGTTATCAGTGTAATGATGACAAGAAGTTCCAAACTGCCTGATAACACCCCCTCAGTGGCCTCATATAGATATTAAATAGCCAGATGTTTGACCCCTGTAGAACCCCACAATTGAGGTTCCATAGAGAAGAAATCACCTTATCAAAGCTGCACTCTCTGGGGCTGGTCCTCCAAGAAGGATTGGAACCATGCCAAAGAGAGGCTGCCAGTCCCCAACTTGGAGAACCTCCCCAGAAGGATACTATGATCAATGGTATCAAACGCCACTAAAAGATTGAGGAGGACCAACAAGGACACTATGGCCCTGTCAGGCTATGGCCCTGTCAGTCACGTATCTTGCAGGGTGACTAATGCCATCTCCATGATTTAGCCTGAACCCAGACTGGAATGGATCAAGGGCATCAGTCTCATCCAGGAGTACCTGAAGATGATTGGCCACCACCCTCTCCACTACATTGCTCAAAAAAGATACATTGGCAACAGGTCTATAGTTCATGATGTCATCCACTGCCAAGCTAGGGTTTTTAAATTTTTATTTATTTATTTATTTATTTATTTTTTATTTATTTATTTTGGCAAATGAGCCTAATGAGTGTCTCCTTGAGGGCCAGATATACCCTGCTCTCTTGGGGAGACTAATTAATTATTCCTTTGGCGTACAGTATTTAGTTGCCACCGGCCTGGCTTTTATGAGCCGGGACAGACAAGAATCCAGGGAGGAGATGGTGGCTTGACGGTAATCAAGTGCTATGTCCACTTCTGTTGATGTCACTTGTTGAAATTTGGTTAACCTAGCCAGGCAAGGAAATGCAGAGGACACTCCTGTTTGATCTACTGTCTGAAAATGGTGCTCAAGTTCCCAGCAGTTGGCCTTCACCTTTTATTTTCAACATGCCCAAAATTGGTCACAGGAAGTACTAGTGGAAGGCCTATTACTGTGACCAACTCCGGATAGATTGCACAATATTTGAAATAACTTGGCCTGATGGTTCTGTACTTCACTTACCTGGTTAGAGAAATGGATCTTCTAGTGAATCTTCTAGATAGTAGACAAGATCTTTGCAACTGTTATATTATTTTCCATCGGGCCCTGCCTCCAGTTACTCTCTAGCCCTCTCCTATTCCACTTCCACACCCATAGTTCTCAAATAAACCATGCAGCTTGAAGACTCAATGGTAGAAGGGGTGTTCAGGTGCGATCATGTTGACCGCTATGGTAGCAGCAGTATACCAGCTAACCACCAAGGCATTGATAGGAGTGCCCACCAGTTAAGCTGGAATCCCCTGCATGGTGTACTGGAAACCCATAGGATCCAGTAGCCTGCGGGGGTGGACCGTCTTAATGGGTCCTTGCTCCCTGCAGGAAGGGAGTGCCACTGAAAGCCTGAATTTTATCAGGTGGTGATCTGATCATGACAAGTGGACTACTACCAAGCCACACACCATTGGTTTACTCTCCCTCTGTCCAGTAGAGAACACCAGGTCTAGTGTATGACCAGTTGTGTGGGTGGGGCCGTGAACATGTTGGGACATGTCCCAGGAAGCCATAGTTTCCAAGAATTGTTGAGCTGGACCTAATACCTCAACTTCCGCATGGATGTTGAAATCCACTACTGCAAGAAGTCTGGGGGACTTCAACAATGCTTCAGAGACAAATGTTGTCAGCTGTGTAAATCCTGGGTCAAGGGGAGTGCTCTACAATAGCACAATCCCCAAACGTTCCCTGATCCCAATCAACACATGTATGGCCGCTAATTCAGAGAGCCCGATAGCCTCTATAGAGTTTTTATAGACAATGGCCCCCATCCTTCCAGTCCCTCCTGGTGTTGGACGGGATAACGGAGCAAATTAGGTTAAAGGTTATGCCGCCTTCTACATCCACCCATGTTTCTGTGAGCCAGATGTTCATCTTCATCCATGATCATGTTTTGGATGAGCTGACACTTATTTGAAATAGATGTGACATTTAACACTAGGAATAGAGTGTGGACAGCCAGATGAACAGGTTACCTCAGGTCTGGCAGTTGGCTGCAGTACTAGAATAATGTAGCAAGAAGCTATTAAGTTTTTTTGTAAGTTTCCAGAAGAAATAGTTAAAAGACATAATGTAACTTATAACTTGCTTATCCTGTTTATTTATTATTTTTCTTTAATCCACAGTCATCGTACGTGAGCGTGGTATGTTTGGGTTTACAGCTTTTGATGCTATTGTGTGTTGCAAATACAGAAAGAAATCTTCTTTAATTGCATCTTTCCAGACATCTTTAGGTTTAGTTTCATGGTCTGCAGCCAGTTACGTGTTGAGCCTGGAGAAACAATTTGATGTCTAATTAAAGAAGTGTCTTTCATATATAAGGCATGATTTGATAATGACTAACCATTTCCTACTAGAACTTTAGTCCTGTAGTTTTGATCATTAATGCTTTGGAGTGCTAATTTTTTTTTTTTTTTGGTTTTGCTTCCCCCCCCTTTCTTTTCCTTTCTGTTTTGTAGTTTGTTTTTATCATTCTCTCCAGTACATTTATTTTCAAAAGTACTGTAAATTTGCTTACAGTCTTTGCTTTTTAAAAAATTTAAATCACTTAGTTTGGAGGATGCTATTGGAAGAGTATTTGTTCTGCATGTTTTAAAAGTGACTGATCGTTGCATAACTCATTGTACTATATATTTTCAAGGTGAGAAAGTACTACAGAATGATGAGTTTACTAAAGATCTCTTTAGATTTTTACAACTGCTGTGTGAAGGTCATAACAATGGTAAGTGGGCTGCAATAGGTTTCAGGCATTAACTGTTGATTTAAATGCCTTTTTCTAGGAGAGAGATTACATAATTCAGTTGTTTTCAACTTAAATTCATTTTCAGCTCTATAGCAAGCAAATCAATTAATGTTTCAGATGAAATAATATATCAGAATTCTCTCGAATGGTGTAGAGGTTTCTCAACTAGAAATTAAGGTGAAATTTTGTGAACTGTGTATGTCACAGCTTATAGAATAAACTGTGCAAGATGTGCAGATTAGAAATGGGCACGAAATGAACTTTTTTTGTTTCCATTATTCGTTATTTGTTTTGTTACATAATGAAATGAATAATGAACATTGTGATGAAATTGGAACGAAACGAACAGAACCACAAAAATTAGGTTCGTTACGATTCATTTTTCGTTAATGCCAACGCGTAATGAAATGAGCTGTTTTAAATGTTAAAAAAATGCCCTGGACATCCATAAAATGCAGCAATAATTATTTATACTGTCTGATAATACCTACCGCGGGGGTGGGGTCCTTAAAACGTTTGTTGTTGTCTTCTCCCATCGCGATGTATTTTTCTTTTCCCTTTAAGGATGACAAAATGGATGTCGCCACTCCAGCCACAAAATGGAGGCAAGCCATGTGATGGGATCATGTAAATTCTTGGACAACTTCAACCAATAGCATGCCCAGGTTGCAGACTGGGCATGTCTGGCAGCCACAGAGGGCATAAAAAGCTCTGGCAGCCCCCGTCCTCCTTGCAGTCTCCGGTGGGAGTTAGGGTGGGATTGCTGTCTCTGCGACTCGTTATTTTCACTTTAGGCCAGCCAGGCAGGTGTGTGTCTCTGTGTTCCTGCTGGTTGCAGCCTGGCTCTTAGGGGAGAGAAAGAAGAGATTTCTCCCTAGCTTCAGTCCTGCAGCCTCCCTGTGTGCGTGTGTGCGTACCTCTCGGAGAGTACCCTCCCCTGCCCCGCAGTGCAGTCACTCTGTGGCTGCCTTGCACCCTGTGCAACGCCTGCCGCTGCCTTTGCAGCCTCCCTGCGTACCTAGTCTATACTGTGTCTCTGCCAGCATCAATTTTTTTTAGTGTTTTCCCTCTGGTCTGGGGCATTGGGGGACTCCCGCGCACGGAAATGCTTTAAAAATCGTGCAAAAAGCGGGTAAAAACAAAAGACAAAAAACAAAAACAATTTTTTCAAAAATTCGCAAAACGAAAACAAACCAAAACCGACCCCCTCAACGAAAAACAAAAAAACAAAATGCCATTTTTTCAATTCGTGCCCATCTCTAGTGCAGATATAGTTTCTTACAGGTCTTAAGAAAGTCTGCAGTTATGTTAGACACAGTACAATAAGCCTTGGTTAGAAAATGTAAAAGGAAAATATTCCTGTGAATATAATTGAATGACTCAATTTTTTTATGATCACAAGTATGGATATATTTGTGAATACCTTATATTTTTTCATTTGCTTATCATTTTAATTAATTTATCTTTCAGATTTTCAGAATTATCTACGAACTCAGATGGGCAATACCACAACAGTGAATATTATTATCACCACAGTTGATTATCTTTTGCGTCTTCAGGTAAGATGGAGAGTATTTTCATTATTTTATTCCATTGCTTTGTTTCTTATTTTGGGTTATCTCTATTTGCAAACCTTTGGCTTTCATTTTTGTCCTCTTAGAGATTCTGTGATACTGTGTGCTTATTATTTATTTGTCCATTTCATTTAAAATATTTTTACCTCATCTTTCTCCTTTAAAAAAATCTAAGATGTCTTAGATCGTTAAAATACAATATTTAAAGCTAAAAACAATGAGAATACAAAGGCCTGCTCCATTTTTAAAGCTTATACTGTATTATATTGTTGACTATTTTAATTATATCTTGAGGACTTACTTATAACCAAGTTGGCTGCCTTTTTGGATAGGGTTTGTCTTCAGCACTTGGAGGAATGTAGTGAGTGACTCTTCATAACCACAAGTAAGGCATGATGTACAGAGGGGGTCAAAATTACAACTGAATCCTGCTCTTGCATTTTGCTCCTCCCTTTTTAGTCCTCCTGCTAAGTATGAAACAACACTAAATTAATTAAAATTAGTCTTAAATCTAAAGCAAGCTTGGAGAATTTGTGGCTTTGTTCTTGGACTGCAATCTCCAGCATAGCCAAAAGAGATGGTGGGACTTGTGGAGAGGACCTAACAATGAATTGTTCTAATTGTGCATGCACGTGCACACACACACACACACACACACACACACACACACACACACACACACACACACAAAGAACTGGGCATGCCCAAGTCAAGGGAACAGATAGGGATAATAAATCTGGAAGGATGAAGGCAATAAATAAATAAATAAGCAAGCAAGCAAGCAAGCACAGAAGTGTAGGCCTGAACTAGAAGGGAAGTAAAAATAATTGATTTGAGTCTCCAGTAATGTTATGTAGATCTTTGGAACGAATGCAAATTAAATATTATATTAGTAATATCTTTCAGCTCTGATGGGTGGACCAGTTAACCTTCTGAGTTGGCTCTAAACTAGGATTTTGACTTTCAGCTATAGCCATGACCATTATTCACTGGAAATGCTGAGAATGAAAGAAAATTACTCAGAAGGTAACACTCCCCCAGAGTTACTAACTATGAGATTCAGAAAGCCTCTTGGTAATAATTTGGCTTTGCTTGCTTCCAGCAAAATCACCTATATCACAGGACTGATGTACAATCCAGCTGGATTTATCTGCCATCTTTTTATTTAAAATGATTCTTTATACTAGAAGTGCATGTAAAGTTCCTTATGTACCACAACTTCAGTGGTCCAGAATATACTGGTCAGAATATAGAGTGGAGCAAATAAAATCATTATATCTCCCCTACTCTTGCCCTGGCTACTAGAGATGGGCACCAAATAAAAAATGAAATGCTGTTTTGTTGTTTTGTTACATAACAAATTGTTTCATAATGAAACAAAAGGATAGAAACAGTTTCATGACAAAATGAAACAAGCCGTCTATTTTTTTGTTTGGGAAACAAAATGGGAGAGCTTCCTCAAGCTCTTCCTTGTAAACCCCCCAAATTTGGAGAGATTTGGAGTTCAGGGGGCTGGGTGTATACCCCCCAGCAGTAATTGCTGTACAGACACAGTACTGGCAATAAGTCAATTTATTACTTCCCCTTGTACAACCCCTATATTGCTGACTTTTGCAGTTGGCTGGGACCCCCTTTGCAGTTCAATAACATGTTCCCCTGAATCCCAAACCTCTCCAAATTTGGGGGGCTTACAGGGAAGTACTTGAGGAAACTCCCCTGTCATTCCCATGCCACTAGATGAATGGGATCACTATTTTCAATAAAGATGTACTCGACAACAGTGATCCCATGCATCTAGTGGCATGGAAATTGCAGCGGATCTTCCTCATGCTCTTCCCTGTAAGCCCCCCAAATTTGGAGATATTTGGGGTTCAGGGGGCTGAGTTATTAAACTCCAAAGGGGCTCCACCAGGAGAAAATAATTTCTAATTGAGTTGGGAAATGGCTAATCAGTCCCGGGGGTGGGGGGGCTCCCCATTTGGGGTGCTTACGGGGAAGCATCCAATAAGATACCCGGGACCCATGGGAGCCATTAACAAAATGAAATGCTATATTTTTCTTTCGTGCCCATCTCTACTAGCTACCTGTTGGTTTCTGTGTCAGCTTTAAGGTGTTGGTGCTCACATAAAAAGCCCTAACTGGTTTGGAACCTTGATAATTGGCAGAATGCCTTCTTCCAGTAAGATATGCCCAACTTGTTCATCCCTCCCAGGCTGGGCAGTTGAGAGGACTGACCCCAAGAGAGGCCCATAAAGAGATGACCAGAAACTGTGCCTTCTCATCAGTGGCTCTCCATCTGTAGAACAACCCCCCACCCAAAATACATCTGATCCCTTCATTGAGAATTTTCAAGAGCTGTTTGAAAACTTGCGTGTTCAAACAGGCCTACCTGGATATTATATCGCCAGAGTGTGGAGATGCTGTCAGCACTTAATTTACATGTTCCATTGTTTCATTTTTGAATTAATTGTTCTTATGATGCCTTTTTAGTTTTCTTTGATTCATATGTTTAATTTGATTTTGTTCTTTTATTGTTTTTTTATATTTTAAATTAATAAAATTATTTATACAAATTACAAAATTTTTGAATTTCTTTAAAGTGTTAGTGTTTTAATATGCCCAAGGTGGCCTTGTAATCATTGGGAATGTATGTATGTATGTATGTATGTATGTATGTATGTATGTATGTATGTATGTATGTATGTATGTATGTATGTATGTATGTATGTATGTATGCATGCATGCATGCATCTATCTATCTATCTATCTATCTATCTATCTATCTATCTATCTATCTATCTATCTATCTATCTATCTATCTATCTAAGTCAGTGTGAGTGAGTGAGTGAGTGAGTGAGTGAGTGAGTGAGTGAGTGAGTGAGTGAGTGAGTGAGTGAGTGAGTGAGTGAGTGAGTGAGCACCAAGCATGATCAGAGGACTAGAAACCAAGACCTATGAAGAAAGATTGAAAGAATTGGGCTTGTTTCTTGAGAAAATAAGACAGAAAAGATATGTGAAATACTTGAAAATTACCAGACAGAGGAGGGGCAGGATCTGTTCTTGATCATCCCTGAATGTAGCACACATAATAATGGACTTAAAGTCCAAGAAGCCAGATTATCAGGAAAAACCTCTTAACTGTTAGTGGCATGACAATGGAACCATTTGCTTCAGGAGGTGCTGGGGGCATTGAAGAGAAAATTAGACAACCATCTGTCAGATCTGCTTTGATTTAGATTTGTGAATTGAGCAGGGGGTTGAACCTGATAGCCTCATAGGTCCCTTCAACCCAGTATTCTGTTACTCTATTCCATATTCTATGGGACGATATGATACCCAATTCTATTCCATATTCTATGATTCTGTACCCTCATGCTCAGTAAAAAAATGCATATTGTATTGTAGCATGAAAAATTGTGACAGCTACTGTCTAAAAATTGTTTAGGAGGAATGATTAGTATCACACTGAATTATAGGAGGGAAACCCTGTTATTTATGTTTAGGAATCAATCAGTGATTTCTACTGGTACTACTCTGGAAAAGACGTAATTGATGAATCTGGACAACGTAACTTCTCTAAAGCCTTAGCTGTGATAAAGCAGATTTTTAATTCCCTTACTGAATATATCCAAGTAAGTAGCACTTCTCTCTTGTCTGTGTCTATCCACATAAATGTGTATAAGGGAGAAAACACTGATTCTTCTTCGTGGCCTCTGTGAACCCATGATGATGTTCTGAGCCTCTCTGCACCTGCACAAAACATTTCAGAAACATCTAAAGCAGAGTTAAAGTGTTTGGGCAGATATTTATCCCTGTCCCCTCCAAAATTCCTCAGTTCCCTTAAATCTTCTTTGCCTTTTGTGAGAGTAGATGAGATCATGCTATTATTGGATGACCCCACCACCACCAAATACCTTTATAGAAAGTGAGCCAATATTCCATTCCCTGGCATCATTGCATAATTGTCAGTCTCTATCACTGTTTGGAAGATTGATTATTTCCTCCTCACAGTCTGTACTGTCCACATTCTACCTCTTACATGTGGGAGTGATGGTTATTGTCTTGATATTAATTATTACATTTCCATTTCTGTCATGCTAATATTGATGACACAGAGTACCACACATGATTATGGCATGACTGGGATCTCCACAGAGGTCAATATTTAACTCTGTTTTCTCAATATCACTGCAGACATACTCTCAGCTGATATCTATTCTATCTTGTCCAGGGATTATAGATACTTTAGCATCATCTGATTTGTACTCAGTCTCCTTGCAGCTGACAGTAATGTGCAACCAATATACCAGCACTACTGATTCCACCAGTGCAATACTTGTGCTACCTTCACTATTATGTGTAATTCAACAATAGTGGCAAGCCCCATCACCCATACCTCCAGCACAGAAGAAAATCACCAACTCAATAAATAAAGATAAGAACTGTGAGTTAGTCTTTGAACATCCTCCAGTGAACTCAGTAACATCAAATTGAGGAAGAATACCAGAGAAACTCTAAAAGTCAACTCCCTTCAGCTCCAAACTATAAGGCTCTTATAGGAACCTATCAGCAGTGCTTCTGAGCACTGCATCAAAACCAGAGAGAGACTAACTTCAGTGAATACTGGAGTTGAACGAATGTCACTGCATTCTTCAAAATAGGCAAAAGAAGGAAAATCGGGTAACTTCTTACCAGTCAGATTGATACCTGGGATATATGGCAACAAATGGCAAACTATAGGCTGCTATCCCGTGACCACTAAAAAACACTTCAAACTGCTTGAAGATGTGGTTAATAAAATTGTGTCCCCATGGCCAGCAGACTTTAAAAGGGGGAAATGCGACCACTCCCACTTAAGTGCGACCAAGCAAGTTCTTCCTCGTGGCCTTCGTGAAGCCACACAGATGGGTTTCCCAGGCGCCCCTGCGCCGGAGGTCGGCCTTCCCTAGCATAGGAAAGTTTGTTAGTCTCCGCCCCCGCCCTGCGTGCCTGCGCGAGGCCCTTCCCGCCCAAACCTCAGTTCCTCTTTACCGCCTTCGGCTAGATGTTCGCCCTCGTTAGTCTCCTGCGACTTGCGATTTTTTTCTTCGTATTTATCCTCAATTCTGCTTCTTTCTCCAAACTTCTGACTCGGACTGCTGACTAATGCCTTTTGCCCAGCCCTTTAAGAACTGTATCGACTGCGGAGCCAAAGTTCCGCACTCCGACGGACACGAAAAGTGCTTGCTGTGCCTCGGCGAGGAACACCACCCCGAGGCCTGGGCCATTTGCCGTGGATTTAGCTCGCAAGCACTGAAGAACCGTCGCAACCGGCTTGCCTCTTTTCTCCTGGAGAAGTCTCTTCGACCTCAACCTATGGAGAAAGCGACCGTCGACCAGCCCCGTAAGTCCGAGGTCCCCGGGCGGGAGGAGAGGCCTAAGAAAATCCCGGTACTCCAGGCGGTTTCGAAGCACAAGTCTTCGAAACCCACCTCGCCCAGGCCCACCAAGCCGGAGAAGCCATCGAAACCATCGGCCTCGCAGGGTTCCGCCACTCCGGGGTCTCTCACTGTGGAGATGGAGTTCTCGGGTTTGGGGTTCCGACTCTCCTCCCGACCCGAATATGACCCCCTGCTCCGCTCGGACGACTCGGACCAGTCATCGGATGATGACTATCACTCGGGCACCAGGTCTGCCCTCTTCGGAAGGGAGACCAAGGACCACAAGGACTCGGGGGCCCGTCGGCCCGCATCCGAACCCGGGAGCCGTCGATCCCCAGACCAAAAAGGGATTTCGTCCCCAGCCTCACTACCTCCGAGACTTTCCTCCCTGCCCGCCAAACCCGACAAGAAGTCAAAACTGATGCCTTCGCAGCCGGTTTTGGTCCCGGCCCCCACACCTCCGGACCCGTCGGTACAGAAGGCCGAGGAAAAACAATCCAAGCCGGGGAAGAAGACCGAAAAGCACCGGAAGCGCCACCGATCTCCATCGGGTTCGCGCCACACGACCTCGAAGGCCGAGCTGCCCTCGATCCCAGAGGTTGCTACTCCGACGCCAGGACCGTCCTCGGGTTCGACCGCCCTGGTCGCGACCTCGGTGGCAGAGGCCTTGACTCCGCCGGACCAGCGGCCCAAGAAACGGCGCACCCAATCCGACGCAACTCCGGCACTGACAATGACCATGCCTCCCATCCCGGCGTTCTCTCTCCGGTTCGATGGGCATCAATGGTCGGTTCTGACATCTGAACTGGAGGACCGGCAAGAGCCAAAACAACGCTCTCCCCCGCCTTCCTCTGATGAATCCGGCAGTTCCAACGTCGAATCCGAGACCTCGGATTCGATCCAGTTCGTGACCTCGCCTTCATCCGACGTGGAGGAAAAGCTCCCCCCATCCTCGTCGGAAACCATGCGTAACTACACCGCATTTGTGGTGAGGATGGCAAGCACCATTGACCTGCTGGTGCATCAGCCAAAGCCCAAGAGACCATGCCACATCTTTGGCAGTCTGTCTTCCGATGAGACATCACCAGTGCACCTCATCATGATTCCATCATTTCTAACGATGGCTGAGGAAGCCTTCCAGAACCCGGCGGCCACTCGATTCTCTAGGAGATTGGAAGCTCTCTACAGGGTGCACGACGAGAGCGCCCCATACCTCGGCAAGCACCCTCCACCAGGTTCCTTAGTGGTGGCCGACTCTCAGGTCCAATCTAGGACCACCCAAACACCCATCCCACCTTCGAAGGAAGGCCACAAATTAGACACCATCGGCAGGCACCTGTACTCATGCTCTACCCTCATCCACAAGGCATGTAACTACCAAGGTGCGATGGGAGCCTACCAGCGAGACCTCCTCACTCACCTGCACCCGTTCCTCAAGAAGATCCCTGAGGAGCACAGGGCAGAGGCTCTCGCTCTTTACGATGAGTCTATGACCCTTGCCGGGCAACAGATGAGAGCGGCCAAACACACATTCGACTGTGCGTCCAAGGTGATTAACACAGCCATCACCCTTTGGAGGCATGCCTGGCTTCGCACCACTGGCCTCACCGACAACCACAAGGCCCAGATCGAAGCCCTGCCATTTGATGGTTCTGCCCTCTTCCATACCACCACAGATGACCTCATGGAAGAGAAGCACAAGAGGCATGATACGGCTAAAAAGCTCAACGTCATCCCCTCTAGAACGACACACTCCTTTCGGAGCCAACACAGGCGATGATTTTGGCCTCCCTCAACCCCCTCCACCTCCAGAGGGCACAGGGACAAGCCATCAAAACCATCTTCATTTACCTCCCTCGGCCAGAAGTCCAGAAAGCCTAAGTCCACTGCCCCCCTCTAAACCCAGAGAGAGGAGGCACCGGGACGTCTATTGACTCGGACTCCGTCCGCCTCCGACCCTTCCTCACCGCCTGGGAAAACATCACCTCAGACCGCTGGGTCCTGTCCGTGGTGATGAACGGGTACTCCCTAGAACTCTCCGCCATGCCCCCACTAGGCAGCATTCTGCGCACCCCACCTTCTCCATGCCTGCTCGACGAAGTGGCTGCGCTTCTCCAAAAGCATGCTATCTGCCCAGTACTGCACAATCCCGCAGCGGGCCTCTTCTTCCGCTACTTTACAGTCCCAAAAAAGGACGGAGGACTCTGCCCCATTCTAGATCTACGGGTGCTCAACAAGTTTCTCATCTACAAGAAATTCCACATGGTGACTCTGGAAAAGATCATTCCCTTACTCCGCAAGGGAGACTGGTTTGGGGTTGTGGACCTAAAAGATGCTTACTTCCATATCTCAATCCATCCTGCCCACCGTCACCTCCTCCGCTTCGCCATTGGCGACCAAGTCTACGAATATGCGGCCTTGCCCTTCGGCCTCGCCATGGCACCCAGGGTCTTCACAAAGTGCATGGCTCCGGTCGCCGCCTACCTCAGGACACAAGGCATAGTCATCTTCCTGTACTTAGACAACTGGCTAGTCGTCGCGGATACCCGGAGTCAGGCCAAGGCCGACATCGCCGCCGTCCTCTCAACACTGAGCTCTCTGGGCCTACAGGTCAACTTCGAGAAGAGTCGCCTGGAACCATGCCAGGTCGCGCAATTCATTGGCGCGGTCCTAGACTCCACACGAGCCATGGCCTTCCCTCCTCGAGACAGAGTCCGCGAAACCATGGCCTTGGTGCGGAAATTCCTCTCGGGAGAGTCAATCCAGGCCATTCAGGCCCAGAAGCTGCTGGGGTACATGGCCTCCATGACATCTGTCCTCCCACACGCGAGGCTGCGACTCAGACCCCTACAGTCCTGGTTTCTCTCCCGCTTCAACCCCACCCAAGACCCACCGACTGCAGCGCTCATAGTGCTGCTGGACCTTCCAGAACACCTAGCCTGGTGGACCAATCACCGGAACATCCTCGCGGGCAGGCCGTTCAGAGACCCTCTGCCCACGATCCAACTCACCACGGACACCAGCAACACCGGCTGGGGCGCGGTGTGCCTCTCTTACCAGATTTACGACTCCTGGACTCCCCAGGAACGTCTTCTTCACATCAACGAACTGGAGCTCCTGGCGATCTTCAAGGCCTGTCGGGCTTTCCTCCGTCACCTCTCTGGCAATGTAGTACTGGCAGTCACAGACAACACGACTGCCATGTACTACATCAACAAACAGGGCGGAACACACTCTCAGCCTCTTCTCGATCTCTCCATCCGCTTCTGGGACTGGTGCATCCGCCACAAGATCCACCCGGTCACAATGCACCTGCCGGGACAGGACAACATAGATGCCGATGGCCTCAGCAGGATGCAACAGTCAAACCACGAGTGGGAACTCCACCCAGAGGCCTTCACTCACCTCTGCAGGACATGGGGCACCCCACAGATCAACCTCTTTGCCTCACCCGCCAACAAGAAATGCCATCGCTTCTGCTCCAGAGCGGGCCTAGGCCGGGGATCGCTGGGGGACGCTCTCCTCCTCCTGTGGACGCGCGTCCTGCTCTATGCCTTTCCCCCGATCCCGTTGCTCCACAAGGTTATCATCAAAGCCTCCCAAGAAGCCCCCGACCTCATCCTGGTGGCCCCTTGGTGGCCCAGGCAACCGTGGTTCGCCCCTCTACTTCGGATGGCCTCGTCCCACTTTCGCCTGCCTCAGACACCCGACCTCTTGTCCCAACACGACGGACAGGTGCTTCACCCCGACCTCCCTCGCCTTCAGCTCGCAGCATGGAGGATTCAGAATTCCTAGAAACCATACTCAGGGCGTGCCGTAAGCCATCCACGGTCTCCCAGTATGCTTACAAGTGGCGCAAACCAAAGGGGATTCACTCCAGTAAACCCTCATCTTACCTGGGTCCTTCGATACTTGCTCCACCTCAAGAAGTCGGGACTCACCATGTCATCTCTACGAGTACACCTGTCGGCCATTGTGGCCCACCAGCCTCCTTTATCTCCTGCAGCAAATTTCTTCAAGCACCCAAGGCTCAAGCTTTTCCTAAGGGGGCTCAACAACACATTCCCGGACAGGCAACCCATCCCTCCCCAGTGATCGCTCTCCCTCGTCCTCCGGGCGCTGCAGAGGCCTCCCTTTGAGCCTTTAGCTACCGTCGACCTCCGGCTCCTCTCCTTGAAGACGGCCTTTCTGGTAGCCATCGCCTCCGCCCGTAGAGCCAGTGAACTTTGCGCCCTCCGCTGCGACCCACCCTATCTCCAGTTCTTCCCAGATAAGGTGATCGCTTACCCCGACATCTCCTTCCTCCCGAAGGTGGTGTCTTCCTTCCATATCTCTCAACCTCTCATCCTCCCGACTTTCTTCACCAACCCGTCTACCAGGGAAGAGAGAGATATGCACTCCCTTGACGTCTGGAGAGCCCTTGCCTTCTATGTCTCCAGGATGAGACCTTTGAGAACTTCCCCAAGGCTCTTCATTTGCCACGACCCCACGGCTGCGGCGCGTCCGGTCTCCACACAGCGCTTCGCGCGCTGGATTGTTCAGACCATCACCTTGTCCTACCAGCTCGCCAACAAGCCTCTCCCTGGCCCCGTTACAGCCCACTCTACCAGGGCCATGGCCTCCTCGGCAGCATTCCTTAAGGGCGTCTCCCTGGAACACATCTGCCAGGCGGCGACATGGGCCACACCACAGACCTTCGTGAACCACTACAGGCTGGACGCCAGAATGAGGTCATCTTCAGCCTTCGGGAGAGCCGTGCTTTCCTATGTGACAGCGTGACCCCCCACCAGCCTGTGAGTACTGCTTGCAATCACCCATCTGTGTGGCTTCACGAAGGCCACGAGGAAGAAGAACTGGTTACTTACCTGTAAAGGTGGTTCTTCGAGTGGACCTTCGTGAAGCCACACAGCACCCGCCCGCCTCCCCTCGGACCGTCACGCCTTCACTGGGGCTCACCAGTTTGGTGGCGGTCAAGAGGAACTGAGGTTTGGGCGGGAAGGGCCTCGTGCAGGCGCGCAGGGCAGGGGCAGAGACTAACGAACTTTCCTATGCTAGGGAAGGCCGACCTCCGGCGCAGGGGCGCCTGGGAAACCCATCTGTGTGGCTTCACGAAGGTCCACTCGAAGAACCACCTTTACAGGTAAGTAACCGGTTCTTTTACAAGTACCTGGTCTCGAAGTAGTACAAAGCTTGCCGCTGTTCTGATGTGGATTTTTAACCAGTACTTAAGTCTGTGAGGACTTGGAAAATCTGCATCAAAGCCTTTTCATTCTGCTGTGTTTTGTTTCCCACTTGTGGGGACACCAAAGATGAGGTTCTTTAAACTGCATCCATGGGGACATAGGAACTGCGTTTTCAACACATGACCGTTCCAGGGGGAAATCTGTATTTTACTTTGTTCGGTTTTCTGGCTGTGGGATAGCAGCCTTATTTAGAGGAACTATGAAGAAATCACATCAGACTTTGAAGCACTGGGATGGAAACCCAAGCATTTTGGGTCCCATAGATTCTTCTTGTCTATCTTATCAGTACTCCAAAGAGAAATAGAAAGGGAAATATTCTGATGAACAAGTGGCTACAAGTGCTGATGGAGAGTTTGGATTTTTGGGGCTACAGGCTTCACTTGCAGGAAGAGGGACTGCTGGCAAGTATTAATAATTTATTGTCATTCTGTGTATACAAGTAAAGCTTTGTGCCTCATATGGACTATGAAGAATGCACTGTAACATTGCATGGAGAAATTCTTCAGGAGGGCTTTAAAGTGAATTGGAAGAGGAAGAGAGAGCAAAACTCAGAGGTGAAGATAGGTGAAGCTTTATGAACAATAAACAGAACAAAACAATCAACTATAATGGAGCCCAATGATAATGTTCATAAAATTTACAAAGAAAAGCAAGCCACAGAGCATGACATTTCCAGTCTCTATATACAAATGTCAGGAGTATGGGAGACAAATAAGAATAATCAGAAATTTTAGTTCAGGAGCCTAACTATGACTTGATAGGGATAACTGAAACTTGGTGGGATGATTCCCATGACTGGAATACACTTGAAGGATATAAATTGTTTTAAAAGAACAGAAACTATAGAAATGGAGTTGGAGTCTATGCCAAAAATGAATGTTCTGGTACAGAAATACAATAACTGGGGCAAAATTTAAAGGCTTCTCGCCTGCAACCAGCATTGTTAAATACTGTATTTATATAAATTACTCTGGTGAGAGAGTGAAAGGGATGCTTCTGAAGTCCACAAATGACACTAACCTGGGAGTATTACTTATTACCTTGGAAGACAGAATCAGGATTCAAGATGACTGAAACAAATTAACAAACAGGGCCAAAACAAACAAAATGACGTTAAGGCAGGAAGGATATAATTGCACAAATATGAGTAACAACTGGCTTGGCAGTATTACGTATGAAAGGGATATGATGGTTTTAGCATACTACAAATGTGAGCTGACAGTGTGATGGGCAGCTAAATAAGTATAGTGGGACTGCCATATCTGTGGGGGATCGGTTCCGGGACTCCCTGCAGATAGTGAAATCCATGCATAAGAGCAAACACTCCTATCCAAGGATAATGGTGATGACAGGGGTGGAGGGGGGCCAGGGTGAAAACTTTCACCCCCAAATGCTGGGTAGTGCAGCAGCAGTGGCACTGGTGAGTTTTATTTTTTTCTTTCTCCTCACCTCTGCTGCCAGCAAACCGCCCTTTTGCCGACAAGCTGAGGGGGGGGGGTAACTAACCAGTACCAGCAACGGCTGGCTCGTGGGGGTGGGGACGGCGAAGAGAGGAAAGAAAAAAAACTTACTGGTGTCACCACTGCCACCAGCCACCCTCCTCCTTGCCGGGCTCAGTGACCAGCCAGCGGGGGCGACGGTAGTGCAGCAAAGAGTCAAAAGGAAAAAACGCCAGTGCAGTGTCAGCCAGGCACCCTCCAGAGGGGTGGGGAGGGGACTTTAAGGACCCGCCTGGCCAACCAGCCTTTGAATTTCACACTCAGGTCCCAGGTTGAGGACTAGAAATTTGAGCTCGAGTGGGAAGTTCAAAAATTCCAATCATCCGCCCAGGACACAAGTGGGAAGTTCAAAGGCTGGTTGGCTTGGACCTCCCTTGCACCCGCTGATCACCAGCCATGGATAAATGAATCCATGGTTGGTGAATCAGCGGATGCAGGGGTCTTACTGCAAAGCCAATATCTGGTTGCATAAAGAGAAGCATAATGTCTGGATCAAATGACCATTCCATTCTGTTAGTGTCATAGAGAGCCAGTGTAGCGTGTAAAGATAGTGTATTGGAGTAAGACTCAGGAGGCCTGGTTTGAAAATTTTAATTAGCTATGAAAACTCACCTGGGAATGATAAAACTATTCCTTAAAATATATTTCATAAATTGGAAACCTTTTTAGGCTCACTATAAGTATGGAAGTGACTTCTCAACACATAAAATACACACATTATCCTTTTCTCAGATTTCATTATGAAATGTTTGTCAAGTTCTGTGCCTCATCGTTTAAGGGGTATATCAACAAGCTGGAATACGTTCAGAGAACAGTGGCCAGTAGACATGGGCACGACTTGGCGAAATTCTCATTTCCGTTTCCGTTCCTCGTTTCCGTTACGTAACGGAAACGGTAACGACAATTACTCCGCCAGAACTCGAACTCGAACCGATAAAAGAAAAATTGGGTCTGATTTGTCATTGTCGTTCCTGGCATCGCAGCAATCGCGCGATGCCAAGTGGCACAGAAAAAAAGTTTTAAAAATAAAAAAAAAAACGATTCCCAGCCACAAAAGCAGGCAAAAATATGCCTGCCTGAGTGAGGGCACCTACCAGAGGGGTGGTTTCGGGGGAGTCCCCAGCCTTCCCCCCTCCTGTCCTGGGCTGCTGGTACCGGGCTGGGAGGGGGCATCCTCGGCATCTCCATTTGCCATGCGGTGCGGGGGGATCCAAAATGGCGTCCACCATATTTTTTTTGAAATCGTGGTCCAAAAACCCACCAAAGCACCACAGAAACATGCGAAAATAGCTATTTTAAAACTGCCTGAATTTTTACAGTAGCAGCAGTGGGTTTTTCTTGCAACCAAACGTCTCCATTGATTTTATTTTATTTTTATTTTTATCTTTTTATACCTGTGCAATGATGGGCTGGCCATGGGAGTGGACCAGGCAAATTTTTGGAGCCATTCCACCAATTGCATGGCCACTTGGCCAGGTTTTGACCGAGACTTCTGGGATGTGCCAGTCGGGCATAAAAAGCCCACTAACCCTAGCCCGAACCCTAACCCTAACCCTAACCCTAACCCTAACCCTAACCCATACGCCAGTACACTGTCCTTCTTAGTGGGTCAGAGAAGCACCCAGAGGTGCACCCCACTAACTCACCCTAACCTTACCCATAACCCTAAGCCTAGCCCTTGCGCTAACCCTAACCCTAAGCCAGATCTGTGTACTCGCATTGCACTACACGCAAGTACACTTCCCTTACTAGTGAGTCACAGGGCGCCCATAGGGGTCCTCTCTCACTTCGTTCCCCAGCCCAAGTGCACCGTACACCTGTATGCCAGTATGCTGTCCTTCTTAGTGAGTCAGAGTAGAGGCACCCACCCAAAAGAAAGAGAGGTGCCTCTGCCTGCCACTGCAACTGGTATGCAATGCATATCCAATTGGCTATGCATACCCTTTTGTAGCGGGCCAGAGGAGGCACCCACCCCAGAGAGGTGCCTCCAGGAGCCCGCTTTCCTTTCATAGTGGGCCAGAGGAGGCACCCACCCCAGGTGCCTCCAGGAGCCCGCTTTCCCTTTGTAGCAGGCCAGAGAGGCACCCACCCACCCCAGAGAGGTGCCTCCAGGAGCCCGCTACCCCCCCAAACCAGTACTAACGACAGACAAAAAAATGACAAATGAAATGACAAATTTTTGAGAAATTTTGCGACAAACAGAAACGAGCCGAAACGGGCTGGCTTCGACACACGACAACTCGAAACGTCATTTTTCCTGGTCGTGCCCATCTCTAGTGGCCAGGATTACAAAATATATGAAAACCAATTCTGTGAGGAAGAATCGAGGAAACTGGGTAGGAAAATGAGATATCCTGCAAACCTTAGCAAGAACTGCTTGGCGTTAAGAGCTATTTGACAGTTGAATGCACTGCCTCAAAGAGTGATGGACTTTTGTTCACTGGAGGTTTTCAAACAGAGTTTCAATGGCCATCTGTCGGTTTCTATTTTGGTTTCTCCATTGACTCCAGAGAACTTTAAAAACATTGTGGTGAGAAGAACTCACATTGAATTGCAAGACATAATGATTTATCCTTATATCAACAACTAGTGATTGTGACTCCTTCGAAAAGCTTTGGCTTTCATCTGCACCCATTTAGGCTCCAGGTAGATAAAAGCAGTGTTGCTTATGTCTAAACTATAGTGCATCACCTCATCTCAAACAAGAAAGGCTTGAAAGGTGCAGGTGTTATTGGGTCATAAGGCCTCCCACAGTGGTTCCTCATCTGATTCCCAGGCTATGTAGAAGGCCCCTGTCTTCTAGCGAGTCAAGGAAAATGAAAAGTTGTCTGCATATTCACAGTATTCAGTAGTTGTTCCATTGTTAGAACTTCATTTATACAGTCCATTGGAGCATAGATTTTAAGAGAGAAAAAGTAATTCATAACTACATACATCTCCATGAAAAGATGGGGAGCATATAGCTTTTACTTTATTGTTGCATAGTCATGGACCCAAAATTGGAACAAGAACAGGTAAACCAGAGATAAGTAATTTACATACATCAAAAGTTAAAACCAGTTCTTTATCTTAATGGAGCATTTTATGTGATCTTGCAACCCAGACCAGAAATTTTGCCACTGTCGATGTGATTATCTGATTTGTACCTGCCAACAAAGTCTTTAGATGTTCGTTAGGACACGTACTGGGACGTTTCTTCACAACTGGATAAATAAGTTGAATGCATTTGTCTCTATAAAGGCTTCATTCCAGCATGATATGTATCAGGGCATATAGTCTCATATACAAAATACATGGAATATGGTTGCCAGTGGAAGCAAGGATGCAGATAAATGTCTTAGAGTTTCCAATTGTCCTTACTGCCTTTGAAGTCCTCTGGTGCTTTCTCGCCCATCACATTGTCCAACCAACTCCTTATCTTCTAAAACCATGGTAGCTCAAAGTTCAAAATGTTTACGATACTGATTTGCACACTTGCAGAGTGATGTACCTGGGAAGAAAAACTATCTTTCAGCCCACCCACATCTTCATCAGGCTGGGCACCAACATATAGCAGATGGTGCAGGGGAAAATAAAAACATATGACATTTCCAAATGTCATGGCACATGTCTAGGGGTTGCATAACTTTTTGTTTTTTTTTAACTTGCCTCAGTGTATAATTGGCATCTGCACCCTACCATAGTTCAATATCTTTTTGACATCACCTCACCATCATCCTGTTTGCCATGTAATGTGAATAATTTTTGCTTCAGGATCTTAGCATGAACAGCTACACCGCAGAGCCTCTTGCTGTCTTAGGTACACACAGAAGGCATATATTCCTTCAATATTTATTAGTAGAAGGCCTTTCACATGCTTATAGAGAGGTATTTGACTCAACCATCTGATTTTAAGGTTTCGAGCATTCTTAATTTTCTTCTCTCTTGGATACAAAAGGGACTTACTAGGTCATCTCTTTGAGTTTATCTGGCTGCCATTTCAGTCTGTACTTGCTTGCTTTTTATCCAATCTTGTGTGTCACTTATCCAGATGTCAGTTGCTTCCTAAAAGCACTTAAAATCCATTTCGATCTTTGCCTTCATAGCCTCCAGCCTGGAGTTTGACAGAAGGCATAACTGCTAAACCCTGAAATCCTTAGTCACTGTGTTCTGCCCATCAAGTAGCTAAAATCAAACTAGCTAATCCCTTGCTACTGCTTTCTGTTATGGGCTTGTTTGCCTTAACCTAAATCAATGACCTTTTCAAGGGGTGTCCCAATGTCAGAAATTGCAGAGCAGCCCATCTGTCTACATTTATATGGCACTACAGTTATCAGATCCCAGTGGGATGCATGTTCAGTTTGCAACTTTTATGAACATATACAAAACACACATCCAAAAATATGTAAACAGTAAAATGCTAAATTAGGACTCATCCTAAGTAGCACCTCCCATTATATAGCACTCTGTGCATGTTTTGGTAAGCTATTTTGGCTTCGTTGCTATAGTAACATTCATCCCTCCTCCATCAATTGAGTCTGATTTCTCATTAGTGGTTCACAGAGACCAATCAATAAGAAAAGGTTGTTTATCTTTAACTGTGGTCCTTTTAGTGGTCATCTATGAACTCATATGTCCTTCTTACCTCCTCCATTTGATGATAATATTTTGTATTTTTGTCCATGGTGGACTTGGATGGAAGAGGTACAGTGAATGCTGGGTAGAACAGGTCCTACCAAAATACTTCAACTGAGCTTTTTAAGGTTTTGGAATGTTCTGTGCAGGCACAGGTAAGTCCATTAGTGTGAGTTCACAGATGAGCTCTCAAAACACAGTTATAGGTAAGCAAAAATGTCCTACTGAAGGCAGAAGGTAAGCAATTGCTGCTTTCAGAAGAACATCATGAAAACTATGAGCTGTAGAAGTTGTAATGAGTACGTGGGTGTTACTCTTCCTATGAGCAGAAAATAAAAGAAAAGTTTACATCACTTCTGTCATTTGTTGAATCCCTTTACAAGAGCACTGTTCCTTCTAATCAGTCACTTAGATCAGAAGTATGGATTGTGCTCTGTTTGCATTCAGAAAAGTTATAGTACTGCTGCTGCTTCCTATTTCTGTTTTCATATTTCCTGACACCTATTCTGTTTCCCCCTTTCCCTTACTGATAGCCAAATTCTAATATTAATTAAAATTAATATTAAATATTAAATTAATTAAAACTGTGCTTTTGATAGGACCATGTGAAATTATGTATATCACAGTGTTTGTAACTCTGCATTGCTTAATTAACAAATCTATTTGATTATTGGAATTCATGATTGAAATTTATTTCCCCTTAATTTTAGGGACCTTGTATTGGAAACCAGCAGAGCCTGGCACACAGTAGATTGTGGGATGCAGTTGTAGGCTTCCTTCATGTTTTTGCTAACATGCAAATGAAACTTTCCCAGGTAAAGATTATGGGGCATGTTTGCTGTATAAATATAAAAGAGAACATACAGTGGACCCTCGTATAACAAACGGTTTGTATAACATAAAATCTGTACAAAACATTCCGGAGATAGGCGAAATTTGTTTAACAGAATTGTCTAAAGGGCGAATCCATACAACATAACGATGGTTGCGCTTCGGAATTACCCTGTTTTCAATGCATTCCTATGGAAAATGTGTACAAAGGAAATTTTGCTTAACATAATTTCATTCGAAACGAATTGATTCCTTTATACAAGGCACCACTGTTAATCTAAGGCATAATCTATATAGTCAATGGCTGGTCTTATGCAAACTCTTGCTGTGCAAAGAGACAAGATTGTTCTTAATCGTCAAACTCTTTTTATAGACATGTCATTTCTAAAACTTGAAACAATGCCTATTGTACTTTATATGTGTTAGCTTTAATTTGAATCAAGGCCCACACAATCCTCTGTTCTTCTGTTTCTAATCCTTGTACCTCAGTTTCATTCAGTATTCGTTCCTTTTTTTTTTTTTTTACACAAGGCATTTGGCACCAGAATTCTTTGCTTAGAGGCATTGAGGGAATTGATGTACTGTTAGGATTAAAGCACTGAAATCAATCAGACTTTATTGGCATACAACAGAAAAAGACAAAACAACACACTTACAGTACAGATTTAAAAACATAATGTTAAATTACAAAACTAGCCACTCAGTGCACCTCAGCCCGCTGGCCCTGACCAACTGGGCTAAAAAAGCTGCCACATATTCAATCACAGCAGGCTCTCCTGATAACAGAAGGTACCTCTATTTATCAATGTCTGAGCAATCCCTCTTCTTCAATAGGAGTGGATCAGGGAGTTTTTTAACAAAAATGGGCAATACAGAACTACATGGGAGAGTGACTCCACTTCATCCAGTACACAGGAACAGCACCTGTCACTGTATGGAGTCCTTTACAATCTCCCCTACAACACTGCTGAGGGAATGTATCTAGCGAGTGTATATGTCAGGGGTCCTCAAAGTTTTCAAACAGTGGGCCGGTCCACCACCACCCAGACACCACTGGGGGCCGGATCACAGTCCAAAAGCAGCTGTGGAGGCTTGCTTGCTCACAAAACAGGGGGTAGGTGGGGGGGTTGCAATTGGTCCCAGGGGCCGGATTCAGGACCTTGGGGGGGGCCGCATCCGGCCCCCGGGCCTTAGATTGAGGACCCCTGGTATAGGCCCTCTGTTCCTCAAGGCACTTTAACAGGTAAAGGTAATGAACAGGGTGCACAGGTTGGACTGGGATCTGCAAGCTCATTGGTGAACATATTGAGTTTGCTGCATTAAGTCCTGCATTTGTATATCTACAATCCTGCATTTTATCAGCTTGATAAAAGCGTGAACGATTCCAGCTGGGGTAATGAGCCTAGGGTGTCTAACCACAATGCCCATTGCATTGATTCTTTTAAATTAATTTAGCCTATTAGAGCTAAATTAATTAACCCATTCTAGCTATGGAGTCTTCAAGAAGTTGGTAAAGTCGGCTGTCCTGATCAGTATTATAATACACTCTGAGTCAAAATTTAATAGATCTTAGCCATGCCCTAGTCTCTATCAGCGGTTGTCCTGCTTCTAAGTGTAGCGTTGCATAAGAGACACATGTAGGTGTACCTAAGATTGTCTATAAAAAGCAGGCTTGAGTTTGCTGCACCGTGTGGTCCAGGGTGTTCACCCAGATAGGGGTACCATATAACAGTTGTGAAATGACTGTGGCGTGAACATTTTGAAGGCTGCTGGAACATAACTATTGCCTTTGTTGTGAAAGAAACTGGTTATGGCTTGTGTTGCTGGGAATAAATGTGTGAAACAACTCACTGTAACAAGGAACAACAAACAAAACAAGTGTTTGTGTATTATAATGGTAATTTCAGTTGCCAAATTTCTGTTGAAAGAGACTATTTAGCATGCTTCCCTGCATATATAAAAATACTCAAATGTAACGACCAATGAACATGTACATTAATATTCTTAGTTCTAGTAACTAAGAAAATTAATGTCTTAACTCTATGAGGTAAGTGCTGATACTAGGGATGGGCACGAAACACATTTCATTCCATGTCGTAATGAAATTTTTCAAAAAAAAATGTTGCCTACAAAATAAAATGAAATGAATCTCCACTTTCTAACTATACCCTAGTTTCAGACTTGCATATCACAATCTAAACTTTTCTGCCCAATAGCTGGTGAAGACACAGGCCATATCATGTACCATGAATCTGTCTTTTAAGTCATGAAGAGCCCTTAGATTTAGAAATAAGAAGCCATGTACAGTCACCCCCGATGATTACGGGGGTTAGGGACCCACCCCACCCACGATGCATGAAAATCCTGGTGGGGTGGGGCCTGGGGGTGGGGGGGCGATCGCGCACCTGTCCGAGGCTTTTCAGAGGAGCAGGGGTGTTGCGGAGCGACCCGATCGCCCCCACCGCCCCCCACGCAGCTCCGAGGCTTCTCGGAGGAGCGCTGGGGGCGGCATGGAGCGACCCGATCACCCCCCACGCGGCTCCGAGGCTTCTCGGAGGAGCGTGGGGGCAGCATGCAGCGACCCGATCACCCCTCGCCACTCCCCTGTGGCTCCGAGGCTTCTCGGAGAAGCATGGGGGTGGCACGGAGTGACCCGTTTGCCCCCCGCCGCCCCCCTGCCACCCCCCGTGGCTCCAAGGCTTCTCAGAGGAGCACAGGGATGGCGCGGAGTGACCCAATCACCCCTCGCCACCGCCCCCCGTGGCTCCGAGGCTTCTCAGAGGAGCGTGGGGGCAGCGCAGAGCGACCCGATTGCCCCCCGCCACCCCCCGCGTGGCTCCGAGGTGCAGGTACTGCAATCACGCGATGTAGTGGGACAGCAGTACCTGAACTGCAAAATGGCGGTGGGTGACTGTAAACTGTAAAAACTTAACAAGGAGATAAATGGTAAGACCAGATGTGGCTGAATATAAAAATACAGTAAACAAAATATATTCAAAAGAATTCAAAGAGTCTAAGGAAAGAGTGTTGGAACTCTTCCAACAACACAAAAGGCGACTCTACACATGGACATCACCAGATGGACAATACCGGAATCAGATTGACTATGTTCTCTGCAGCCAAAGATGGAGGAGCTCTATACAGTCAGCAAAAACAAGACCTGGTGCTGATTGTGGCTCAGATCATCAGCTTCTTATTTCAAAATTCAAACTTAAACTGAAGAAAGTAGGGAAAATCACTGGGCCAGTCAGGTATAACCTAAGTCAAATCCCATATGAATACACAGTGGAAGTGAAGAGTAGATTCAAGGAACTAGATTTGGTGGACAGAACTCCTGAAGAACTATGGATGGAGGCTTGTAACATTGTACAGGAGGCTGCAATGAAAAATATTCCAAAGAAAAGAAAATGCAAGAAAACAAAGTGGTTGTCCAACGAGGCCCTACAAATAGCGGAGAAGAGAAGGGACACAAAATGCAAGGGAGAAAGGGAAAGATACAGAAAATTGAATGCAGACTTCCAAAGTATAGAAAGGAGAGACAGGACGGCATTCTTGAATGAACAGTGCAAAGAAATAGAGGAAAACAACAGAAAAGGAAAAACCAGAGATCTGTTCAAGAAAATTGGAGATATTAAAGGGGCATTTCTTGCAAAGATAGATATGATAAAGGACAAAAATGGTAGGGACCTAACTGAAGCAGAAGAGATCAAGAAGAGATGGCAAGAATATACAGAAGAATTATATCAGAAAGATCTGGATGTCCCTGATAACCAAGATAGCGTAGTTGCTGACCTGGAGCCAGACATCCTGGAAAGTGAAGTCAAGTGGGCCTTAGAAAGCATTGCAAACAACAAGGCCAGTGGAGGTGACAGCATTCCAAATGAACTCTAAAATCTTAAAAGAGGATGCTGTAAAGGTGCTGCACGTGGTATGCCAGCAAATTTGGAAAACCCAGCAGTGGCCAGAGGACTGGAAAAGATCAGTCTACATCCCAATCCCAAAGAAAGGCAACACCAAAGAATGCTCCAACTATTGCACAATTACACTCATTTTACATGCTAGCAAGGTTATGCCCAAAATTCTACAAGGCAGGCTTTAGCAGTATGTGGAAAGAGAACTTCCAGGAGTACAAGCTGGATTTCGAAGGGGCAGAGGAACTAGAGATCAAATCGCCAACATGCGCTGGATTATGGAGAAAGCCAGATGTTTCCAGAAAAACATCTACTTCTGCTTCATTGACTATGCCAAAGCCTTTGACTGTGTAGACCACAACAAACTATGGCAAGTCCTTAAAGGAATGGGAGTGCCTGACCACCTTATCTATCTCCTAAGAAATCTATATGTGGGACAAGCAGCAACCGTCAGAACTGGATATGGAACAACTGACTGGTTTAGAATTGGGAAAGGAGCACGACAAGGCTGTATACTGTCACCTTGCCTATTTAACTTATATGCAGAGTACATAATGAGAAAGGCAGGTCTGGATGAATCACAAGCCGGAATTAAGATTTCCGGAAGAAATATCAACAACCTCAGATACGCAGATGATACTACTCTAATAGCAGAGAGTGAGGAGGAATTAAAGAACCTCTTAATGAGGGTGAAAGAGGAGAGTGAAAAAATGGGCTGAAGCTCAACATCAAAAAAACTAAGATCATGGCCACTGGTCCCATCACCTCCTGGCAAATAGAAGGGGAAGAAATGGAGGCAATGACAGAGTTTATTTTCTTGGGCTCCTTGATCACTGCAGATGGCGACTGCAGCAACGAAATAAAAAGACGCCTGCTTCTTGAGAGGAAAGCAATGGCAAACCTAGATAGCATCCTAAAGAGCAGAGACATCACTTTGCCAACTAAGGTCAGGATAGTCAAAGCTATAGTTTTTCCAGTAGTGATGTATGGAAGTGAGAGCTGGACTATAAAGAAGGCTGATCGCCGCAGAATTGATGCTTTTGAGCTGTGGTGCTGGAGGAGAGTCTTGAGAGTCCCCTGGACTGCAAAGAGATCAAACCTATCCATTCTGAAAGAAATCAACTCCGAATGTTCACTGGAAGGACAGATTTTGAAGCTGAGGCTCCAGTACTTTGGCCACCTCATGAGAAGAGAGGACTCCTTGGAAAAGTCCCTGATGCTGAGAAAAATCGAAGGCAAAAGGAAAAGAGGACGACAGAGAATGAGATGGTTGGACGGTGTCATCGATGCAACCAAAATGAATTTGACAAAACTCCGGGAGGCAGTGGAGGATAGGAAGGCCTGGCGAGCATTGGTCCATGGGGTCACAAAGAGTTGGACACGACTGAACGACTGAACAACAACAAGGAAATATGCTCAACCTCTATGATGGAATTTAAATTTCTTATTTGTTGTTGTATCATTACAGTCATGACCAACCCTTCACAACTCCATGTCCATGGAGTTTTTCTTGGCAGGAGTACTGGAGTGGCTTGCCAGTTCCTACTCCAGGCGCCTACAGCACCTGGTATTCCCTGGTACTAGCCAGGAATGACCCTGCTTAGCTTCCAAAATCAGGCAAGATCAGAAGCTTTGTGTAAAAAGAACCATAAACAACAAAGGAGAACAAAAATGATGGATTGTGTTCCACCTATGTAAGGGGATGACTTGAGGAGGAAGAATTTATCAGTGGAAATCACCTTACAAACCACAGGAGTTGCAGGCCCAGGTGAGAAAAACCTGGAACAACCCTAGTCCATTGACTGAGACACACACCTTGCTGACATTAGAAGCTTTATTATACAAGGAAAGGTGTTGGCTTTAAAAAGACTGCTGCTAGCACAATATTAGTTGCAGCTGCATTGCACTGACACAGCATAAGGAAGGGATCCACATCAAGTGACCTTGTCATCCAATACCCACCATCCCAGTACATGGCTGCTTAACCGCAGAGTTGGTAACTAACAAGGGATATGCATTCCATGGGTACAAATCCATTGAGTAGGGAGAGATCCCTTGGTTTCATCTGTGGAGAAATCTGGTAGCCCTCCCAAGATGGTCTGGGCCCCTGTAAGCTCCCCACTCAGGAGGATTCCTCAGAACTCTGACTCAGAAGAGGAAGGGCAATGGTAAGTTCTAAAGGGGCGGGGTCATGGCATCTGAGGTTGGATCTCCCCCTCCAAGGTCAATCTTCAACCTTAGGGGGAGAGTCTATTGTGTCCTGTGGCTACAAAGTATTGCAGCCTTATTCATCAAGTCATATATATCATGGCTTTGGACCCATAAAGTGCTCTTCCGTGTAGATGGTTCAATCACTGGCATCTCCAGCTAGAAAGAACACACAACAGGTGCTATGAAACATGCGTGTCTGACAATTGCTAGATTACAATATATTCATAATGAAGGATACAGACAAATAACATGACTTGGTAAAGAATAGCTGCCAGTGTTTCTGTACTTTGTCTGGAATGCCCTATTACATCTATTGCCCATACTCCAGCATAGTCAGGGCCATCAGCTATTGATTTCATTTGCTGAACTGTAATTAGTATCTCTGGTTAGTATCTGTAAATGTGCTTTTTTTTATTGTATTCCAGGACTCCAGTCAAATTGAATTGCTGAAGGAGCTGTTGGATCTTCTGAAGGATATGGTTGTTATGCTCTTGTCACTACTTGAAGGTTGCATATTTCCATTGCTTCTACAACTTGGTTGGGGGTTGGACTGGATGGCCCTTGAGGTCTTTTCCAACTCTATGATTCTATGATTCTATGAATTAAAACTGCCATCATTTAAAATATATAAAAATTATCTTTAATTTAATATGTAGATAGTATCTTCTTTGTGATCCACAGACCACAGTTTAGTTTGTGTTAATCCCATTGTAGTAGTTCAACTTAGTAAATTTAAATAAGAAGTAGCCATAACTTATATTGGGGAAAGGTATATATGTATATAGTGTACATTTAAATGAAAATAGAAGCATAAAGACAAGGTCTGACCATTTATATAGATAAGATACTGAATGATCATATTTTATATGTTTGTATAAATAAAGTAACTGTGTTTCAACTTACAATGTAGGTAATGTTGTAAATGGCACAATTGGGAAACAGATGGTGGACACTCTGGTTGAATCATCTAGCAACGTAGAAATGATCTTGAAGTTCTTTGACATGTTTCTCAAGTTGAAAGATTTAACAAGCTCAGAAGCCTTCAAAGAGTATGACCCAGAAGGTAAAGGCATAATCTCAAAGAAGGAATTCCAGAAAGCAATGGAAGGTCAAAAGCAGTACACCCAATCAGAAATTGAGTTCCTACTATCCTGTGCAGAAACCGATGAAAACGACATGTTTAATTATGTTGATTTTGTTGAAAGATTCCACAAGCCAGCCAAAGATATTGGCTTTAACGTGGCTGTACTCTTAACAAATCTTTCAGAGCACATGCCAAATGATTCAAGACTTCAAACTCTATTAGATCCAGCAGAAAGTGTACTTAACTACTTTGAACCTTATCTGGGGCGCATTGAGATAATGGGTGGTGCCAAGAAGATAGAACGGGTTTATTTTGAGATCAGTGAGTCCAGTCGAACACAGTGGGAAAAGCCGCAAGTTAAAGAGTCAAAAAGGCAGTTCATTTTTGATGTTGTAAACGAAGGTGGGGAACAAGAAAAAATGGAACTTTTTGTCAACTTCTGTGAGGACACGATTTTTGAAATGCAGTTGGCATCTCAGATTTCGGAATCAGATACACTTGACAGACCCGAAGAAGAAGAGGATGAGCCTTGCTATGTGAGGGAAGCTGGAGAGGATGAGAAAGAAGAGCAATCCCTCGAATCAGTGTCAGCTTTTGCAATGGCATGTGTTGCGCTGAAGAAAAATGCTGCAACAGTTTTTAAAACAATTAGGCTGAAAAACCTCAGAAAGCAGTATAGAAAACTGAAAAAAATGACGATGAAAGAATTGGTGAAAGTGTTTTTATCTTTTTGCTGGATCCTCTCTGTTGGATTCCTCCAAATGTTCCTCACTATATTGTGGGGTGTTTTCCAGATTCTGTGGAGCACTGTCTTTGGGGGTGGCTTGGTCGAAGGAGCCAAAAATATAAGAGTGACCAAAATTCTAGGAGACATGCCTGATCCCACACAGTTTGGAATTCATGATGATGTCCTTGAAGCAGAGAAACTTGAAGTTACAGAACATGGCATCACTGCTGAGATTGTTCAATTTGTAAAAAATGAAAAGGGAGAAAATGACTTCTTGTCAGATATTTTTGCCATTCAGGCAAAGAGAGAAAGTGGATCAAAACATGGTCATGATGTTGGACTAGGGGATATTGCTGACGTTATTGGATCAGAAACTCCTCCTTCTTTGGAAAGTGCAGTCCACAAGAAGAAAAAAGCACAGGTATATAAAACAACCAATGTGGCGTGTAACGTAATAATATTTGGATTTTAAATGTCTATCTTTATTTTATGACATAAGAATTCTTGGAAGTTTATAAAATTGCCTACGTACCTTTAAAATCTTATGTCATGTATCAACTTGCCATTAACTGCTAATACTCAAAGTGTTATATTCACTTAATTGAAACATGTATTTAGCTTTCTACTTTTCCCTCAATCACTAATTTGGCTGCCGTTATTATGTTCATAATTACATCTTTTTTCACTCAGCCCCACTGCTATTCTCAGAGATCAATAAATAATGCTGTTTTGTGGGAAATCTCTAATGGCACTTTTGTATTGTATTTCTTTAAATATCAGTTTCCAAAATATCTATAATGATTCACAATAACAGCACATATGGAAATAAGTCCCTACATCCTGACCACATATCCAACATAATTTAAAGTTTTTAGACTCCATAATACTTAATTTCACTGGTGTCAAATACTATCTCCAGATTGATTTATAAACATTTTATTTTATTCTCAAAGGCATATACTTTATTTTTTAACCCTATATTCTGTTCCACGTAACACACTTATTTCCTGAGCCAAATCTGTTTTCCATGTGTTTCAAGAGTGTATTTGCGATTTTCTACCCCAATGATACCTTATAAATTTGACCTAGCATCCCTTTCTTTGGCTCACTCTTTTCTTTCTCCCTTTGAATTATAATTTCCTCAAACTTTGTTAACTCCCTAAATTTAACATTATTCTTTTCACATTCTCCAGTTGCTCTTACTGAAACACATTAATCCATGTTATCTTCTCACCTTCTGACATTATACTTATTTTTTCTTTGTATTACAATTTCCCCAATCAATTGTTTAATCTAAATATAAGTTTTCTTTTTAATATGAGAAATCCCCTGCTTTAAACCAAATCAAAGTATCTGGGGAAGATATGATATCTGGAATAAATCTTCATTGGCTATCTAAATAATAAAATTTTATTTTAAGAAGAACAATTCCTCAATCTTTTTCAGTTGATAACATTTTTTATTTATTCTGGGTCTTCTGTTGCCATTGACACATTTTAAATCATGTTTTGCTGTTCTTTTATTTTGACCTCCTTTCTTGGTAATGGTAACATCCATTTTTTAAAAAACAATTTTTATTTTTATTTTATTTATTTTCACATTTATATACCACGCCTATTCCCTCATAGGGGACTCAGGGCGGTTTACAACAGACAAGACAAACAGTCAAAAGGCTAAAACATCACCAATACAGAGCACAAAGTAAATGGCCTATAATCTTCCTGTATTCCTTTAACAATTTTCAACTTCTAATTTTAATTGGGGGAGGGGGGTCATTTTTAAATCCTTTAGAGTTTTTACTCATTATTACAATTGAACAAAAATCATTAGAGACCCTTCTCTTTTCCAAGTACCTCCAAGCTATGGAAGTAAGATGAATTAACAATGGAAGTCTCTCCCATAACAAACCTGTGCTCAGTGCCTGGGGTTCAATCCTAGGTAGCCAGCTCATGGTTGACTCAGCCTTCTATCCTTCTGGGGTTAGTAAAATGAGTAGCCAGCTTGCTGGGGGCGGGTGTTGTCTGCAATGTGCAGTCTGCATAAATAAATTGTAATCTGCTTTAAGCACTATGGGGTGGTACATAAACAGAACCTTTTGCTTTTTGCTTTACTCTTTCAAAGTACAATTCTATGTTTGTGTATTGAGAAGTAAACCCCCACCAAAAAATTAAAGGGACTAGCTCCCATATACTGTATGCATGTCTACAATTGTAGGTTGAAGTTCTGCATTGGTTAATCGGTTTAACTCCATGGCATAGACCTGATTACTGATGCTTTGTAGACTTCATTACTTTTTAAAACCACCTTTGAAGGTTTCCAAGTTAAAAGACATGGAAAAAATGGCATTGATGCATTTGTTACTTATGTTTCATTTGGAAGGTATAACTCTCTGTTTTTTAAAGAAGGTTCATTGTATTCAGAATGATTTGAGCCATTCATCACATGTGGCTCAAGTTTTCTACTTTATGCTTGGATGCAAAAATCATATTTTCCTAATGAAAAGCTCCATAGCTCTCAAAAGTCACTTACCAACTCTGTAATTTATTAACCTTAATAAGTCTACTGACCCTTAGTAACTCTTAGTGACTCTCATGAGCCAATAAAGTAAAGGAAAAGCAAAGTGTGCTGTTTCTATACCACCCCATAGCGCTTCAAGCATTTTCTGGGCAGTTTACAATTTAATTATGCAGGCTATGTATTGCCCCCCCCCTTCAGCAAGCTGGGTACTCATTTTACTGACCTCAGAAGGATAGAAGACTGAGTGAACCTTGGGCCAGCTACCTGGAATTGAACCCCAGGTCTTGAACACAAGACCACAGTTTAGCCACTATGCCACAATGATTTCCCTAATCCATACCTTTACTTCTGTAAACTGATCACATGCTTCCCTCTTTTTAATATACTTTCTAATGAGCTACTATAGTTGGACCCCCTTATCTACAGATCAGAATCCACTGATTCACTTACCCTTGCTCTAAATATATAAAGTTTTAATTGTAAGGTTACCAGAACTGGCCTCTAGAGTGATCCGGAGACCATGCTGTGCATTAAAATAGTGTTCAATGTATTTCAGCATCTGTGGGGGTGGGGCTTGCAACTGACCACTCCCCCCAGATATGGGGGTGCTACTGTATTTAAAACTTAATAGGAGGCTCTGGTTTCCAAGACTGAACTATAAATTTGATATAGTTTTTGACCAGTATAGCTAGTTTGTATGCTAGCTAGATCAGTACAAGCTTTCAGTTAATGTGCTGTTATGCAACATTTTACCATTATATTGAAGTAAATTTATTTAGTTCTGCATAAAATTAAAATGTAGTGCACTTTTAACATTTTTCCAGGCAGGTGAAATTGCAAAGGACGATGAATCAGAGACAAGAACAGAATCCGAGAAAGCTGAGTAAGCTATATTTAGCTACATATCCTTGAAGTAATTGTTTTAATGTTTAAGTGTACCAAGGTGAAGGAACATCAGACATATCTCAAGCACATTTTGAATTTGAAAGCCTCCTACAAATCCTGAAAGTCACGCACAACTTTTTGTAAAAATAATGAATTGTTTCAGAAAAAGTCTTCTCTGATACTATGGTTTTCACTGGAGAATAAGATCTAATCAATTTGTACCCAATACCCATGTTGAAAGATGGAAAGTGCCTGTGATTTTCTAGTGCTGGTGTTCCTCTTTTTATAAAGCTGATGTTTTCAGAGTATTAGTGTCCTTTCTGCTGTTATAGCAATGTCTATTCCATTTATATTTAAGTCTCTTATCCCCTCTGGATTTGCAGAGTATGGAACATAGAATAGCAATACAAGGCACATTCAAGTACACATCTGATTGAGGCAAATAGTCTATAGGCAAAAAGAAATTGACAGTCATGAGATATTACTCACTTATACCCTTCTGAGCTAGATGACTTTGCCCTGAAATACTGAGATTTTTTAAGCTATTGCCTCAGTGTAATAAGTACACTTGACTTTGATCTCATGACTACAGAGGATGATTTATGCCCATAATCTACAAGTTTTATTTTCATTTGAGTAGCTCTAAACTGAATCATACATAGAGGATGTAGTCAATGGGACTTTAATTAGCTGCACATTGTGTCTTTGATTTTAGTGTAAATACTGTAGACCCGTCTATGTCTGGATCAAACTTCTTTAATGATACGCAAAATCGTATTTTCACATTTTCCCTCTTGATCTTTCACATATGTTTGCCTTGGCTTGATTTTGTATATGCCTCTAACTATGCAACCAAGCCCTTCTAGTGGTATAGTTAACCAGCAAATGAATGTGAAAGAACATTTTAAGTTTCCTGCTATATCAGATCAAAAAGTCCTCTCATTCAGCATCCTGTTTCATATGTAATGCCAACAAAGTGCTTTCAGGAATCCTACAGTACAAGTAAGCCATGATGCAGAGTACTTTCTGACTGCTGTCAGCAACTTGTGTTCAGTGAGATATTGCTTCTGAACAGAATTTTGGCACTAGCTTGAATTGCAGAACTCAAGGGTACAACATCTGGCCAAAATTCTCCACTTCAAATTCATTGTATCCTCAGAAGTTTGCACATTCTAGGGGAATTCTGGAAAGTCATAATAAAGCTGTTCCTTTTCTGTGGACTTGAAATTTCACTATCCCCTCTTGAGTCAAAATGACTACTCTTGCTTTTTGGAACTGCTGTAGTTGAGAAAATTGGTGAACATATCTTCCATTAATTTATCTAACTCCTTTTAAGGCCTTCTGAGTGCCTATTATTACATTTTATTACTGAAATCCTATACATTATTCATTGTGTGAAGTAGTACTTCTACCCTAAGTAGATTGCCAGTCAATTTCATTGGATGATCCTAAATGTAATATTGGCTGGTTGGGGGAGGGTGGGAGAAAACTTTAGTTCTATCTACTTTCCTGCCTAGATGCCCTAAGCATTAGAGATGGGCACGACTAGGGAAAATGACGTTTTCGAGTTGTCGTGTGTCGGAGGCAGCCCGTTTCGGCTCGTTTCCGTTTTTCATGAAATTTTGCAAAAATTTGTTGTTTTGTTTTTCGTTTTTTCGTTTGTCGTTAGTACTGGTTTTGGGGGGGTAGTGGGCTCCTGGAGGCACCTCTCTGTGGTGGGTGCCTCCTATCCTCACCCGCCAGCACTGCTACAAAAGGGCATGCATAGCCATATGCTATGGATATGCATATTGCAGACGCAGCAGACTGGCAGAGGCACCCCTCTTTGGGGTGCCTTCCCTGCAACAGTTGGTGAGACACAGTCAGGCAGCACTTGCAGGCATGGTTTGCATGGCACACAAATGCTGCTGCAGGAGTCAGCCAGAGCCACAAGTGACGGACTGGCAGACTCTTTGCACCCGCTCCAAGGGAAATGTACTTGCGTGTAGTGCAATGCAAGTAGATCTGGCTTAGGGTTAAGACGGGTTAGCGCAAGGGCTAGTGTTAGGCTAGTTACGGGTGAGGTTAGGGTGAGTATTGTGGTGCACCTCTGGGTGCCTCTCTGACCCACTTAGAAGGACAGTATACTGGCGTATGGGTTAGGCTTAGGGTTAGGGTTCGGGTTCGGGCTACGGTTAGTGGGCTGTTTATGCCTGATTGGCACATCCCAGAAGTCTCTGTGGTCAACCTGGCCAAGTGGCCATGCGATTGGTGGAAAATTTGCATGGTCCACTCCCATGGGCGAGCCCATCATTGCGAATGTGCAGTTGTAAAAAAATAAAATAAAATAAAATAAAATAAAATCAACAGAGACTTTTTTTTTTGCAAGAAAAACCCACTGCTGCTACTGTAAAAATTCAAGCATTTAAAATAGCTAATTTTCGCATGTTTCTGTGGTGCTTTGGTGGGGTTTTGGACCACGATTTAAAAAAATATTGCGGTCGCCATTTTAGATCCCCCCGCAGTGCATGGCAAATGGATGCGCCCTCCCAGCCTGGTACAGTCTCCAAAACCTGGCCATGCGATTGGTGGAATGGCTCCAAAACTTTGCATGGTCCACTCCCATGGGCGAGCCCATCATTGCGAATGCGCAGGTGTAAAAAAATAAAATAAAATAAAATAAAATCAACGGAGACGTATTTTGGCAAGACAAACCCACTGCTGCTACTGTAAAAATTCAAGCATTTAAAATAGCTAATTTCCGCATGTTTCTGTGGTGCTTTGGTGGGTTTTTGGACCACGATTTCAAAAAAAATATTGTGGTCGCCATTTTGGATCCCCCCGCCCGCATACCGCATGGCAAAGGCAGACGAGACGATGCCCCCCCGGCCTGATACCAGCAGCGCAGCAGTAGCAATAGCCAAAGAGAGGGGGGCAGGGAAACCCCCCCAAATAAAACACCCTTCTGGCCTGGTAGGTGCCCTCAGACAGTTTTCGCCTGCTTTTAGGGCCGGGAATCGGGCTTTTTTTTTTAACTTTTAAAAACTTTTTTTCTGTGCCACTTGGCATCGCGGGATCGCCACGATGCCAGGAACGACCACGACAAATCAGACCCAATTATTCTTTAGTCGGTTCGAGTTCGAGTTCTGGCGGAGTAATTCCCGTTACCGTTTCCGTTGTGTAACGGAAACGAGTAACGGAAATGGAAATGGGAATTCCGCTAAGTCGTGCCCATCTCTACTAAGCATATCCGATCTAGCCTTATTTCAGAAGCAAAGCCGGGTTGGCCCTGGCTAGTACTTGGATAGGAGACCACCAGGGAATACCTGGTGCTGTAGGTGCCTGGAGAAGGAACTGGCAAACCACTCCAGTATTCCTGCCAAGAAAACTCCATGGACATGGGGTCACGAAGAGTCGGTCACGACTGTAATGACACAACACACTTGCCTGACTCTACATATAATTTTATGAATATCCACCATTTAACTTTTACAGTTTCATCTTTTCTGATCTAAGAAAACTTAAGCAGACATTATTTTGACTGTCATTTCTGCACTGTTTCTGTTCTGCAACTTTTTTGAGAAAGGGGAATCTAAAGTGTATATGGCATTTCAAATTAAGCCATGCCATACATTTGTATAAAAGCATTACAACATTTTATTCCCCCCATTGACTCCTTACATGGAATTTGGCTTTTTACACCTGTTTGAATTCATATTTCATTTACTATCATCTAAAGTTCTTTCCCCTATTAGTCACCACTAGTTTAGACACCATTAGTATGTATATGCAAAGTCAGTAGGATCTTTTGCACCAGGGTGCATCATTGATGAAACTAATGCATGTTGAAACCAGTTTGTCTAGAGATCACACACGGTGTACGGTGCCTATAGGCATTCATCCTTTATATGCAAAAACAAAATGCTGCTGATTGCCAGACTGCCAATGCCTTACTGGTGGCCAGTATGGAAAACTGTATCTGGTTTTTAAAATTGATGTCATTTCCTGTAGCATGGAGGATGGCGAGAAGCAAGATAAAATAAAGGATGATGTATACTTTGAACAGCTGGAAGTTGAAGAGCCAAGGAAAAGGAAGCGAAGGCATGGGCAGAAAATAGAGAAACCCGTTGCAGTCATGGCAAATTTTTTCAAAGTACTGGAAGTTTATCAGACAAAAATGTTGGTATGTTGAATGTCTCTTTTTTCTCCCTATGTAAAGACTACAATAGATTTCTGTAATAGAAATCAAATGCATTTATCAGAGAGACTTCCCCCCCCCCAAATCTTCCCAGTCATCCCCCGTTCATTTCAGCCTTCGTTGCCACGTTGCTTCCATCCTGAGGGAAGTAAAGAAGACCATAATGAGGAACGGCATTTTCATCAGAGGCACCCTCGTTGTGGAAAAAACTCCCCATAGAAATTAGACAGGCTCCCTCGCTACAGTCTTTAAGAAGACTACTAAAGACAGAAATATTGAGGGAGGCCTATGACATGCTTTAATGTGATTTTTAAATGTACTGTACTGATATCTGTAGTTTAGAATTGATGGTAATTTATTATTTGTCACTTATCATTTGAGTATATCATGTATTTGTTTATTCTGTTATGGTTCTGTACTTTGTTTTTAGGTGTCAAAGACAAGGGTCAGCTTTGGGTCAATATTTTTGTTTTCCCCCCTCTCAGTTAATATAGCTTGATTACGTTACTGAGAGTATTTTCATTGCTTATTTTTAAATTTGGTAGTATGGCTTGTTTTATGTCATCAGAACTGCTCTGAGGAGTGGTTTCACGATCTGGGTGGTATATATGCCTTATAAATATGGTAAACAAACAAACAAACAAACAAATAATAAATAAATAAACTTAAGAGAAAAGGAAATCTGAAATAAAGCTTGATTGCCCATCATCTGCAGTTTGAAGCATTATCTGAGTTTCTGTTACTTATGTCTCTTTGTTTATTCTTCTATCCTGATTCTTCTTGTAAGAACTGATAACATTATTTCCTTTTGCAGCACTGTTTGGCTAGAAATTTCTACAATTTACGATTTCTTGCACTTTTTGTTGCATTCGCCATCAACTTTATTCTGCTGTTCTACAAGGTAATGTAACTGTCTTAATTCTGGGCAAGAATGTTCAGACATTGGCTTTGGTAAAAATCTGAATAGCAATTAAAGTAAACAACATCAGCCAATTAAATGAAATATTTCTATTCAAACAATCAAGCCATCAGATTTGCAAAGATAATGAATGCAACTCTATGAGTAGAAAAGCACCTTTCCAGAGGATTCTGCCTGGAAGAAGAAATGAGACAGCCTTTTTTGATTTCACTCTTCTGACCCAGCTGCCTCTACCACTTACCAATCTATTCTGGAATGTCCCACAACCCTCTGGAGCAGCATGGCTAATAGTGCTAGTGGAAATTTATTGGTTCCACTAGCACTATTAAAGGAGTAATTGCTAGCTATTCCTTATTTTCTACAGCAAAGACAATTGTACACTCCTTATTTATTAAGGAATTTTGTAAAAGGAATGGGTAAAATATGCTCCCAAGGTATTATCTTTATAATGTGTACCTAACACATATATACACATCCATTCTTTCCCTCCCATTTTCTCTGTGTTTACATATCAATTTCAGGTCACAGAAGAACCATTTGAAGAAATTGAAGATTCTGACTTATGGCATTCTTTAGATGAGGATGAAGATGAAGATGGACTGGTATTTTTTGTATTACAAGAAAGTACGGGCTATATGGCACCTGCACTGAGAGCTTTAGCTGTTGTTCATACAATCATCTCCTTTGTGTGTGTTATCGGATACTACTGTTTAAAGGTGAGTAAGGAAGTAACAACTAAATGCTAGCAGATTTCCTTGCAATGACAAAGTCAGTGCCACTGAAAAAAAAGGCCCTACTTCTTGTGGATGAGTTTTGGGCCTCCCTCAGGATGGCTACATGGAGGCGCCTAGCCTCGGAGGATTTGGTGGATCAATTACTATTTATTGGGGAGAAACACTCCCACAACCTTGTTCAAACTTCCATTCAGATAAGAGCAGCTGTTGATTGTGGATGTACAGCATCCTGAACTTCACTCCCTGCATCTCACAGAGTAGATGATAACATGCTTACATTTCTTTTCACTTGTTTTAAAAATCAACCAAGCTTCTCAAAATCCTAGCACTTGTCATCATATAGTGGGAAAATTGCTAATAGCTATTATTTATTTATTTATTTATTTATTTATTTATTTATTTATTTATTTATTTATTTATTTATTTATACATACATACATACATACATACATACATACATACATACATACATACATACATACATACATACATACATACATACTGTACCATCTAGTCTGAAGGCTATTCTAATCTGTCTTAACTAAAACTGCATGTACAGTGGTACTGCGACGTACGACGACCCCGACAACTGAGAATCCCGACTTACGAGCGGGCTTCCATTGTCTCCCCCCTGCTGCCTTACAATTAAGATAGGGTTTCCCCCAGGTAACGATGGTGCGCCAGGTGGGAGAAGTGGCAGGTCATTTAAAATTATTTTTAGCCACGGAGGCAAGTGGCTAAAAGTAATTTTAAACATTGTGCACCACTATTCCCAACCCCCCGGGGCATGGGGGAAAGGCACACTATGTTTAAAATGTCTTTAAGAAACCGAGCCACGCAGTTGGCTCAGTTACTTAAAGTCATTTAAAACAAACCACCACTTCACCCACCACGTGCCCAACTGGAAGGGGGGGAATAAGTGGTGGTTCGTTTAAAATGTCTTCAAGCAACTGCGCCAAGCGCTTGGCTCGGTTGCTTAAAGACATTTTAAATGACCCACGGCTCCTCCCCCAATGTGCCTGATGGGGGAAGCTGTAGGTTGTTTAAAGCAGTTTGCCATAGGAATGCATTGAAACCCATCCCTCCGGAATGGATTAACTGACTTTCAATGCATTCGTATGAGAAACCACTCCCCGACTTACCAGCTAATCAAGTTATGAGTGTGCGCTCAGAATGGATTAATTTTGTAAGTCAGGGTTCCACTGTACAGGTACCTTCTTTTTGTACCAAAGTATTTCATGTAACTTAGATGCCCTGAGCACATCCGATCTCACCTGGTCTCGGAGGTTAAGCAGGGTTGAGTCTGGCTAGTACTTGGATGGAAGACCACCAGGGAATACCAGGTGCTGTAGAGTCAGTCACGACTGTAATGACTCAACACACACACATTTCATGTACTAGACTTTCTCTTGCATGTGAAGCAGATTAAACTGGCTGCACCCTCCATCACTGTATTTGACAGGATTATTGGCACATACTTCACTACAAGCAGGAGTCACGTTAACTCCTCCACAATTAAGGAGCTTTGTGGCGCAGTGGTTGATGTCTGTACTGCAACTAAAATTGTGCTCACAACCATTCCCAGGTAGCAGGCTCAAGGTTGACTCAGCCTTCCGTCCTTTCGAGGTTGGTAAAATGAGTACCCAGCCTGCATATGTAATCAAACTGTAAACCTCCCAGAGACTACTTGAAGTGGTATGCGGAGGTATATAAGCAGAACACTTTGCTTTGCTTTAATGTGATTTCTGCACGTCTTAAGGAGTACTAACCCACATCTTTTCTTCTACGACCAGCCTTGCTGTCTCTCAGTGATTTCTGCTGATCTATTTTGGCTACTGGCAACTATAGATGTGTTTCTCTTAAGCACAAAAATAGATTTCTTGGTTCTTATTACATTCACTAGAAGGATTAGCAAATTTTAGGAAGCAGATTCCCATCACAGTAGCAGAAAGTTCAAAACAAGGCTGTGTGGGAGTTATAAGAAGTGTAGAAGTGGCCACTCAAGAGAGCCTTGGAAGTGTCACAGGCAAGCAATTTGCCTTTTCAACATGGATTCAGAATTTATCAGTTACAGGTTCTTACAGACAACTTGGTTTGAGGAGTCAAGTTTACAAATACCATAATATCTTGTTTTAAGACTGATTTTTGAAACATCCAAAAAATGTTTCACTTAACCTGAAGATTCAAAATCATGGGTAAACAACACTCTGAATTTATTTTTCAACAGGTTCCCCTTGTCGTATTCAAGCGGGAAAAAGATATTGCAAGGAAGCTAGAATTCGATGGCTTGTACATTACTGAACAACCCTCTGAAGATGACATTAAAGGACAATGGGATCGCCTAGTCATCAATACTCCGTACGTAACCCATTCTGACCTTAAGCTTTCCAGAAGGAGACCTTCCTAAAGTAATTGCTTGTTAGATACTTTTAGGAAGGCCCATTTGGAGGCCTTCCTAAAGTAATTGCTTGTTAGATAGTTGTGAGTTTTTTGGACTGTTTGGCCGTGTTCTGCAAGTTTTTCTTCCTGAATTTTCACCAAACTCTGTGGCTGGCATGACATCTTCATAGGGCAAGGAGTTCAGGGAACTAGGAGTTCTCTCTGTGCTCTTGGGTATAGAGCAAGTGAAACTGGGGTTTTTAAAGTTGTGGGAAAGAGGAAACTTGTCATATGCAGGAGAATAGGTCTTAGTCATTGTATTCTGATGAAGGGATTAAGAAGTTTCAATGCAGTCAGGGGTAGCAATGATCCTTCTGTGTAAGTTGATGGGTGTCTTTAGTTGTTCTATTGTGTGAACTGGGAGGAATCATTGAGTTTTGATATTTTGCACTCTGCAGCTTTTAATATTGGTAACCAAACTTTGTTGATTTTTAGACTTTCTTTGTTGTTGAAACTGTGCTTTTGTTTGTGGATTTCAGTGCCTTCCCTGTGTAGTCTGACATAGTGATTGTTAGTGTTGTCCAGTACCTCTGTGTCCTGGAAGAGGATTTCATATCCAGTTTGTTTCAGGGTGTGTTCAGCTACTGCTGATTTTTCAGGTTGTTTTAGTCTGCATTGTCTTTCATGTTCTTTGATTCTGGTCTGGATGCTGCTCTTTGTCCTCCCAATATATACCTGGCCACAACTACAAGGTATCCGGTATACTCCTGCAGTTGCGAATGGGTTTCTTTTGTCCTTTGCTAACCATAGCATCTGTTGTATATTTGTGGTGAGTCTAAATACTTTTTGTAGGTTGTGTTTTTTAACACTTTGTCCATGCAGTCCATGATTCCTTTTATGTATGGCAGAAATACTGTACTTTGTTTGTTGGAGGTTGTTTTTCTTCTTCAGTTTGTTGCTGTTGTTTCTGTTTGATGGCTCCTTTGATTTCATTCTTGGAATAGCCATTTGCCTATAGGGCCCATTTCAGGTGGCTGAGTTCAGTGTTAAGGAATTCAATGTCACAGTTTTGGTTTGCACAGTCTACAAGAGTTTTGATTATGCCTCTTTTTTGTCGTGGTTGGTGGTTGGAATTTTTATGTAGGTACCGATCTGTGTGGGTGGGTTTTCTGTAGACCTTGTGTCCTAATTGGAGGTCCTGTTTGCATATGACCATGACATCTAAGAATGAGAGTTTCCCCTCTGTTTCTTTTTCCATGGTGAATTGTATATTTGGGTGGATATTGTTGAGGTAGTTTAGAAATTGTTCCAGTTTATCTTCACTGTGGCTCCAAATTGTGAATGTGTCATCCATGTATCAGAACTGGACTGTGGGTGCAAAGGGTGCCTCATCCAGACCTTGATTTTCAAAATGTTTCATGTAAAAATTTTTATTACTGGGCTGAGGGGGATCCCCATGTTAGATACGTTTATGATCCGAAATTAGTGATGTGTATGAGTATAGTATCTTTATTTAGACTTGTCCATATTACTGTTAATTTGATGTAACATAGATTATGTGTTCTAAATATATTGTAACTAGCAAGAGGTGTATTAAAAGGGGATAGAAATGTTGCAGATAAGCCCAGGTCCTTGCATTAAGTGTGTGTGTGTGTGTGTGTGTGTGTGTGTGTGTGTGTGTGTGTGTGTGTGTGTGTGTGTGTGTGTGTGTGTGTGTGTGTGTGTGTGTGTGTGTGTGTGTGTGTGTGTGTGTTCCCATGTTTCCAAGAATCTTGCTACCCATTGAATGTTACTCAGTTCTGTGTCCAAATACTAGCAATGGTATTAGTTACTCAGCATTCTTTTTTTTAACTGTTTGTCTCTGTGACTGTATAGCATGCCCCTTTGCTTGTCACATGGTAGTTTTTATGTGCTGATGGTTTTGAAGAATTACACACTGTGAAACAACTAATGGGAGCAAATGCTGATCATTATTTGTGATGACAGATTGTTGTCCTCTAGCAGTAGTCTGCCAAACTAGTCTTCTTGTCAACACAATAAGAGAACCATTCCATTCTTCAGACTAGAGGTGTAAAATTTTCAGAAATTTTGAAGCCAAGGGCAAAAAAAAGTTTGGAAAAATCTGAAAAAATTGTGACTATAACAGACCTTTGCTTAGAGTTTTTCTCATTGTTGAAAACAACTGCCTTACATTTTCATCCTGCTCCTATACTACACCGTGTTCCCCTCTAGAGATTGAAAATTTTGCATTTTTGGACTGTAGCCCACAGAATCACCGAGGCTGCATAGCTATGGCCATGCTGGCTGGCTAATTCAGGGAATCACAGTAGTGCTACCAGGTCTCTGTTCCTATTAGACATGTCCAAAACATAGCAACAAAGTAGGTATAGAACTGGAAGGACCAGCTACCCACCTAGAAAAAGGCAATTTGGTATGTTTACAAGAATCAGGGCAACTGCCATTGTTGTATCTCTTACCTATTCCTGTGCCAGATTTAGCAGGAGTTGATATTACAGGAGGTGACATAAAGTGATAACCAGGAAGCCAGAATGCAGGACAGGATGAGAGTATAGTATTGAATGTGTATAAAAATGACACAGCTATGCATTCTCATCTCTTGGTAGTCAGTGTGGAGAAAAAATTAAAGGAATAATTAATAGCAAGAATAATTTATGGCACGTTTCCACTCTAAACTCACCTTCAACTGGCTACCTATCCCCCCGGTCATTTCTCATGTTTGACTTGACATTCTACATTAAACAGATCTTTGTACATTAAATAATCATAGTAAATAGTAATTCTGGTTGTTGTTTTTTGTGTCACTGTTTCAGTTTGCCGTCTGGGAAAATCAGGATGACCCTTTACCCAATCTATCAAAAGTACAATAGATGAATTATGACTTCTTTGAATAAAAAACAGTTGTTTCATTTATATGATAGAAAGTTCTATTAATAGTTTACCAAGCAGCATCTGTCCAATGCTATTATAATAATAAAATAATAAATGTATTTTTTATTTTATTTTGCCAGTTAACTTTGTATTCTTATTGCTCTGTCTATACAGGTCATTTCCTAATAATTACTGGGACAAATTTGTCAAACGAAAGGTAGGTTCTTTGTGTACCTGTCAGGAGTAACACAAACATCCTTCAGTTCCTTCTGGTATAACAAATGTAGGGCATAAAGAACAATGAAGTCCTACTACCAGAGGCTGCCTATTTCTGAACTAAAAGAATAAACAGTGGTAGTAAGTCCATACTGCTTTCTGTTAGAAAAATAAAAACGATAAATATTCCCCCTCCACATGCATGCTAGTCATGTCTAACTCTAGGGGCGGTGTTCATCTCCATATTCAAGCCAAAGAGCCAGTGTTGTGCAAGTCCTTGGCCATGTGGCCGGCATGGCTGCAAGGAAACATTGTTTTACCTTCCAGCTTTTTATGGCCATACCTATTTATTTACTTGCATTTACATGCTTTCGAACTGCTAGGTTGGCAGGAGCTGGGGCTAACAGCAGGAGCTAACTCTCCTGCATGGCACCCAGGATTCAAACTGCTGAGCTGCTGACTTTGTAGCTGACAGTTTTCAGTGCTCTAGCCCACTGAGCCACAATGCCCTGTTAGAAAATGGCAATTCACAAAGTAACCAGAATGGTAGCCTTCTTGCGTTGGGGTTATTTCAATCTTCTGACAGGTAATTTACCATTTTCATAATTTTCATCACTGTGTGTAGAGCAGGCATGTCCAAACTTCGGTCCTCCTGGTGTTTTGGAGCACAACTCCCAGAATTCTAAGCTCAGATTGCCAATGCCAAGGGACTATGGGAGTTATGGTCCAAAACATCTGGAGGGCTAAAGTTTGGACATGCCTGGTGTAGAGTAACATGAAATAGGATGCCAACCAGTGACTTTTGTGAAACCATGCCTCAGTTGAGTCATAGAATCTGATGCAGTTTACAGAGAGGGTCTGAGAAAAGAGGATATGAAATGTGATGCAAGGACAAAGTATGAAAACCCCTGCTCTGGAAGAAAGCATGTAGAGTAGACATGACTATCACCCTTCACCAATTCATAGATGAGGTTGGCAATTTGCCTGGGATTGTTGCTGTACACATTAAAGCTTCACTTCAGCCATGTGGTATAAAATGGTAGAAGTCATCCATAGGTCTTAGATATTACAGTAACAATGACAATATTTCTGCTCATTAAATTTGTTAATAATCATTGCTGAACCCTCTACATACGATATATATGTGTACACACATTCCACATCTCAGAGATGAGACATCCACATATTCCTAACAAACCAGTATTTTAGAGCAGAAAATTATTACAGATTTTTTTTCTAATCCTGATGAGTTTTTGTACACAAGGTCGATTCTGTTTGGATAATTTTGTTTTTGACATTTCTTTCTTGATCTTTTCCTGGTTGTTATGCAGAATGTTGATCACAAGTTTTACTGGATTTTAGGAGGAGAGTGTGATTCCCCTCTATTTTCTGTGCATTATGTAGCCTGTACTGTATTTTCACTCTTACTGCTATAGGGACAATATTGTGCTATAAAAGAACATATATATATATCAGTGTTTGTTGGGAGAAGAGTGAGTATGCTGAAGGCTATCATTAAGGAGGCCTTGTGCCTAGGATTCTGCTCTGACTTTGATTGTTTCCATTAATGTCTTTAATCAGCAATCTATCTTACCAGCTACCTATACAAAGTAAACAGATTTGCACTTGCAGTTTGGTGTAATTTCCTTCCTTGTAAGACTCTGCCAAGATTCATCTTGCAGGAATGAAGACAACTACCATATATACTTGAGTACAGTGGTACCTTGTATAAAGGAATTAATTCGTTCCGAATGAAATTATGTTAAGCAAATTTTCCTTTATACAAATTTCCCATAGGAATGCATTGAAAACAGAGTGATCCCATTTTTATGTTGTACAGATTCGCCCCATAGGGGATTATGTTAAGCAAATTTCCCCTATCTCCAGAATTTTTTTATGTTGTACAAATTTTATGTTATACAAACCGTTTGTTATACAAGGGTTCACTGTATAAGTCGACCAGTATAACCCCTAAAAACTGGTGAAAGTTATTGACTCAAGTATAAGTCTAGGGTGGGAAATGCAGAAGGGCCTGGCAGCTGCTCCTTTGTGAGCTGGGGGAGCGGTGTGTGATGTTTAAAATGACTTTTAGCCACCGAAGCAAGCACCTGCCTCAGTGGCTAAAAGTATTGACCCGCATATAAGTCGAGGACCCCTTTTTCAGCCCAAAATTAGGGCTGAAAAACTAGACTTATATTTGAGTATATACAGTAAATACTTTTTTCTTGCCAGTTTTGGGATATCTTTCTTTATTTTTAATTTACTTTATTGTTGTAGACCCCAAATTGGAACAGTTAAAACAGAGACACATAATTTACATAAATCAGAAGTTAAAACCAATTCATTATCTTAATGGATAATTTTATGTGATCTTACAACCCAGACTAGAAACTTTGCCACTGTCTCTGCGGTTATCTGATTTGTACCTGCCAACATAGTCTTTAGATGTTCGTTAGGACATATACTGGGATGTTTACTCATAATTGGATAAATAAGTTGAATACATTAGTCCCTATAAAGGCTGCATTCCAGTATGATATGACCAGGGTACCATGAGGTCAAAGTGAACTATAAAATGGAGGAGTCGCAACTAGCTTTCCTCAGACTGACGAAGCTATTTTTTTTTATTGAACATAAAAAAAGACAAAATAACAATGATAAACAATTATATAAAAAAAAACAGTAATAGACAATCATAAACAGTACAAAGTGCCCCCCACCCCCAAGAAACCGTCCAGTATTCTTGCATCTTCTCTTTCTTCTTCATCTTTTTTTTCTTTTTCTTCCAATAGGCTTCTTAAGGTCCTTTACGCCAGAACTGTGTTGGGTTATAAGTTGGTTGTATCCCTTTCCCTTTTAATAGTACATGATCTATAAATTTCCCCCAAACATCATAGAAAGTATCTTTTTTTATTTCACCTCTCAAAACTTTTATATTACAAGATAGTTTATCATTTAGTGCTATGTCCCACACTTCCTTATACCATTCAGCAATTTTGAGGTCTGATTTCAGTTTCCAGTTCCTAGCAATAATCAGTCTAGCTCCTGTCATAAGATTTGCTATTAATTCTTTAGTTTTCACATCATGTTCATTGATAGATGGTAATGATAACAAAGCAATTTCCGGTACACATTTAATATCAGTTTGTAGTATTTCTCTTATCTCCTCAATAATCTCTTGCCAAAACTTTTGAACTATTTCACATTCCCACCATAAATGAAAATAGGTACCTATCTTTTTTCGCATTTCCAGCAGAGCTTAGAATATTTTGGATTCATTCTATTCATTCTGACTGGAGTCATATACCATCTTAAAACTAGTTTGAAGTAGTTTTCTTTTATTCTGACTGATAATGACCGTAAAATCCTCAAATTCCAAATTCTTTTCCATTCATCATTATTTATTTATTTCTCTATGTCTTGTTTCCATAGCTCTCTTATTGTGTCCTGTTCCCTATTCTCAAATGAATCTTGAATTATTTTATATAATTTGCCAACTGTTCCTTTCCCTGTATTTCCTTTCTCTGATTCATATGTTGTCAGAAATTGCTCAAATTTTGTATATCCTCTAAGTTGTATATTTCTCCTAAACCATTCTTTCGTCCAGCTTTCTAACTGGGCGTAATTCAACCACGACAATTCCTGAGTTTGCAGAATACGTTTAATTTCTTGTTTTGATGTCATCTTTTTAATCCAATCTTTTAGTCTTGCCACTTTCCTTAATTTAAATAAGTCTCCCAATTTCTTCATGTTCGTGGGGAAATTTATCTGATCGATCACCGCACCAAGCGGGAACCTTCCTGTATCAATTTCTTTCCATACTTTTTCCAAGTGAGCAATAGGGAACTTAGAAGAGGATTTTTAATTGGGTAACTTTTCCTTTTTTTTTTGGAACTAAACACATATTTATTTATGTCTTCATTTAGTTCCTCTGATTGAAGTTCCCACCATATTAGTTTTTGAGGTTTAAATAGTATTTCCCCAGGGAGCTAAGCTGATTAGCTATGTAATACATTCTAAGATTAGGTATGCCTATACCTCCCTCTTTTGAGATCTGTACCATAAGCTTTTATTTATTCTTGCTTTTTTCCACCATTGCAGAATTTATTTAAAAGATCTTGATAAACTTTAATTTCAATTTCTGTGTATTGAATAGGTAACATTCTAAAAAGAAAATTTATTTTAGGAAGTATTTTCATTTTTACCATTGCTATTCTACCAAACCATGATAAGTTTAATTTGGAGTAATTTTGTAATTTATTTCTAATCTCTTCCTTTATTTTTGTGTAATTTCGTTCTTTCGTTTTACTAATGTCTTTATCTAAAAGTATCCCTAGGTATTTTATACATTTACAAACTTTCAGTTCGTGATTGGAGATCTCTTCCATGTCTCGATTATCCTGATTGAAAAGCATGATTTCTGATTTCTGCCAGTTGACACATAATCCGGTTGTTTCACCAAATTCCTTTAGGTGTGCTTTTATTCTTAATATATTTTCTACCGGATTTTTATTGTTAACAAAGCGTCGTCCGCAAATAAACTGATTTTTATCTTGCCTTCCTTACCCATACCTTTAATAAGTTGGTCCTCCCTTATTGCATTAGCTAGTAGCTCTATCACTATGCAAAACAGAACTGGCGATAAAGGACATCCCTGTCTTGTTCCTCGGCCTAGGGTAATTTTTTCTGTCATCCCATCATTGACAATGATTGATGAGGTGCTATGAGAATAGAGTTGGTTTATTACACTTAGAAATTTTTCGCCAAATCCCCATTTCACTAATAAAAGTTTTAACGCAGGCCATTGGACACAATCAAAGGCTTTAAATAAATCTAGAGACAAAATGCATGCTTTGTCCTGTGATCTTCCCATCTCATAAAGAACATTCAAAACTCTTCTTACAGTGTCTGACATTTGTCTACCTTTGATAAATCCCGTTTGGTCTTCTTTAATATATTTATCTATAAATGTGTACATTCTTTTGGCTAGAATTGCTGTAAAAATCTTGGCATCTTGATTTATAAGTGATATTGGTCTGTAAGATCCAACATCTATTGGATCTTTATTAGGCTTGAGAATTAAAATAGTTAAGGTATGTTTCCAGGAGGAAGGAACTTGCTCGCCCTCCAATATCTCATTATAAAGCTTCTTTAACTTAGGAATTAACATTGATTTGAATACCTTGTAAAATTCTGGTCCCAATCCGTCATCTCCTGGAGTTTTGGCATTCTTTAGCTTATTTATAACATCCTCTATCTCCTCCTCTTTAATAGCTTTTTCCATTTCAAGCCTGTCTTCTTCCGGTAGTCTTACTTTTAGGTTTTTGTCAATATATTGTTCCATAACTTCCTTACTACTTCTATTGGCTGTATATAAGTTTTGATAAAATTCTTGAATAGCTTTTAATTTTTCTTTCATTTGAGTAGATATATTGCCGCTGACGAAGCTATTTGGATGAGCAGCAAATCGCTCAAGAAAAGAAGTCCAGTTGCCATGATTCAACTTCCAGATAGGCTTATGGCCTACACCATTTGTGAGGATTTAGTTTCCTCAAACACTTTGGTAAAATATAGTTCCCAGATGTCTGCAGTGATCAAATAGCTCACTGGGCCTGAATTTGCACTCAGCGCATTAAAACTAAGACCCAGAATTGTCTGGAGTTCTTATTCAGGGCAGAGTTTAACAGTGCTTTCCACTGTTCTTGTACTGCTTGCTTCTTTTTCTGAGTTATCAAGATTTTGTACTGCTTTTTACATGGCATTCCTGTGGTAAGGTTGCTTTTTTACATGGCTTTCCTGTAATGTTTATAGAATGGCCCTGATATGTTTTTCATTAGGAGGCAATCCTTATCAGACCAATTGGGGGCATTCTTCCCTGTATGTTTGCTAAGAGAGGGTTGTTTTGCACTCAGTATGGAGCTTAATGCTGAGGTGCCTTGTATAAAGGAATTTCTACTGCTTTTCTAAGATGGCAGTGCGTGCAGACGCAGCGGCTGGTTGCTCCTCAACTCAGAATCTGGCTTTTAAGTTCTGTCAAAATAGATTTACTTACAATCGACAAGATATGTTATCTATCCGGCTGCGGAGCGAGTGCTGCAAAAGCTGTGAGTGTCTTCGCGTTTGCAATATGAATTGTTTGACTTCAAAGAGCCAAAGAGGAAAGAGGCGCAGACGAGACCGTAAACAGAAGAGAGGTTGCCGGGGAGGAAGGCAGCAAAGGTTAAAGACAGCATCGTAAATTACCCCTTCCTAGTATCTTCTATGCAAATGTGAGATCCCTGGTGAATAAGCTGGAGGAGTGGAAACTGTGGATCACAACTGAGAGAACTGTGAACCACTGCTATCTTCTGCTGTTCAGTGAAACTTGGTTGAAAGCTTTTATTCCAAATTCTCTTCTGGAATTAACAGGATACACACTGTTTCATCATGATAGAACAAAGGATGCTGGAAAAAGTAGAGGAGGGGGGTTGTGTGCATATGTGAGTTATCGCTGGTGCACAAATTCTGTGGTGGTTGATAGCCATTGCTCCCCATGTGTGGAATTTATGACACTCAAATGCAGACCCATATACATCCCCCGTGAATTTACAGTAGTCTTGATAACTATAGTGTATATTGCACCTGATGTAAATATCAACAAGGCATTGGATCTTTTGCACGATGCTATAAGCAGACAACAACACAAGTATCCTGAAGCTGCATTTATCGTATGTGGGGTCTTTAACCAGGCAGATCTGAAAGTGGTTCTACCAAAATTCTATCAACATATTAAGTGTGCAACCAGGGGAGAAAGGACTTTGGACAGATTGTACACGAATATCAAACAGGCCTATAAGGCGGAACCATTAGCACACTTGGGCCAATCCGATCATGTGTCTCTCCTTCTGACTCCTGAATATATTCCTTTGAGGAAGCGGATGCCAATAATAAAGAGGACTATCATGATATGGCCAGCAGGAGCATCTCAACAGCTGCAGGATTGTTTTTATGACACTGATTGGGAGGCATTTGCCCAACAGGATTTAGAAACTTACACTGAGGTAGTGTTGGACTATATCAGATTTTGTACTGACAGTGTAACGCAAAAGCGCCAGATAAAGATCTATCCAAACAGGAAACCCTGGATGACAAGGGAGGTTCAGGAGCTGCTAAAGGCAAGAAATGCTGCTTTTAGAAGTGGAAACAGGTCACTGTATAGTGCAGCCAGAGCAGATCTGAAGAGGGGCATCCATGTGGCTAAAGAGGCATACAGGCATAGATTGGAGAATAATTTTCAGCGTAACAACACTAGGGAGGTGTGGCGAGGTTTACAGGAAATGACTGGGTACAAATCTAAAGTTTCCCCAGTAGCTGAGGGAGGGGTATCTTTGGCAGAGTAACTGAATGCCTTTTTTTTGCCTGTTTTGAAGCAACATCAGTAGAGACATCAGCAGAGTTTCTGCCACCTTCACTATTGTTATCAGCATCGGCACAAGGGAATGTAATTTTTAATGTGGAGGAGGGAGAGATGAGGAAGGTGTTGAAGGGGATCAATCCAAGGAAGGCTACGGGGGCCAGATGGAGTTGCCGGAAGGGTATTGAAGGATTGTGCAGATCAATTAGCAGGAGTTTTCACTGGGATTTTGAATCGATCCCTATCCCAAGCTATTGTGCCGTCATGCCTAAAGTCTGCCATTATTGTTCCGATACCAAAAAAACCAAATCCAGAAAACTTGAATGACTTTCGTCCAGTAGCACTTACACCTGTAATCATGAAGTGCTTTGAAAAGTTGGTACGGAACTATGTTATTGCCTGTTTACCAGAGGGACTGGACACATTCCAATTCGCATATAAAAAGAAGAGATCAACAGAGGATGCTGTGGCGTGTGCTCTTCATGCTGTTTTTGAACATCTGGAGCAGAGGGGGGGGGCTATGCTAGATTGCTCTTTGTGGATTTTAGCTCGGCTTTTAACACCATTCTTCCACGACATTTGATCTCTAAACTGGAAGGCCTAGGGCTTCCACCATCACTTTGTGGATGGATCTTGGATTTTCTGTCAGAACGTTCTCAGAGGGTCCGGTTGGGCCCTCACACCTCTAATACTCTTAGTACCAACATTGGAACACCACAGGGATGTGTACTTAGCCCACTCCTTTATATTCTTTACACATTTGATTGTGTCTCTGCCTACCCTAGCAATAGGATCATTAAGTTTGCAGATGACACAACTGTGATTGAGCTCATCTCTGGCAAGGAGAGTGAGATGGCTTACAGAGATGAAGTGGAGAGGTTGACCAAGTGGTGCAGAATAAATAACTTGCACCTAAATATAAAGAAAACAAAGGAGCTTGTGGTAGACTTTAGGAGGCAGAAAACTGATATTCAACCACTGGTGATTGATGGGACTGGTGTGGAGAGGGTTACAGGTTTTAGATTTTTGGGCATTGAGTTACAGGAGGATCTGTCCTGGAGTGTCAACACAAGGGGGCTTGCAAAGAAGGCTCAGCAGAGACTATTTTTCTTGAGAACCTTAAGGAAAAACCATCTTCCACAAAAACTGCTGCTGGCCTTCTATCATTGTGCAATTGACAGTGTGCTTACTTACGGGTTATGTGTGTGGTATGGAAGTTGTACCCACCGGGATAAGACAGTGTTGCACAGAATCATAAGAATTGCAGAGAGTATTGTGGGCTGTTCACTCCCCACCCTAGAACAAATTTATACTACCAGGTGCCAAAGTAAAGCATTAGATATATTAAGAGATCCATCACATCCTGGTCATTGCCTCTTCGAGTTGTTGCCATCGGGATGGAGATATAGAGTACTGAGGGCAAGAACAAACCGTCTCAAAAATAACTTCTTTTTTAGAGCAATATTGGCTTTAAACGGAAATCCTGGACTTTCAAGTCAGCTTATTTTATATATCATATTTTAGTCATTTTATATGTCATATTATGTGTTGTACCTGTTTTTAAATCTATGTGAAATTTTTAAAATGAGTTTTATATAGCAACCACAAAATTTCGTTGTTCCTGCAAGGGGGCAATGACAATAAAGATTCCTATTCCTATGAATTTGTTCCCAATGAAATTCTGTTAAACAAATTTTCCTTTATACAAATTTCCCATACGACTGCATTGAAAACATACTAATTCCTAATTGCAACCATTTTTATGTTGTACGGATTTGCCCCATAGGTGATTCTGTTAAGCAAATTTCCCCTATCTCCAGAATGTTTTATGTTGTGCAAATTTTATGATATACAAACCATTTGTTATAAGAGGGTCCACAGTATTTAAGTAGGACAGTGTTTGTTTCCGTTGCTTCCAGGACTGCCTGTGGCGTTTACCCTCTGCATAGTCCCATGTGTTTGTGCAGGAGGATGTAAAGAGTTAATGCTGATGACCCATGAGGGAGTGTGGAGGCGGAGCCCACATGTTTTAAAAGGCTGGTCCTGAGGGTTGTGAAGTTAGATAAAGATAGGGAAGAAAAATAAAAACATAAGGAAGGGTTAAGGCTGAGATGAAGAGATAAACTTAAGCTAAAGTTGTGAGACAGATGAGTGGGGGTTGAGAATAGTAAAAGTAGAGAATTTGAGTGCATCTGCTTAGAAGAACTCTCAATTAAGGGCACACAAAAAACCTGTGTGACTGAAACAATTTGTTATATTTAATAAACATTATTTTGCTTTATTTAATATTACAACTTGACTGGGACTCGGTAATTTCAACTGGGTAACCCTGAATGGTGGTAGCGAGAGTAAAAAGAAGGCGGGTACAGGCCAATGGTCCGTGAAATGACTGAGGGCTCTGTATGGTAATGCCACAGTGCTCTTTTCAGTTCTTCACCCACTGATGATTGTAAGAAGCTATATGCTTTTATGATGCCTTCCTTTGACCAGGTCAGAGATCTGTATCTTCGTGTTAGAACTTCATCACCATGCAGGCATTTTTACTGTAGCATTTCTCTGTCCTCAACCTGAAACCTTGAAAAGAAGTGCACTCCTTTGAATTTTATGTTAATAAATAATGTGTTGCAAATCACATGGGGAAGAGACACCTATGAGCAAGGAGAGCCAAGCAGAGCACTTGGGTTTCATCTTTCCTAGGCAGGACACTTTTTTGTTGTTGTTTGACATGCCTAGAGGTTTTATTAGCAGCCATTGTCTTCTGTTCGGTGCACATCAGTTTGAAAGAGGGAAAACTTGTTATGTTAAATTACTTTAAATTGCAGGCATGGTTTCAGTTAATAGCATTTTATGCTTCTTCAAATTTTGAATGCCTTTCTTCTCTTGTCTGAGCTGTCATGATTCTAGAAATATCAAGTATGGGATGCTACAGTCTTTAAAGCTCTGACAAATGCTGGTTGAAACAAAGTTGATGATACCACATTTTCTTTCACCTTGAAGGTAATCAACAAGTATGGTGATTTATATGGAGCAGAACGCATTGCAGAACTGTTAGGTTTGGACAAAAATGCTCTGGATTTCAGCCCAGTGGAGCATACAGAAGTAGAGGAAGCATCTCTTATTTCATGGTATGATTTCCTCTTCAAATTGAATAACGTATAAACACAGTAGTTTAGAAATAAATCAGCATTAGAGGATCACTTAACGCTTGGCCAGAATTCTATGGATGACATACATTTGATGAAGTGAGTGGCAGCAAATTGCCATTCATTAACAATGAACTTGTTGTATTATTGGATGTACAATTTTTGATTAACAAAACTAAACAGAGAATGTTTATCAGCTATAGATACTAGCACATAAATAGCTCTGTTAGTGGAATTCCTTGTGGAATGGTTTTTTTTTTTATACATTTGTAATATGTAACACATCCTTCATTGTTAACAAATGTTAGTATCTTAAAAAAGGGACCATGAGTACCAACAATTGTGTTTTCAATCAATGGATGCAAATTGTTTGATTCAGATAGTTCTATAGTGGTTAAAATGCTTTCAGGTAATAAAGTCTGTCTAACCACAGCAATTGGGTCTTTAAGGGAGAAAGGTGGAATAGAAATATTTTAAATAAATAAATAAATAAATTTCTGGGTGAAAATACTGTTGTATCACTATGTATTAGATAAAATCAAAGTCACCAGTCAACAATGTTGTACTAGCACAAGATTTTTGTATTATTGGTCATCATGTTCCATCCAATCACCTAGTGCAGTGGTGGCAAACCTTCGGCAATCCAGATGTTTTTGACTACAACTCACAGAATTCCAAGCCTTGATTGCCAATGATAAAGCACTGTGGGAGTTGTGGTCCAAAACATCTGGAGTGCCAAAGGTTCGCCACCCCTGACCTAGTGTATTCTATTCTAAATGTTCCAAAGCAACTCATAGTGTAAGCCAATAACATTTTTAAGTTACAGGACTTCATATAATGTAATTAAGGATGGGTTCGAAACGGAAAATTAATGTTTCATTTCGTTTTGTTTCATTACTCATTGTATTTCATTTTGTTACTACAGTAACCCCCCGCCGATCACGGGGGTTAGGGACCCACCCCACCCGCGATCATGAAAATCCGTGATATGCGGAAGTGGGTGGGGGACCTGGGGGCAGGGGGGCAATCGCGCATCTTTCCCAAATGCCTCGGAGGAGCGTGGGGGGCAGTGCCCCGCTGCGCGGCTCCAAGGCCTTTCGGAGGCACCTGGGTGGGCGACGGAGAGGGATGCTGTCCGTCCCTGCAGCCCTTCTGCATGGCTCTGAGGCCCTGCGGAGGCGCCTGGGGGGGCTGTGGAGAGGGACACCATCCGTCCCCGCAACCCTTTCGCATGGCTCTGAGGCCATGCGGAGGCGCCCGGGGGGCTGCAGAGAGGGACGCCATCCATCCCCGCAGTCCTTCCGCGTGGCTCCGAGGCCCTCCGGAGGCACCAGGGGGTCATGGAGAGGGACGCCAGCCCTCCCCGCAGCCCTCCCGCACGGCGGCACTGGGGGGCGATGGAGAGTGACGCTATCACCCCCCACTTTCCCCACCCCCCAGGCTTCTCGGAGGTGCGGGGGGCAGCGCATGGAGCTACCAGATGGCCCCCCACCCCCTGCAGTGCAGGTACCACGATCCCGTGATGTAGCAGGACCGTGGTACCTGAAACGCGAAATGGCGGGGGTGACTGTATACAACTTTTATTGAGTGAAATGAGTAATGAAACAATTTGGAAGCAGCCGCACCCAGGTGAGGTATTTTGACAGGTTGGGCTGTTCCCAGTGGGCTTTCTGGACAGGGAGTGCTGTGGGCAGTGGGAGCTGCCCCCACTGCCCACAGTACTCCCTGTCCAAAATACCACCCTGGGAGGAGGGAGAGGCAGGGGAGAAAGGAGAAGTTAGGCAGCAAATTTACTGCTGTCTGGTTGCTCCGTTCTCCCTAGCTGCGTGGGTCTTTACAGCAAAAACTAGGCCCCAATTGCTCTATGGCATACCTATTTGGATAAGCGCATTCAATTCCAACATAGAGAACATACAGTCTTCCTTCTTGCGCCGAATATTGGGGGTCCCTAATTGTGTGGGATGGGCAGCTCTATACCTGGAGACAGATCGCTTAGAGACTAGGGCATGGAATCAAACCCTGAAATTCTGGCTGAGAATCCATTTTCAGGCCGAGCAGTTGGGTTATATATACCATATGCTATCTGATTCCTATACGAGCAAGTGGTCACAGATAATCCAACATAAAGTTAGATCTATTGGAATGCCCCTCGAGTCCATTCTAATGTTAAATCAACATAAGGCCTATCGAGCCTTATGTTGAGATACAACTGACTGCCACAGCAAATAGAACCTGCTCATCCCAGGCGCATGGTATTCTACCAGGGCATCGGAAACAAACAAATTATTTATCCTCATTAGGAACTCCACAAGCCTGCAGAGCATTTTGTTTGGCAAGACTCAATGTGCTCCCTTCAGCTAGGCTTCAGGGTAGATATAATGGAACCCCACGCCAAGAACGTTTATGTCTCTGTGGAGCTGGGGTACCTGAATTTTTAACTCATACTCTTTTACCCTGTACCTTTTACAAAGAAATTAGAAGAGACCTGATTTATCCTTTAATTTTTAAATTTCAAAGTTGTCCAGATAAGATCTTGGCAGAGTACTGCCTTTCAGACAAGAACTCATATATAACTACCCAGGTGGCTAAATTCCTCTTGGCAGCAATTCATAGAAGGGCCACCATAGTGGCAGATAAATGACACCGTAATCTACTGTTGGCAATGTTATGATATAGTTTTATTCTGTGTATTGTTCTGTTTAAACTGTTTTCGGCTCACATGACCGTAATAAACTTATGATTGATTGATTGACAGCTTGAGCTGTCAAAACCAGCTGGGAGGCAGTAGCGGGCAAGAACTGAGCAGGGGCTACATAAGGGTATGACATTTGAAGAACTAAGATTGCTTTTAGCATATATCATTATTTTAAACAACCCTATAACATTCATATTTCTTTGAAATTAATTCTCAGAGAAATAACATTAATGGTCATTTCTTAAAAATGTTGGTGATAAATCCTGTTTTGTAGAAAACACTAAAAAAAGTAGATGGGAGGAGGGATTTTATTATGTGTATATTTGCTTATTTTACTTGCTTATTCCACTCTTCTATCTAATTTGCTTTGTTGCTTATTTCTTATTCACATTTATATAAACCGCCCAGAATATAAAATGCAATAATAAATAAATAAATAAATAAATAAATAAATAAATATTACATTGATTAATTCAAATTATTTTCTATTTTTATTAGGTTAAGTTCTATTGATGCCAAGTATCGTATTTGGAAGCTCGGTGTAGTTTTCACTGATAATGTAAGTATATGGTTCTTGCCTTCAACAATTCTTCTGATTTCTTGTCATTATACCTGGTTTACAGTGAGACAGCTTTCATGTATAGTATTTCCCTTACAATGTGTATAACATTGAATGTGATTTGGGGGCCACATGCTGAAAAGGCCGAAATGTTACCCTACTCACAGGTTCTGTGTACCAGTTACTCATAATGATATGTGCAAGCAGTCATGCCAAGTTTAAGATTATATACCCTTTAAATGGCCTTGGAGGCACAAGTCCAAGGCTTATTCCTTGATCTATCACAGGTACAATCTGTATACCTGGACTATGTATGTAAAATATGATGGCTAGATTCGAAAAACTCATCTGAAGACTTACATGTGCAACAGAACATCTCTTTCATGTAATACATAACGGCTGCACTCTAGTAGCGTAGCTTGCACTGCCTAAGAGTGATGACATCATCAACGGTGTTTTCCCCCCTGAAATTACAGTAACCTTCCACCTATCGCAGGGGTTAGGGACTCAACCCAACCTGCGATAATTGAAAATCCGCGATATGCAGATGCTGGGTTGGGTGGGACTGGGGCTCTCCTACACTTACCTTAGGCCTGGTGCTGCCCCAAACAGACCTCTGAGAGCCCCAGAAGCCTGTCAAAGGCCACGGAAGTGGTTTTTGGTGATCCAGAAGTCACTTCTGGTTCATCGGAAAGCACTTTGGGGGCCTCTGACAAGCCCCAAAAGCTCATCACAGGCCTGTTTGGGGCAGCGCCAGTCCTGGGGTAAGTACAGGAGGCCTGAAACAGGCCTTTCCCCCTTACCCCAGGAGGGCTTTGTTTCATATACTGCAGTCCCACAATATATTGGGACCGCAGTATAAAGGGCGGGGGAACACTGTATTTTTTTCTGATTCTGCGCCCAAACCTTCTCTGGGATTCTTTTTATTTGGCGAAACTGTTGGGCTCCATATAATAAACCGACTAGCAATTATTATTTTTTTGGTGGAAAATGTAATCTTCCATCATTCTATAGCTCTCAATGACTTCCCCATGATAAAAGGAGCCCAAAGTAGCCACAAGACCTTCTGGGTAATTTTCAAAATTAAAAAAAAAAAAACTTTCCATCCTGTAGGTATCACCAGCCTTACACAATGCAAGCTGAGCTGCTGGCCAACAAATGATTTGTAATGATGCCCCAGAGTTATAATTTTCAAAAAACAAGTTTCTTATGTAAAATGTAAAATAAAACAAAAGAGCCGTAGAAGTGATGCAGAAATAAGGCACTAACACACTAAAATAAACAAAGACATTGCGGTGTATTTGTTTAGATTTTAATTAGAACTATTGTTGTACATGAAGCCTTACAGAATTGATGGGAGAAAAATAAATAGGTTCTGGTCTCCATGGAGCTGATGTTTTAAATATATATATATATATATATATATATAAAACCAGGAGAGGAGGCAAGTACAAGGATGAATTTGAACAAAATGCAGTTATGTGTGTATAAAGCTTCTTTGACATTGGAAATTAGCCAAATAAGCTTGAAAAGATTGGATTTGAGGAGGAACTTGAATGAAAGAGAAAGTTCACATCTTGTAAACAAAATACTTTCTACAAAGAAACAAGGCCAAATGGCAGCTGAGAAGGAGATACTAGGGTAGCTGAGTGCTGAAGAGTTGGAGAAATAAAGTGTATGAGATGGGAAAGGGAGGGGCTGTGTTGGAGCTTTCAAGATAAAAGCAAGGAACGTGTAATAGTTATAGAATGGAATTGGAAGACAACCAAGGGAGAGAGACAGTGTGAACAAAGGAGATGTTGAACAAACTTATAACACGTCTTCCACAACACAAGACTGGTAGTGCAGAACCACTCCACCTACTGCATCTCTGGCTCTGAACCAGCAGTCGTAAAATTCAGTGGCAAACTACCAAAATAAAATAAAATAAAATAAATGCTCAAAATTAACCTGCTTCAGGAGATTAATAGTCCGTGAATTATATCTTTTTGTAAGGTGGATATATATACAAATATACTATGGTAAAACACATTTCAGAGTTAAACGTTAATAACAGTAGAAGAACTATTTGCTGTATCATAATAGTAGTAGTTCTCTGACATTTACTATTTTCTTTAGTCCTTTTTGTATTTAGCTTGGTACACATCCATGTCCATCCTTGGTCACTACAACAACTTCTTCTTTGCTGCTCACTTGCTTGATATTGCTATGGGTTTTAAGACCTTGCGTACCATCCTGTCTTCTGTAACTCACAACGGCAAACAGGTGAGTTATTGGTAATACATTTTGTGCAGATGCAATGAATTCCTGTCCTTAAAATGATGCTATTATTAATATAGAATACTGCTTATTTAAAGAACAACCGATAATCAATAATGGTTTCTTCAGGTATATTAAAAGCTTGGTGAAGAAGTTCTGTGCAGTAATTTAGAAGCATGTGGCAGTCAAGATTGTTATGCATTAAAAACAAGAAGCTGTGGGCTTCCAGGTATTGATGAGCTGGGATTCCTGTCAGCCCTAGCCAGTATAGCTAATGGTGAGAGGTGCCCACAAACGTTTGGAGTGCCAGGTTCCTATCCATGTATCGCATGAAGCTGTTGATCATGCCACAAGTCAGTGGCTTGCACTGATAAAATGGATCACATCATTTCAGACTGCAAGTTGTAGGATCAAGAGTTTAAATGGTTCACTACGTTAAAACATACCGCTTGTGCGTAAATCAAAAGTAGCATACTGGAGAAAAACCTGAAGGCTACTCAGGTCTTTGGTTTTTTTGGGTGGGTTGGGGAATCTAGAGTGGAACAAACCAACAGTTCCAAAATAAACTTGGTTTGCTTGTTTTACTTTTGAATGAGACATTAACGAAAATTCTGTGGGCTATACAGATTGATAAAGATACAGCCATAATTACTAGAGAACCAAAAGATAAAGCAATGATAAAGCCAGCAGCAGAAATTGAAACATTTTTGTCCTGGTGCCAATGTGAAACCCAGGGGGCAACCACGTGTATAACCTGTGTATATCTGAGCATATGTCTGACAGACAGCTGGAACAGTAGACTCAGCAGTTACATAATTTTCTCTTTCAGCATATAAAATCAAATTAAAACCAGCAGCAAGATACAGTGCAAAGATATCAAATATTTCTCCTTATTTTGCTGTTTGCTGGTGGCATGAGAGCTCCTTACTTAAGAATAAAGATAAAGATGGGTGGGACATCTAGGTATTAACACTCTTGAGGCTTACTCCTTGGACAGTCTACCTCGTTTGAACGTTCTTTAGAGAATTCTTCAAGTGAAGAGTGCCAACAAACATTTGGCAGTGTAGACTAATGTCCTAAACCCCACTGCATGATTACAGAAACCCTAAGAATCAGACTACAGCAGCATGGATGAATTACATGTCAATGACATCTTAAACACAATGATTTCACTGCTTGGGATGATGTTTAGCACTAGCAGAGTGGGCAAATCTGCTGCATTCTAATGCAGCATCCCTGTTTGGCCATCTTCACGCAAAGATGCACTGTTGTCTGGCATCCTAAAGGCCAACTTTGTTGAAGCAGACATTTTTGTCACTGAACCTTTAAGTTCTTTTCTGCAGGGTTCTCCTATTCTGAAACCCAATCACCATCCCTTTCTGTAAGCTGAATTCAAATACCACAGTGGCTTTGTAAGGTATGGCTGCTATACAGTCTCTTCCATTAGAACAGTCAACAAGTCTTTCTGTGAATATGATTTGAGTTGGTTGCTTCATGTGCCTGACTGAGAATTGAGTCATGGCTACTGGACTTCTTTTTTGAGAGATAGAAACATTTCGCTATTCATCCAAACAGCTTCAAGCGGTCATGTGCCTGACTGCTTCATAGGAAGCTGTCAGTGAGGTGCTAAAGACGCTGCTTGGACGTTGCCTTCCCTCAGACTGGCTGGGCCACTTGCATGTCCTTGGGGTTGTTCTGCTCCAGCAGTGTGCTGATCCAGATTGCAGCCCAGCAAGCTCTTCCCCAACTCCAATTGATAGGTTGGCTGCAGCCTAGGCTCCTGCTTGGACTGGTGGGGCAGAAGGATGCCAGTGACATGTGAGAATTGGTTAATCGCCCAGTCAGCTCGGGGAAGCAGGGGGCGGCAAGGTCTGGGAAGCACCTGGGGTACTACATTGACAGATTTGCACGAAGCATCCAACTCTAAAAAAGACCCTTTACTCAAGTCTGGCTCAGCAGGGAGATTTACAGCCATAATAAGTATCAGAACTGTAGTCACAAATCAGTACCCGCCTGAGCCTGGACTAAAAATAGAATGCATATTATTATTTTGTTTAAAGCCAAGAACGGGAGGAGAAAGAGGAAGTACAACCAGACTTGACATAGCCAATTCCACCTTCTGCTCCATTTTCAGCTCTGCCCAAGTCTTCTGCTTCGGAAGCAGCTGAGCTGCTGGTTAGGAAGTTCTCTCTGGCGAACTACTGGCACAAGGATCATAACGCCTCCCCCCAAGTCAATTAGGGCCAAACCACAGCTGTTTCCTATTTCTCTTCCAAACCATCAAGCTATAAATGCTCATCCCATTCCGGATGTGGAGATTCTGGATTTAATAATGTGATTCAGAGCAATTCCTTGATTCAAGATCATACAGAGACGATAATTCACCCCAGAGCATGCACTTCTCATCTATTCCATAAGCTGTGTTTGCAACCATGACAACTGTCAATGGTTCCTATGAGGACACAACTATTTCTGGATTCACAGTAATTACAGCAAATACTCTTTGATCTTAATTCCCACCATGCTCTCCATCATGCCTGGGATGATGGGCATTGTATTGGATGAGACCTGTTTGGCATAACAGTTGTTTGTGCAGTATGGACACAAGTACAAAGAAGTGATTGGGATTAGGATTGATTGCCCTGTTCCGAATGACAGAGATTGTTCTTTGCCTGGGCCTTGTGACTAGCTTTACACAACCACTGCACCCTTCCCTCAGCAAAGGTTTCCAGAACATCTGAGGGTTTCCTAACTTTGATTGCCACAGTGACTTTTACCATCTTATCATTAGAGCATTTGCTAGCTAGGCCATCTCTGCTCTTGGCTTTAATGCATATCCAGCACTTCAAATGTTCCCTCCTGGAAACCACCATCCCGTTATAAAGCCATCGCAGTCTGTCTGTGTAACCTGTAATCATTGGAGCTCCATTGTTCATTATGAAAATATTGCTTGCTCTGCCATCTGAAGTTATTGTCATCAGCAGGGCTGTAATTTCAACAGTGATCGTTCTTTCCATGGCTGTCACTGTTGCAGCAGTTGTTGGACCCTAGATTATCATACTACCAGTGACTCCCTCATTTACCAGATCAGTGGCCTCACTACTCTTGCATTGGAGAATGTGGTTGATTCTTTTAAAGTTAGTAGACTATCAGGCACAAACAACAATTTCACAGAGAAATTGTGAGCAAATAGCTTAAGACTTGGCTGCTTTTCTGCAGAGCATCTTCTAGTATTTTATGTTGAGTTTCTCCAAATGGCTGTGATATTCTTCCTGCCTGGCTGTGGTATTCTTCCTGCTTCTTATAGTAGCCTCATGTTCTGACCTTGAAAGCTAGGAGAAAGAATTACCAAATAAATAAATAAATAAATAAATAAATAAATAAATAAATAAATAAATAAATAAATAAATAAAATATTTCTACCCTTTAAAAGCTGGGATAATTTCTGTTGCCATTCATTCAACAATTTCTGCACAAATTCTGCAACACGCACATTATGCAACATGAACAAAACTACACAAGCTGCTTCCATGTTGCCTGGAGGTTAGAAAGTTAGAAGGAATCAGACAGTCCCGTGCTTGCACTCCCTCTGTTTTGGTGTTCTTTGCTTCTTAAAGTTTTTATCAGATTGATAAATTATAGTGAAAAGTGCTCCTTATCTCTTTCATGGTGCAGAATCTCATGGAAATTTCTAATTATCCTGAAATGGACTCAGAGATGAAAAGAATTTAGTCAGCATTTATCACATCCTTCCTAAGGCATATGTGGGTGTGTCACCCACCCCAATTGAAGGGTGTGGTCTGGAGACTCTGTTAAAGACCAAGAGCTGGAGTAAACGACCATTTTGCCATAGAGAATGTACTGGTCATGAGGAACAAGTAAAACGTAGTTGAAGTCACTTACCACTGACTACCAAGCAACAGAGCTGAGCTTGTTTTCATTTCCTTAATACCGTATTGAACTGTTTACATGTGGTCCTTCCTTTTCGAAGCATCATATATAGACAATGCACATATGATCTTGGAAATGCCCCAATATTAAGTTTGTAGATCTTGGGGCAGGTGAAGGGGAGATGGGAGATTTAAGAGTGTTTCCAATCAAATACTGGCAGAGATGTAGCTTCTTTGGGGTGAGCACTGCTATGCTGATGTGCAGAGAAACGTGCCTTGGTGGTGAAGCATTCTGCATGAATAACTGGCCAAATAATACATACCACATGGGGTTCATTCCAAGCATGTAGAAAAATATGGATGAATACTATTCAAAGTATTATTGTTTATAGCACCCAATTTTATTTCTCACATAAAAAGTAGCACAGCAATTAAAACATCCTAGTCCCACTAGTTTATAGGGGGAAAGTGATTTTCCACACATGGTTGGTTAGGAATTGTAGTTCAGGTGTGTGTGTGTGTGTGTGTGTGTGTGTGTGTGTGTGTGTGTGTGTGTGTGTGTGTGTGTGTGTGTGTGTGTGTGTGTGTGTGTGTGTTCTGAATTATTTCATTTCCTAATTGTTATCCCTGTTTTCTCCATTGTATTTTCTACTGCTTTATCTTTAGCTCGTTTTGACTGTTGGACTTTTGGCTGTAGTGGTATACCTTTACACAGTTGTGGCATTTAACTTCTTCCGCAAATTTTACAACAAGAGTGAAGATGAAGATGAGCCAGATATGAAATGCGATGACATGATGACTGTAAGTTCTAAGATGAGTGTTTAAATAAAAAATGTAATTGACAGCACAAACAAACTCTTTTACCTGGCAACTAGTGAATGCTGAGGGTACAAATACATATTTGAAAAGACATGAATACGATAATTATATATCTTCATTTGTAATTAGTGCATGTTGCGTTACGAATCACACGGACACAGAGTTTCGGGGTGCAATCTCTGGTGCTCAGGCAACATTCTCTATCTGGACTCCATGGATGTCTCTGTGTGTCTGAATGTGTGGAGGCATGCGTGCATGTGAGTGATTGTTGGTGATGATTCTCCTCTTGTGTGGTGATGATTCTCCTTCTGCCCCTGCTGCCCGAGCGACCAGTGTTTATTATGAGAGCAAGCACAATAGATATAGGAAGACATTCCTCGGTGGGAGGGGGAAATGCATGCCTTATCTGGGAGACAATACTGAGTAAACAGGTACACAACAGCCTAGGAAATAGATTCCATAGGTGGGGGGGAATGCTCCCTAGCTAGTGAGGCATTACTGATAAGGACAGAAAGGGGCTCTTGGTCTGTATCCTGATATCCTGTTTTCCTGGCCTCCTGACCTGTGCTTAGATCAGCATCAGCTTAGCTGCACACTGGGTGCCTGCTCGGCCCTGGGGATTTCTGGGAAATCCAGGTCCTCAGCTTCCTCTAGGTGCGCTTTGTGCTCTGCCCATTTCTTGGGGTACAGAGCTATCGGGGTATGAAATCCCTACAAGTGCATATAAACAGTGATCTTATTCTGAAATAGTTCAGCATTCATACAATAATATTTAGTATTTTTGTTCAGTTTTTTCTTGATATTATCCTAGATCAGGGGTATACAACTCAAGAGCCACCTTTACATTTTTAGTGACTTTTTCAGAGCTTAACATAGACCACATTTGATACTTTTTTAATTTACTGGGTTGTTTAGCCTCTTTTAACACCTAAGAGGCTGAGCATATATAGTACTTCTCTGTAGAACATCTTCTACAGAAGAAAGGTTACCTAGCTTTTCAACCTAGAATCATTGCAATAAATGTTTAAGCCCTTTTAACATCTGAACTGCAGTTTTCAGCAACTGAAGCTTCTGAAGAATTTTCTGTGGCAACCTAACATGAGTCCATATAGCGATCTAGTCCAGATGCAGCCAAGGCATGAATAATTGAGCCATGTTTGCCTAATTTTGAAACTTGAGATTTCAGTAGTTGTGATAGAAATGAATTTGAATTCATCGTTAATAAACAATTTTAAAGATCATAGAAGAACATTCTGGCATAAGAATTTAATCCAATGAACACAACTTCTCTATTTAGAATACAGAATAGCTTTAGATAAAAACGAGATCATGTCACTGATTGCCAATATTCTATGAAGACATGACACTTGAAGAAGGAGCACATAGATAGGAGGTATAAAACCCTACAATTGGATACTGAATAATAAATTTTAAAACATTAGTCTTGCAGTTGGGTTTATAGATTGAGTATGAAAGGCAGAGACAAAAAGATTAAACATGAATCAGTCCTCACATGTAATGCCTTATGGTAAGAAGGCCAGAACTGACTTTGGCATAAAGCATAGTGCCAATGTTTCTCTAGTCTGTGCCTTAATCATGATTTGTTTTTGTTCAGCATGAAGCTTCTGGGTTGCGTAAACCTCACAGAGAGTGAAACTGGGATACAAAAAAAAGCATTAGTGGGAGAAGTCTAGGGACTGGGTGATACTGGGTATGTGACCATGACTCTAATATCATTTGACCCATGGAGAAAGGTTCCCTATTTCTGACTGATGTGTTTTAAAGGTTGTGGAATCATTTTTATCCTGTAAAATCACAGAGATGGAAGACCCAACCGTCATTTGAGTGTTGGCATCTGTTAATGCAGGAAATCAACAGCAAAACCATATCTGACCATTGGCCATCTGATCTGCTTTTTAAAAAAAACAAGGAAGGAAAATCCACCCACTTCCAAAATAGCCCATTCCACTCCTGACCAACTTTTACTGTGAGGAAGTTCTTCATGCTGAGTCAAAATTGCCTTTTATCTCATTTAAATTAATTTGTTCAGTGCCTCCTCTCCACAGCCAGTAAAAACATGCTTGCTTCATGTTCCACATGGCAGTCCATCAAAATATTTGAAGATGCGTATCATATCACCTCTCAGTTTACAGTTTTCCAGGCTAAACATACTATTTCAACTATTCATGGCAGGGCTTAGTTTTTGGACACTTCACCATGTTGGCCACCCTCTTCTGAACTCCTGCAGTTCCAGCTGATATGTGATTTGAATTTTAATGGCAGCACAGAAATATACTGTATTTCTCAAGCTTCATATTTAAAGTGGATGAATTCTCTTTTGTGAAATCTAGTAACTTCTTCTTTCTAGTGTTACCTGTTCCATATGTATGTGGGTGTAAGAGCAGGTGGTGGCATTGGAGATGAAATTGAAGACCCTGCAGGAGATCCATATGAAATGTACCGAATTGTTTTTGATATCACCTTTTTCTTCTTTGTTATTGTCATCCTACTGGCAATCATTCAAGGTATGTTAACAGATTAAATATCCTTATTTTCCTGGTCTTTTCTTCCGCTATGCTATATGTATCTTACATGGTACAGAGGTTCTGAATTCAGGAAAGGAATAAGATTAGCAATAGAAAAACACAACAGAATTGTTCTGTGCTGCCACGTCCACTTTGGCTATGATAGCATTTTGCAGAGAGGAAAACATCAGAAAAATCTGTTTAAGTATGCAAAGAAAGGAGTGCAAAATCGAGGATTCATTATCTCAGAGTCCCAGAATTCATTCACTAACACCTTTAATAGTCACTATCGCATAATGTTATGAATTTCAAGTACTGTAATACAGTCCTTTTTTATTTCCTCAACATGTTAGATATTCAAGGTGTGGTTTACCATTCTCTCTTTCTGTCTCTGTCTCTGTCTCTGTCTCTGTCTCTCTCTCTCTCTCTCTCTCTCTCTCACACACACACACACACACACACACACACACACACACACACACACACACCTCTTTCTATGGCCAGGCAGATTTAAACATACTTTCCTCATTTCTAGACCAACATTCTTATCTAGTGCACCACATGGCTCCCATTTCCTACAGTAACCCAGTATAGTCTTCCATTGAGTTAAGTATTAATTTTGATCCGTACGAAATGGCAACATACAAAATCATGCTGTTTGCCACTTAAGGCAAAAGTTTCTGTAATTGTTTATTTGGCCACTGTTCCTAAGAATAGCTTTGGAAATGATGATGATATAGAACAAACAAGAAACAAAGAAATGGCTCAGAACGTTTCTAATAGAGAAGAGTACTGGAAAAATGCAGTGTGGCAATGGAACCAACTACCTCAAGAGGTGGCGAGTGCTCCAACACTGGAGGCGTTCAAGAGAAATTTGGGCAACCACCTGGAAGATATCCCTTGATTTGTTTTCCTGCATGGAGCCGTGGGTTGGATCCTTGTAGGCCCCTTCCAACTTCACTATTCTATGATTCTAAGAGGGTCTGAATTGTGCAAATCAGTTTTTGTAGCACAGTTTTCTTTATACCTTTCTTCCTTTCAAATTATAGGTCTGATTATTGATGCCTTTGGTGAATTAAGGGACCAGCAAGAACAAGTCAAAGAAGATATGGAGGTATTAAGAAAACTATATATTTTTTTTTTTTAGTAAATGACTAAATGAACAGTGACTAATCATAGAGAAGGTGCAGTGACCACTGATGGCTAGAATAAAAAATTAATTCACAGTGTGGGATATACTTGACTTAATTTTCTATTTTATTTTTAGACCAAATGTTTTATTTGCGGCATTGGTAATGATTATTTTGACACGACTCCCCATGGGTTTGAAATGCATACTTTACAAGAGCACAACTTGGCCAACTACTTGTAAGTATATGACCTTTCTCTTACAGTTATATGAAGGCCATTCATAAAACACCTTAAGTATTAGGTTTTATAGCATGATCACATGGAAGTTTGTCCTAGGCTAATACAGTACAAATGTTTCTGTACCACACCCAGACATTTAAATTGCTGCCACAGTTCACACATAAATGTTTAATTATCCAGGGAAGTTGTGTTTCAAGTGCCCATTGGTCAAACAGGGTCCCTGCCCTTATCCTGACTCAGTTTTCATTTTTTATGGTTGGCAAGTGAAATAGCAGTGAACTAACAAGATATTATAAGCATGTGAATTAGTGCTATTTAGGTTTTGAACTCTAGCATTAAAATAATAGGAAATCTTTTGTAAAAAAAATTACAAATTGCATTTGCCTTGTAATCCTTACCAGTACACACAGAAGTTGGGCAAAGGAATAGGGGCTCAGTCATACAGCATGACCCACTTTGTGCATTGTCAATGATATCAGCTGGACCCCATAACAGCTGGATCCCATAACAGCTCTAAAGGACAAATCTAGGCAATCACATCCAAAAGCAAAATAAAATAATTGGGACTGGAAATGCTACCCAAAAAAAGCAAAAACAAAAAAAAAAAAAAAAAAAACCCTGAAGCCCTGACAGACAAACAAATACCAAACACATGTCAAAAGATTCAATCTATTCATATAGTTAGTGGAATAAATATCAAAAGGAATAGCAACATAGGACACAGTGGGACAAATACCAGGGAGTCGTCGCTCCCTTGGCTAGTCCAGACTTCTGAGGGACGTGCATGCCACCTGGCAGTTCTGTAGCTTCCTGGCAAGTGCAGTCTAGTTGCCCATTAAAGTTTGTGAGACTACATCTCCCAGGGAGTCCTGTGGCCTTTGGAAGCACTGGAGCACCTTCCTTTTTCCTAGTTCTTACATATTAAAAAAATATGAGCAATGAACAAACCTAAAGAACAAGGGAAAGAACCACAAATCTTTTTTGAGCTACTTCAAAACATTTTTCTTACATGAAGATGATTGTGGTTGTCTTAAGAATCAGAAACAGTCTTCTACCTTTAAGACACTTATGAAATGTAATTTAAAACTCTTGTTCCAGGTTCTTCCTGATGTATCTTATTAATAAGGATGAAACTGAACACACTGGACAGGTAGACATTATGTTACTATTGTACCTAAAATTGTTATTGTTGTTATGACAGCAAAATGGGGATGGCAAACTTAAATTTGGTATGTACCAAATTATGACCTCTAAGACAGGGGTGTCCAAACTTTTTGCAAGGAGGGTCAGATATGGTGAGGTGAAAATGTGTGGGGGCTGACCATTCAGCCACATTTGGCCCCCAGGCCGGACTTTGTACAAATCTCTATAACATGCAAAGTGGGGTGGTTGCTGCAGCAATGGAGCTGGGGGTGGGTAGGCTGGGCAGGGGGATGGGTGGGGGGATGGACAGAGGCAGGGAGGGCAGGCAAACCATAAAACTGGAAGCTAATGCCTCCATCCGGTATGTGGAGGGGCCAGCTGACGGGGATGCATGACAGGCTGAGCCGGTGGCGTGAAGAAGCGGTGGGCCACTCAGAATTTAAAAACGGGCCACATTTGGCCCCCGGGCCTGACTTTGGACATGCCTGCTCTAAGATGTGCTAGAAGCTACTATGTCTTTGTGTTGTCTTTCTCCACCCCCAACAGCTAAGAAAGAAACTTTATATTTCAAGAAAGCATTGGGGGGGGGAGAAGGACTCAGTCACAGGGTATTGGCACCCTTTTGGCCTTAAGTGCAGGAGTGTAAAAATTCCAAACCTTGGCACAGCAACACTAGAGCCTCAGCCTCAAGAAGACTTGGCTCTCCCAAACATGCACCAACAGTTTGTAGACTTGTGTTTTCAATATTTTTACACTATACATGAAGGATGTGTGCTTAGCCTTAGGAAGTGGATTTTATCCATAAAATTTGTGTAGTTGTGAGTTTTTCGGGCTCTTTGGCTGTGTTCTGGAACTTTTCTTGCTAACATTTCACCAGACACTGTGGCTGACATCTTCAGAGGGCAAGGAGCTCAGGGAACTAGGAGTTCAGTCTGTGCTCTGGGTTATAAAGTGAGTGAGACTGGGGTTTTTAAAGTTGTGGGAAAGAGGAAACTTGTCCTATGCAGGAAAATAGGTGTTAGTTGTTTTATTGTGAATAAGGGATTAAGAAGGTCCAATGCAATCGAGGTAGCAACGAACTGATCCTTAGCTGGGATCAGTTAGCTGTTCTATTGTGTGAACTGATCACTTTTGCTTGTGACTGGGTGGGAATCATTGAGCTTTGACCTTTTGCACTCTGCAGCTTTTAGTACTGGAAGCCAGGCTTTGTTGACTTTTAGACTTTCTTCTTTTTTGTTGAAACTTTGTTTATGTTTGTGGATTTCAATGGCCTGCCTGCGTAGTCTGACATAGTGATTGGTAGTGTTGTCCAGTACCTGTGTGTCATTGCTTCAAGAAGTGTACTTGCTTCATTTTTAGTAGTTCAATACAAAGTTATCACCCAATGATATTTTTATAGCATGCAACTAAACTGTTAGCACAAATACATACAAGCCAAAATCCTGTGTTGAGGCAAATAGCATAACTTGCAATGGCATCCTGATAGTAAGACTTCAGCCCCCATTTTGAAATACAGTTTTAATAGAGGAACCTGGTTTGCACATCTGATCATGATTCTGGAAGGTTATTTGTTTGTTTGTTTGTTTGTTGTACTACACATAGCTGTGTGTCATTTACCATTATTATGATCCCTGTAAGCTCAATAGCTAGCTTATGTTTGGGATTTTTTTAGTGGTATCACACACCATTGCCATTGGATAGTATAAGGATCATCTTATTTCTTTCTTAAAATCTAATGAATCATTTGTAAAATATATGCTCTTCATATTTTCAGGAATCCTATGTATGGAAAATGTATCAAGAAAGATGCTGGGATTTCTTCCCAGCTGGAGACTGCTTCCGTAAACAGTATGAAGATCAACTTGGCTAACCCTGCTGGCAAGGAAACTACTATCCTCAATTCATCCAAGTCAAGCTCTTTCCGTTTAATGGCATACTACAGACAGTGACACGTACAGCAAAATGCTTGGCTTAATCTAATGAGGATATTGCTGGGCTTTTTCCACCTGGCTAAAACAAGGCCTTACATTGTCATCATTCAGAAATTATTTCAGATAACCCTTTACAAAATAGGAACTAGTGTAGCTGAAAGGGCTATATCATATTATATGCACAACGGACATCTGCAACTTAAGAACTTGAATGTCAGATGACAATGCCTCAGTTACTGAACTTATTATGGTGTCATTAAACAGTATTTCAACAAGCCTTGTTTTCCCCATGCCATTTATTAGTGTAATGACACAGGCAGAATGTTTGTAATTCTTCTGTGCTTAAAACCTTTCAGTACTTTCTCATCCCTAAAAATCCCAGTAAAGTGCCTTAAATACATAGCTATGCAAGAGGTTCTCTTTTTTAAAAAGAAATATTGATCTTTTAGACTGACATTTTTGGTTAAATGTTGTGTTACTTTATAGTCTTATGGTATGAAATACTTGAACATTAGTTTCATGTATGCTTCAAAATAGCTTATTAGGTGCATCTGTTTCAAAACTCAACACCCCCCACACTACCTAGCAATCTTACAAAATTATATTTTGGGGCAAATAGAAATAATGCTTTCTGATTAGCTAATTGTAAAGTTGCTTTTCTTTCTTTATGCATTTTTCTTTGAAATAAAAATGTCCACTGCAATAAAGCATTTACAGAAGAAATCTTAACGTTGTCATATTTCATTGTGCTAGGCGCCAAGCAAAAATCACATCACAAATTAGGTAAGAAACACACAGTGATATCTGCCAGAACTCTTTTATTTTGCAATTCTAGGAAATACATTCTCAAAAAAAAAAGGCCAACATTGTTCTAATATAGTCTATATCAGTATGCAACTCAGGTCATTTTAAAGCTTGAAAACTTTTTCCCTGCAAGAATCTGAAGAGAATGTAATTACATTTCATTACACATCCTGATGCACTATTCTCTGTGGATACTTGTCTCTCCTGGAATGTGTCCAGATTTATTGTTTCATCTTGTCAATACAAACAAAGTTAGACAGGTGACATAATTAAAAATCAAAGCTGAAGGAGCTATTTAATTAAATGATATAATTAGATATTCTATACCTGGCTAGTATATCATGTTAATTTACATGATAACCAAAATGAAGACCTTAGGAAATCATGCTGTCTAACCAGTCCTCAAGATCCTCCTCTGTAATATTTTTAGAGGAAACTTCCTGAGCTGTTGAGCCAAGATGTTGCGTTCCATCCAATTGTAAGTGATCTGGTAAAATAAAAGCAAAACAGAACAGAATATTAAACCAATGCCCAGTTGGGTGGAATTCACCTATCCTTCCCTGAAGTTACCTCACTTTAAGTTGCTGAGGAAAGATGCTTCAGGTTCCTTTTCCACCAATGATCTTGAAGCACCCCCCTCCAAAATCCAGGTAAAGTCATTGGTTGGAGCTAAGTTAAAGCCTCCCATCTGTAATTGTACACACAATCTCCTACAAACACTGAACATGGTGTGTACCCAAGGAGTAATCTGCCTGTTCATGCACATTCTCAGTCATCTTCTGTCTCAGGACCCAGCTGTATCCCAACAATACTTGCTGTTCTCTTATTTATTATACTTATTTCCTGCTTTGTAGCTAGGATCATCTTCCAAAGCAGCTTACACTTGAAATGCACATAGAATATACAACTCTTCATAAGTTTGTTGGAGTTGGGGTGGCACATTCTTCCGGTTCTGCCACCCAAGAGACGGCAGAAGCTACAGAAAGATTCAGGGCCTGATCAAAGTTAACTGTGTTTTTCTAGATACTTGAATAGGGTCTTCTTTTGATTGCCAGCCCCTAATGCTGGAGCAGACTACAAAACAAGTAGTTGTTCCTGCCAGTTACTGATGATCAATGGTTAGAGATGGGCACAAACTGCTTTGTACCAAGTCACCCAAAGTCAATGGCACAGCACCTCAGGTGCCACCATTTCCCTCTCCCCCTTCCCGTCTCCATCTGGCTCCCTCATTCACAAGCTGGTGTGTGCTGCTCCTTGTGCAATCTTCACGTCTTGGCAGGAGCACGGGCTTCCTTTCTCTGCCTCCCCCAGCAGCTGCCCATTCAGATGAGGAAGAGGCAGGGCAGAAATTCCTGAAGTGCTGTTTTTGGGTAGCCAGCTGCTGGAGCAGGCAAGTCCATGCTCCTGTCCAGATTGGAAGATCATGTGATGAGGCTGGAATGAGTAGCACATGCTGGCTTGTGAGTGGCATAGCGAGGTGGGGTGGGGGTGGGGTGGGGGGTGGGGAATAGGGACACATGACACGTAGAGTGTGTTGCTGACAATTTAGGATGATTTGACACAAAGTGATTTGTGTCTATCTCTGATTGTGATCAGAGTACAGGATCCCTTCTAAAAGATCCCCCATCCTGGTCTACAATCCACCCCTGCTTTAACCCCTAGAAGTATCTCAGTGAGTCCCTGCCCCAAACCCCAAGAAGCAAATGATCTCAGTTCAAAAAGTGTATTATTATGGAAGCCAGATAAGGAGACCATGCCAATCAATTAATGCACACAGCTCTAAAGAGGGCCATCACATTTCCTTCCCTATCAGGGAAGCTATGAGGCACCATTCAGCAAGCTGCTCAAGTCTCTCTGCCTTGTTTCTCCAGAGAGGAACCTGAACTATCTGGCTTTGAGCGCCTTATACATGGAGAACCAGGGATTACGTTGATTTCCCAGGTTGTACTAGGCAAAAGGAAAGTATTTCCACTTATAAGGAAAAACAGGTCTTTGCGCTAGAATTGATCTGGCACTTTTGAGATGAATGGAAAATCAGTGAATTTGTCCCTAAATTTCAGCCTCCACGTCAGCACTGTTTCCTCACTCATGGTAGATGCCACAGCTGTTAGCTGTGCTGGCAGACCTGATGTTCAGCATAAATAGTTTTGCAGACTATATGTTGTGAGTTAACACCCCCATTTTGATGCCATAGCCTTTAAAGCCACTATAGGAAGTTTTTATCCTGCATGATTTCTTTTTTCGTTGTTTGCTGAAATTACAGCTGAGCTGGAATAGATAGGCATACAACCAGCATTCCAACCATCAACATGTATTTGACTGCCAGTGGCCTGTGTTCAGCTCAATTGCTTTCTCTGGAAATATCCGATAGCTACCTGGCCAAAAGGCCCCTTCACTTCTGTCCCTGCAGTGACAACTCCCATCACCCCACCACAATTCTGTTTATCTATTCCAGCAGAAAATTCCACGGAACTATAAAGGGTGGTTACATTTTTAATATAAGAAAGGAAAAATTCTACATATAATTTTTATGAGAATTTCATTTCTTCATTCCAATAAACTTCAGTCATGAAATCTCTTGTCAGTTTAGTTACCCATCCTCTTGCTTCTTGCTAACAAGAGAGTGACCAATGTGGGCTTTGTCAGTTGAGACAAGACTTCCGAGGTCTATATAAATACAACTGCCTACCTTGGTCCAGGTTTATATGTAAAACCAAATTTGTTAATAGTCTCAAGTTTTGGTATTGAATTCTTGCTACCTAAATTCGCTACCAGTGCGAGAGAAAGAGAGCTGGCTTAACTGTAAAACATGCTGTCTGACTCAGTCTGTGACACTCACTACAGGGCCCTGGGTCTGTATCGGTGCAGAACATCCTTTTGAAATTTCTCAAGCTTGAAACTTGATATGAGCATTTGACAAGTACAGTACGTCCCCCGTATCCGCTGATTCAGTTATCTGCAGTTGTTGATCAGCCAGGGGGGGCAAGGGGGGAAATAAAACTTATTTTTGCAAGAAGATCTCTTCCTCACTGCCACCATGGGCCAGCCAGGCACACTCCGGAGGGGTGGAGGACATCGGGGGGGGGCAGCAGAAGAGGCGCCCACACCGTGCCGCTCTCCCAGAACATCAGGAGTGGCGGTGGAATAAGTGCCCATGCCGCACTGCTCACCCAGAACATCGGGGCGGCAGCAGAAGAGGCATCCACATGGACCTGCAGATGCCTGCAGGAAGTGTGGGCGCTTCTTCCGCTCTCGCTCCCGATGTTCCGGGAGAGCAGCACGGCGTGGGCATCTCTTCTGCTGCCACCCCTGATGTCCTCCATCCCTCTAGAGGGTGCCTGGCTGGCCCGTGGTGGCAGCGAGTAGGAGGGCTTCTCACAAAAATAAAACAGGGTTTACGGGGGGTGTGGGCTGGGAGGGGGGAAGGCTTCTCTTTTACCCCCTTCCTGGCCACCACTGCCACCTCCTTCTACTTTCCCTCCTCATCACCATTGCCACCCCGAATAAAAGCGTTAGCTCTTATCTGTGGATTTCTGTATCCGTAGGGAGTCCCGGAACCGATCCCCCGCGGATACGGGGGTCCTACTGTATGCTTTTACCAGATACAATAACCCATAGGAGATATTCTTTGGAGTCTGGTCACTTTCAAAATATACTCTTGACCTGGTAGATATCTGGTTAAATGAGTGGCACAGTCTACAAGTTTGGCTTGATTTCTCCTACTCTGTCATTTACGCCATCTTAGATATAAACAATTTCTGTTCAGCAAAGCAGCACGTGTCCTTTCCTGGCCAGCATCCATTCATTCTAACATACTGTATATCCATCAGTTTGGTTTACCAACGGAAGTTAAAGCTTGGTTACTTCATAAGCCACCCATTCTCTGACCTAGTTGCTATTTCCCTCTTTATGCATTTTTTTTTTTTTTACGTTTATCCAACTGTTTAGGTGGTCATAGGTGAAAAGAGAAAAATCACATACAATTAAACAATTTGGATGGGAGGTGCCTTTGAATATGCAATTCCAGGAGGACAACCAGGGCAAAAAGTGTGCATGCTGACAATGACAGCAGATTATTAGTGCCACAGCCACAATGGACCAGAGTGAAATAGTTTGTGCTGAGTGTATAATGCAAGCACAGTCTTGGCCATGAAAAGTACTACCTGGTCCTCAGAAGATAAAGACCAAGGCAAGCTGTTTTGCACAATGCAATTACGTGGTTTTGGTACGTACTATGGACTCTCCCCTCAAGGGCCAAATTCTCATTGCCTCAGTTTAGAATGGTCGCTCTGTTGTGCAAGTATCATGTTTAGACTGAACAAATAAAGTAATTTTGATGTGGAAACGTATTTTAAAAACCAGCATTTTAGGAAAAAAATTATGTCAAGTTATTGTGGACCAGTTTGAAATGAAAGAAGAAATCCCTGCATCAGTATGCAAACTAGGATGATCCATATGAGATCACTTTACTTCTACAACAGACATCAAAGTATCAGCACACCTTCCATATAAGTTCCACACACTGCAAGAACGATGGTGGGAGGAAGTTGCCCAGGAATGTTATGACCATCAACTAGAACATGGTAAAAAAGTAAAAAATCAGGGGGAAGGGTAAGCTACATCTACCTTTTTCTTCATGTAGTATTCTCCAGTTATCTCCTGGTAATGTATCAGGAGAGAGTGCAAAATTGTTTTCAGGATTTGAAGGGGTATCTAACTTCAGAAGTAGATCAAGATCTTTATCCAAATTATCTGTTTCTTGGTGTCCAACTGAAGGGCTTTTCTGTTGGGCCTCTGAAGAAATTTCATATCCATCTTTCTTTGGCAAGAGGAAATGTGCAGCAGAGCCTGCAGCTGGGGAAGAGCTTGGTGCAACTGGACTTTGGCCCATGGACTGCTGCACTATGCCACCACTTCTCATAGGAACATCATTACTTTTCAGCTTAGTCTGGGGCAGCGTGACAGGCATTTTCTCCTATAATCACAAAAGAACAGAAAGATGTGCAGATCAAAACCTCTCAGTAATTCATATGGCAGTTCCGCTAAAGCTAGAGATAGAGAAAAAATTACTAGACAAATGTGAAACACGCGTAATAAAAACATAAATGCATATTGGACATAAGCATGATCGTAAATGGCATAAAGGAGAATGTATTTATTTATTTACAAGATTTTTTAGCCGCCCCACTACCAAGAAGTCTCTGGGCGGCTAATAACACAGCATCAATGTCATCATCTCACAGTTTTTCCGGGAAATGCTGTTTTCTTCACCCTTTCATTTTTTTTTCATGTAAAAGTGAAGTTACAGAATGAACTAGGGATGGACACGAAGTGAAAAAAATTTTGTTTTGTTTTGTTTTGTTTTCTCCCCCCCCCCAACATTTTTGTTTTGTTTCATACACATTTTTTCAAAAAAAAATCTATGAAATGAACCATGGTTTGTGTGTGGGGAAGGATAAACAGATTTTTTAAAAAGCCCTACCTGCCAGCTGATGGGTGCTGGGGTGGGGGGAGGTCCCGCCCACCCCAGCACCAACCAGCTGGCAGGCAGGGCTTGGGGGAGGGAAAAAAGTTTTATAAAAAAGCCCCAGGCTTTAAAAAAAACCTTTTTGTCCCTCCCCAAAGCAGCTTACAGACAGAACGAAATGGTTCGTTTCAACAAAAAAACAAAAAACCACATTTTCGTTTTGTCTGTAACAATATGCTGCTTCCTCATTTCGTTTCATTTATTTTGTTATATTTTTGTTATATTTTGTTATATTTTTGTTATATTTCGTTTTTCATTTTGTGCCCATTCCTAGAATGCACTTGAAGTCAGACAAGGTGAACCAGTGGAACGGATGTCTTGAAAAGCCTATTTTCAGCAAAGAGGTTACAAACTATCAAGTGTTTGTAAAATAATAACAAAGACGTTAAAAGCAATTCACCTTATTAAAAGGTATAGATCTGTACTTGATTATTGTCATGATATGATGAGTTTAGGGTAACCCAGACCACTCCATGACAGTTCAGTGGCCAAAAGAAAAGAAAACCAAATTTCAAGACCCAAGCTAGCAGTTCATTGACTAGGTGCCAGTCATGTTATTTCGTTATGGGATAATATGTCACATAACGGTGTATTTTAAAATCTATCCATTGCCTTAGCATAATTCACATTAGGAAAATGAATGTCATCCAATCTTGCCATATTACATGCAAGAAAGCATTTCACTTTCAAAACATATATATGCAAATTTCTCTACTCTACGTTCCTAAGCATGTCTTCAAGCTGGAACCAGAAGAGAGTGATGCCAGTGTCAGTCACTTTAAGCAAACCCACAGGAGAGCAAAGCTGTTTTTATTTATTAGTTGCGCTGTTTTCCTGCTCTAATGCTGGCAGAATTTTCTAGCATTTTATAAACAGTAATCTTAGCCAACAGTCATGCTTAACTCGTGAAGTCTCATTAGTTCTCTTCCCTTTACCTGAACATTTTGCTTTTTCCATTTGCAAAAGGTATTGTTTTTATGCCACCGCCTCAAGTTCTAATCCCTTGGCAAAAACAATCATTTTTATATACTTGCTTGGAAGTTTTCAGACAGAACTAGATCCACTGTATGGGGAAACCACATCAAGGCAGGGCCCCATAAATAATAGAGAAATTACATGGGCCCCATAAATAATAGATAAATTAACGTTGTGTGTACTGTATTTTTTTTTTACTATATGTTTGTTTCCTCCACAAGTATTCGAAGGGAAAAAAAGGAAAAGAAGGGGAATCTGGAATGTAGAACAACCAAATGAGAGCAAGCAACTCTTTGAGAAAGTCTGACTTAACTAAAAAGCACTTGATGTATGGAAACCTTTTTGTTTAAAGGAAGCCAAGAAGCTTGCGTAATGCTAATGTTGAGTTCTTCCATTTAGAAGTCCTCTTGTCTTTCAGATTTGAGGCTGCCATGCCCATTGTACTTGAACAGGTCAGTAAAAGGGAAACTATCAGCTATCCAGGACCTAATTCTGCCTGAGCATGCTAACCTAATGTGGAAAGCAGAGGCCTGCTTGGAAGAAGTCTTGCAAAATGGCAAGACTGGAAGAGTCTGTCTTGTCCAATTCTGCCAATTCTAATTCTCAGTGCAGCACCATGCCAGACTTGGGGGCTGAAGAGGTTGTCCAGAGCTTTCTTATTTAGAGCCACCAGTGTGCTGATGACATACACCTCTATCACTACTTTTCGTTTAATTCCAAGAATGCAGTCTTGGCCCTAACTATTGTGTGGTACCAGTAACAGGCTTGATGAGTTAAAACAAATTGAAACTTAATCCATACAGGACAGAGGTTCTCCTGGTCAATTGAAAGGGAGACAATGGAATAGGGATTCAATCTGGGCTGGATGTGTTTCTGTTCCCCAAGAAAACTCAGATCTGCAATTTTATTTTTCACTGAACCTGGATGCGCAGGTGGTGGCCAGAAGGGCACCAGCTGCACCTGTTCCTTGAGGTGTCTGATTTGGGTACAATGAGTCGTGCCTTAGTTACACCCCACTTAGGTTAATGCAACACATTCTATGTGTGGCTGTCTGAAGATGGTTCAGAAACTTGTTGGTTCAAACAGCTGCCAGACTGATGACTGGGGCCAGTTACAAAGAACATCTACCTCTCCAGCTACAACAGTGGCAGTGGTGACCAGTCCATTTCTGGGCCCAATTCAAAGTGCTGGTTGTGACCTATAATGCCCTATATGGGTTGGGTCCAGGCTACCTGATGACCATACCTACCTCTATGAGCCTTCCTAGCCCTGAGGACCTCCAGAGGTGGTCCATCTCTGGCTTGCTAGCACAAGCATATGTGATTGCAACAGGGTTTTCTATGTGGCTGCTCCCAAGTTGTGAAATGCCCTTCTTCAGGATGTCAGACAGGCCCTTTCCCTTTTATGCTTCCACCAACAGTCCAAGGACTACCTATTCAAGCAGGCTTTCAGTAACTATGAATCCCTGGATGCTTTTTTTAAAATTAAGGGTGTTTTAAAATATTTTAAAATTATTATATCATTAAGTAATGAATTTTCAATTATAGTATGCTTAATTGTTTTTAAAAATCTTGCATTTTGTTTTGCATGACTTACTTTTAACATTATGAACTACTTGGGGTCTCTCAGTGTAAAATGTTGCCTACAAATGATATAAATGACTATCTATCTATCTATCTATCTATCTATCTATCTATCTATCTATCTATCTATCTATCTATCTATCTATCTATCTATCTATCTATCTTGCCAATTGCGTTAAACATCAAACATTAAACTGTATATGACATTTCTTTCCTTATACATACCAGAATGTTGCACAATTTTAAAGTATGGATGAATATGAAATATAGGTTAAATTAGAAACATATCAAAAATTTAAAATGATTAGATTATTTCGGACCATAAGTGATTATGAAAATGTAGGAAATAAAGGAAGATATAAATCTGAAGTGGCATTATTCTCCCCTCCACAGCAAAGTAGAATCCACTCATTTTACAAGGTTAGGGTGTTCTCTTAAAGCGGGCTACTTCAATAGCATTATCTTAGCCATTTGCTCGATCTTCTTTGGTATATGTGGTATGGCATGAGTTGCATAAATACAAGTGCTTCACTGACTGAATTTCCCCAAAGTCACAGAAAATTTGTCCTGTATCCAAGTAGTTCCATTTTACTTGATTGTTCCGCTTATGTCAGAAATTCTATGGCACAGTAATATTTACATAACTTGACATTTTGCAAGTATTAATTATAATAGGCACCAAGGCAGAAGTGCTATCTGCAGAGCCCTTTCACAAGACACATTGTGAAATAGTTACAACAATAAATATGTAACTGACTCAGCAAACTGCACAATCCTTGCTGCCTGGACGTAATGCCAGGCAAATAGTGCACATGGGCATAGCGTTGCATTACATGAAGACAAACGGGATCCCGGCCACTATGTTACCTGCACCAGGTCAGCAGCCACGTTCAGTTTGAGATACAGCGGCAACTCATCAAGAGCCTGGACCAAGGATTGACAGTCAACATACAATCCAGACAACTGAAAAGCACAAAAAACATACAAATGGAGATTAGATTGCATTTACAGCGATCTCACAAATGCCTTGCCTCTATCATCATAGTCACTGTCACATGCCATCAAGTCAATTCTGATTGGTGGCAATCCTTTCCAGGGTTTTCTAGGTAGACATTACTCAGAAGTCCTTCACCATTCTCTTCTTCTGGACTACACTGCTTGCCCAAGGCCACACAGGTTGCCCCAATAGGCACCCCTTTCAATGAGGTACCAGAATCAGTTGGGATATTCTGGCTCACGAATTCAAGCTCCATATATTAAGTACAGCAACCATCAACGTATATATGAATAAACCATGGATCACTGTCAGGTCATTCTAACACAGTTCCTTTCAAGAAAATACAGGAATGAGGATTCATGGACTTCCTGAGACAATATGGAAAGTAAGTATATCAGTAGCAATGCAAATAAACAGATTGAAATACTTCTGTGGTTTGCATTAAATGGCACAACTATGCCCTGCTGATGTTTCTCTGCTGAGCCAACTCGAGGCCCACACTTGCAGTTCAAAATTTAGTTACTGCCATCAACATATGAGGTTTACAGTTATTTCAAGTAGGGAGCTAATGTAAGAGCATATGGTTAATTGCAAGCATATTCTGATATGCAAATTCAACTCTTAAAATGAACAAATTATATCTATTTCTTATTTAAAACAACATGTCAAAAGTATGTGACAAAAGATGTTTGATTGATATGCAGGTGCTTAATAAGCAAAATGATTAATCATTTGACTGAAAACTGGATGGAAGTTCACACTTGATTTGATTAATTTTCTGAAACACATGGTGATTTTAAAACAGGTTTTATGAAAATGCAGGAAATGAAGGAAAATATAAAAAAGGAAAAATGAAGGAATAGGTGTTCTTCTCCCCTTCATATCAAAGTATAATCGACTTGTTTCACAAAGTTAGGGTGTTCTCTTAAAGGGATAGTTCAAGCAGCAGAGGCACTTTTATAATTACAATTAATCTTTCCTGTGCCTACAACCATTCCTCCATTTGTAACAACTTCCTTCCATTTTAGGACTCACTTGAGAGATTCTGAATTGGGAGATAAGAGACCAGAAGAAATGATATAATTTCCCTAACATCATCCCATTCCTGTATATTATCTATGTAAATACTGCACACATGGATTTTGCCTCCCAGTCACTCCTTTTTAATGAAATAATATGAATAATATTAACTGGTATCAGAATTCCCTGCTTTTTAAATCAAGGAACAAACTTTCTGTCTTTACATTCCTCCACTTAATCAACACAATATAAACAGGATTATTACACAAGTGACAGTGTTAACAGCTGTTTCTGAACAATGTATTTATTTATTTATTTATTTATATAGCTTGTATGCAACCCACAAAGGTCTCCGGGCGGCTCATAAAACAATTAAAACATCAAAATACAATAAAATTAGAACAATAAAAACCAGTAAATTAAATACAGTACATTAAAAGCACACCACTAAAAATTGCCATCAGGTCCCCCAATCATTAGTTAAAAACTTTTGGAATAGGAAGGTTTTTACCTGGCACCGAAATGATATCAACGTCGGTGCCAGGCGAGTCTCATTTGGGAGGGCATTCCAAAGTCTGGGGGCAGTTGCTGAAAAAGCCCTATTCCTGCAAGCCATCCCCTTCACCTCCTTAAGGGATGGCTCTTTCAGGAGGGCTCTCTGACTAGATCTTAGTTGCCGGGTAGGTTCATATGAGGCGGTCCTTCAGGTATCTAGGTCCTAAGTGTTTAGGGCTTTATATGTCAAAACAAGCACTTTGAATTGGGCTCGGGCAGCAACTGGTAACCAGTGGGGTTATACAGAATCGGCGTGATGTGTTCCTTGGTGGCCCTACCACTCACCAGCTGTGCAGCACGATTCTGAACCAGCTGCAATCGCCGTCTTCAAAGGCAGCCCCACGTAAAGCGCATTACAGTAATCAATACGGGATGTTACCAGTGCATGCGTAACTGTCATAAGGCTCCATTCATCTAGGTAGGGGCACAGCTGGTATATATTCCGCAGCTGGAGAAAGGCACCCCTGGCCACCGAGTCCACCTGGGCTTCCAGAGTTAGACCGGGATCCAGAGGCACCCCCAAGCTACGGACCCTGTCCCTTAGGGGGAGTGCAACCCCATCCAGGACAGGGAAATGGCCCTCTAGCCTGTCAGACGTAGCACCCACTAACAGCACTTCCGTCTTGTCTGGATTGAGTTTCAATTTATTAACCCTCATCCAGTCCATTATCTGGTCCAGACACAAGTTCAGAACAGAAACCGCCTCACCTGGATTGGTGGAGAACGAGAGGTAGAGCTGAGTATCATCAGCATATTGCTGACTCCTCAGCCCAAACCTCCTGATGACCTCTCCCAGCGGTTTCATGTAGATGTTAAACAGCATAGGGGATAGTATTGAGCCCTGTGGAACCCCATGACATAAACGCCATGGAGCAGAGCTACTATCCCCCAGCACCACCTTCTGGACACGGTCAGCCAGGAAGGATTGGTACCACCGCAAAACGGTGCCTCCAATTTATCCAGAAGGACACCATGGTCGATGGTGACGAAAGCCGCCGAGAGGTCCAGGAGTATCAACAGGGTTGCACTCCCCCTGTCTCTCTCCCGGCAAAGGTCATCGTACAGGGCGACCAAGGCAGTCTCTGTTCCGAAACCCGGCCTGAAACCAGATTGAAATGGATCCAGAAAATCCGTTTCATCCAGCAGCGCCTGGAGCTGTCCGGCCACCACCTGCTCCAACACCTTGCCCAAATAAGGGAGGTTCGCTAGGCCGGTAGTTGACTCCTGGGTCCAGGTTAGGTTTTTTTAGGAGTGGTCTATTCTTTCAAGGCAGCAGGGACCACTCCTCTCTCTAAAGAGGCATTTACAACTTCCTGGACCCAGGTGCGAACCCCCTTGGCAGATCTTTCAATTAGCCAAGAAGGGCAAGGGTCGAGCAATGTGGTGGTGGAACGGACAGATCCAAGCACCCTGTCCACATCCTCGGGTCTCAACAATTGAAACTCATCCAATAACACTGGACCTATGCACTGGACACATCCCTTGATACTGTATCAATAGTGGAGTCCAGTTCACTGCGAATCTGAGCAATTTTTCCCTCAAAGTGAACAGCAAACTCCTGCAGCGTGCCACCGAATGGTCCTGGGCCTCCACCCTATCTCCTGGCTGAAGAAGTTCCCGGACCACCCGAAACAGCTCCGCTGGATGGCACTCTGAGGAAGCGATACGGTTGGCTACTGCTTTTTCGCCAACCGTATAGCCACTGAATAGGCTTAGTGGGCTTTAAGTCGTGTTTGATCAGATTCACTGCAATATTTTCTCCACTTGCGCTCCAGCCGTCTCCCCCCGCTTCATTGCCCGCAACTCAGATGTATACCAAGGAGCTGTCCGGGCTCTGCGTAGGGGGAGAGGGCGCTTCGATCATGTCAACTGCCCGGGTCATCTCCTTATTCCATCACCTGAGCTTCGAGCAATCATGTCAGCTGGATAGTCCCCCAGAGCTTGCCATCCGGATCCATTAGTCTCTGAGGGCGGAAACTTAATGGATCCCCCACCTTTGCAGAGGGTTGGAACTAATAGCCTAAACTTGACCAGGAAGTGGTCTGACCATGACAATGGAGTCAAAGCCAACCCTCCACATCCAAACCACCATCCCCAGTCCCGTTGAGAATACTAGGTCCAGGGTATGACCCTTCTCATGTGTTGGGCCGATGACATGTTGAGACAGCCCCATGGTTGTCATGGTGGCCATGAAGTCCTGAGCTGCTCCAGTTAAGGTAGCCTCGGCATGGATGTTGAGGTCCCCAGTACCAATAGTCTGGGGGTCCTCAACACCAGGTCCGATTGTCAGCTCAGGCAGGGAGACTGTTGGTACGCAAGAGTGGGCGGTACACCAACAGAATCCCTAGTCTGTCTCGTGAGCCCAGCACACAATACAGGCCCTCCAGACCTTTCCCCAAGGAGACAGGAAGCCTGGCCAAGGAGATAGAATTCCTGTAGACCATAGCAACTCCACCTCCCCGGCCCACCGGGCGACACTGTAGTCTTCTTGTTTCCAAAATCATAGAAGATGGAAGTACCCTGCACCTTAACAATTCAATTTTCAAACAAAACACAGTGCCCAGATATTTTTATACAGATTCTGGTGGTAGTCGTGTAACAAAGTGGGGATGTGTTACTTTGAGGGAGGTGTTACTTTGAGGGAGGTGTTATGTAGCTGATGATGATCCAAGTTGCTAATTATTATCAGTCCTGCTTCAGGACATACAGAACTACATAAGGGATCAAATATGGGAAGAAAAAAGGTGGACATAGGTATGGGGTAGGGGAACAAGCATTTTGACTTATAGCTCCTTCTCAGGCTACACCTGAAACTCCATTTTGAAGCATTCTCATCAAAATAACTGGGGTCAGTCTAGCAAAAGGACTCCTACACACAGAAGTCTAGGAGCTTCTTCTATTACCTGACAATTCTGAGGAAGCTGACATACTTCAAGACTTACCAAAATCTAACAAATGACATTCTTGACTTGGAGCTTAGACTACTGTGGGATACTCTACAAAGTCTCCTTTTAAAGAGCTTTCCCAGGCTGGAACAAAACATCACAATCCACCTTCTATTCACCAATATTTCACCACAGCAAATTTTCCATTGCTTGCGGAAATCTTGTTAACCTCCTCTGACAACTGTCAAATCACATCACTTGATTTTAATTGCACAAGGCATTGCGTATCTCATTATAAATTCATGAAGTCTGGTGTCCCTTGTGCTGTCTGCACTTTACTCCACTAACAACTGAATCAACAGGAGAAGGTCAGTGCCAACTTCTTTTGGAAGTTGAGTCATGGCAACTGGACTTCTTATTCTTGAGAGATTGAAACGTGTTGCTGCTCAACCAAACACCTTCGTCCGTCTGAAGAAACCTAGTTGCGAGTCCTCTATTTTATAGCTTACTATGACCTCTTGTCACCCTGGTCTGAAATAGGCTCATAAGATGTACAATGGCCTAAATAGGCTTGTTAGGTAAACAACAGTCTCAATTGCCTTAAGGTGAACAATGGCCTAAGGTCCTGAAATGCATGAAGTATGGGTCGTTAGCTATGGCCTTGGTGGTGAAGGTGTGGAGTATTTTTATTTGTCTGGGTATTGTTGAAATCACAGCCTGATAAGTTGCAGATAGACTGTGCCTGAGGGCCCCTCCACCTCTGTTGAAAGAGGGCTTTTCAATGCTCCCATGAATGGTAAGTCTTGCTCTTTTTCCACTGGTGTAACACTGGATACAACCGCTTACCAATATTCTAATATCTCACAGCTGATGCACATCCCTCAAGGTTTATTTGTCTAGTAAGGCTCAATGCCCTTAGGCTAGTAGGCCAAGATTACGTCAGGAAGGGATTACCTTTATTTTGTTCCATCAAAATCCTGGTTCTTTTGTCAATTATAAAAAAAACACAGAGCATCTCAGTAATTCTTATAAGAACATCCAGTATTACAATCTCCATATTGCAATGGGGAGCTAAAACTGAGAAACAATGGGAGACAACTGAGGTGATGCTAGAAAAAGAACTTTTAAACTCACTGCTCATAATCTTAAATCATCACACTACATGTGTCGAATGGGGGGTGGAGTCAGTGGTCTTACAGGTCCTTTTCAAATCTATCCTTGTATGAGTCTATGATCTTGTCACACTGAAATGATCGTCCTAAGAATGGTGTAGAAATAGAAATAAAACAGACACAGCAATTGTTTCAAGAAATAATTACTATTAATTACCTGCTTTGGGCAAAGGCTTTCTACACTCCACTCCTTTTCTTCACTGAATCTGAATTGTGTGAAGGAATCCCCTAGAAATAAAATGAAATATATTTCAATAGCTTCTTCAAATGAAATCGAACAAATTAAAATAGCATTAATGAAAATTTAAACAAATGTTTACCATTTTGTCAACATTTCAAGGTAGATTTAATTACAAAACACAGCTAAGCCAAAACCTTATTTACAAGACTACTAAAAATGTCCATCATACAAATATAAATTTACAAGTGGTTCCAGTACTTTACTTTATTTTACTTTATTTACAATTTATATACCACCAGCTTGTATAAACAACTCTAGGCGGTGCACAAAATCAAGACAAGAATAAAATAAACAATAAAAATGCACAACAAACAGCAACACAAAACCCAATAACAACAAACACTAGACACTAGATACTGGTGTCCAGGCAAACAATAAGAATCACAGCCGACCTCTTGGAAAAGCCAGGTCTTTAAAGCTTTCCCGAATGCCAGATTTCGAGTGAACGCTTTCCAGGTGACCACTTTTTCTCTAGGAGTGGCCACTTGAAGCGTGAGCACCTGGGAAGCTCTTGTGGTACAGGCATTTGCTGATCTGAGAGAGATATGCTCCATCAGTACAAACTAGCTGGGCCACCTTCAGGCGAGATAGAAAAAAATTTGCTTCTTGACAGGACATCCCTGCCCCAGCAGCCTGGATACACAGAAAATCTGACAATTTTTAGCCAGGTGTACATTGTGTAACAGGGCATTCTGGGTATTTGGGGGCTTGGGCACAAGGCATCACAGATAATGACCTCTTGTTGACAACAAAAGAACAGAGCTGATATAAATACAGTATCCCCCCTGCAGCTGCAACCAATAGGAAAAGGGAAAGAATCTCACTGACACACACACACACACACACACACACACACACACACACACACACACACACACACACACACACACACACACACACACACACACACACACACACAAGAATGCTGTTACTTCCAAATTAAAATGGCAGCTACACAATGATCACAAAAATGGAGAAGAAAACTACAAGGAATGCCTAGGAATCAGAATCAAACAATTCAGGCTCCAGGTCATTTTTCTTGCTGCAGGGATTTCCTTCCAAGTGTGCATCTGAGTGGAGGCAAGACACCTCACATCTCACAGGCATAGGAGATTTATTTTCTCACACTCTCCCACAAAGTGAGTGACAGATTTTACAAAACATATGAGATACTATCTAGTCGCTATAAAATACAGTAGGACCCCGGTATCCGCTGGGGACTGGTTTCAGGCCTTCCCGAGAATAATGAAAACCGTGGATAAGAGAGAACGCCTGCCCACCCCCAAACTGCTGTTTCCTGACAGTAGCTTGCTTTATGACTGCTGTTTTGAGACAGTGGCTTGCTTTATGGCCACTGTGACAGTAGCTTGCTTTACAGACGCTATTTGTGACAATAGCTTGCTTTACAGCTGCTGTTTGTGACAACAGCTTGCTTTACAGCTTGCTTTGTGGCTGCTGAATTATTTAATTTTTTCCTCTGCCAACCATGGATAACTAAAGCAGTGGATAATGAAACAGTGGATATGGGGGTCCTACCGTAGTCCATAGAAAGTATCTTGCATCTGATGCTAAGTTTCTCAGGAGGTGAAAATATCATTTTATTTGGATTGGGTTTTTCCCCTCCAGAAACTAGACTGATTTTGGCAAGTTTGGGAGTGATGGAAACCCCTTTTCAGAAACAATGAAACTTCATGTGTCTTTCCACTAACCTACCTAGGAAAATGAAAGGAGACAAACTTCAAACTTTTTGACAGAACTGAATAACATTTGCATAATAGCAGCTCCTTCTGAGCTATTAGGAGTGGATGAAACTTGTTTTCTACGCTAGGGCCCTTTGTCATATGAGGGTGTTTTGTTGCTCCTGTGGCCGCCCCAGCTGTTCTTTAGGAAGGATGCCTATAATTTATTTATCTGCAGAAATGGACAATATTCACAGGCACAAGTTAGAAACAGCACTTTGAACTGTTCTCAGAAAGTGTTCAGCAGCTTAAGGGAGCTGCTGTAATGAAGGTGGTTCTTATATAATCCTTGTAACTAGCCCTAGTTAAAAATATTGCTGCAGCACTTTGGACTGCTGAAGTTTCCAAATATGTTCCAAAGGCAGCCCCATATATACAGTATTGGATGTAACTAAGGCAAGTGCCACTGTGGCCAAAACTGACCTCTCCAGAAAGAGGCGTAGCTGTTGCACTTGTTTTAACTGTGCAAACACACTCTTGGCCACTGCTGAAACCTGGGTATCCAGCTGAACTTTCAAAGGACGTGCAAGCTGGCTGCTAGATTTCACATAAATGAAAGCAGTTCTTTGACATTCTGGGGAGAAACTCTTCTATTTTGGGAGATAATTTATAAGAACACTGGATAGATGGCAGTGGTGTTTCTACACAAGCAACTTGCCCATATTTGAGAAAGATGGTTTTTGGACATAAAGAAACAGTTGAAGGTTTTAACCAAATATCACACACCTTTGTTCCCCATCTTCCAATTTACATTTTAAAGAAAGCATGAAAAGGAAATGTGACAATTTTTTAAACCAACATTCTGAACTTGCTCAGCTCAGTGGTTGCTAAGTTTATACAGTGGTAACTTGTATAAAGGAATTAATTTGTTCCAAATGCAATTCTGTTAAGCTAATTTCTCTTTATACACATTTCCCATAGGAATGCACCGAAAACAGAGTGATCCTATTTTTATGTTGTACAGATTCGCCCCGTAGGCGATTATGTTAAGCAAATTTCCCCTATCTCCGGAATTTTTTATGTTGTACAGATTTTATGTTATACAAACCATTTGTTATACAAGGGTCCACTGTAGTACCTGAAACTTTAGGACTAACTCTATTTGGTCCTCTATTTGCAACGGTGGCAGCAGACACAATGTCATACATGGTGTGTGTGTGTGTGTGCACACACATTCAAATATAGGGTAAGAATGGGCAGGATTACATCAAAACTCTGCTCAGCTGCATAATGTTTGCCATCAACGTGTGCGGGAGGACAGAAGCTGTATGGGTGAACCCTAGAGACCACAAAGAAACCCTGAAGCCCAAACATTCCAAAGGAGTCTTTCAGTGTTGGATTGTGGTGTCATACAAACTGGGGTGGGGGTGGGGGACCTCTCTATACTTAAATTTAACCTTCATAAAGAAGCAGAAGCAGTTGCTGGGGGAAAACACAGTCCCTTCCCAGAACCCTCTCTGCCTTAGCTACAAATCAAAGTACAGATGATCTCTCTCCTGCGATAGCCATCATTTTCATGGGCCATCATTTTGCCCTAGTAAAACGATTCTTAGTAATAATCTGGAGAATTTCTGAGTACCCTCATGGTCACAGTAGCAGACTATGTTTACTACACAACTCACTACACAACATAGGAAATATATTTTCCAAAAAACCTGCTGACTCAAACCTAACTAACAACTGGTTGAGGATATGTACATATAGGAATTCTGACCTGCTGGTAGTTGAAAATGTTTTTAAAGGAATGTTTCCACAGAAAAGGGAATTGAAGAGACACTGCAATAATGACAAAGTATTTGCCTCAGAACAAAACTCATGTAGTCTGAAATATCTACCTCCAACTCAGGGCCTTTTCACACGACCCCTAAGATCCGCTGGCCACTTAAATTTGGACCAGAGATCTTAGGGGTTCCTTGCTCTTCCTTCCTCCCCACCACTCCACACCTGTCTGCTGAGGGGAGGGAGGAAGAAAGTGGGGGGGGATGCAGACTCACCTCGGAGAAGCTGCCGGAGCTCCGTCATGCTGATTCCTTCTCTTTTGTTTGCTTTTTTTCCTCCCGTCCCTTCTCTTAAAGGGGCGGGAGGCAAAAAAAAAAAAAAACAGAAGCCAGGAGAGCCCTGCACTGACCAGATTAAATCCGGACCTGGCGATTTTCACCCTCCTCAAGCAGGTACAAGAAAAGTGCGCTGGGATGCACTTAGGTGGGCGTGGTCGCACTTAATTTCCTGCAAACTCCGGAGCTGGTGGGGAAACCATTGTAAGCTCTGGAGCTTGCAGCCATTTGCTGCGGCGTTTAGGGGTCGCGTACAAAGGCTCTCACTGATACATTGTTTCTTGTGGTAGTTAGGCAGAATGAAATTGAGAACGAACAGAATTAAGCAATAAATGAAGCCAGACCCTGGGATAATTTGCGCCTTTTAAATCTAGAAAGACTACAGTCCTCAAACTCTTCCATATCCATCAGTATCACTGAAGGCAATAGGAATTGTCTCGAGCATGTAGTTGGAGGACAGGAGATCATTAACGACAATGGAAGCAATAAGTGTAATTCACAGAATCATATTTAATGCAAATTAGTTTAATGAGAATGTTGGTCTCACCAATTATCTTTCAGAAACTTCTTTTAGCTTGAAAATAATTTCCTTTTACACCATGAATACTAATAAATTATGGGACAATGCCTGTGAATGCTTTCCAATTTGGAAATTGCCAGTTCGTAATTCCAATCAAATAAAGAAGAACTGAAAACAACACGGTCTAAATGTGTTGAACAAAATGTTTGTAAATAAACTATTTTTCTTGAATCTCTCCAAGAAAACATATTGGTATCAAAATGCAATGGTATTCTAGGAAAGAAAAAGAGAAACTACGTGGTCCAAGTTCACTATGAATATATTTAATTCCTGATATGAAGTGACAGGTATTAATTACACGTATCCTACTTTAACTTTCAGCACTCAGGGCAACAGGGAAGAAGCTATCCCACTGTATCCTCACAAACCTATGAAATAGGTTAGGCTATACTGTATGCAAACAGTTTGAGATAAGTAAAGAAGTTTAGTAGCTGGGCAGGAATTTGAATCCTGGGCTTCTTAGTCACAATCCAAACAGGCTAACCAACTGAACAGTTGAACCTTTTTTGTCTTTAAACTGTATATGTGAATTTGTCAAAAAAATTCCAGGTTTATGTTTTTTGTAGAAATATTGTCATGCACAAAGGTTAGCAAAAATTCTTGGTTTAAGATTTTTGGAGGCCAATTAATGCATGACAGAGTGTGACATGTACTGCTGATGTTACGAACTGGAGCAATAATGATAATTGGAGTGCTTAACAGTTGCTAGAGGAACAAGAGAAAGCTACAGCAATAAATGCTCCAAGAAAGGCTCAAGATAGGAGCATAGACTAAAATACATCTTGTCAGGAACGAACATGGTAATTGCACAGAAAATGTGATTCTAATCAGCCCAGAGATAGTACCAAATGGGACTGCAGTACAACAAACGTTCTAAGATTATAGCGCTTAACATCAGTGATTGTGATGGCTTTAGCATTCTAGAGATTATTCCTGGTTCTCAGGTAGAACTTAAGAATCAGAGCTTGAGAAGGATTGGGGGAGGGACTTGTTTTGTTGCTCCACTGAGAGTACTTGGCCAACATGCAACCAAATGCCGGCTTTTCCTTTCACAGTCCAGCTGTAAGCCAATGACTTCCAACCTTGGGTCTCCAGGTGTTTTTGGAGAAACTCCCAGACACCTTCACCACTAGCTGTGCTGGCCAGGATTTCTGGGAGCTAAGAACACCTGGGTTATACAAGGTTGGAAACCACTGCTCTAAGGTGAAAGGAGGAGGCAGAAACATGTTGGTGCTAGTCAGAACAAAGCAAACATAAGATTCTCATTTTGCTCCAGCTCAGAGTTACATGTTGTGGGTACTTCCTAGGAAAACCACACCCCCAAGCATGGATCTTCTAGAGCGAGGAAGGAATTGTCTCTAATATTGTCCTCTGCACCCCAAACCCAGGACAAGAAAACATTAATTGGGGGGATACATTCTTGAAAACCACAAATTTTGATTTACTACCCAAATGATGCAATCAAAGCAAAGCAAATTGTGCTGCTTATACAAATCCCATAGTGCTTATAGAACTCTAAGAGTGGTTTACAAATAATTATTTAGGCTACACATTGGCTCTCCCAGCAAGCTGGGTACTCATTTAACTGACCTTGGAAGGATGAAAGGCTGAGCCAACCTTGAGCCAGCTCCCTGGAATTTAACCCCTGGTTGTGAGCACAGTTACAATTACAATACAGAAGTTTAACCACTGTCCTATGAGGCTCTTCTAGATCTAGGGATCCACTGTACCCACTGTTATAGAGATTACTGACATGATTTTAGTTCTTCCACACCCTCTGTAAAAGGTCATTTTTGGAACTTTCCTAAAATGAAAATCATTAGTGGTGAATAGTTCTGCATACAATACTGAGAGTAGCTTAAACGGGTTCAGATATAAATTATGCCCACATGTTTGATTCTACCCTTATTTTCTGGAGGCAAACATCTATACCAGTGATGGCGAACCTATGGCACAGGTGCCAAAGGTGGCACTTGGAGCCCTTTCTGTGGGCACCTGACATTGCCCCTTCATAGCCACCTGTATACAGGTTAAATTACTGTATTGGCACTTTGCAAAAAAAAAAAAGTGGATTTTGAATTGCAGTTTGGGCACTCAGTCTCTAAAAGGTTCGCCATCACTGATCTATACTTTTTTTGCTCATCTAAGGATATTTTTCATTTATCAACATATCTTCCTTTTGCAATCACACACACACACACACACACACACACACACACACACACACACACACACACACACACACACACACACACAGAACAATGGCAATTTTAAGCTATATCTGAAACAGATGTTCTTTTAGCTGGAGAGACTTGAAATAAAGAGACCTTTGTGACTGAAATGCAATTTATGTTGTGCATAAATTACTTCTAATTTTATGCTTCCTGTTCATCTAATCAAAAGGGAAAGAGAAAACTAACAGTACACAGAAGTGAGCCCAATTCTCTTCATATATTTCACACAGCCTCTCCGTCAAAATGAAACCAAATGAAAGAACACGAACCCGGTTATGCTCTAGTAAGCTGAGTAAATATCAAACAGGTGGCTGCATCTACTCTTCTCTTGCAACTTAGTACTGTCACTTAAAAGACAGTATTTACATAATTGTAAATTTAAATATCCTTAAATACACTACTCAGTTTAATAGTTCCTAGATGTATGATGAATGTGTTTATCATCCATACTGTACAGAAAAAAAAACATTTTTGGAAACAAATCACCCCAAACCACCTGGCATGTAATATTCATAAGACGTAGCTGATCATCCAGATGGCAAGACTGTTTTTAATAAAACTTTTGTTCTTCTTATTGTTTCTGAGTAAATACTGAGAATTTTCCGTATGCAGACACAGATTTCCCCAAGAGGATACATTTGAAGTACTGTACAGTATTTGCTACATTTCAGCTCCCCCCAACAAAATAAAAATAAAAATAGGATAACATTTGTGCTTCCACACCTTCAAGCCTTCTTTAAGGAGCCCCTTCTTTCAATGAAGTAGAACAACAGCTTTTAGTTCCTTACACATACAGAAGAATTAAATGCTATTCAGGCATGCAGGAAAGCATTCATCTAAGCATGTGGTGAGAGGAAGCAGGCTAGTTCCACCCTACACACCCACACACCCATCATCCCTGTTGCAGGGTGAAGAGCAACAGCCTGAGAAGGACAGCCTCAATTATATGTAGAAACTCTCTTGAGACCAAAACCCTGTAAAATAAGCATTCTGAATTGCACAGAAAGGCTTAATACATGTACATATTTCCTCTTCAGGCTATTGCTCTCCACAGAAAGCAAGGCGGGGCAGAAGTGTTGGGTAGCACACTCCCTCTCCTCATGCATTTAGGTTAACATTGTTCCTGAATGCCAGAACAGGACAGTCAATACGTATATATGTTAGGGATGCAGAATATATCTCACTATTAGGCTTGGCATTTTTTAAGTCAGGGGTGGGTGAGCACAAAGATTGCTAAAACCATAACTGCAAATAATTTGAACAATCAAATTCCAAGAATTCTTGTATCCTATTTAAACAATTCTCTCTGGACAATTGCAGCACATGAGAAATACTCCACAAGAAAAACACTACAGTATTCAACAGCTGGTACCTGCCTAGATGTCCTAAGCAACTCTGATCTCGCCTGATTTCGGAAACTAAGCAGGGTTGGCCCTGGTAGGACTTGGATGGGAGACCACCAGGGAATACCAGGTGCTGCAGGTGCCTGGAGGAAGAACTGGCAAACCGCTCCAGTATTCCTGCCAAGAAAACTCCATGGACATGGAGTCATGAAAAGTTGGTCATGACTATAACAACCCAACACACGCGCACACACATTCAACAGCTGAAATCTGCTTACACAACTGTCCAAATGGTATAACACCTTAAGTCTAACTGCTTAAGTTAAGATATTTCCATAGGCATTATCTCTTGTACACCAAGTTGTGCAACTGAGATATGGAGATTTTTTTTTTACTTACATGAATTTGGTTCAAAACAGTATGCTGTTTGCACAACTGCATAATTAGATTTCAACCAAGGACTGAAAACTGTTCAACGGGAAAATATACCGAAATACCATATATATGAACAAATAAGATAAAGCTCATGACCAGCTTGACTGTGCATGTACTATCTACTAGTACAAAGTCTTAGTTCTCAGGAAAATAATTTCTATTGACCTATTGTTTTTCATCGTTGAAATTTTCAGGACATTAATGTGGCCTTCAAAGGGAATTTTAGTAAGAAAAGATGTGACCTATTTGTGTGGTCTCTCTCAACAAATTTCAACCACATCTGACGTCTTATTTTACTGATGGCATCTGCAATGCTCACAGACCTATATATAAATCCTTTCTGAATAATTAATACAGATCTAGGCCCAAAATACCCAAGCAGTACAATGTTGTGCAGCTGATGTTTCACATTTCTGCTCCATTGCCCCGCATTTACAAAGCATGCCACTGTATCTGACATATATGCTACAACAGACTGGAAACCTCAGCTTCATTCCATTATCAAACACAGAAAACAGCATAAGAAGGTACTTTTAAAAATCATTAGAGTTATTATAACAAAATGCTCAGTGGAAAGAAATGGCAAAAATATTAATATTTTAACCTCTGGACATTTCAGCAGACAAACAAATATTAGTCTGGAAATGTATCTCTGCCAAAAGGGGGGAAGTATTTTTATGCCTGGACAACACACAGAATAAGTGGATCATCTCCTTGGATTTTTCAGCAATTTGTTTTGAAACCAAGGATGAACCCTAGGCCCCATGTCTTCATAAACCTCAAGCTTTGAGTTTGCCCTAAAAGGGAGAAAACATTTTTGCCTATACTCTTATCCAATAAATAAATAACAAAATGCTTTTAAAAAAACAAACACCAGTTTTTCATGCTTCAGGGACACTTCCTCAAAATGTTTTCTATCCCAAGCTTTGTAAAAAATTGAAGAGATCACCCAGGCTGAGAAACGCAGCAAAACCACCTCCCATTTAACACATCTGCCTTTATGAGCCTGCGGAGTTTTAGTTTATATTACCAAAGGTTTGGGTTTTCTTGGTAAGTCTGATGTCTGACAGCATGGCTAGCATATTTGATCTAATTAAAAAAACTGACATGGCAGAGTGGAGTGAATAAAAAAACATACAGAACTTACTACCACGAGATCTAGCACATAGCACTGGTTCGGGGACAAAGGACAGTTATTTAAATTCATGGAGAATTGACCTGTACATATTTATTAACTACAAGAGCTAAGTAAAATATATAGAGAAAATGTGCCACTAAATATCACTGGACCAGGAAAAAGTTGCTTTGGCCTTCATGCCATGGTGGTATAACAAGCAGCTGCAGACCACAAGCCACCAGTGTTTTATGTCCTACTTATTAGCTTCCCAGAAACAGTTACTAGAGCACTGCTGAAAACACAAAACGGGGCTCAACAGACACGTGGTTTGATACCACAAGCATTTATTTTAAAAAAATCTTCCTTTTCCTTTCTTACAGGAAATCAGAAAGTACAATACAGTAGCTCTGAAAAATATGATTAATTTGCATCAAAATCCATACTGAATGTATTTTGGACAGGAAGTTTTTATTCCTTCCTATAGTTCTCTCCCCACTTCTTACAATAAATTAGAAAATAAAAATACTCAGTGCTGGTTGAATACAATAAAGATGGACAAGTTCTACACTTAAACAAAACAAGAGGATTTGAGAAATTAAATTCCAAGACTAAAATAAATGCTATTTATTGGAATTAGGAAGGAATTTCTGAAAGGACAAAATATTTTTGACTGTGCAAGAATCATTGCAGTGCAGTTTTCTGTTAGTGATATTCTACTTACCTACCTTAGCTTCCTCATGACTCGCAGCAAAAAATCTAAATCAGGTGCAAATCCAGGACTGATCAACACAGAGCTTTGTGTAAAATATCCAAGGGGAAGAAAAAGAAATAGCTTGGAGATTAGCCTCTGCCAGTAAATACAAATCTTGGAACTACAGAATGTACAAACCTTCTAAATAATAAAGGAGCAACATGAATATAATACACCAGTACTCCTACTCTGTTCAGTAAACAGAACTATACATTCTTTTATTTTAAGAAGCATATTAAGATTTTGAAATATGGAAGAAATCAACATGTTTCATAAGGTATGAGGCACATAAATGAATAATGTTTTGAAATAACTTTGAAATAATATAAAGGGTTTTTTTCTTTTATGTGAACAGAAATCTTGAATAGTTTGCTATCTATAAATTATCTTTCCAAGGGATATCTATGATGTCACTTAAAACAAGCAAACTGGGTTATGCTCCACTACTCATGTACCAGCTCAGTTTACATCAGACAAATAAAAGGCCACTTACTCTATGGAGGCCGGTGGTCTTCCAGCTGTGAACATTTAATGCAGCAAATTTTTTTTAAAAAATCTCTTCTTAACAGCTGAACTACAAGAAAGAAAGAAAGAAAGAAAGAAAGAAAGAAAGGAAGGAAGGAAGGAAGGAAGGAAGGAAGGAAGGAAGGAAGGAAGAAAGAAAGAAAGAAAGAAAGAAAGAAAGAAAGAAAGAAAGAAAGAAAGAAAGAAAGAAAGAAAGAAAGAAAGAAACTCCAATAGAGCAAGTTACCTGTACAACTTGAAACTCTTACTGGGGGTAATACTGGGGGTAATAGGAAAGCAGAATAACAAAAATAAAAGGAGATGGGTGTTTCATTTTGCCTGGAGAATCTTAGTTCACTATGATGACTGGAGATTGCTTTGTCACTTATATTTAATGATTCATTTGAGGTCTCTCTTGCAAATAAACTGGCATTCTTTGGCCTAGACAAGTGATGGGGTGAAGTAACAAAGATAACCCTATGAATAGCAACGTCCAGGTAAGACTCCAGTTGGCATTTCTCTTGGTTATCTACAATGTCACCCAAATAACTGGGATATACAAAAGCAAAACTAAATCAAGAAAGAAGTGAGTGCCTTCCAAGAGGGGTCAATGAAGATAAAGTAGATTGCTTAAAGTTGGTGAGTCTCTCATAACAACATTCATGAGGGGGAAGAAAACCACAAATCCATCCAACTGTTTATTTGTATACAATCTTTCCAATTTTAAAACTACCTAGATCAAAAACATACATCTAATGCAGGACTGAATGGTCAATAAAATGAATTCTGAGTAGTGTTTTCAGTCCAAAAGAGTTAGCAGATTGGGGGGTGAAAGATTATACAGTACATAACTCTCTTCCTTTCAGCTAAGCCAAGAAGAACATGAAGATTTGCTGGCATCCAGAGATCAACCAAATCAATTCTAATTTACAGAAACTCTTTCTAGTATTTCCTAGGTATGGAGTACCGAAAAGTGGTTTTTCATTCCCAGCAGCCCTTGGGCAATGCAGTTTATCCAAGGCTAAATGGGCTAACTATTCTCCTGGAATCTACAGTGAAGAACTGAACCCCCAACTACCTATTTTTTTTAATAATTTTTGTTTCTTTTATTTTACTGAATATAATTCTTTATTCAAATTAACAATCCAGACAGCGAGATAATGTACACTGTAACTAATAACATAACAGGCTTCTTTAGTACTTGAGTACAATGTTTTCAAAATGAAGAGTCCTAGCAAAATAGGAACTCTCTACAGCCACTTTAGGTTTCACAGCAAATAGGTCAACAGTTTTAATATTTCTCCCTACAAAAAGACAGTAGGAATTGAATGTAGAATATCTTGTTTAGCAGGATTGTAGGGTTTTTGGGATAATATTGTCAGTATAGACACTCTAGAGGAGAAAATAATACTGCAACATTAGTAGAGATGCCGTAAAAGTTTAGTAATGGATCTACTCATCTAAATTAATTTTATAAGGCTCCTGCTGCTCATTTTAATTGCCTGCTAAAATGTTGTGTTGAATAGGAAAGTAAGTTTGAACTTACACAGAATATATAATTATGACCAGAATTAGCAGAGCTAATAATTTACTTCCCTGGGGTTGTTAAATCAATTGTATTTGACACACAGAATGTTAAAACAAAATCAAAGAGTAAGAAACTCCAATCAAAAATTCTTTTCCCAAAATGATCACAACCAGGTAGCTTTAAACTTGGGTACACAGGAAATGTCATTCAGGAATGGTCTGGTGACTAGAAATATCATCTGCTCTGGGATTGTCACAGATTTCACTGTGGGAGGAAGTATTATGCTCGGGAACATACGGTTTCTGTCTCCTTCCAAAAATGAGAGAACTCTGAATTCTGTGACATCCCCTGAACATGCATTTTTTATCATCAGAAGGAAATTTCCATTGAAAAAGAATTCCAAGCAGCTACAAAGCTGCCATCCTTGCAAAATGTAAGGGTGGGAGAATTCTACTCCTCAGTGTTAAAATACCATGGAAATATAGGAGCTCTGTTTGAGGAAAGATGGTAGATAACGCATTGGGCTGAAGCCCCTCAGTGTGTCCAAAAGAGAGAAAGAGAGAGAGAGAGAGAGAGAGAGAGAGAGAGAGAGAGAGAGAGAGAGAGAGAGAGAGAGAGAGAGAGAGAGAGAGAGAGAGAGCTAGGCCTTTCATGAGTAAGTCTAGAGGCTGTGTGACTACAGAAATGTTTTTCTATTTTTTTAAAAAGTTTTTCAAATTCTGGCTGAAAAGAGAGAGAAAGAGAGATGCACAAACACAAACATCTGGAAATCCCTTTTAAAAGTCCTGTCAGGCTTTGCTCAAGAATTCCCAGTTCAAACTGTCTGGGACAACAGTAGAAATTATCATACATCTTTGAGGGGACATGAAATGACAGCTGTGAGGATATCACGAGGCTGCATCTGAGATCTCCTGGTTGCACAGAATCTGATTGTAAAAACAGCTGCCAATTTTTTGTAGAAATGCTAGTAATCCAGGACACAGCTTTATTTACCTATACATCTAGGTCTGAAAAGATGAACAACTGTTTCTGTATTTTTTAATTGTGTAAGATTCATATTTACAACAGTTATGACAGAAGCATGTAATCCTACACATTGGCCCTCGGCAAATATCTCCAGTGAGGAAACACATGGGACAGTACAAGGATTGCAGAATACACACTAATAAGAGAAAAAAGATGTGGAAATTACATGAAAACTTCTATAATACAATTTGCTCCACAGAGATTTGCTGCCAGCACATACCTTGGATTCCACTGAGATGCAACAGAATTCATGGTTGTGAGACAGGCTACTTCAAGATCAGATGGGATTATACTTGTGTAACCATTTCAATTTCTGAAGGAAATAACATCTCCTAACTGGAGACCTGAGATATATCACCAAAACAACACAAATAAAATAAGAGTTTTAGACTTCTAAAAGAGAGTGGAAGCCATAGGGAAAAGCTGGATTTCAATTTTAAAAAGGGACCCCAAACCCAGCAGCAATAAGACATAAGGAAACTATATATGATATCCATGTTTCCTCCAATTAAAAAATTAAGTTTTTAAATCATTTTATAATATATAGTTCAGGGTTCACATCATTTATGAAGTGTTTACTTTCTTTCAAAAAAATATGAACTTTAGCATATAAAAATGAAAGTGTCTAGATTCATTGGCACAATCAGTCTTTCAGGCAATCATGTCAGAACAACAAGTAGAACAAGTTAACCTGGATGTTGTCATCTGCCTGAGCACACAGGAAGACATTCACCTAGGCAAGAAGTGCTTCGGGTACTTTAATCTTCCTAAGCATTTAAGTGACCCTATTCTCAGTCTGTAAGAAAATATACCCATGGATGCTAAATATTCAAAAAGATCACTTCCCCCAAAACAGTAAAAGCATAAATAGCAATGCTGGGGTTTGGAAAAAGCAACATTACATGCAATCTCAAATCAATAGACTTCCTGCACCTCTCAACCCAGAAAGGTGCCTCTGCAGCCCAAGCACTATTTCTACCACTGTCATGCAGAAGGAGAAAGCAGTGCAGCTGTGAAAAGAGGAAAGAAAAAGTAAGAGAGGGGAAAAGACATGTGACAAGGTTAGTGATGGTTGTTGGGATACAGTGACAGGGAGAACACAAACACATAAGAATAAAAAGATGGGGGTGAGGATGCAGCTGAGGACCCACAATCACTCCCAGAGGATGGCTCTCCAGCTTCACCTCTTTGTTCACTTGGCGCTGGGCAGCTCCAAAGAAGAGAACATTGCACAATGGGTTTGTAGCAGGGGTTTACCGGTATCTCCCATAACAGGAGGAGACAGCCTCATCCCCCTTTCTGGAGACTAGCTTACCAAAGACCCCTAGTTTATTCTTCCAAGTGGGATGGCTGCATTCCCATCACCCTGCCCATCCATTGCCAATACCCCCGTTCCCCGCTTCCGTCTAGATCTACCCAGCAATAAGTGAAAAAAGCAGCAGCTTTGGAAAGCCTATCTGGACATGATGGGAGGTGAGAGAGGCATATAACCACCTCCTCCTCCCTCTTCTTATGGGAGGTGGTAAGTCCTATTATTGCCACCTGCCTGCGGCCAGTAGTTCTGTTTTTCACACTTGCTCCTTAAGGAGCAGCTGTATAGTTTGAGGATACTCCTGGAATCATCTTTGTCATTGGAGACAGTAGAAACATGTCAATTAATTTAGTGGCTCAGAATGTCTGTGGCATGCTTCAGCTCCAGCTACCACTACTCCTGGATAGAGTTTATAACCTTGCCACAGCAGTCCATACCTGGTAACTTCCTGGTCAAACTACTGCAATGCATCTGATGTAGAGCTACTCTTGAAGATGACATAGATGTATAGCACATGCAATAATTCAAAACCAGCATTATCCTGGTTCTGAAGGATTTGAATTGGTTGCCGATATGCTTCTGGCCTGAGTTCAAGTTGTTGATGATGACCTTAAAAGTTTTAAACTGCTTGGGAAATGGATATTTGAAGGAATGCCTCTCCTTAGTTAAACTAGCCTTATCACTATGATTGGTAAGATCTGCCATAAAGGCCCTCCTCTGTGGTCCCACCATTATGTTAATTAAGCGGAATAATAATAATAATAATAATAATAATAATAATAATAATAATAATAATAATAATAATAATAATAATAATAATAATAATCATCTTTATTGTCATTGTACATCCAGTGTACAATGAAATTGGCTGAGCCTCCCTCCCTCCCCCCAACACCATCCCACTAAAAAGCCATTCAATCTGATTTCACACTGTGTGTTTGCTGGGCACAAATTTAAACATTAATTGCAAACTTTGCCAAAAAAATCAGTCTTTTGTTGATTTGTATTCATAGTTACTCAAAGGGTATAAAAAGCATGTTTTATTTCTTATTTCAAGTGCATATATATGCTCACATTTAACATTCACCATTAAGAATGCCCTCCGATCTCGCCTGATTTTGGAAGCTAAGCAGGGTTGGCCCTGGTTAGTACTTGGATGGGAGACCACCAGGAAACCAGGTGCTGTAGGTGCCTGGAGTAGGAACTGGCAAACCACTCTAGTATTCCTGCCAAGAAAACTCTATGGACATGGAATCACAAAGAGTCAGTCACAACTGTAACAACACACATAAAAATGCTGAAGACAAGAAATTCCAGATTTATTATGTCTTCTTTTAATAATAACAAATCCCTCAAAAATATGTTTGGGAACAGACAGAAATTTAAGAAAACTGAATATACACAAATATATACCTCAATTCATATAAAGATTCTTTATAAGTACTAAATAACCTTTTTTAAAAAAATCTGTTGTATTATACAAAACACAGTTTTGAATAAGTTAGTTTTTATGAAACTGGCTTTTCCCTCTCTTAACATTTTCTGTGCTTCTGAGGTCAAGGATTCCTTTCAAGGATTAATAGTGTTTATTTTCTGTTACAGAGCCATTATATTCTTTTCACCATTTCATAACTACTGAAAAATAAGTGCAAGGCCATTAGAGACAAAACATAGAATGAGCTTCCAGTTCCATACTTGCAGAATCTCTCTTTGTTCATCACAGGTACGCTGACTGAAGTCAAGTTGTAACAATACATTTCCACAAGGTTTTTACAAAAGTTTTTATTATAGGTCCAACTTTCCCTCCATGGACTAAGCAGCACCCAATGGATGGGGCGTTCCTGTCTTTCCATTCCTACACAACCTTCTATGCTTCCCAAAGTCTGCCTTTGCAGATTAAAGGAGCCATGGAATTTGTATGAGATTGGGTGCAGCAGTTGCAGATAATGGGGGAGCTCCTTTTGCATGAACAGAAGAGTTACTTGAAATCCAAACCATAGGGTTTACTAGTAGCAACTTCCTATCCTGACAGCAGTTCAGATTCAATGCAAATTGAATGGTCAGGCTTTTAATGTTCTTTTATCAGATTTTTAAGTTCCACTCTATACCAGAGAACATTTTTTTTTTCTCTAGAAGAAGACAGTACCATGAATGGTGTTTAGCTTGTTTCATTTGGGCAACATTACCTACACTCTTTATCTCAAAAGAATTTGAAATTCTATTTTGACTAAATTTCCATTGTTCTGTGCTTGGGAGCAAAGCATTTCAATTTTTGTTTTAAACATTCAGTTTACTGGAGAATTAATTTTCCTATTCTATTGCTGCATTAACATTACCAGGTGACATTATATTACTAGTTAGTTCACAGAACTAAGGTTATTCTTGAGGGGTGTTGTGTCACTAGTTAGTGCTGTGAACGAGTGGGTTTGTTTACAAAATTAACTAGTGATACAACACCCCTCAAGAATAACATTAAAAGACACACATACTTATTAATGAAAAATAATGGCACAAAATTAGGAAAAACACATCAATTTCTTTTTTGATGGCTTTAGTATATCCTTAGTTCTTTTCTCCCCTCCTGCGTGTTATGTAATTGGCTACAGTTTTCAGTATTTGTCATTTTTTTCTGTAGGGGTTACCAGCAAATATCCATGTTGAATCATAAGATAAAGAAGGTTCAAAGTAACTGCATGATTTGGTTTTTTAATTGTAATTTAAGCAAAGAATATATGTGCTGTGATACCCTGGTAATATGTAGGAAACTTGCAGGGAAAGGTTAACTGAAAACTGTAACTTTACAGGAATGGACAAAACAGGACACAGTGCTTCCCTCTACAGTACCCGTGTTACTTCCAGTGGTCATCTGGGTGCTCATACTTACGGATCTTATCTGCACATGCGCAGAATAGTTTGGGCACTTGCAGGGCTGACGGTGGTAATTTTGGTGAGAGTCATGCCCCCAAGACAATGTGCATGATGAGCAAGCAGGATTCCCGTCTTCCCTTCAGTTCCTTGAGGTTTCCAAATATGACCATTGAGTTAAGATGAAGAAGGAATGGGCTGTGTGGGTACACATACACCACCAGCAAGCTGTGGTGGCCTGGGTGAATTCAGCTCCTATTCCTGGTTCCACAGACAACACCAAAGGTGGTTTAATACCAAGACAATTTACTGCAACTGGAACAGGCAACTAGAATAAGTAGAAACCCATCTCGGGACAGCTCCTTTCACTTCCTGCAGGTCCCGCACAGAGTCCAATAGCCTTTGTTATTCACCGGTCCAGTCTTCATCCCAGTCCTGCTTTAATTGGTTGTTCCTCCTCACAGCCCACTACAAGGACAGTTTATATGCCCATACTAAGAGCAACAGTGACAGCAACAGCTCTGACTGGCAGATCGTCCTCCCTCAATAGAGTGCTGATGCTTCTGCTCTCTTGATGAGTTTACCAGGTTGCACTTCACATTGTTACCACTTCTATTCCCAATGGTCCCCTTCCTTCCAGTAACTGGGCTGAGGAGAGGGCCATGGTTTAAGTTTTCCTTCGGCCCCAGTTGGCCTCAGTTGTACCCTGAATTGTGCTAAGACCCTTGCTCAGGGGTCTTCACTATAAACCTACTCCCTGTCTTTTGAGGCAACATCTGGCAAGAGGTCACCTGTGTGGACACAATGTTCCAACTTCCCCTTCTGATCTTCTGCTGATCTCCTCCTGCTGCATCTAAAGTCTCCCTTATATCTCCTACTTCCCAGGCTCTCTCTGCCCTCTGTTACTCTAGCTAGGAGGTACTCCTCTTTGCTCAGGTTCTCTGATGGTTCCTCTCCTCCTAGGACCCCAGTCAGGGGTCCTAACTCCTGTCTCCAGGTTCATCTTGCACCCATTCAGCTCAGAGCTGGTCTACTGGGGAACTGGTTGTGACAAATTCCCCATTCTCAGCACTGCAGGTGTCCTCCTCCTCACAACAGATGACCACTTAAAGAAACACAGTTACAGGAAAGGAGCCTATCCTCCTTGTTTGTGACCTCTAATGCAGTGTTTTTCAACCACTGTTCCGTGGCACACTAGTGTGCCGCGAGATGTTGCCTGGTGTGCCGTTGGAAAAGCTGAAGAATATCAGCTTTGTGTTCAGCCAAACAGGCCCAGGTTGCGCACTGAATAAAGTATTTTATAATTTTTCATATTTCTGTTTACTTACTATTTCATAATAAAGTAATTATAAAATACTTTCTTTGTGTTTATTTGATTCCTATTCAAGAGAATTACTTTATATATAGTCAATATAGGCACAGAGTTAATTTTTTTAACATTTTCTAATGGCGGTGTGCCTCGTGATTTTTTTCATGAAACAAGTGTGCCTTTGCCCAAAAAAGGTTGAAAAACACTGCTCTAATGAACATATGATGATTGGCCCATACCAACTGCTAGCAAGCCAAGTAATGGAATGGAGTAGTTAAGAAAACATCGACACTTATTAGTAAATTCCTTAAAGCTATTTTCTATGGAAAACACTAATACCGCTACTAAGCCATTCATAACTGAAGAGCTGCTTGGTAATAAGCAAATACAAATTAAGGAAACCAAAAATTAATTATTAGTCACAAGTAGCACACGATATAGTGAAATTTAACAGGAACTACTGAAGACATTTATTTGGTGGTATCCAGCTGGCATCCCTCTGCTGATGAAAGACTTTTTATAGAATCCTTTGGCTGGCTGAACAGGAAGAGAAATGGTTCTCAGAGATTCTGCCTTCTCCATTTTCTCCCTCTCATTTTGAAACACCTTAACAAAAAAAATTAAAGATGCCATATGCCCTAAAGCTTGCTCAGCAAGTTTTTAAGTGCCAGTTAATAAAAATCACTGTGAAACAAACTGTTCTAATTACACTCTTATAAACATATATAACAAGTAAAAGCAGGCATTCTATGTATCTGAAGCTAAACTAAATTCAATCATCATAATAAAGAGGGACAATATACAGTCCAGAATATTTAAGGCATATTCAAATTAAGAACATGGAATTAGGAGAGGCAACACAGATCTATAAAATATATTCCATTTATTAAACTGCAGGTTTTGTTACATAGCATTCAAAGAGGGCAATAAATCTAGCAAAAAGCAACTTTAACAATTTAGAGGCAGCTACAAACACATAAGAACTAAGGCTTACAAATAACACCATTAAAAATATAATCCACTCTAAGTAACCCTGTGTCTCACCAGATTCTTATGGCCCAAACAGAAACAGCAAGGTAGCCAATTGATTACCTGCCAACAGCCTACCTGGGGGGAAAAAGTCCTGAACAAAAGGCCACTCCCTTATTATTACCCAGGAGATTATTATCCAATCCAAATGCTGGATCCAAAGAGTCTTTGGAAGAATTACATTACCCTCCATCTCCTTGCCCCTCCCTGCTGGGAAGTGCAGCTGCACCAGTTAACAATTAAGATGTCCTGGAGACAATACCGACTGGGTTGGTCATTGCAGACAAGATGAGGCAGAAACTTTCCCAGCATCTGAGGAAAAATGATTCATGCAGCTGTGGGGCAAAGAGCAAACACCACCACAGCCTACACAAGGAATGAGCACAAGCCTGATTTTACTCTAAACATCACATATATCATAATAGATTCTTAACAAGCATTTTGTCTTTCCATCAGAAATCTCTGATCCCTTTCACTGAATTTGCCACACTTCCAAATGTTTCCCAAATTCTGTGCCTTTGCTAACACCTCTTTCTTGGCAAATATTTCTGTGGGTTAACTACACAACCACAACTCCAGCTGAGAGCCTGTCTAAATCATTACGCAAGCATACTAAACACAACAGTGAGATAATTGTTTAGGAAGTGTAGCTATTATCAAATACTGTATAAGAAAAGCTCTGCCTTCACTAGCAAATAAGTCAAAAAAAATCCTGTATCATGGGTAATAGGTGTGTGAAGGGGCAGAGAAAAAAGAACTGAAAAGCCATACTGTAATTAAAATATCAACTGCCAGTTTCTAAATCTACACTGAACAAAATGTTGAAGATCTCTCCTCAGGTGTCAATAATGAACTTAGACAAGATTACAAGGGGAAAAATTCCCTCCTGTTATCACAGCCTTCAGTGCCTTCAGGCTGTTCTTTACTATGTCAAATGTGAACTGGCAAACACAGCAGCCTCCATCAATCACAGGTGAGAACCACTGGAAGCAGCCTTTTGAGACTCTCCAAGTAAGAAGAGAGCTGCTTTTGAATGAAGATTTAATTATTTCCAGCTTACTACGCCGTTGAGTCCCCCCTCGTATTCTTACCAAATTCCATTTAATTTAATTCATCTGCGGTCTTTACACAGTTCTCTCTAGAGTGCATCCTGCTTGCAATAATGAGAAAACAATTCAAAATGAAATGAGGTAAGGTCAGCTCTACATATCAAGGAGAGTTTTATATTTTATGTCCTGTTCAATTAAAGAAGGCCAGTGCAGCACACTGTTACAGTGTGGTTTTTCTGTTTTACATATTGACATATTTGCAAGCCATCAATTGTACCGAAACCAAAGGTATAAGAATCACAGGCATGTATGAACAAGTTTAAAGATATCGTATTAAACTGTGCTGAACATAAATGAAAATGTTTGCATAACATGATGCTACTTCTTTGTCATATCACTCTCAGCTTGCAACTCCAAAATTCATCACTATGTTCTTCATTCTGGCTAATTCCTCCATTTATTTATTTATTTATTTATTTATTTATTTATTTATTTATTTATTTATATGCCCCCCACTAACCAAAGGTCTCTGGGCGGCTTACAATAGAAGTGAACAATTAAAACAAAGCATTAAAATGTCAATTAAAACAATAAGAACATTCTTGAATACATAACCATTATCTTACACACAGCTATTTAATGTGATACCCAGCATGTGGAGAACTTGTGAGAAAACACAAGTTCTTTGTCACTCTTCTCCTTATATCCTTCTAGTGTTAGCACAACCAAACAAAAAGACAGAATCCTTTTTGTTGGGTTTCCTGTATTAAGATGTCTCAAAGAAGCAGCATCAAAACACTCAGAAAAGACAACAATCAATATTCAATATTCAATATTGCTCCCTAAAGAGAACAAAAGAGCTCAAACATCCCCTCACAATTAGGAGAGAAGTGAGGTTGCATCTGCTACCTGTGCCCATGAAACACAGACATGCTCACTACCTATGAAGCCCAGAAAATGGACATTAATTTGAAGAGGTCTATGCATGCATGCATTTACACAGCCTATCTTCTGACTGGTACCATATGTAGAGCTTTCAGTAGCCCAAGCTAATTGATTAATTAATATCAAGTGCCTGTATCATGGGTAATAGGTGTGATCCCACTCTTCCTTGAGGTTCACTGAACAAAAAGGAACAAAATGTTTCAATACATTTATAGCAATCCACAATGGCTTGGCTGATAGTACAGTTAATTAAGAAATGAAAGCACAGCTTTGCTTCTTCTCATTCATTACAAAAGAGATAAGAAGGTGAAGGCATGGATTCAAGGTTCCTCGACAAGTGTTCTGAGCTAACCTTTAAGTGCTGCCCTAAAAATAAATACCTGCAAAGGTCAACATTTTATTTTTAAATTTCCTTGGTGTTTAAAATAAATGAGATTATTAAATGCACTACAAAACCATTCAAAATCAGAACAAACTTAAGCAATACAGCCAAATTTTGCATTGGAAAGCCTATCCATATCTGTATGAAATCGTATTCCTAATTACCACCAATGGAATCCCCTAAGGCCAGAGACTCTCAGCTAGTGGGATGCAGACATAGTCTAGGGTAGACAGGTTTTAATCCATAAAAAGTACTAAAAACTGTCCTACTCCAAACCTCGTGTCCTTTTTCCAAATGTGATGTGCTATCTCTTATCTGGGACCTATCAGAATGGTAGTAATAACTGTTGACAAGTGATGCTTCTCCTAATCCACATGCCTCATCTTCTTGCTTAAAAACAAGTATCAGTAACGCACCATTTCTGGTAAATACATAAATGCCAACTCTATAAATGCATAAATGTCCTTCTGGGGAAAACAAATCTTGTGTTTTTCATAGTGAGACTCAGGTTGTTTGACAGTGATGGGTGATTCATGAAACACCACTGCCCTGTGCCACATCACACATGGAAGGTCTTCTAACTTTCACAGAGGCATCTGCTGGATGGTGGGATGTTTTCTGTAGCTGCTACAGAAAACAGGGGAAGAAAAGTCCTAGTTCATGGGAAGAATTCCATGCACACTGCTTTGAATCCTGGCCATTTATGCTCTATGTAAAATTGTCTCTTGCACTGATAGTCAAATTAGATACTCAAAGTCAAATTAGTAACAAGTTAAATGGTTGAGTGTAATTTCATAATTGAACATTGTTCTTATTTCAGAAACTGAATATATATCAGCACTAGATTCTTCTTCTCATGCATATTTAGCTTCTGCATATTTATCTGCGGAGTCATTTTAATGCATTTGACTATTGATAAGCATAGATATATTCAGTCCTCAGATGTTCTATCAGTTTTCATGCTTAAAAACACAAAGCAAAGAGGCAATATAAAAGCAGTTAATGTCTTGCATGTATGCAAAAATCATAGTTGCTAGGCAACCAACAGATAAGCCTGAGAGAGGTTTGTAGTTCCAATTGACTTTCAGTTATAAATGGAAAATCTTCGTTGAAGGCTTAAAAAAAAGTTCATGGAGATGTCTTTTGCATCTTTTTAGCTGTGGTCACTTCAAGGCCATTCCATGTTCAATTGTCTTTTCTGTTACTTTTTACAACTGTATTTAACAAATCTCCCTTATTAGAGTAAAATCATTCTTCAAAAGATTGCTCCTCCCACTTGTAACAGCAGACTATGTCTTCTCATATTAACCTTGTTTGACCCCTACCACAAGTGGAAGGAGTCTTCATCCAATGTTGTTTTTCTCCTAATCCAAGGTATCTATAATCTCTTTAGAGCAGTGGTTCCAACATTGGATCCCTAGATGAATGTTGAAATCAAACTACAGTTCCCAGAAATCCTGGCCAGCACAGCTGGTAGTGAAGGGTTCTGAGAGTTGTAGTCCAAGAACATCTGGATGTTGGGAATGTTGGGAACCAGTGACCTACAGAATGAGACTTGTTCCTTCCAGCCCTTCCTCCTCTGGATTAGTCAGGTATGGTGGGAAGATGCTCATTTGTTGTGAGATGATGGACTTCTATCGCAAACATACCTGATCTTGTCTGATTTTGAAAGCTAAGCTGGAATGAACCTTAAAGAGACTACATGAAAATACCAGTAATACCATTTTTTAAAAATATTTATTGAATTTTCTAAACATAACAAGTTAAAACAAATACATTGCTTGTGTGTTGCCATGTTACATAGTTCAAATACAAATATTTTCGCAATATTTCAGCCCAAGTGTTTGGAATATTCCAAATTTACATGCTTCTTTTCCATCATTGTATTCATCGTTACTTATCTCCATCTTCATCTACTACAAAAAGTGAAAATAACAAAGCACAATATTAAGCTAGCCCAGTGGTTCTCAACCTGTGTGTCCCAAGATGTTCCTGAACTGCAACTCCCAGAAATCCTGGCCAGCTCAGCTATTGGTGAAGGCTTCTGGGATTTGCAGTCCAAGAGCATCTAGGGACCCACAGGTTGAGAACCACTGAGCTAGCCTATTTAATCTTAATTCTTCATTTTACTAAGCACTTTAAAATCTATTTGTCTAACTCAATATATGATAGGCATATATTTATATCTGTTTTCATCTAGTATAAAGGGTGAAGATAGTAAGTTTGACTTAAGATATCCTATCTATAAAATTTAGTAAATAATAAACATCATCAACTCATTATTTTTATCTATTCACCTAAATTCTATCAACTTTCAAATATATCAATATGGCTGATACTAATACTTAATGGGCTATTTTTTTAAAAAAAAGAGTTATATCTTGGTCCCTCAGTTTTGTAATGCATTTAAGATTTTCTATTCTTGACTAGTATATTCCTCTTGGAGGTCAGACAGCTTAACATTTCAGGCTGGTAACCTCACTCCCCTTTCCATTTTCATATTTTAATATTCATTTAATATTTTAAGGATGGCCCAGATACAAAAAGCAGATTTCTACATTAGAGTGATCTGTCTGGTTTGGCAAATATAAGGTTACCTTGGCAATAGTCTTAAACTGGTCGATTACAGTACACATTTACATTCACTGGTTTTCATTACAATCCATTATAGTCCATTAATAACCAATAATAGGTAATAGGTAATAGGTAATAGGTGGTGTGTTTCCAATATACCAGACAACCAGGGCTTCAAAGGCACACCATCATCGACTAAACATAAAAACAGACCTTCTAAGTAACTGACTTATTAAACCAAATTTTGGTCTTTCCTGATAGATCCATTGCCCTCATGAACCGTGTATATCTGTTGATTCCCATCCTCTGGAGACTTGACCTATCCAAACATCCTTCTCGTGAAGTACAAGCTTCCCCAGTATGTCTAGGTTGGACACTCCTCTCAAAAGTTTCAGTGCTCTGTTGTAGTTTCATGTTCCAAACAAAACCAATTTTGGGGCTCTCCTGTGCCTCTTCATCAGGTTCAAGAGAAAGTTCAGTTTCCAAAGCAGGGCCAAACTCCATACTCTCTATCTCCTCTAGACACCCCTCCTGGGTATCTCCTTCAGTGCTGCTCTGTCAATCATAATCTTGGGAATTGGGATTAGTGCTCTGATCTAGCTCCCCGTTCCACTCAAAAATTTAAAGTTCAGCCTTTAAATAGTCCAATACTCTTTGCATTATAAGGAGCAAATCATCAATTTGTTGATCTGTCATTGTTTCCCAGCTGATTCTTGTCCTTGTAATTGGTTATAGATCCCTTCAAAGGGTCAATCTTTCAGTTGTACTGAGCTTCAAGGAAGGAGGGGTGTGGGAGAAAGAGGAGGGAGAGAAAAGAATGTTCCAAGTCTGATATCTAAGAATGTTTTGAAAACATTAAGCATTTAGACTGTCCAAGGTCAGAGACCGCTGCTTTGCTGAGCACACTGTCTCTGTATATGAAAGGAGTTTATATTTTGTAAAAGGAAGCTCTTTTTTCTCTTCAAAATGATTTACCAGACAAAAATGCCAAAAGCACGATGCAGTAATCAGAAAAGTCACTTGTGTGTTAGCATCATGAAGTAATTATTTATTCTCCCCTCATAATTGTAGCCGCCATTTTGGGAGGGGGAGTATTAAAGCTTATTGTAGAACCTTAAGAAGCTGAATGAAGAACAGAAACCAGGATGTCACCAAGATTTGTCTCTCGTAGAATGATGGGGTAAAGCAGAAAAAAAAGAAACTGTCTTTCTCATGGCAATAAAGCTTCATAAATTCTAAGATTATTTACATATTCCAGAGCCTGCAGCTGAAAACCGTTCTCCATAATGGCCGCCAAACTTCCCCAGCAGGGAGATTAGGCTATTTCTGGAACTGCCAAGTCTGCTGCCGCATTCTTCACAGCCCCCAGATGTTGCCTCTCTTCGCCCCCCCCTCCAAGGGGGCTTACTCTTACAAGGGTCCTGTTTATCTGGGGAAATTCAGCTTGATAAACCAGAGGGCTTATCAAGGCGTCAAACTGTGGCAAAACGGAAGCTGGAAGTAAAACACCAGTAATCTTGAAGTAGTATTAGAAAAAATCCTCATGTGATGATGACAGTGATGAAGAAGACCTTTGTACATGGATTGTAGATACAGTGTGGGTGTTGTGTTATTACAGTTGTGACCGACCATTCGTGACTCCATGTACAGTGCTGTAATCACCATCTGGTACATAGTTAATACTCATCTGTTTTATTTGCCTCAGTGTGTGCCTATCAACTGTTTATGCTTTGTGCTTATGGTTTGGGGGGCATACGGATTATATGTGGATTTTGGTAGCCTTAACCCCAGGGCTCCTGCATGGAGAGGTGTGATATAATTCTAGCAAAATGTTTGTACATGTCTGGCAAAGAAAAGTGCATGTGCATAAATCGACTAAGTCATACAGCATGACCCCCTTATCCACTGAATCATTATCCGCTGATTCACTTATCTGCGGATTGAGGGAGAAAATATATTAAAAACTATTCAGTAGCTGTAAAGTAGGCTACTGTAGCAAACAGTAACCGCCAAGCCTGGCAGCGAAGATGGTGGCTGGCTGGCGGCAACAAAGAGGGAAGAAAACAAAAGAAAACTTACCGATGCTGAGCCTTCCTTATTGCCGCCACACTACCAAGTGTTTGGGGATGTTGGGGGCAAAAAAAACTTTCACCCCAGTACCCCAGCACCCCAGTTGCTGTAATTATCCTCAGATAAAAGTGTTTGCTCTTATTTGCGGATTTCCCTATCCACGAGGGTCCCGGAACAGATCCCCCGCAGATACGGTGGTTGTACTGTATACTGAAAACATAATGAAAGTTAACACTTTTTAGAAGAATTCTGAATTCTGTTTATTTCTAATAAAAGTATTTGGTGTTCTGTAATTTAAATTAAAAAGCATTCTGTAATTACACACTCATTTGTCAGCCTGGATTTAATTTTATATGATCATTGTCATAATTGAATTATTCATTATCATTCTTGGTTGCCATTTATGTTGTGTTCACCATGTTGTAGGTTACCAAACAGGAAAAAACATTTAATAAAAGGATAACTACAAAAGAGCTGCTTTAAAAATAAACACTGACGTGTGAATATAGTAATACTGTATTTTTCTCATTATTACTTGCTTACCCAAGGCTGGACATCATTATAACTACAGTGACTCTAAACCATATGTTGTACTGCGTCCAAAGTTGTCTCCCAAGTTTTTTACATAATAAAATCTTTGTTTTTCACTTCTTCTTCCCTTTATTTTTCCTTGAATCATGAACTATAACCCAGCTTTTTGCGTGTTTTATGATTTTGTGGACTTTCCTTGCTGGTAACCTTCTCAATCCAATAAATTATTTGCACCTTGTGATAAATCTACATTGCAAATACACCTCAACAGCTGACTTGTTTCAACTCCATATGGTCTGTGTATGTGTTGTGTCGCTACACTTGTGACCGACTCTTCATGACTCCATGTCCATGGAGTTTTCTTGGCAGGAATACTGGAGTGGTTTGCCATTTCCTTCTCCAGGCGCCTGCAGCACCTGGTATTCCCTGGTGGTCTCCCATCCAAGTACTAACCAGGGCCGACCCTGCTTAGCTTCTGAATTCCGGTGAGATTGGATGTGTTTAGGCTTAGGGCATCTACTAGGCAGTTCTTCCATATGGTAGAACCAGTGATATATTCTTCATCATTCTAAAGGAAGATGCTTTGAGCAATCTGTTTTGGTTTTGCTGTGTAGTTACCATGCTATTGCACATTCACAAAAATTCTGAGATTGCTACGTTTGCCAACATGATCCACACTTGCATTTTGGATGTCTAACTGTACTTCTTGGCCTACTGATTACTATGAACTTGTTTAATATTCATTTTTAGCCTTTATTTATTGCTTCCTTCATTGATTTTACTGAGCAATCTTTGAAGATTATCAGATAATAATACTGGATGCTGTTGATAGTCTATCTGTTGACAATGATGCCATCATTTGAATCAGCAAATGCTTCTCTGAAGAGGTGACACTGAAATGCAGTGGTAAGAATATACATCCTTCTACTAATCTTTGGATGGCAAGCTCAAAGTGGACCATACTGTGGGCAAGATTCTTTTGCCAAACCTTGTTCCAACATAACCCAGAGCAGGCACCAGAAACATTTCAAGTACTGTACATGTATTTAAAAGCTTTCTGTTCCTCTCCTTTAAAGTTCTGAGGCTTCCCAGAGTTCCTTTTGCCTTTGGGAGCCTTCGGGCTGGGCAGCTCAGCACCATGTATGACACCTAGAAATGGAAAACAGCAACTTACAAACAATAGAGTACGAAGTTTCTTTTATTTTGTACCTGTGTCCCTTAAAACAACTGGGCCACAACACAATAGCCCTAAGGAATACTTCTTAAACTGTTCGAAAGTGCAGGAGCAAAACAGACAATGGAAAATCAATTAAAAAGTGTTAAGGAACTCTTCAGAATACTTCAAAAAGCAGAGGCAAGGAAAGGAATTCACGGCAAATTTAAAAATTACACTTTTTTAAAAAAAAATGTAACAGCTAACCCTCACAACCAACTCAGACCCTTCTACAATTCAAATTGCCTTGTCAAAATTTGAAATTTTATATGAAGTGTCAAAATGATTAAGAAGGGATATAAGAATTATAACCCTGGAAATGTGAGATATAAAATGGATGTTTAAACAGCAATTTACTGCATGTCAGTTTGAGGTGACATCAGGGCAAACAGCTAGTTTCACTAGGCTAGCAAAATACACATAAAAGGCTACTCGCTCCATTATTTGAACACAGCACATTGTAATACAGTAGGGCTTGTAACTGTGGCAGACTTAATAAGAATGATTTCCTTCTAGAGTGAAGTCCTTAGAAGAATATTATGTCTCTGCTTTCAGTGGCAAAATTCGTATTCTTGTTTACAAAAGCAACATTTCTGCAGTGCAGGCCAATTTTCATTTTATTCACAAGCTGCGGATGCCAGCTAACTGTGCACAAATCTACTTGTTTATCTTAATGAATCAAAACATTTGAGAAAAGGAGCAATATGCACCGTGAAATTGTTAGCAAGTAGCAAACAGGAGGCAGAGCAACAGCCGATGTAGTTATCGGAAGCAGGCAGCACACAGAGAGAAGGAGATCTTTCAACGAGTCTATTTTTCATTTCACAGGATACTGCTCCCAAAACCTCAAATCTTAGGGCCTTTTCACACGACCCCTAAGATCTGCTGGTCCCTTAAATTCGGACCAGAGATCTTGGGGGTTCGTTTCTGTTCCTCCGTCCCCACCCCTCAGCACTTCCTGCTCCTGTCGGCGTGAGGGGGGGGAGGGAAAAAAAGGACAAAAGAAGCCTTTACCAACCTGCCGGTGCCGGTCGAACTTGCCACGAGCCCCGTTACTTCCTGGTTCCGTCTCAAGGAGCTCTTAAAGGGGCGGGAGGCAAAAAACAACAACAGACAAGCCAGGAGAGCCCGGCACTCTTATCCGCATCAAATTTTTTTCACCTGCAGAGAGCAGAGAGAGCTAAAGTGGGCGGGGTCGCACTTAATTGTCTCCAAACTCCGGAGCTGGTGGGAAAACATTTCTAAGCTCCGGAGCTGGGAGCCATTTGCAGCGCAGCTTAGGGGTCGTGCATAAACGCCCTAAATTATTTAACAAATGGTTCACATAGCAAGTTGGATAGCTCAGTGATGATGTTTCTGGCTACAGAGCCAGAGGCTGGGACTTCAGTTTCCCATTGTGCATCCCAGAAGAACCAGTCTGTGTGGCCCTGGGCAACCTACTCAATCCAAGGATGCTCCTAGGAGGGAATGGTAAACCACTTCTGAGCACCTTCTACCTAGAAAACCCTCAAAAGAATTAGCAAAGGTCAGAATTGACCTGACAGCATATGGTCATTATTTAATATTTCATATACTGTGTGTCTGTGTTGCGTTGTTACAGTCGTGACCAACACCTCAAGTCCATTGAGTTTTCTTGGCAGGAATACTGGAGTGGTTTGCCAGTTCCTACTCCAGGAACCTACAGCACCTGGTATTCCCTGGTGGTCTCCCATCCAAGTACTAACCAGGGCCAACCCTGCTTAGCTTCCAAAAACAGGCGAGATCGGATGTGCTTAGGGCATCTACATATACTGTACAGTACTTTGATCTAAAATATTCCTTGTCATTGAATGTGTGGGTTTATTTCCTTTACATTTGACTTGCTGAATAAAGCAAACAAATTTTCATCTTAACCATTCTAAACTCTTGTTATCAGAAAGCAGGTCCACACTTCTTCCATAAAGGAGATAACCCTTTCCAGAAATTGAGCAATATGGTACCTTTGGACCACCGGAGACTGGACCTCTGTATCTTGTCTGATACATGTTACACAGGTAGTAGACGGTAGTAGAAACACTGGCTGAAAACCTGTTTGTTTAATTTAAAAATATTTTTGGCCCACCTTTCTCCTTAAAAGTACCCTGTTGCACAGCACAGTGGAATATACTAAAATATATCAATTGACTTTAATTGTGCTAAAGTAAGTTGCAACTAAAGTAGGCCAATGAATCAACTGAATTTATAGATGATTCACCAAATCCCCGTTGATTCTGTAGATTTACTCTACTGTGACTTGCTACACTGAACAACAGGAGTTCTGCCACTGAATATGGCAGAAGGCTGGGGAAATCAACATGTTATGACAGCATAATTTGTAGCACTCTCTAGAAAGAGGACTTTCTAATATATTTGAACAAACACTTCATTCTGAAATGCATGATAAATACCTTTAAAGATTACTGTTCTGTACCATTCTATTATAATCTTCTAATTCTAATGGCAAGAATAATATTAACTGTGAATATTATTCTTCCACTAATTAAAACTCTAATTCATTCCTTAAAGAGCAAAAGAAGATTAAAATTACTTTTCTTTTGTTCACAATGGGAATTCTCATGAAGCCTTTTGGATCTATGATTGGGTATTAAATTTCCTGAACACGCTTAGTTTCTAACACTTGCAAGATTACATTGTTTTGAGTTGCGCACCACCATTTCTACATAAAGTCTCACTCAAAACCTAAATGCTATAAATCCATCTTTTAAAATGGGATAAAATTACATTTGTTCTTCAAAGTCAGTATGGATTAAATTCAGTAATGTGGTAAGCATTACAATTTTATCAAGATTTCTGCTGCGTGTATGTTTGAATAGTCCATCTACTGTATGCCCTCCTGACCTTTGATCATTTCATTGTTTAAAATTAAACACTGAATACTACATTTTTAACTTGTATGAGAGAACACGCTCCCAATAATTCATAAGTACACTTATTTTTTAAAAAAAACCAGTACAGTATTAAGTAGTCATTTTGTAACTGTTCAAACTGAACGAGAATTGCAGAGAACTTCCAAATCTTCACAGTGCAGAAAAGAAACAAGAGCACACTCTTTCCCTTGGGGTTTCAGATTCAATTGCTGGCAACCTCAGTTTAAAAAAAGGATCAGAAAGTAGGTTATGTAAAAGGCCTCTGAGTGAGACCCTGGACAGCCACTGCCCGGTAATGCTAAGAAAGATGCAGACATGATTTGACCTAGCACAAAACAGTTAAGAGCTTGTTAAAATACCGGTAGTTAGTTTTGACCACTGAAAGTAGCAATACAGCTTTGTGCCAAGGTAATATAATTTTCATTTTAATATTTTATTACTGCCCGTGACAATGTTTGGAAAATTTTTTGTCTATTTGCAATTTTTGCATTCTTAGTCTTTTAAATTGTCACAAGATGTCTGGACCTTACGGCACAAGCTTTTGTAGAAGATGCTACCAGACTCTGGTATATGAAGATGGATAGCATCATAAATGCTATTAACCTTAAGGCATCCTAAGTTTTTGCAAAATCACACTGAGAGACTTACCTCACTGAAAGGTATATAGAAAGCATTTAAAACAGGGTGAGAAAGAAAGACGTGGAATGACCTTGGTGGGACTGAATGCTCTACAGAACAGGCAAAACTAGGTTTGAATTCCCAGTAATTAATTAAACTTATTACCTCACTGTGGGCAAGTAAACACTACTCTGTCATCATTAGAAGTAACACAAAATACAATTCTCTCAAATAAGATTATAATAAGCAGGAAACAGACTTTCTC